>CM057382.1:14075961-14719615 GCA_030015415.1 Cynopterus sphinx | reverse complement strand
TTTGAAGACCTACAATATTTGAAACTCATACATGAATAGCAATACAAAGTCCTCCTAGAGTTTGCTGAAAATGCTTGCAAAATTATGCCTGGGGCAAAAGACAAGGAAAATCAAATGATTCAGAAGTCAAATAGGTTTTATTAAAAAAGAGAGAGAGAGAGAGAGAGAGCAGAAACCTTAGTGTCTCGTCACCATCACTGCGAGGAGTTTGCAAGAGTTCCTTCAATCATACAAATTCACCTCCTGCTGCACACAACTTGTCTGCATTTATGAAATGCACACACCTGTTCAGCAGAGTATTTCTATACAGAATCCCTATGGTGTGTAATCACCATTCAAAACTAGTTCTCAATCTTTGTTGCACTTTAGAATGTGCTATGAGAATAAAGAGTGTCAGTACCTTGGAACTGCCCCAAACATATTCCACTTCCATTGATCAGGAGTGGGATGACCCAGCAAAAAATTTAAAAGCTCCTTAGGTGACTTGGATATTCATCAAGTGTTGAAGACCTCTGCTGTAGATGATAATAATTTTGAAATGCCACAAAAAAAAAAGAGTTGCAGAAGAATATGGGATGCAGTGCACAAAGGGGAAACCTTCATGACAAGTAAGATACAAGTGGAAAAGGGAACAAGTTAAATATTTTTAACTTTAATATTTTCACCATGATAGGTGATGAAGTCACAGTGATGAGCATACCTATCCAAAGGCCCTGAAATAATGCAGAAATCTAAGAGTAATAACTTTTGTAAAAGAAAGGTGTATAGTACTGTCAGAGCATGTAATCATGGGTTTTTATTGGGGAAATTTCCTGAGGAAGTTTCAGCTGAGATCTGAAGGAGGAAAAGAAATAAACCAGGTGAAGAGGAGAAGATTCCAGGTAGAGAAACCAGTATGTCTATAAAAATCATGGGAGAGAAAACAAATGGGAACTTTCAGTGGACAGGAAGAAAGAAAGTCTGCCTGGAACTGACTGCAAAAGGGAGTGATTTTAATTGGGAGTCAAGGTAACTCAGAAAATGTCCTATTCAGAGATTTGCTGAAAGACTGACATCACCGCTCAGGGTAGGGAACAAAATGGGTCAATTAAGTGTAGAGAACTCTGCTCCTTTGGATTTATTAATCAATAGCCAAGTGCGGGAACTATGCACTGACCAGAGTGGGTTCTGGGTTGTCAAACTCAGTCCTGACACTTATTTCTTGTCTGACCTGAGCAAGTTATTTACCATCTCTTCACTTTATTTATAAAATGTAACAAATATTGATCTCTTTTCCTAGGGCCTTCGAGGTCACAACTACATGAGAACATGCTTGTTGTGGCCCTGTCATTGGGACGTGCCTACTAAGTGTTAGCTGCTCTTATCAGGACTCACAAGAGCCTACTGTGTAGTCAGAAACCAGACATGAACACAGTTACCTCAGATTCAACAGAGAATACGTTGAGGACCATGGGAGAGCAGAAATGAAATGTTAAAAGAGCACAGAGTGAAAGTGTATTGATTTTAAATCATGGGACCAGAGAGGACTGCATAAGGGTGGATATCTGAGAGAAACCTCAAAGGACAAATAGCATTATCTTCCTGTTCTCCTCTTGTTTATTTTGTCCATACCACAGATGTTTTGTATTTTAACAGAAACAAAGCACTAGTCTCCTTTCATGTTAAGCCAGAATGCAAAAGAGAAGAGAGATCTGGCCCAGGGGAAAGAGAGGTGCTGACTAAAGGAGCAGTTGTTAAGTTCAATTTATACAGCCAGGACTTAAGAAAGAAGAGTGCTAATACACATGCACAGATTTCCTATGTAACTTGCAATGAAGATGACTTTGGTATATTTTTAAGACTTTTAAAAAATAATTTAAAACAAAACAAAAACACTTTTTAAAAGCAACGTCCATCTTACATTTTTACACTTCACCAGTGGGCAGGGATGCTTGATGTGAGCATATTAGTGTGTTAGAAGTGCCCTTAGCAGGATCTGCCTTGGTGACAGAACTCATCTATTAATGCACGAAGTTCTGTGCTTTTTTTCCTGTCAGTCTGAATCAAAGAAAAGGGAAGCCTACTGGGGTGATAGAAGACAGAGAAAATAATACAGCCAGACATTTTCAGTTAACACCTGGAGTTGCCTCGTGGTTGCTTCAGAAATGTATAAAACATAAGGATACACCCAGCACCAGTCTGTTGAGAGCCAAGCCTGCCTCGACATGGGCCATATCAGGACAGAAACAAGAGATGTATTTATTCAAAGGAGCTGCTCTCAGACCAGTCAGTAGTTTCCTTTTCTTCTCTGAAAGCTAAAGCCACCTATGAGGGATTACTTGGAGAGATTACCCTTCCTTATGCACCCTCCTTCAACAATGTGAGCTTCAGCCTTAAAAAAACAAAGCTATTTAATTTCAGAAACCAGTAGTTTGTTTATAACACTTGACAGAATAGAAAGTGAGAAGTTGTGGAACTATCTCCTTGAAGACACTGATTGTTACAGAGTACAGATGTCTGAGGGGCTTCACTCATGACAAACATCCCATCGACCATTATAAAAGTCTGTGTTCAGGAATGTCACAGATGAAGCTATGTACTTGTATGGTTCAGGGAGCTGAGCTATGGGCATGGATTCAAGAGATTCCAAACTGCCACCATGTCCCAGAAAACAAGTCCCTTATAACACTATGGCTTCTTGCTTCACTGGGAAAGCATGGGGCATGACCACTGCCCGACACTGCAAGGTGGCACAGGAGAACCATGGGCGATCATTCTGAAAGACACAGATATAATGTCCTTCCTTTCTCACTGAGCCTTTTATTTTCATTGTAATTGCTCTCTGCCAGTTACCGGGAAATAGAATGAGGTATCATGTATTCTAATGGCATAGAAACTTGAGTTTGCAGAAGGAAATGGCTCATGAGGATAGAAGAAAATTATCTCTAATCATATAATCAGTACATAATCGCTGATAGCTAATTCAAAGATTTATAGAAAGCAAAATAACATTTTTTTCATCCAACTATATTGTAAGTGGCAAAGGGCAAAAGAGCAAGAAATAAAAGAAAAAGTTTATCCAAGTGGTGATGCAATGGTGAAATTTACTCTCTGCTTAGCCAAACTTCTTCCGGGGCAGAGAGAGAAAGCTGGAGTTCCCTTTTTAATATCACAATGGTTTGATAGTGAATATTCACAGCCCAATCATATATAGAGGTTCTTATCAATAAAAAGCCACAGAGCATTGATAAATCCACAAATGAGATATTTAAGTTGACTTTATTTCCATTTCTATTATGCCTTTTCTGTCTATACTTCTTTCACCATGCTCTGGGTGGCTTTCTCCTCACCATATATTCATAAACTTTCCTAATCAGCTCTAGCTCCAACCCCCACTTCCCACATTCTCAACTGCTTGACCATTGACTTCTCTCTGTCCTAAAGTTCTCCATAACACACTGAAGAACATGACTGGGAGACACAGTGAAGTGAAAAACCTACCACCAGAGCTCAAAAGACAAGAAAAAGGTAAAACCATCAGTTTATTCTCAAATAATCAGTGCATAATCACTTTATGTAGTAGATAGATATATCTCTCAGAAAAAAAATGCCCATAAAATGAGTTTCTTAAACGCTAGCCTCAACTTCAAGTGATCATCATTCTAAAGCCAACAAATGTATTATCATATACAAACACAACTCAATAAATAAGTTTGTTAGAAAAATAAATCAATTTAGAGAATGGCCTATTCTTATATAACAGGAATTATAAAACATAGTCAGTCTCTGCCTCTTAAGAGTTATAGCCTCAAATCATGAGCTTACCTTCCCGATTTGAACCTCCAAGGGCTTAACTTCACTCAATTCCTGAAACAAATCTTTTTCTCATGTTGCTGCCCATGAATTGTGACTGTTTCACCACTTCTCTCCCTCCTTCTTCTTCCCTTCTTCTCTAAATCTAGGTTCTTACAATGTCTAATTGAACTAACCTTCAATGTCACATGTTCCCCATAGATTCTACCATTTAATAAAAGGCAATAATGAAAAAAATATAAATTTGAGATAGGATTTGTTTCTAATTTTGAAATCCAAATTCTAATCCACATTAGAACACTTTAAAATTACATACTTCAACGATACACGAAAATAGATGTATATTATAAACATACATGAATACTAATTCTCCTGCCCACTTCTTTATCCTTAAACAGTGGTGTCACCACACAGCAGATGGAGCAAGGGAGCCCTCTGTGGCATCTTTAATAAATAAGACAGTAATGCCACCCTGAGGGCTCCACCCTCTTGACCAAATCATCTCCAAAAAGCCTCACCTCCAAATACCATCATGTTGGAGATTAAGTTTTAACACATGGATTTTGAGGGGACAAAAGATAATCAGAATTGAAAGAAACCCATTAGATTTGCAGAACATTTTTGTTGCTATTGATGGGAAAGCACATGGAACCTTTCCAGTGCAGCTCTTATAGGACAAGAACAACCACCTTTGTATAGTGGAAATGTGTCTGTTTGCCCTATTAAAAAGGTATCTGACACAACTAAAGTCAACTTTTATTCAACATGACAGAGAAATAGAAATTTCTGGTTAACATTCTAGTTAAAGGAAGAATTTTATTTAAATGGTCAACATGAACTGTCATTCAAAGACACAATATTTTAGATTATGAACAATAAAATTATCTTGACTGTACTCTGATAACTCAGAAGGCACTCCAGGCTATGTGTTGTACTATCCCAGGGAGCAAGGGCTTCCAATTCAGAATGCCTGAGTTTGAACGTCAGCCTCGTTACTTATCTGTCTGGTCTTAAGCAAGTTGTTCCACATCTCTATGCTTCAGTTTCTTTATGGGTAAAATGGGGACAGCACTACTTACAACATAAGGTGATGAATTAAGTACATATAGAACTGTGTCTGGTGCATGGGAGCCAGAACATAAATGTTAGCAATCATGAATATTGTAAATATTAAATATCATTACAATAAATTATTGGTTGACATAAAATTTAGATTTAAAAGTACAAGTAACTAAGATTTTATTTTCAAGTAGCACAACTAAAAGCATTGCAAATTTGAATCTGTTTGATATTAAATGGCATTAATGCAAATGCTCACCTTTTAAGAGAAAACTAGAGAAATCAACTATGTAAGCACATGGCTAATAGTGCTGCCCAGGGTTTTTGTTTTTTGTTTTTTGTTTTTTCATGTGCTGAAACTCTTCCCTATAATGCATCTTGTGACGGGAAACCAATAAGCCATTTTTATGTTTCCATTGATCTGAATTTGTTTCCTATGACTAATGTCTGTATAAAACCTCCTTAGCATAATCTAAATCATCTCTAACACAGAACATAAAACCTGTCTTTGTTGTTTTCTCACTGGAGCCTCTCGAGTTACAGGCAGGCCAGCCAATAAGCTCAAAACAAGGGACTTCACGCCATAGAGCTAGCTCCTACGATGAGGCCCCAAATCAAATCCCCACACACATTATAGTCTTTCAGCACCAGTGGCAAATGCAAACAGTCTAGTTTCACAGAAACTGTGACATTATATGGCTATTGTTTCCCCACACGATCTTATTTTTCAATGTTTTCTATTTCAAGATAAGGACCCTAAAACAAAAGCAATTACTTTGCTATGTTTCACACTGTTTAAAGACATTATTTCTAGTTGAGATTAGGGCTCTAAGATGTCTGGTAAATGCTCTGATGGCAGAAGAGATGTTCAAAATCCCAGTAAAACAAAAAGTCCAGATTGCCTGCGAGGTCGTAACTAACAAAAGAAAAAGTTGCAGAGACACTGTAGATATGAGATTCAAGGACCTGAATGCAGTCCTGCTGTTGTAAAGAATCCAGGGGATTCTGTATAAAAGATGGACCTGTTTAGTGCTTCGACTATGAGCTGTATTATGAAAGGAATTTTGGGGCAATAGGAGATGACAAAATAATGAATTCTGTAAAATGAAAGGGACCTCAGAAGTTCATCTGGCCCATCCTCTTGCCATCAGGCAGGCTTAGAATCCGCAAGACCGCACAATGAGAATCCTACTTTATTTTGTTTTTCGATATAAAAAAAAATTAAATTAAAAAAAAACCCTCAGTAATCTACTCACAGACTCGAGAGTAGATGTTCTACCAAATGAAATAAAATTCAATTACGAAGTACATCAGAATGCCAGAGATTTGATTATTATGGGGGTCAGAGAATGCTCTGACAGGCACAGTGATCTTTAATTTATCATTTGTCCTCATACACAGAAGCTTTATTGGTGACAGCATACAGCTCTACTGTAACTAACGAATCCCCTACCAGAGCACGTCACACACACACACACACACACACACACACACACACACACACACACACACACACATACTACAGTATTAAAATGTAGAGAGAAGGGTGGAAATTGCAATAAGGATTTGGAAACTCGAGTTCCATCCCTGTCTTCAGCACTTTTTATCTATCTGACTCTCAATAATTTATAATCTGCCCAACCTCTGTTTTTCTCATCTGTAAAACTGGGATAATGATACCGAAGAGGTTTCTTGTGAAGTTAAAATTAATTAATAGATGTGAACAGCCTTTGAAGATAATAAAGTGTACACTGAATTGTTTCTTTGCTGTAACTTTTATTGTCGTATACTTAGTGAGGTCTCAGATGTCCCAAAACTGCAAATAGAGGTTGCCAGACCTCTGCTCACACAATATCGTTCTCTCCTCATATTCCCCAACATGCCCTCAGCCCTCCAGCACCCCTTTTGATCAAAGGCACCCCTTTGAGATCATGAAAGGGAGCTGACTAATTCAGCATCTTTGCCAACAATCCTTTTCCTTTACTTTATCATAGCTGTGACCACAAGCCCCCAGCTCACAATTTTTTCCTTTCTTTTGGCACTTGCAATTATATTTATTCTAATTTAAACAATATAGTTTTTTACATTAAAAAATTACTGACTGTACCTTACTTTAGCATTCTATTGCCTTGTATCAAGTTTACCTTTCTTTTCCACTAGATTTTTAAGGAGCTTAAAACAAATCAGATTTTAGTTAATTTCATATAATCTCCAGCACCTAAACTAATGTCTTAAAAATGCTCAATAAATATATACTGAGTCAAATACTCGAATTTGCAAACATACCTTTCTTTCTCTTTTTTATGTTAACTCAAGAAAGTTTATCTTCAATTTTTATTCCACCCAGATATATCTATGAGCAAAAAATAACAGTAATTCTGCTGATGAATATAAGACCTATGCTAGTGATGTATCCCACCAAGAAAAAGAAAACAACACTAAAGAAAATTAAACATAAAACAAACCAGTTCAGACTCTCTACCAAGTGATCTAATGGTATTCGACAAAAATTTTTACCACTTATTATAATCTATCTCAGGAATGAATGCATACAAATAAAAAAATCTGTTCAAAAACATCCACATTTAATGCTTGTCACAAAAAAATAAGTTGAATAAGTAATTCCCAAGCAAATAGTTTTATGGCATCACAACAAAATACGACATATCTAATTAAAATATTTATTTCCAGCTTATAAAAGACAAAGAAAAAAAATATGACTTTAAGACTATTCATAATTTTTTCTTGTAGCAAAACCACTAATAATGACACCATCCATTAGGTTATTCAACATCCCTCACATGAAGGCCAATGTGATACATTCTATTTAGACTGCAGCACAAGAGAAAAAAACTGTTTGAAAACCAAGAATCTTCCCTTCATAAGACAGTAAAACCTCCATAATTCATTGTTTTCCTTTTTTTGTGATAAGTTCAGAGCAAATTCCAGGGACCCAATATAATAACTTTGTTAATCTAGGTTCTGATATAATTATTCTTTCATCCTTTTCATAATTTGGTTGTTTTGTTTCACTCACATAAATTATAGTTTCATTTTATCTGTATCATATAATGTAAAATATCTTTAAATTATATTGGAAATAAGTAGAGCATAATAAATGCATGAATAAATCATTAAAAATTGCAAATATGCTGATTACACAATAAGAAACACATTAATAGAATAAAGTTAAGACAATAATAAATGTGAAACGAATATTAGAAGTTAACCTGAATGGATAATAATATTAATAAATCACTTTACTGACATTTTACTCTGTATCAAACACTGTTAAATGCATTTCAAATTTTTTATATCAATGAAGGCTTGCAACAACCCTACACAGTAATAAGAAAACTGAGGCACAGAGAACGTTAGTAATCTGTCCAAAACCACACAGCTTGCATGCTATGTGTATATTTTAAATGCAGGGTTATTTTCTTCACTTAAATGAGCTTGTATTTATAACAATAACATGCATAAAAAGAGTCAATATTAAATTTAATTTCTTCTAAAGTTGATGGAAAAATCAAGTCATCCCTTTAATCTTCACCATTTTTTAATATATACATGTTTTAAATTTATAAACACCTCAATAGCATTGTTTTCTATTATTTCAATCACAGTGCTACAGATGAGTGAGGTAGGTGAAATTAATGTGGAGTGGGGCACATTTAGGTTATAATTAGCACTAACTAAAGGCACTCTTTTCATTAAAATACTCACGAAAACAGAAGGAGATGGAATGTTAAAACACTGCAGGAAGCTAAAACTAATGACAGCCTACCTTTGTGGCTCAGAATAACTAACCCGGCCTGGCTGAGACATGACGTCTGAATTTGGGGGTCAAGAAAATAAAAGTTAAGTGTCTGACACACTGTCACAAAAAGAAATGTGTCCATGCCACAGATGCGTGGGAACTGATTTACAAGTCACCTGGATTTACAGCTTATCTATATCACTTCCTTTCCCTTTATGTTAGCACCTCTTCTCTCTCCAGTTCCCATAAATTCAACGAGGTCAGAGATAGTGCATCTTGAAATGTGATGTCAGTGGTAAGAATGTATAAAAGACTTAAGAGTTTTACCATGATTCATGTGTTCTGTTTTCGATTTTTGTTTTTGTTTTCTCAGATAATTTTTTCCTCCCAAGGAGAACATTCCATATTGCTTGTTCCAAATGTACACAGGAATAACTATTCTTCCATAAAATCAGACAATCAGACAGTGGAAATAGATGACCCTTCCTTGAACTATAAACAGCTCACCAGACAAATGCCTGTTAAACCCTACAAAATTGGATACAAGGTATGTGTAGTTATATGAGTGTTATTCTTACATTTGTTTATGTTCATATGCTATATATGTATACATATATGTGTGTATTTATATAAATGTGTATGAGTATGTAAGAAAATGTACCAACATATTGAAAGTTATTTCTTATTAGGGGAAAAATGAGAACTGTTGTTTTTTATATGATTCTCTATATTCACGTTTTATAAAATGAGTAGGTAGTAGTTTTATAATAAAACTGTACAAAAAACTTTTGGAGGAAATCAGGATACTTAAATATTTTTATATTATCATTTCTACAAGAAAACACTCCAAATTACAATCAGTTGACAAAGCTCTGCAGAACCATTTAAAATCATTAAAAGCTGTTGGCTTTTTCAGTTCTTATAAATAAAAAGTAACCATTTGTGCCATATGCAGAAAAATTAACTCTCAAACACTAGGATGTGTGACATTCAAAGATGTTTAGCGTGATTAATACCCTTTTGATCATTTGAAAGATGATTCAAAATCTCATAGTGCCTCACAGTCATATAATAAATTCTCATTGACCATGAGCCTAAGGTAAGCCTGGTTGTTTGAGTTTTCATTTTTGTATTCTCAATGAAGGAACTTAGTGTTATATGTTTACTGATTCACATATTATAAACATATATCAATACAAATGACAAGATTTTGATACCAAAATCTTGGTATGTCATACTGCAGTTAAGTGTGTGAATGAATTTGCAACTTCTTCCTCAGTTCTCCACATTCTCAATTAAAAATGGAAACTCACTGGGGTCTCACACAAGTTCTTGACAGTAACTCTTTAGTTACAATGGAATTTGAGTGAATTTACTTGAAATAAATGAAGAATGAGCAGAGCAGTAAAGATATCACAGTTAAAATGTTTAAAAAGTTTAAATTTTGCTAAACCACACTGAGTTGAAAGACCTTAACCAGCAATTTTCATTACATCCCACTCTATATGCTCACTCCCTCTACTAATAATTTTTGTTAACAAATGTTTAAAATTATTTTAGATAGCTACCTGTGGCTTTAAATTGCCCCTTTCCTAAGTAATTCAACTCATTTCCTTTTTCACTTTTAAACAATTATCTTGGCTAAGAATAGAAAAGATTGAATAAGGGGCTGGAGATTGGGCTTACCATCTCAGGTACCTACACTCTGAACTTGAAGGGACATTAGAAATCATTTAGAGTTATCTGGCCTACCGCTATCTCCCCTGAACCCCACAATCAGTTGACACATTTGGCTTAGTTAATTCTAGATCTTCAAAGCCTATCACTCAAAGCTGTACTTTTTCTACCTGCGGGAGAGAAAGAGTGAGTAGAAGCAGATTTCCTCTGGCTCACAGTTAGTTACCAGCCATTCCCAAGAAACAGTGCTTAGGGCAAGAAGCCATAACCAGTAAAGTGACTCTTCTCTGAAGCCTCTCCCCAGTCAGTCTCTCCCATCAAGCTCTAGTTTCTGTTAACAGCCTGCTGCACACTGACCTGCACTTCATATCTGGAATTTTATTTATACTCAGTCTCTTTGAAGGTGTGTTCATTGACAGTCTATCCAGAAGTGGGATCTACCTTCCTGATCTTACTCATCCTGCACCAGACATAAATCTTTTGCTAACAGTGATCTGTTTTGTTGTTAGTATACTGTGTTATATATTTGTGTGATTATATCATCTTTGTAAGCTCTATCCACAAGACTTTATAATATACCCCAGAGGTCTGGTACAGATTAGAGAAGTGATATTTCCATAGAGCTCTATTTGCAAATAGCTTCCATCCTAATGATCTCCATCCATCTTCAAGATGACCCTGAAGTGTCATTTACTTGATTCCCATTTTATAGAAGAAAGAAGTGAGTCTCAGGGCTTTTGACTAAGGATGTCATCTAAATAATGGCAGGGTATAAAACCCAACTAAGGCAATTTCACTTTCTTTTGAAATCTTATATTTTAAATGAGCATTATCTTTCCCTACCAATACCACAAATCCTAAGAAGCTCTACCTATGTTCAGCATTCCTAACTAGTATTTTTTGACCTGGCTAAGAAAATGTAGCAAAAGACAATAATCAAAAGATAAATAGTTAACATTTAGTAAGTGCTTTAAGCATCTAATACTATGTTGAACATTCTCATACATAATCTCATTTAACCTCAGAAATTCTAAGGATGGGTACTATTATTTCCCTCATTTGCAAACAAAAATCCTGAGGCTCAAGCTCCCAAACCTAATAAGTTGTAGAGACTGAATTCAAATCCAATCTGTTTGATTCTAGGACCAGTAATATAACCATCACTTCCTCATTAGAATGAAAACATTTCTCAACCTTCATGAAGACTCAATTCCTAAAGAAATTGTATCTTCAAAGAAAAGTGGAAATTTTAATGGTCATTAATATTTTTAGAATTTTTTCCTGTCTTAAAGTTGCATCAAATTAATTTAGATGGCTCCTTTTCTTATTTTATGTAGAATTAAGAGTCCACCCCTAGGGTCCCAGGCAACATGAGCACTTTCTATGGCCATGTGCCATGAAACAGTTCCTGCATTTTACTCTGGAGTTGTCTCTATACCCTGTGATACAAGAGCCTCAGATTCCTTCAGGCAGCAGTCTACCTTGTGAGTTGCTACCATGTTTATTACCCTTCAATCGCTTTACCAAATAAAAATGTTTTTGAGTGAAATGAGAATGTTATGCAAACCATAAGGAAGTCTGAAAATATTATTTAGCATCTTTAGTCTTCCTTTTCAAAAATAATAGCTCTCTGAAAGTAAAAAGGCATCCATCTGCTACAAACCTCCATAAATGAATTTATTGCCCTAGACACTGGAGACCCAAGGCTAAAAAGAAATGAAGTTCAGTGACCAAGAGTCATTAAATTGATCTTATATCGTAAGATTCAAAACACCTACTTTATTATAATTTAATCATTTCTATTTTTATTTTCTGAACACTGTTGAAACCTAAAACAAGACTAGGTCCTCTATTAAAGATTATAAGAGATAAAAGAAAGGAGAACAGTGTGTTCCCAACCATATGAGTGGAGGAAAGGAGAAATGATAGATGTTGACTTATGACTAGAATATGAAAAATCCTATTTCTGGCCTTAGTTGGGACCTCTATAATATAATCATGCTTGCCTAATTAGTAAACCTTAATACTAAAAATGTGGCATTGACACAAAAAAGTTCTAGCATCCACTGCATTAGACACAGCTATTTGCCAGGCTGAGAAACTCAATCCAGAGATAAAGAAAATAGGAAATGTGGGCGGGGCATGGTCAAACTACAGACTTGATAGGGTAGCATGGTTTCCTGGGAACCGAGCTGAAACTCAAAGTCATTCTGGACGTATGGCATTTCCAAGGACTTCAGCTACCAGACTTTAAGGTCATCTCCTTGGGTTCTGCCACTCATGGACTCATCTGCTCTATAAATGTAGCATGCCTTCTCTTCTATTACTAACTGACAGTTTCCCTGGATCCAAATCCAAATTCTAGGAATAAAATTAGCTAGTTAGGTCAATTTTTTTCCCAGACAACAAGTTACTGGCCAGTCTCTGGATATCCATCTCAATGCCCACCTTCTGGTCCTTGCACAGTGGTCTACAAGAAGGTCCCATTGGGCTCCCAGACTTGTCCCTTTTGAAAGGCTCCAGCCAAAACCATTTCCTTTGGAACAAGGGGTATCATTAGTCTAACACTCCAAAACATCTTAGTATAATTTTTAAATGCATGCAACTATATTAATAAGATGTATGGAAAGCCATGTGTCTTTCAGACCAAGCAGATGTGAAATGTGGCCTATAAATACAGCTTTTTAGAAACTATTAGTTTCCTTATTTTATACAATACTATTTAATTTATCGAGAGGTATGTAACATGGTGCCTAAAAGCAACTAGAATAAGACTGCCTGGGTTCAAATACCTGTTTTCTCATTATTACCACCTCTCTGATCCTCATTCAGCTTCCTCATTAGCAAAATGGAGGTAGTAAAGAGTACCTACTTCACATACTTGCCATGAGAATTAAATAAAGCATTATGTGTCTAGTACTTAGAAAACACATGGCACATTAAAATTTATAAGCACTATCTTAAGCATTGGCTATAGTGACAATGACAGTGATGGTGATAATGACAATGATGATTCCAAGCCCTGATCCCCAAAGCTGTCAAGAAAAAAAGAAGGAAGAAAAAAAAAAGAAAATCTAGCACTCTGCTGCCTCCGTTGCAAGCTTGGAATAGAATAATATTGCTAGCCCTCTATGACCCCATGTCTAATTTCATTTTCAAGGTCTTGCCACTACTACAATGGTATTGCTGGGAAACAAGACAGGGACTGCCTCGTTTCTGGTAACTCCTCCCCGCTGCCTGCCTTGCAGGAATCTCCTCCCAATCTGCCCAGAGAAGGCTGTTAACACAAATTCTGAGTCCACTGGGCTTGGGCTTTTGGAAAGGAAGGCCTGGAAGATTTGTAAAGTACATCCATTGTTTTTCCTATCAACTTCCTCGCTGAGGAGGCAACGGAGCAAGAAATACACTCTTATTTGAATTTGGTGAGGCCAATAGGAAGTAACAAGAAGGGACAGTAGATTACGTGACTAGTATTTGAACAAGCATTACTTTAGGCATAAGTCAGTCTGACTCTGAAACTTGAGGGATTTTTCCCCTTAGAAAGCTCACTATGATCTTGGCTGGGGGAGCACTGTCCCAGTACAACAATAATTAATTCAGATGAACCCTAGCTGGTGAGAGAATACAAGGCTAGCAGATTCACAACAGTTTCTAAGGTATGCACTTGCTACTATGGTGTTTACTTCATCTGTCTTTCTGACTAGAAACAAAGTTCTCAATCCAAAGGGTGTCTTAAATTTGTTTTGACATTGTAAGTGTAGCTACTGAAGGAATAGGCACCTCCAGTCAAGTTCAGCATCCTCCAGCTGAGGGGACTCAAGTGTGAGCATGGAGGGGATATGGTCACAAAGCTAAGAAATGTCATGTTTCCAGAATTTCATTGCAGATAGGTTTTAAAAATCATGTGCCTATCTCTAAAAATATCTTTAGAATTAGACAAATTAATCAGTCTTTCTTTGAAAGAGGAAGAAGTACGGCATTCAAACAATGTGATGTAATTATTTTCTCCTTCAATGCAAAAGACTTTAATCAATGGCCTCTTTAAGTTTTTTTTAAATGAGATATAATTCATATACCCTAAAATTCACCATTTAAAAACATGAAATGCAAGGGTTTTAATATAATCAGAGTTGTGCAGCCAATATTACTATCAAATTCCAAAACATTTTCATCACTACAAAAAAAAAACAAAAACCCATACTGCTTATCAGTCACTCCCGAGTCTCCCTTCTCCCAAGCCACTAATTTATCTTGTCTCCATTCTCTATAAAATTTGTACATTCTATAACCTTTTGTATCTGTCTTATTTCACTTAGCATAATGTTTTAAGGTTCATTCACAATGTAGCATATATTATTAGCACCTCATTCTTTTTTATGGCTGAATAATATTCCAAAATATGAACAGACTACACTTTGTTTATCCATTGATCAGTTGCTTAACACTTGGGTTTTTTCCACTTTTGGCTACTAGGAATAATGCTGTCATGAACATTCATAATAATTTCTTGTGTGAATATATGTTTTCAGTTCTTTGAGGTATATATCTAGGATTGGAATTGTTGGGTTATATAGTAACTCTATGCTTACCTTTTTGAGAAATTGCTGAACTGTTTCTTACAGGCACCGAACAATTTTACATTCCTACTTAACTGCCTCTTTCCTCACTCTAAGAGAATAAAAGTTAATGAAAAATAACAGAGCAGAATTGCAAAATTTAAAAATTCAGTTTTGAGTACTTATCCTCCATTTAAAGCATCTTTTCCTAGGCTTCTTACTGTGTTCAGATTTGGTGGCTGCAAAAGCACTTTTGAGAAAGACAAATTATTTACTCTCCCCACATTATCTTTTAAAATCTTTTTTGTTAATTCGCCATATCATCTTTCATAGAGCATGAATAATACAGAAAAAAATACATAGTTTGTAATAATAGTATGGATTGTTGGGAAATGCTCAAAATAAAAATTATCATTATTACTTATTTAATAATTATATTACTGAATATTTTGGAGAATCTAACTAAATGTGTGTTTATAGAAATACATATTCATAAATATATTTTATATAAACAAATGTGTATATTTATAAATAAACATATATATGTATATGTAATATAAATACAGCTATTTATCCTATAAATAGATATCTTATATAAGGAAAGTGATATAAATCTCCCAATGACCATTTTAAGAGAAGGTAAGACATCTCAAAAAAAAAAAAGCAAAGTCTCATAAATGAAGCTTGCTGCCAACCTGAATCAAGTGACCAGGAAGTTTTCGATTGACACCTCCTGTGTTAACACCGAATATTGCAAAGATACAAAATGTAAACATTTGCTTTGGCTCTATCCAGTCTGAGGTCGGACACACTAGAATGACCAACACAAGTGAGACTCACGGCCCATCTGGCTCTGAACCACGTTGCCAAAAGAGGGAGCATGGACCTTGGCAGGGAAGAGGTGTTCTCTGGAACATCAGCCTCAAGGGCAGAAAATATCCTGGTAGATTTCCTAAGTAGTTATTTTTATTTATTATGTTCATTCCCAAAATAATTCTCAGGTTTCTTTTTTTTTTTAGTCTATTTTCTTTCCAAATAACCCCATTGAAATAGTGGTTCTTAAGTTTTTAAGGGGCAGAGCTCCAGGAAAAACCTACAGAAAGGAAAAACCTCTTTACACACAATTGCAAGAGAATATGTAAACCACCTGGAAGTAACCTTTGACCCTTTTAAGGACACCTGCCTTAGGGCAAATCATTTCACCTCTATGGCACTTGCCTCCTGAAAGAGAATGTCTTCTACACTTTTAGGCTTGATAATAAATATGATAATTTCTTTGTTTAAGTAGCATTGAGAACATCAAATCCTGGGAAAATCACCCCTTCAGATTAATCCACTTCCTTGGAACTAAGAACTAAGGAAGCCACCACCCTATTAGCATTTTGCCACTGGCACTCACTCTGGCACTATTAAAAAAGACTAGTCCAAACACATGCCTCAGGCAGTCCGAAAACAGGACAGAAACCACAGCACTCATTTCAACAGAGAGGATTTAAAAGGAAGAATTGCTACCTAAGTGTAAAGTTAACTAGGTAACAGCGCCAGGAGCTAACTTAAAGGTATCATAGAGAGACTGTAGAAAGGGGAAGAGAAAACAGAAAAAGGTTGAAACTACCCAAATTTAGAAGCTCAGACCTGTGAGGACCGGTGCTGCTCAGCTTGTGTGGCACCTCTGAGGGACACGATGAGGTTGGTCCCTGTAGCGTTGGGAAAACTGCAAAGATTAGCTGCAGCTACAGGAAAGCAGTCCCGCACCTCAGGTGAAGAAGCATTGATTGGTGATGTTCGTGGCAACAGGAAGAAAGGAAGCCCCAAGGAAGAAGAGGAGTGGGCCCTTACCTCCCCTTCCAACCTTGCAGCTTTTCTCTAGTGCCCTCTGCAGGCAGAGCCAAACATGGAGCCCCAAGGCAAGTGAGGTCCAGCTTCAGCACCCCAAAGCCGAGTGCAGAGGGGTGGGCTTGGAGCTAATAATGACTGGCAAGCCCGAGTCTCTCAATGAGAGTCCCCGGATTAAACTTTTTTCAATCAACAATTAAACAAGTTTCTATCTACCTAAACCATACAGATGACTTAGAACATCTAATCAAACTCAGAACATTCATGGACCACTTGCTACAGGCTAAAGAGTGTGGTGATTTAGTTAACTGATCTGTTCTATTTCATTTACTCTCCATAACACAGATTCTCCTGTCTTTCTTTTTCCCTTTCTCTCCCTGACTCTCTCTCTCTGACTCTCTCTCTCTCTCTCTGTCTCTCTCTCTCTCTCTGTCTGTCTCTCTCTCTCTCTCTCTCTCTCTCTCTCCACACACACACACACACACACACACACACACACACACACACACACACACATCTTCATATATATATAAAGAGACAAAGAAAAAAGCAAGAGCACTTAATATCACATCGAGAAAAAATGAGGGCACATGCATTATTTGTATCAACCCTGGAGCCCAAATATAATACTCGTTTCTACATGAAACAAAGCAAAATAACAACAACACCAACAACAAGGAACTAGTAAGACTGGAAAGTTTGAATAATTGCCCCAGAAGCCACATGAAGATCTGATCCCCAACTCTGTGCTCTTAACTACGCTACCTATACTATTATCCAAAGCCAGCAAGGGACACACCAGACCTCTGTCTAAAAGGCCACTTCCCCAGTAGGGCACTCAGTTTGGTGACACTGACACAAAGGCCCATTGTGCCCCAATGCTGCAGGGTTACTAGAGTTCAGTGGGCTAGGAAAGCACCAGGACACTGTCTCGTTGATGCCCACTTTGCTCCTAGGAAAACCCATTCACTGTATAACCAATTACTTTGAATTACAATGAGCTACTGCTGCAACTACATGGAGCACAGACATTCATATATAATTCTTCCCTAAGGATACCACTTTAAATGTAGAAAAAGATTTGGAGAGATGGAATCAGCCAAAGTGGAAAGGCTATAAAAAAAAAAGATAGAGATGCAACTAATTTTTTAAAAAGCATTCACCTGATGTTTACAGTTCTTTAAAATGCATAAAAATTACAGCAAAGCTGAGAAAAGCCTCCATAGGCATTCATTCAATGCATTTATTCAATAAAAATATTTACCTAATGCCTACAATTTGCCAGGCAGGGATAAGTCAGGTATGGCCTTTGTCTTCAAGGAACGTACAGTCCAGTTGAACTTCAATAACTACTACCATTTGTTGAGGACTAATACCTGCTGGTCACTGTCTGAAGTGCCCAATATGTACCAACTCACTAAACACTCACAACTTACAGATATTCTTAGTTTCTCCATCTTACAGACAAGGAAACTGAAGCACAGCAGATTTAAGCTATTTTTCCCAAGTCATATAGCTAATAAATGGTGGAGGCAGCAGTTAAATCCAGGCATTCTTACTCCAAATCCTTTGTGCTCACCTAGGCCATCCTGTTTTTTGTAATAATGACAAAGAAATACTAAATGTCATGCAGCACTATGGACACTTAGGGACTGGAGAGAGAGGTTCAAAATTAAGAGACCAGAAAAAGTTGCATGGATAAGGTAACATTTCATTGTGGACCTTTTAAATAAGATGCATTTTATGACAGTTTGCATCGATAACAGTAACTCTCATTTATTGAGTTTGTACTGTTTGTTACACAGTAGACAGTCAAGGTATAACTACCCCCAAAATGGGACACTATACATCTATATAAATCAAACTCATTAAGTACATTCATTGTAGAAAAATTTCAAGATAATCACTGGGGTTTTTCTAAGCTGTTCACTTCAGTTTTATAACTAATCAGAATATATTAAATTTTAAATGTTAAAATAGAGGGCTTGAGGTTCTGACACACGACAGAAATGATGGCTCCCCAATTAATCCTAATTTAAGAAGCCATTTCCTTGTTCGAAAGTAGCCCCAGCAGTGGAGAGAGTTTGGAAGAAGTCAGGCTTTGTTCTGAATCCATCTTGTATAATAAAGTGTAAGAGCCTTGACAGCTCTAGACCTCAGTTTCCTCATCTGAAAGGTAAAGTCAATGCTTCCTTAGAACAAATATTCTTGGCACAGAAGATGGTACAGAAAACTGGATAACCATTACCATCCCACAGAAGCAAGGTTGTTAATACTTTCATGGGATAAATCATGAAGATTGTCAGAAATCTCCAAATTTACAAATGCGGAATATTTCAGACTTCTAAACTTTTCCATTTGTGTCTCTAAAGTCATGCATTCCTGTGTATAGATTTACACATATATTATTCACCGTTTTTACCTTTCAGTAAACTTGGTAAAAACTGTTCTAGAATCATTCTCATTTCCATACAAATCATATGTTGAATATGTGCCTATCAAGGGAAGTCATAGCAGAATTCATCTTTTCACTCCTTAATATCTCTAAAGTTTCCATTTTCTGTCTAAGATTTTCTTAGAGGGCTTCATACTCATTTAATTATTGTCCCCAGCCATATTGGTGGACTTTTTTCGGTGGACTTTTTTCTGATGCCCTTATTTTCATAAAGAAACAAATCTTTCTTACTTCAAAAGTTGAGAATGTGGAAAATAGCTGGACTCATTAATTAACTAAGTGCCTTCAGTACCGTGCCTGAAATTCAAATACTAACTTGAACAAAATTACAAATTATCTTTGATCACAGGCTTCTGAAGGCTGCCCACAGAAAAAAAAAGTACTGACATTGTGATAATCAAAATCTCTTGCTAGGGTTTATGGCACTGTTGAGCAGAATACCAGGACTTTGAGATAGATAACTAACTCCCTGAAAAACTTGGGTTGTAATGAAATAAGCTTAGCGATATAACTTTTTGGTAATTCACAGTACACCCTAGCATACAGTCGAGAAATCTACTTAATATTGCATAAGCCAGCCTACCCCAAACATATTTGACGATGAAAGTCTTTTTAACATTTTAACATAATTGAATAGCCTACAGCACTGATACTCTTCATAGCAATCTCTACTAAACAATAAGCACAGTACCCCAACAAGCACAAAACTAGCTGTATCCTGAATAACATGCAATGTTTAAACAAGGTTTAATTCATTCACCCAACAAATATTTACTAATAATTAAGAATATATAAAGGCAAGTTGTTTAGTCACTGGGTTCAGCCTAAGCATAATTCCCTATCCTATTTTTAGTGTCGACACTTAATGAGCTCAGTGATGGAGTTTTTGAGAAAGCAACAGATAGCTATTTATGAGGAAATAGAGGTAAATATTTTAATTTTGGCTCCCATTGAGATGAACCTCGTGCTGAGGCGAGTGCTATTTTTTTTACATTTTTTTAAACTTATTTATTTAAATTAGTTTCAAGTATACAGTACATTGGCTAGACAGCTATATAGTTCATAAAACGATCCTCCCAATTGCTCCCTCCCTTCCCTAGCCATCATATTAATGCTAACTGCACTCCCTTTGCTGTGTTCCCCATCCCCATGACTATCAATTACTAATTTGTACTTCTTTAACCTGAAGTGAATTCTTCTAGGTGTCCCCTGGAGTTTATTTCTTGGATTGTTGTAGTGGTGGCCGTTCTGCCACTAATATCCCTAAAGCCATTTCTCACAATACTGTAGGTGTCTGGGATGTTAGAATGAATGAGATATTTTTATCATAAGAAGAGTTAGTGTGTCTATTCAATGTATTTAACTCAATGAAAAATCTGACATTGCAACACTCACATTTGACATGCAATCTTCATCTGTTATGCTTCTCAAGATGAAAGCAGCTCGTTGATTATAAGCATCTGTCACTTCTGATGATTCTACCTCAGAGGGATTTGCCCTATCTTTTCATCTCCATTCATGTATCTATTCCTTCGTACTTTCTGTCTTTACTGACCTAGAGTTCCATGTATGCCTGTTTCATTTTTCTCTTTAATGTTCTATTAATTTTTCTTCTATAGTATCTATGGGGTCTTAGTCGTGGTTTGGCCATGTTTCCAGTTTTAAAATAAATTAAATTAGGTAATTAAATTCTCAAAGTTGAATATCATTTTTATAAACATTTTAAATTCAAATTAGGTGATATAATGAATGTTAACTGTTGCATAAATCCTAAATTCCATCCCAAAATGTTTTAAAGATACATACTATAAAACTAAACCATTGTATAAACCGTTACTACTTATCTACCACCAGTTATGGTCAAATTCATAAGTTAACAGGCACTATGTTGTGGTATTTTCTGGATGAAAAAAAAGTGCAGGATGAAGCTTAGGAAAACATAAAATAATCATCATTAAAAAAGCAAACCAGCTTTACCTAGCAAAATGTACTGTTATTAATAACTGCTGATGTTTATTTAGTATTTGTTATAAGACAAGCATCGTATTAATCATTTCATATACCATATCTCATTTAATCCTTATGACAATTTGGTATCATTATTATATCATTTCATAGTTAAGAGAACTAAAGCATAAAAGACTTGAATAACCAGGTCAAGGCCACACTGCGAAACACTGAGTCAGGTCTCAAACTTGGCTCTGACTCTAAAGCTTTCCCTCTCAATCACTATGTTCTGCTTCTAGGAAATGACAGTCTACTCTATATATGCTACACATATTAAGGGGAAAAGAAGAGATTAAGATGAGAATATGGCAACTAAGAGAGAACGGAACATTGAGGAAGAGAGGTGAGAATTTAGGAAAAGAATTAAGATGAGAATTTGGGAAATCAGAGAAGCCCTTTTCACTAATTTCTGCAGTTTCAAACTATCATTTAATGGTTCCCATCTGTTAAATGCAACTGCTATTTCTTGATGACTTATAATCAGTAAAAAAGTATAATATGAGTAAAGAGGAATTAAAAATTTTTAGAGAAAGCCCAACATTCGTTTTCAAGTGTCCTTTCTATACTGTCCTTTCTATGTCCTTTCTGAAAGACAATATTAAATACAATAAAAAAAAATGCTTTGGGACAATGATTCTATTTTCATTAATTCACCAACACAATCTTCCAAGTGCAACAATTTTAACCTTTCTGAGAAGAATGGCACAGAGTTAAATAACGTACAGCCAGAAAAAGGGGGTTCTACCCTATAGTGGTAAAAGTGTTTGGGATGAAAAAAAAAATACTCATTCAATTCAGTCTAGTTCTAGCTCAGCTTGCAGAGAATTCAAAACAAGATTAGAAAGAGAAGATCATTTATCACCCAAAGGAGGAGAGCCTGTCTTTGACATTGAATTATGGGGTAAGGACTTTGCATGTGAACTCTTTCTGCATAAGTTTTGCACAGATCCCAGTCTGAGGTGTTCCCTGGCGAAGAAAACAACTCCAAAACTAATGAATTCCTTTGGTCTGGACACATATTTCCTATTCAACTCAGTTCCCTAGCTCTCCCTCAGCACCCAATCTTCTTGCACAAGCTGTTCTCTGCATTTTTCTCCCCCATTTGGGTTTAGGGAAGTCTTCACATTTTGAATTACCTAAACCTTTGCACTTGATAATTCTTTCAGGACCACCACTGAGTCTGACTAGCTGACATCCCTCTCTTCTTAGCTTCAAAGTAACAATATCCCATATCTCATGATGTATCACTTAACAACAGTAAGGTTAATTATTATTTCACAGTAGTTATATGTGTATGAAGCACTCTCTGCATCTAGTCTTAAATTCACTGGGCCCAATTGCACACTTTACTGTATCTCTCATGAAATATATAAAAAGCACTCAAGAAGTTAACTGATTAAAATTGTGATGAGAGCATAAGAGAATACTCTGAAAAGATAACGCCTCTTACTAAATACAGAATATTCATCATTCTTTGGAAGATGTCCCCATAGGTGTGCCAATATAGATTCTATTTGGAATTGGGTCGCTGGAGTTACACAACTAAGAACTACACACTTTTTAATTTTAAAATTGCCACATGCTATAATGTTGGTTAGAGTGGAGGGTTGGCTTTGATGCCTCACATGATCTAAGTGCTTATATCTGAAGGAAATATCCAGGAAATCAACAATCACCACTTGCTCCACCATTAGCAAAGATTTTTGCTATATCTTTCAGTATAAGGCCAAGAGCAAGGCCAGAGAAAGTTTGCGAAATGCTGAGATATCAGCTAATTAGCTCTTCAAAGAAATGTTTGTCTTTGATTCTGGAAAATGGATATCGAAAATCTAAGGCAAGAGATTCTCCAGAAACAAACCAGGAATATCATGTGTGAAAAACTCATTCCATCTCACTAGTATCCATAGCGCAGTTTCAACTCAGCAGAAGTCAGCACAGACACCACGCAAACATCACCAAAGGGAGAACTCTGAGCTGACATGAAACCTGGATTTACTGGCAAATAATAAAGATATCTTGGACAAACCCCAGCTCCTGCCTTTGGCTGGCTTATAATTTTCCTCATGAGCTGCTCCCATCTAAAAGATTAATAAAATAAAATGTGTGATAAAAATAAAGGGAGATTTAGCTCTCAAATGGTAACATAATTATGCTCATCTAATCCAAATAATTCTCACCAGCCTGAAATTCCTCAGAGACCCAAGTAAATATATTACAAACACTCTGGTCATAAAACCCATTTTTCCCAGTAATAAAATTGCTGCAATAAACATTTGGGTCCTTTTCCATTTTTAGAACCATGTTGAAAAACCTGCTTCTAATGTATTTTATTAACATCCTCAAAGTCTTCCAATGAATGACAAAACCTCAGTGCTTTTTTTCTGAGTGGCTGGTACTAAACAATGATGTTGTTTTTCAGTGTGCAGACTTCTCACTGCCAAGTAAGAGATTTCTGTTAGGTTTCTCGGCATTAAATCTCTCCTTGAAATATCTTCAGCAATCTACAGGCAACCAATAAAATGAGATGATCTCCCTTGAACCCATGTCATCTCAGCATTAGCCAGAATATATTCCTAACATCAATAATGCCTTCAATTTAAAGACAGCTTACTTCCTTAGATTAAAAAAAAAATCACATACTCTCAGCAACCACCCTTAATCCCCTCTCCAAGTCTCTATGTCTGGTAAGAACATTCGCATAAGATTGTTTTTATTCAAACAGTGTGTAATTTTGTAAAGAGCTTTCCATGTGAAAGTTTTTCAGTGGTTTTGTAATCAAAACATTAAGGAAGTATTACACATCCATGAGAAGCACTTTGCATGCAGGAGCTAAAAGTCACCCCACTACTATAACAATTAAAAAAGCAAATTTTAACATATTTTGCTTTTTACTCATCCTTAAAACTCGATTACTAATACAATAAAAATAATACACACTCTCTTAAATTAATTGTAATCTGAAGATACTTACTGGTTTTAATGGATTTAAAAATCATATTTCAAACAAAATCTTATCAAAAAACTACAAAGCTGCCATTGGTCCCTAGGGTGCCACTCCATAGCTCAGCTTTCTCCGGATCCCTCCATTTCTGTCTTTCATGATGACAGCTAAGGTACTCCTTCAGAGATACATTACCTGTGTCATCTCATTTAAATCTCACAACCAAATTAAGAAGTATTACTGATGTACTCCTTTTAAAAATGAATCAGCAGAGCTTCAGAGAGCTCAGTCTACTTGGTCACAAAGCAAGTAATGTAGACATAATCCAGGTTCAGGTCTGTCTGATTCTAGAACTTGCATCCCTAAACACTCTGCTAAACCTCCTCTTTAATCTTCCTCTCTGTTCTATAGGAGTCCCATCTTATCATAATTTTACAACTCAGTGGTTCATGCTAAAGTAAGAAAACATCTCCTGATAAATCCACCTGGAGTAAGTCTCAGGTCACCAAGTCACCAGCTGACCCCAAAGCAAATTACCTAAGAGGAAATCATCATACATCTTTTCACAGGTAATTTTCTATAATTCATTGAAATAAAGAGAGTTAATTCGATGTGAACACAAAGGGGAGAAAAAAGTATGTGTGATGGGAAAAAACAAATAGAATAATAAAGAACAGTATGAATCACATTAACAACCAAAAAAGCTTGAACTACTCAGGCTGTGGTGATCCAGGTCATGGGCTAATAACGTGATCTAGAAAATCACAAAAGAATTCACAAAGTAAAACATTGCTGTGAGCTACCTGGACTAACGGAAAATGCTAAAAAAAATCTTCTGTTGTCTTTCAATTCACAAAAAAGAAAATATACACGGTTATGTTTCAAATCAGTATAAAACTGATAAAAGAGACCCCCACAAAGACACAGCACCACTTTCCCACTGGGCATACTTAAAGTAACAGTGCTACTTCCAAATTTTCCAATTTGTTATGGAATGGCACAGTCTTCCTTCATTTTAATTTCAGGGTTTGTTTGTTTTTTAATCATATCTTCACTTCCAGAAACTCTCAGAGCAAAGATTTTCCTGTTGCCAAAGCATGGCTCCCCAGCTGCAGAACAGGACCTTGTCTGACCCTCGAGGGGCCTGGGGTAGAAATGAAATGGCCTCAAATGTTTGGAACTCTGATTATAAAGCTACACTTTAGGAGGAGCTTATTTTAAGTTATTTATTTAATTTTTAGGTATATCATTTTTTTTAGATAGTTAATGCAAAGGTGAACTTTTTATACGACATGGAGAAATAAGAATACATATATAAATATTTTTTAGAATATAAATATAGATATATGTAGAAAAGTGTATTATTAAAGAAAGAATAACACGGAGATGGAGATTTTCTCTTCTGGCTCATTTCTACCATTACTAAGGAAAACTTAGAATTCTGTTGAGCATATGAAGAGGAGAATAAAATCTTGGAAGACTTGTCAGTCTTATAACATATATTTCAAAACAAATTTGTGGTTTTGTTTTGTTTCGTATTTTTTTCCATTAGGCTTTCAAATAATTTTATTTCAATTGTCAGTTTCTATTTTTCTCATATTAGTATTCCAATCCCTATTTCATGCTTTTTAATTAACACCCTAAGATACAGCCATTTAAGGTATAAGAGTGTTATGGGTCACACTTTTTATTATCTTCAAAAGGCTTACTCACGTTCATAACCATTCTGTGACCTCAAGTAATACTTCAAACCAATTACCTCCCCAATTCTAGAAAACGGGACACATCTTTAGAAGGTTCCTTACTTACCCTTAGTCTCCAAAATAAATCAAAACTACTCTAAGTGAAAATCTTTCTCCACAAGGAATCTACACCTTTAAAAGACAGAAGCTAACTAGAGTAGAGTCGCATGAGGACACTCTAACAGGAAACATTTGTGGGAAATGGGGTGACCCATGGCAGTCTATTTAGATTCTGACCACAAAGGGGTCATATTAAGGGTTTGGATATGATACTCTGAACTGATATTAAAGGCATAATATAAGGAAAGGTGTTGGATTTTCATCCAAGATTAGATGAATATCATACATTTTCTCATATTCCACTTAAGAGAAAATTTTAAAGTATATGTGTGTGTGTGTGTGTGTGTGTGTGTGAGAGAGAGAGAGAGAGAGAGAGAGAGAGAGAGAGAGAGAAATAATACCTAAGGTTAATACGAATATCTACAGTAGGAGGAGAAAAGGTGGTAAATGAACAATAAACGTACTACTTATTATTAGAAGGTAAATCTTCATTAAAGCCACAATTTATATAATGACCACAGATTTTAGTGTGCATAAATATGTATATTTATGGAGAGAGAAGAAAGAAAAGGGGAGAGAAAAGAGAGGAGAAAGGAAGAGATGAAAAGATGAAGGAAGTGAGAGAGGAAGAAATAGAACAAAAAAATTCAATTAAATTTTCTGTGTAAAAATAGAACTTGAAAATTAAAATGTAATTTCAATATAATTTTATATATTAATGGTCAGTAATAATCTATAATAGAGTTACAAATACCAGCTAATCAAATATACTCTTTGGCCTAAATAAAAGTACAATAATACATTCTTTAATGTATTTTTCAACTAACTTCCTGCCCCATAATGAGACTAAGTAAGTGCTACAAAACCACAAAGACCATTTATTCAAAGGACACTGTGAATTTATCTAAAAAGAGAATACAGCTTTAAATTATTTGGGACTCTAATCTATTCCATTTTCTTGAAAAAAAAACATTAGGAACATGGGTCATGAGATTCTGATGACAAGCTTATTAAGACATTGATGATCCTCCTGATATAAACTCAAGGGCATGCAAATTTTCAAAACCTCAGCCTCAGAAACTGTGCACTCATCTCTCAGTACCAGTATCAAGTCTCGATGAGAGGTTAGAGTAGCATAAAGCCCTCAGAGCCTCTGTTTTATTGGAGAGACCTGTTTCCAGATGTAGCAAATTTTAAGGACATAAAAGGCAAGTCCTATAGCCTATTCACATTTGAAGAGCGACAGAGACAGGGAGACAGAGAGAGAAAGACAGAGATGTCAATTCAAGGTGGCAGTTGACTGTAGTCTTTTCTAAATCATTTTATCTCAAAGAACTCTGAAAACTACACTGATTTTAGAAAAGCCTGATTTGTCCTTAGGTTTTTCTGTTTAAATACAACAACAAACAAAATCTGGATAGAGCATCGACACACAATACCTGAACTGACTCAAAGTGGGTCTCATCTAATTTTAAAGTGACTTATTATGCAGAGTTCAATGGTTAGTGTTCTGCGAATAAATGTGAAATTTACTTCCAGAACTGAAACACAATTAAAACTCATTTTACATTTTTTCCTTTATGGACAACTCACAGCATGCTTTATTTTATTAAACTCTTAAATAATTTATTTACTATCAAATAGCATCCCAATTAGAGACTACAATAAGGGAGACACAATGCGACCACAGGGAAATGTGGGAGAAAAAAATGCCAGAGGCTCTTTTGAAGAGAAATAGGGCAAGTAAATCAAGTTCCCAAGAACATTTGTGCCATTTCCCAGCTCAAAAAATACAGAAGTTTAGTGACATCCAATGTATGTACACATTGAAGATGCATCTTAAGGACCCTATTTGGCTGAACATTGCAGAAGTACAAGCAGAATCCTAATTTTTAACAGCTATACAGTGTTTTTCTCAGGCGTCGCCGACAATGAGCATTTTGTATTGTGCTGGGGCAATTGCATTAGAGACACTAGCTCCACATTTTACAATCACTCACAAAGCAATTGGAATTTGACAATAAAACAAGCCAAGGCCTTTTCCCCATTACCAAACAAACTTCTAAGCAGGGTATTGTTCAAAAGAAGAGTATGACTGAATAAAGAAGCCCAAAGTCTGGAAGTGACTTGGGGTTTCAAGCACTTCCACAGATGCTATCAAAATAAGGATTTCAAAGCTTGCTTTCACAGCAAAGAATTCAGGCACTGAAGAAAGCATCTCAGTAATCTTACATAAGCACAATACCTGGAGGGCTCATTGGTTTCTAGAGACGTATAATCATTTAACAGTTTTACAATTCACACTGAAGTCCTAATCCATTGTATGTTACAGTGAAACCCATACAGATGCACAAGCAATCCATTCTCAAACCTCCAATGTGATGGATGATACAGTTAGGGACATGGATGAATTAATTTTAGAGGAGTGAGTGAGAAATATCTAAAATCATTAAGAGATTACAGTTTTTAATAACTAAGAGAAGTTAATATAGAATAGCTTCAAATATTAAGATATTCTTAAATTTTTTCCTAGATTTTTATCTCTTCAAATAATAAATTTGCCAAACTATAAAAATGTGCCAGAGTGGGAAGCCCATAAATTAGGAGTCAGGTAGGTCAAGACTCAACACTTTGACCTTGTCACTTATAGCTGTGTGACAGGATTTTTTTTCTCATTGAAAAATAAAAACAAAAATCTATTGAAATGACATGTATATTACAGTTATTGGGTGAATTAAGTGACCTGTTAGCATGGTTTGGAAAGAGAATGCTCTGTTTGTCACACTTTTTGATTTCACCTGGAAAATATTACTAGTAATAGAAGGAGCACTAGACCCAAGTTATAAAATTTAAATTTAATTTTTATTCCTCTGTGACTTCCTCTATTTGACTTCAAGTCTTATGCTAGGTAAGAACAATTAGCTGTCTGTTATAAAATCCAAGAAGTTCACTACATTGAACTTGCCACCCTATTGCTGGCTGGCCCCTTAAATTTGGAGCATTATCAGCAGCTTTCAGACGGTCCATTTTTTTTCTGGAAAACATGGCACTCTGCAGTGGCACTAGACAGTCCGGTTTTATTAAGCAGGTTTATCCTTGGTCCATATGTTCAATTTTCCTGGAGAAAAATGTTTTCTTTTCATGAATAAAAGACAACATAGTATATGAAAAGATCCTGAAAGACGTATGTAGAATGATTTTAGTACTTCCTAGCTGTAACATTAAGCAGAATTTTAGTGTATCTGAATAGCTATTAACTCCTTTCTATATAGTAATGATCTCTTCAATTACTGTAAACACTAAACATATATATGTATCACCAAACCTAATTCCTAGCAACTGATAGGGACTTAATACATAGTAGTAATAATGACGAAGATGATGACACATAACACAAATTAACTGGATTACTAGAACCTTATAAATAGGCAGGGCCACCAAGTAGTAAAATGTTTGAGGAACAATCATTTCATTAATCATCAAGACATGAAAAAAAATGAAAAGTATAGGAGGGAAAAGATAAATATTAACGAAGGATTCCTGTCTGTAAAACTTTCTTTATTGCCTCTGCCTATTTCTCTTTTGATACCTAGAGTTTCTTAGTTTCTGTGGGTTCAGTGATTATCTACTAACTGAATTTGTTGTTTTGTATTTTGATTTGATTTCCCCCTACCCTTTTACCCAAATATTGTGTACAGGTTGCATTGGTGATAGTTAAACTTATCATTTTACCCATAGATCTCACAACTGAGAGACAACCTCAAACATTAGGGAGGCCAGTGTGCCATCTAAGAAACTCAAAGACAGATAAGTAGCTTTTGCCATAGCTCACTGTACTGCACCTGGATGTGGGGAATTTATTTTTTCTTCCTGGTCGGGTAGGAGATGACTGGCAACCTGGTTGACTGCGAGAAAGCTGACATGAAGTAAGCTGCGGTGTCTTTGACATATAAGGAAAGTAGTATAAATGGACATGGCAGGCTCAAAAGTGTAATGAAGCAGGAATATTGGTCAATTGCCTGACACAGCCTTTCTCAGAAAATCATCTCTTACTGCCACTACTGTGTGATCAGCAGCTTTTTGTTTCTATCCCTCAGGGCACAGTTCATAGGCAATTGAACCAAACTGGGACAATCAGAGTGTCTCTCCTAGTCATTTGTAATTAGAAGCAAGATTTAAGTTGAACCAATGGTAGGGACTTAGTATAAAAGTCCATAAACAACTTCTACTGCAGTCCCATGGAGCTTTAGTTTTTCTGGAATCTTCCTTAGAAAGAAAGGAGCGAGATCCATGTTGTTCTAATTAGTGCTCTTTTTATTGAAACTAATTTGAGAAAATTACTATTAATGTAACTATAATTTATTACTATTACTAATATTATTGCTGCTATTAACTGAACTCAGATTGCAATAAGAATCTGACTTAGAATCTCATGATATGCAAAAGCCATTCTTGAAAAATAGTCTGTATTGATCAATGGCTAAGCTCTAAAACACCAATCAGTGTAATCACTCAAGATCAAATTCCTAATTTTTTATGTAAATATTCAGAAAAATTGTTTTTTGAGCATTTCACTTGTTTTACTTTGTTGGTATCTTTTCTAAAGTCAAATGAAAGCTAAAACCACAGTTTTCATAGAATAAGCTAACAAATGGTAAAACTGATGTTACTTGACATGAACTAAAGATGTTTATTGGGGTAAATAAAAAAGGCATAGTTTTTTTTTTTTAGTTTTTATGTAATTTCCACCAAAGTAATACAAATATTATACAAAGCCTATTCCTCTGAGCTTCAGGAAAGACTACTCTAAATTAATACAGGCACATGAAAATCTATCTTACCTTGAAAAATCTGCAGACACTAAAACATATATTCATGTGCTTTAATATTATCTAGCACATACTGCCTATCTGTTTCTGAGAAATCAGAAAATATGCATCCTTCTCACTGCTTGTCTCCATCATTAAGCATGGAATCAAAACTTGAGCAGGAGCTCAAACTAGTTCTTATATGATAAATAAATGAATGAATGAAAAATAAGTGAAGTAGAGAGGTAAAATAACCCAATAGAAAGACAACAGATTAAAGTCTGATGCAGCTGGGCAAAGGCAAAGCAGTTCTCCCAAGTGTAAAATGGATACCATGCTACCTGTCACCTCTAAACCTTCCCAACCCCCATTCCTATCTACCTAAAGCACTGAACTCATAGAAATGGCACAAAACTAGATTCAAGTTACTATAAGCTCTTAATCTTAAAATAAACCAACCGAAATCTAGCAATTTTTAAAAGGATCTAAGATTGCTAAAGTTCTTTTCTGACATAAAATCCTAAACAAAAAACTAGAGGAAAAAATTATCCATAGACCCACCAAATGCCTTAAGTCTATGTTTATTTCACTTCATTACTCAACCAATAAACAGAGCACAATTATAAAGTGAAAAGAGGTGAATAGTTGGATGGATTCCATGCAGAGGGGCTCAGGCCCCTCTGTGGGATGAATATGCCTTCTTGATCTTCATCCCCCCAATTTGTGATTCCTCAGGACGGGAGGGGAACCAACAATACTTTTTTTTTAAAGTGGCCTATCACAGTCTAATCAGCCTTACAGAGAACCCTGTGGAAGGCTGAGTCTAACCCGGTACTATGAGGGAGGTTGTAGAGTACAGGAGAAAATGGAATGAGAGGTCTCAGACTTCATTTGCCATTTAACTTAGGGAGAAATTAAATATTTCCCTGGTGTGAGACTATCTTCCCCGCCCCCCCAAGCATCATCCCCATAACAAGAAAGCACAGAGTAGATTTGTATTTTGGGCTCATCACTGTTTTGTCAACCTTCCATTTCTCATATGTAAAATGAAAATGATGGTTGTCGTAATGATATGATGATGATGATGGCTAATAATAATAATGCTTTCTTGATTCCAATACTTTGAAGATATTAAATAAGAGCACGCAATCACTTTACAAAATTTAAAGCTGTGTATAGCTGTTAGTTATTATTTTCCAAGTGTGTGGAACCAACACTAAACCTGGATGCTTAGCTGGGGTTGACAGAGTTTGGGCATGGAAGAGATGGTAAAAGGATAAGCTGTAATAGCCTTGTTAGCTGTCCAATTAATTTGGACTAACGCCTTTATTTTGAAGAAGCAGTGTTCTCAAAAGACTGGCCAATAAGATGCTGAACTGGGATGCAGAACCCAAGTCTGTCAAACACACAGTCAGGCTCTTCATTCTGTGCTTTCCTGCCCTTCACTATACCAAAAAATCACAGCTGAAATGATAGGGAGGAACACTGTCCAGAGACACTCTGGATCCAGGATGGATGGGCCAAACAGCATAGCCAGAAATGCATGTGTGTGTGTGTGTGTGTGTGTGTGTGTGTGTGTGTGTGTGTGTGTGTAATAAAAGGAGAGATATGCAGTGCCCTAAAAGTTAGTAATTATATAGGGTAAACGATCCCCTCTATGGGGTTTCCAGAGGAAACAAGAAAGACCCAAACCCTCTGGTATGGCGCAACTTGAGATAACACCAAAAAAGCAGTTAATACAGCTGTCCTTTACCAAGTTTTGTCATAAATCTTGTCCTGAGGCTGCTGCTGACATACTTCCTTTACTAATCCCTTCCTGCCTGTGCAGTGGAGCCGGTGAGTAGCCCGTCTGAGCCTTTTCTGATAAACCCCGTAATCCTTACCTCTTGTGTGTGAGTCCCAAGCATCAGGAATGACCGATGCCTTAGGATTCTAGGTGAACACTGCTCTCATTTCCCTTTTTTTAAAAAAATGGAGCCAGGCTTCTGATGATGACAATCCAGTGTTTCATTATTTAGTGGGGTTATATAAATAAAAGAGGGGCATGTCTGAAGTTAAGATGGGACATTCATTTCCATTTCTAGGAGGATAGCTCTTCTGATGTTTCAAAACCTGTGTCTCTGGTCTTCGGATAGTCCTGTGCACTCAGGAAGATGAATGGAGTGTCTTTTTGAGAGTCATCTTAGTAGGTTATACACAGGCGTGGGACTGAAATTCAGAGACTGAATGAGTTCATCTGCTGCTGCATTAAGGTGCCAGGCAGAGAATAAGCCACTGAGAGCCAATCACCTTCAGCAATAATGCTCACTGCTAAGTCCCTTGACTAAAAGTTTTTAGATGCTGAAGATATAGTAACCACCAGAGACTCCTACCTACATCTGGCAGCTGGACTCTGCTTCCTCAATGGTCCATATGGCTATATTTTATTTTCTTCAAATCACTTCACTTTTTTGGATGGCAAAATGAAAAAAATATATATTAGTATCCCCCAATAGCTACTGAGGCACCATATGGTTTTGTGACCCATCACTCACTTTCTGATTATCCTGTCTCTGAGTGATTGTCTCACAAATGCCATCAGAATTCGCCCCACTCTTTATCTCAGTACATATGGGAGCTTCTAACAGGGCCAGAAAGTGCCAATAAATCCAAGAGAATTCCAAGAAGAGCTGCAAACATGATTTAAGGGTATTAAATGTTGATTTATAAAAGAAGCCACTTAAGCCAACTATAGAAATGTGGAAAGCAGAGCACATGCATACACCTTAAGTTCAGATATGCTCCTATGTAGGCAGATTAAAAGCCATGCTAAGGGCAACAGAAAAATGTGAGCTCAGGAAAGAGAGGGTTCACTGTTAGATACATTCTCTGTTAGTCTGTGAATGCCAAGAACATTTCAAGGGCTGGTGTCACCCAGAACTGAGGTGAGTTAACTCCACAGTAAAAAGCCAGAATGTGAGACAAGGAGATGGCTGTTTATATCTATGGACACTGAGTAGTGTTGAGTCTCACTTATCTGGAAAGTGGGAATCGTATCACCTGTATTGTAAGAGTTAATGGAGGCAACACAGGGTTTGGCACTTACTAAATTCTGAATACATGGCAGTGATTAGTGTTGACTCTCAATGGTGTTATCTTTCCTGCCCTGGACATGAAAAAATTGCAGTCCCACAGTCATGCCAGTCGAATGGCTATTAAGATCCTTCATTTTTCCTGAGCCCCCATTTAGGAACCAAACATGTACAACACATCAGCAAAGAACTGGCTTGAGAATTTAGTAATTTCATGTGAGAGACCTACCACAATTTTATTTTTACACCCTCTTTTCTCAGTAATCACAAGATGCCAACTGTATCTTTTTGTGGCTTTCAACTTGAAAAGCAAGTGCAGGACTTGAGAAACAGAAGGCTCTCTATATTTTACTTCTAAGCACCTATACCAGACAAATCCTGAAGGTACTGAAAGCTTTTTGAAAAATATTCTCAGATTCATGGGCTGAAAACAAACTATGAAAAAAAAGGCAAAAAATTCTAAATGCTTTGTGATTCTAACTGTGCAGTTTTCAAGTTCAATGATAAAAGAAGCCATAATAATAGTGCCAGGTAATAGTTTGAGTTTTACGAGTTAGTCACTATTTTTGTTGCTTTTTGTGTCATTTCTCATTTCATTTAATTCTTATAAAAGCCCCATGTGACTTAGTCTTCAGTTGAATTCTCTATGATTCCATAGTAAGTAATTTTGAGCTACAGCTTGAATCCAAGCAGCCTGACAGCAGAGCCCATGTTTTTGAACCATAATGCAGGACTGGCTCCCAAAACATAAGGGTGATTTCCACATAAATATGCAATGCGCGCTCACTTCCCTCACCTACAGTGCTGCATGCTTGGTCTGAACCAGCTCTATCGCTTGCTTCAATTTCTGAAACAAGCTCCTAAACAGAATCTCTTCATTCTACCCGTTACTCCAGGCTATTTTCAACTAGAACAATTCTGTTAAAAAATGAAACTTGCTTGTCATTCTCTGTTTAAAACCTTCTATTAAATCCCCATCTCCCTCAGAACAAAAGCCTACATATGTGGCCTATGATGGCCTGCCAGGCCTTACACAATCTGCCTGTTGCTGCCTTTTCCCCTATGAATTATCTGATCTCATCGCAGTTCTTTTCTATCCCTCATTCACTGTGTCCAACTACTATGTGTCCTTGCACCTTTCTGAACACAGCAGGGCTACTCCATTGGCCACTCCCTCTTCCCAGACCACAATCCACCCAGATGGGCACAAGGCCCACTCCCTCACCAATGCAGGATGTGTCAGCTTTCACTATCTTTTTAAAACTGCAAAGAGCCTGCTTTTCCCAGACTTCCTATGTTTCTTCTTTATTTCCTCTACATAATGGCCTTCGTATGTTGCTTAATATTTTTTTAAACTTTTATTTTTTTTTAATTTTATGTTATTACTAGTTTCAAGTATATAGTACATTGGTTAGACATTTATATAGTTTATGAAACAATCCCCCTAATTGCTCTTTCTCTCCTCTGGCTCTCCACCTGGCCATTACATTAATGTTAACCGCTTTCCCTATGCCATGCTCCCCAACCCTGTGACCATCTATCAACTACTAATTTGTACTTCTTTAACCCTTCACTCCATTCTCCCAGCCCCTAAACCTTCCTCCCTTCTGGTAGTCACCAGATTGTCCTCTATATTTGTGAGTCTATTTTTGATTAGTTCTTTTTCTTCCTTAGATTCTGCATATAAGTAAAATCATACGTATTTATCTTTCTCTGTCTGACTATTTCACTCAGCATAATAACCTCTAAGTCCATCCATGTCATTGCAAATGATAGGATTTCATATTTTTAATAGGTGAATAAAATTCCATTGTGTGTAAGACACATACTTCTTTATCCAATCATCTGTTAATGGGTACTTAGGTTGCTTCCACATCTTGGCTATTGCAAATTGTACTGCCATGAACTCAGGGATGAATAGATCTTTACAAATTATTGTTTTGGTTTTCATGGATAAACACAAGAAGTACAATTGCTGGGTCAAAAGGTATATCCATTTTTAATTTTTTGAGAAACCTCTGGACTATTTTCCATAGTGGTTGTACCAATTGGCAATCCCACCAACAGTGTATGAGGGTTCCATTTTTCCACATCCTCACCAGCACTTGTTCTTTGATTTATTAATGACAGCCATTCTGACAGGTGTCAGGTGATATCTCATTGTGGTTTTAATTTGCATTTCTCTCATGATTAGTGATCTTGGGCATCTTTTCATATGTCTATTGGCCGTCTGTATTTCCTCTTTGAAGAAATATCTGTTCCTGTCTTCTGTCCATTTTTATTTGAATTGTTTTTTGTTGTTGTTGAGTTGTATGAGTTTTTTAATATATTTTGGATATTAACTGCTTATCAGATGCATCATAAGTGATATTTTAAGTGACATCTATCAATCTATAGAGAATCTTAACTCACTGGGAAATCCTTTCTATAAAGTATTCTTCCAAGTGAATGTTAATCTATTAGCACTAATCTATAAAGTTGAATAATATTTTTAAACATTACTCAAATCATATTCCTTCTTGGTATTTTTTTTTTCATTTCAGCAGTCCTTTATCATTAGGAATAGGTAGGAGGGTAGATAACAGATATTAACTAGAAAAATAAATTCATGATTTAACTGTAAATTACAAAAATTACTTGTATTTTTTTTTCAAAGGCACAGCCTATACAAGAGATCTAGAGTTCCGGACCTTCAGTTTGGGAATAATTAGAGATAAGAAATAGTGAAATGTCTTTTGTTTTGATTTTTTTAAGTCTCCAAATATCAGTAGACTCAGAAAGTAGGATAAGCATTGAGTGGGTAAGAATATAGAAGAGACAGACAGACAGACAGACAGACAGACAGACACACAGACACACAGACACACAGATAGGCATTTTGACCTGGAGGGAGGAATCCTGAAAATTAGGACAGCAACATGGTTAGATATAAGTATGGTATCTGACACAGCCAGCCCTGTACCCTTTAGTTGGGGAAATAGCAGAAGGTTTGATGATCTCTAGGCGGGAGGGATACACCTGGTTTACTTCTGGAATATGGAAGAATACAGTCTTTCAGTATCTCACATCATTATAGGACAGCCCTACAGTGCAAAGAAGATGTGGAAGTTCCCCCTGTCCTAGTGTAGGACACAGATGGTTCCTAAGGGCACTGGCTGGTTTTTAGGAAAAAGGTGAACTGACTGTGGAGGAGTTAGGGGAGATGGTCCAAACTAGAGATTAAATGGCAGTTAGAGCTATTTTGGGGGAAAATGTTACAAAAGTAAGCCAAGTCTATCAGGAAAGGGATCTCAATATATAACTCACAGAAGGAAACAGAAGATCAATGATCTCATCTACAATTGCATCAGTATCAGAATCAATATAAAAGAACAAAAGGTGACATTCTTCCATGGATGTCTATAAGAACCTGAGGTTACATCTTGACCTGATGCCTTTTCTCCACTTTGTCATGTTACATGTGGCCCTTGAACTCACAGTCCTACTGAACCCAGGTGAAAGAGAAAGAGAAGGGGTGAAGAAAAACACTGGAAGACTTAATATCTTCTCTAGAGATTTCGATTTAATCTAAAAGCAATAGACTTAAAGCAGAAGTGAGTGAGATAAATTAAAGTGGCATATGAGTATTCCTTCTTTAAACAGAAATGGGTCAGGTGAGCAAGCAATATTCAGTTATGGAAAAATAAAATTATGTTTCTACCCCGCCTGAGTCACAGCATATAAATTTTAATCTGCTCTATACATTAGGCCACTGATTTATCAGTGCTGAGTTTTATAGTAAAATAAAATTTAGAAAGTTACCAAATGCATAAGTATAGGGCAGAAATCATGAGGAAAAAAAGTATCTCTCATCAAAGGAGGCATGGTAGAAGTGATTCAGCTAAAATAGTATAAAGCCAAATATGAAAACCAGCAAGTGCCCTTCTTATAATAAACCATATAACCCCAACATGGTTATTTCCGAATGGTGTGTGGGATTCAATTTGCATAAAGACCCAAGAAAAAAGGCATACTGCATAACTTGCCCAGAAATTTTCCTCTTGTATTTATGAAACTCTCACTTCCTAGCCCCCATTTCTATCCAACTAGAAAGAGCCATCTCCATTATACTTACATTTGCTAATAGATGAATTAATCTTATTCTGTGTTTGCAATCACCTTAAATACAGAAAATATATAGCTGTTATTGTTGTTTTGCAGAAGCAGAAAGAGATGAAGTTATTTTTCACCCACACTTAATGAGGAATAAGATCTTGAAGGCTTTGTGTTTTGCTTTAATACGTGTTAAAAGGTCAAAGGAACTGGCTATGATGTAAGCCAGATAACTAGATTCATATCATGTTTACCGCACACTGTGGGTATGACTCAACTTCTTAAATGCTTTCAATTTTTCACATGTATATGGTGAAATTGTTAACATAGAGATTATGTACTTAAAGACTGACCTTGCACAGCTTACCACATCGTATATACTCAGTAAAGGTTTGCTAAAATTATTGATATTTTTAGAGGCCAAATTTCTAACATAACCAATCAGAAACTCATTCTTAACTCAAGGGTCTGTCCGTGAACCTCCTTCCCACTCAAATTCCCTGTGAAGTCTACCATCTTACTTTCCCCATTCTCTTTTCTATGCTATCCTAACACTAATTTTCCCCAAGGCCCCTGTACTGTATTAAAAAAAAATCCATATACTTTTAAGAGAATAACCTCTCTTGGTATTCGGATTTTTGCTCAAAGACATGGAAATACACACTCACTCTTACCATATCCATTTGTGATTAGTGTAAAGTTCTGGAAAATGGCTGGTCAGTGTTAGGACTTAGTCTTGAACCAAGAAACTGAATAAAATTCTCAGTGCTCAGGGAGTTGGAACCCACGAACCTAGTATAATTTGTACTTTATTTTAAACAAGTGAACCAGAAATGAAAAACTTAAACAAAATTTCTAGAATCAGAAACTTTTTGACTTGGTTCAATTCCTCTGTTCCATGCCTTTAAGCACATCATTCATTTATTCTGGGCCTAAATCTCCTTATTTGAAAAATAAAGGCAAAAGAAAAAAGTGGCTGTGTAATTTTCATTTGTCACTGCAGATCCTTTCCTACCCTCCTTCCCCATATCGTCTGACAGAGGATGCTGACTGACCGATGGGGCTGCCTTGTCAATGGAAGAAATGGCAGGGTTTTTAAGGGGTTCAAAGTTTTTATTTCTCCCTCTTCCACCTGCCTCTCTCCAAAGTCATATTCCTCTATCTGTTCTTGAAACTCTTCCCTTCTGTGCCTCCCCCACAGCTATGGCTCCCTCTCCATTCTGGTCACCACATTCTCTTTGCCTCTTCAGGACTAGAAATGATAGTTGCCTGCTGTTGCTACTACCTGTGTGCTTTCTCTAATGCTTATTGGTTTCTTTTAACTCCGACAATAACACCTGAAAAGTCCCTTTATTAAACTCTCCTTTATTTCCATTTAAGTGTGCCATCTCTTTGCTTCCAGAATCAACTCATACAAAAGCCTACCTCATTGACACATTGTAAAAATGACATAAGTAAAAATGCCCCATGCCGTGCCTGTTTCAGAGTAAAGTGATCAGTGAATATTTGCTGAATCCTACATAAGAAACTGCATTTTCTTCTGCAAAGCACTACTGTGATAGGAGTCTTTCCTATGCAGGTCATGTCTTAGTTATATGTATGTAGACAATCACTAGGTAAGCTGCAGAGTAGCTGATTTTATAATATTGGTCTTTTAATTTCTGGCATACCATCCAGATTATCCATTATATTAGACAACTACTGGCAGGTGGTTATGCTATTTCTCATTAGAACTTTTTTTCCAACTTGTATATATTTAGTCCTTTTTGTCTTTCCTCCCAAATCCATCCTAGCTCCTTAATCCTGTGGTTATTCTCTGAACATCTAGAAAGTTATTCAGCAAATAATGAAAGGCCCTGAAACAACCATTGTCTTCCAGGAGCTGCTTGCTATACAACAGATCTAGTCAATTTTCCTAATGCAATCTGGTGAGCTGACCCTATGGACTAGATCAGTCATTGTATGTTTTGTTTTGTTCTGTTTTATTTTTTCCATGAAATACTGAGGCTATCTTCACATGATATAAAAATAAAGAAACTAGCATATGAGTGTGTATCATATAGCAAGGAAATTCATCAATTTAGGAAATTTACCATTCTCTGCTTGGGCTCACGTACTCACCTCGATCGTAGAGATGACACCATTTTATACACAATGAAGAAATTCAATTGTGTATGAAATGTTGGCATAACTCTCAACATTTTTTGGAATGGCTTTTTCCTGAAACTGAAATCAATTGCTTGGAGATGTCAACATGAAACTCTATATAGACAATAATTAGAATGACTTTTTATAACCTTTACACATGTATTCTTTCTCCGATGTGGTTTTCATACATTTCCCTTGAAAAGCATGTGTTCCTGTTCTAAAAATAAAAAAAAATTAAAAACTGACTGGTGTTAAATGTTAGGCTCAAAATCACTAAGTGCATGGCAGAGACAGGACTAGAACTCAGACCTTATGAGTATAAATTTCATTCTTCTTCACTCAGTAGCTATTCATGAAATATCAACCATGTGTGAGGAACTGAATTAGACCTGGTATGAGCTTCTGAACACACACAAAAATAAGCCATTCCAGTAAAGAAGTTTCAGTTGCGTTGAAAATAATCTATACTAGAGACACATCCAATGGTCTATGGATCTCCAGAGGAAGCAGAGAAAAAGACTACACAGAGGAGTTATAAATGGTTCAGTCTTGATTGGTAGATACAAATTCCTCAGAGGCAACTTGATAAAATATTTTTTCTTTGTTTATTAACCACATGCTACATAATATATCTTTCTCTATATTTCACCTCATGCTCAAATCCGATCTACTTTTGACTGAGAAATTGTTTTAAGGAAGGAACTACCAGAAAATACGAAATTCCACATTTCCATCTCCTAAAATGTGACTCCATAATCATGCCCAAACACTGAGCCCCTAATCAGTAGTTAAACTATATTATCTAAATTTAAGAAAGTCTATACATTATGTAATATGGTAGCCAGTTGCCTCACGTGACTAAGTTTAAATTAGGTAAAACTAAAATTAAACTAAAGTAAAATTCAGTTCCTCAGTCACCCTAGTCACATTTAAGCTGCAAATAGCCACATGTGGCTAGTGAATACCATACTGAACAGAGTAGGTATAGAACATTGCTACCACCTTGGAAAGTTCTCTTTAATAGTACTGGTATATGTTTGAAATACATTTTGCCTAAAATTGCTGAACCAAGAAAACATAAGCTCATATAATTCAACCAAAAAAATAGAAAATCAGTATGACATTATAATTAAAATTAATCTAGATTCATTCATTCATTGTTTTGTACAGATTTAACAAATACCTATTAAGTGTCTAACATACACCAGACACTGTACCTGTAGTAGAAGATATTATGAGCAAAAGAGACTTCATTCATATGAAAACCTAGAGGGAATACTGACAATAAAATAAGTAATTTTAGGAGAACATGATTGAATATTTATTCCTACCTCAAATTGTTTGCAATCACAACAAATGACAACTATATTACATTTGCACATGCAAAGAGGAGCAGACATGTTTGTCTCCTGAGAGGTTACTATCTTTCTGAGCTACATAAAACCCCCTACTACCTAAAAAAGTTTCTGTACGTTTCTGTCAATTTCTATATGTTTTTGAAGTGTATGCTTATTAACAAGCACTTAAGGATTTTTACCTCACATAGAGTCAAATGAGAGTTTTTCACACATGGGTGCATTTTGTAAAATGTGATAATAGGTAAGTAAATATTATTTTAGGCAGGTTTTAGGATGGAGTCAGAACTATCTTGTGTTTAGGGAAACAAGAGAATCAGCATTTAATGAGAATCTAAAAAAAATGTTAAAGCTTGAAAATCTGTCTTTGGTTGGATTGGTTGAAATAATTTTGGTTGGTGGAGGAATAGTTTATTTTAAACTACTCACGCTGAATGTCACTCAAAGGAGCGAGCACTAGTTCTAATCCACAACTTTGGTGGTTAGTGGCTGGATCTTGATAATTCTCTCCTGGCATTGTTTTAAGATCTAACACCTACAGAGGATTCAGGAGAAAGAGCAAGGAAATACTCAAATAAGAACAAATTTTTATTTGCCAAGATTCTTAATGTTGCTTCAAAATTCTCCCTCTTTAAAGGAAATACTAATTCTTTCTGCTGATAAACAATGCACACATATTCTTGAATGAAAAAATAATAACCTCAAATTTAAGAATGTTAAATAAAATATTTCCAGAAAAAAGTCTTCCACAGACTAAATGTGTGTGTGTGTGTGTGTGTAAAGTTGACTCAATATTCTTTAAAATAAAAATAATTTGCATCTTTAAGCATGACATTCTCCAGTTGAGTACAATTTCCATCATGCCCTATCAACTCGCAATGGACGTAACCTACCTGTTCCCATTAGTCTTTGGAGTATGCGGTTCTTCATTTGTAATGACTCTACCTATTGTCTTTTCTTTGCTGCACAATATTCAATGTGTGTTTTCAACATGGATTGTGCAAAACAGAAAGGAAACTTACCTTTCCAAACCTTAAGAGACTATATATAACATGTTCACCATTTTTCCCTATAGGCTAGTATAATGCATTATATAATATGTATTTGTTACATCAATAAGTAAAGAATGAGTGAATGAATAGTTAATAATAGTCATTGCATTTTAAGCACTTGTCATTACCGTGACTTCATTATTTTATTTTACTATTCAAATACTGCAGCTATGAGAGGTTTTAAAGTAGAGAAATAAAAACTTGTGGATTTTCTCATATAAACAAATCTGTATGCTTCATCCTTCTGGAGCTACAGTTGAGGAAACCTCTGAGTTCAGGAAAATCAAGGAAAATGGTAAAGTGTTAGAATTCTGGTCCAGAAAAGTGGAAACAAGCAAGGCTTACCACGTGAGGACTGATATCCAGTGGCACTATGTTATTGAGTGGAAAGTGGCTCATATTTTTAATAGTATCACCCCCTTTGAGTTCCACATAAAAAGGAAATCTAAATGGGATTTGTTAAAGGTGCTTTATTTTGCTTCCTATGTCTCAGTGGGCATTTCATTAGGGTTTTACTTCAGCACTAAAAAGAAAAAAGAAAGAAAGAAAAAGCCTTGCAAAACCAGAGGAGTCTGAGCATTTACCTATTAGATGAAAAACTATGAACTGTGGTTCTTCAGCCTAACAGTCTTTTCTACTCTGAAAACTAAATAGGCTAAAAATGCACACACACAAATAGAGGAGAAAGCATTCTAAAGATTATGTATGTACGTATGTATGTACACATATGTACATATACACACACATATATATATAGTAATGTAAAATCTTTACATTTTTTGAGCAGAAAGATGACTTGTAATCACTGTCTACTGTTTTATTAGCATTATGTCTACCTACTGAGAAATCACAAAAGTTGCTGTAATATTGCCTCCAAAGCTTGCTATCAATCTTTCCTCTTCAGTGAAATACACCCAAATGGTGCAAAACATTTTTTTGCCTATCTTATTCTTTTATGCCCATACCTCTCTTTTTTCCACATCCCTTCCTGGGCAGTTGTCCAAAGTCATAACGAGCTCAAGAGAATGTGGTCAGAAAGTTTTGTGGAATTTTTACAATTCTTTAATCACTACACCTTGACATAGTTTCATAATTTAAACTTGGCATTTTGATTTCACCTGAACCTGATCACACGAAAAAAAAAAAAAAAGAACTGGGTCTGCTCTGCAATTAATCATTTCTGCATTACATTTTCCACAAACCTGTATAAGAAACAAAGGAATATGAGCCATTCTAACCTAGCTCTTGATGTGCAAATAATTGGCCAGCTTGGCTTTTGTCACTGTGGAGGGCAGCAGTCACGTCTGAGGTTTATCAATACATGCTCTTTAGACAGACAGAACACTAGACATCCTGCCCATCCTAAACCTCTGGGAAATTCACAGGGCAGGCCTCATTTTTCTTGCCCATTCCTTTTCACCATGGTTTCTTCCACATAAGCATTCTTTATCCAAAAAATACTGATTTTGATCTTCCTATTTTAAATACCAGAGAGTGCCTAAGGTTTGAAAACTCCATGTTTTTTTGCTCTCGGTTCAATATGCTTGGTGGGAGAAATTTGTCATCGAAGTCATTGCTGTTGGAAAAATATGGAGATCTCCTCTCCCCTCAGTCCCCGAAGCATCTGTTGCCTGGGCTCCTGTTTGTATTAATGAAATATGCCATCTGCGTTGTGTTGGCTTTTACATTTCAGTAGGAAGCAGAGTAGGGAATCCCAAAGAGGAATCGTAATGCCATTTTGTGCCCCTTCATGAGTGACTCCAAGGCCAAATCCTCCTTCTCACCTGTGGCCACTGCCATGGGTACAATTTTAGAGCAGGGCAAACTCAGGTTCAAATTAGCCATCATTTCATTGTGAGTTGACTCACAGTCCACTTTGCTATTTTTAAAGAAAATATTACAGACCGGTTTTTCCTCTGCCTTAATGGATGGTGAGTGAGTCAGCACACTTTTAGACACAAATGACAGAAACCCAGATCTATTATGCTTAAACAAAAAAGAGGATATATAGCCTATGCAATGAGAAGTACAAGGAGTGAATCCTCAGATATGACTACCTCCAGATGCCCAAATGTCAGAAATTGTCCTCTCCTCACTTCTCAGCTCAGTTTTCCTTCTTGGATTATACTCAAGCAAATTCTCACTGGGTTGTCATCTTCTTGCATTTGTATTATACCTCATCTGCTTCACAGCCCTCATTTGAATCCTCCAAAATAACTGGATCTACTAGTATAGGGAGTGAAAGGAGAAGGCAAAATGAACTTTCATGGTGGATACTGAAGTATGCTTTCAAAATTGTACAGAAGAATTAGAAAGAGTTCAGAGATGAATAACAAAAGTTACTAGGATGGACACAGATATAGCAAAGAAATATTATAAGTGCTGTTACTGTTTACTCCAGAATCATGCTGCTTTGTATATTTCATGCACTCAGTCGAGGTATACAGTTGGCTTAAATACATATATATATACACATATATATGTAAATATATACACATATATACATGCCTGTATATACATACACATATGTACGTATATATCTACACACACACACACACACACACACGTATACATGGTTTATATAAGATTTGCATTTCAAGAGTCCCCAGCAGTAATCCAGTTTAACCCTTCGAGAGAATTATGAAGCATGAGATTTGGAATCCGAAATACTTTAGTGTGCTGAGAACTTGAAAATGTTAGCCTTATCTGGTCATAATTTTCATTTCATTAGTAAAATGAAGAGTTGTGTTCTTGTTTTGTGCCACAGTTGAAATAATCAAATTAAATAATCCAAATAAATTATTGGCTAAGAATTAAAGCTCAATAATTGTTAGAAGGCTCTTCAAACTTTTTCTTTGAAAAAGTGAAAGTCTAATCCCCAGAGAAGTTAACCCTGTTGTCCATTTCCCACTGTTGGTCACTAGAGCAAAGGAAAAAGTCTTATGATCCCTCAAAGTTATTGGGTAGTTTTTATATTTTTATATTTATCTTTGAGGACCAAAGATATCTAAGAAACGAAGTCAAAATAATTTTCAGGTACATAAAATGAATGTGTATTGAGCAGTGGAACCATGAAGTGGTGGAAAATGAAAGAGGCCTCAGAGTCTTCATGTATGGAGTAATCCATTTAGAAGTAAGACTGATCCCAACTTTCCAAAACCAGCCACTCGGTAAAGCCTTTCATGGCCTCCTCCAGTTCTTTCTGATGTCTGCCTTTTCAAAGCACAAAGCACACGTCACCTAGGATGAATACCAACAGGTTTTTAATTATGGCCTGCTTGGGAACATATCACCTATATTACAGTGTTATCCATTCTACTATTGCATTAGCATTACCTTTACAAGTGAATATAGTGTCCAAAATAGTTAGGAGCCAAAGTCTTTGTGGGTGAGTATTGGATGGTAACTACTTTGCATCATCATACATCATAAAATGCATCACACACTGATAGGTCATAAAATAACCCTTCCAGCATTATACACATAACAGACACTCGATCTGTATTTGTTGAATAAATGCATGAATAAAAAAAACAAACTAATAAAACAAATTGACCTGCCTGTAGCCAAGTGTCTAGAAGAGATGATTGTGTACTATTATATTATTCTATTCTCTGAAGGTAAAAGCCGGATTTAGACTGGCAGATTCAAAATATAAATGACATTCAGGCTAAGCAAATTGCAATGGTGATACTTATTAGTTTACAGAAAGAGACCAAAGACTTATATAACATGGGTCACTTGAAATAGGTATAATGCAAAGACCCAGAACTTCACAGCAGTAAGCAATCTCATAATCCACAGCATAACCTAATAGATCGTCCCCACCTGTTATTTCACTAAGGGAGGATTTTTCCATGAAACCAGAGATGACTAAGTTGAGAGGCAAAGCACGACTGCTTAAACCAGCCATGCAACCCTGGCACCAAATTGCTACAACTGAAAATGCAGAAAGCAGGCTAACCACATTCAAGAAAACCCATTTGATTTCTATAAACATATCCTTCTGGTCACATGCTCCTTGTAGGGAAGACCACAGTGAGAAAGTCCCTAAGTTCCATATTTCAAGCCTAACGTGCAAATAGCAAAAATCATTGATCTATGTGGTAAAGCGGCCAAAGATAAGGATAGAATATCCTTGCTTAGGGTCTGTATGGAGAAATGAAAAGGATAAAGAGCAAAATAACCAGCACTTTGAAAATGAAGTTCAAGTTAGAAGGTAACATAGCATAGTGGGAATCACAAATGTCTTTAGATTCAGAGAATTTAAATTTAATGCACCACTTACTGAGTGTGTGTGATCAGGCAAGTTCATTTCTCTGAGCTTCAATTTCTCTTATAAACTAAGGACAGAATCACCTAATTCTCAGAATTGCCAGAGGACGACATGAGGTTATTCATAAGTATGTCTGGCATATAGTAGGAGCTTATTAAATATAATTCTTTTCTGGCTCTCCTCGGAGACATTTCGATTAAACAAAAAAGTGTGGACTGTTGAGAAGATCCAAAAAAATACACAAACCTAAGCAGAGCAGGAGTTCAGAGCTGAGCTGACCATAAAAACATAAGCATTCTCTCTGACCTCCGTGAATTAGGTTTTCACAGCACAATATCCAAGCGATGGTGGGTTTGGGACTATGCCATGGGTCTTTTCAGTTGTTTCAAGAAGAAGATGGCTAAACAATGCCTGTTTTCACCTTATTGTTAAATGCATTAATAGTAACATGGCCAACTGTGATTTAACCACACTACAAAACACGTTTCTGTGGTAAAACTCACACAGTATTCTTTAAGTGACATGACAACTGACCAAAAAATATTATTTAGAGAAAAGGTGAAACTGGCATAATAGTATATAAAATATGAAACTAGTTATTTTTTTAAAAAAGTATTCTTTTTCATTGTTTTAACATCTCCACGCATAATAAATATAAACAAACTAGGAAAAATATATATACTGGATCCTTTTTGGCAAAAGAACTGTGGTTTGGGCACAAGGGAAGGGTACCAGAGGAAATCAATATTATTTTTATCAACTGTTGTTACCCTTTACAACAAAATCTTGCTCATGTATTAATTTTATAACAAAAAATGAGAAGAAGAAATCAAGGCAAGTACATCCACATGCAGGAATTGGCTGGTTTAAGGGCACTGGGAGAGGACACAGAAACTACATGTCTCCACAAATGCAGATGCACCAGTCTGCACAAGATATGCCAGGCTTCAGATGGGCTATAGAGCCTGGTCCTGGCCTCATCTATTCCAAAAGGCACAAAGAGTTCACCTCACAAGGGAAAATACTCTTTCAAATTATATTTTATTTCCATCTCTCTGTCCTTACTCATAAACCCGATACAACCAAGTGACTGCCTTACCTGACCTTGGTCAACCTTGATATTTCTTCTATGTTTTTTCCTTTAAGTAAAACCATCAGAAGTCTGTTTTTCATTTCCTTCCTTTTTCTTGCCTTATTCAGAAAAAGAACTGCTGATCAGAAAGTAGCAGGAGTTCTGCTCTGATGTCAGGGTTCTGCTTTCTTGATTGCTAAGCCAGGAAAGGTAGAAAAGAGGCTACTCAAATTAATTATAGATAAAAATAGGGCATTTGATTCTGTGTGTGTGTGTGTGTGTGTGTGTGTGTGTGTGTGTGTGAATCTGAAAAAGAAAAGAACACAAGACCCTATCTTAAATGATTCATAAATGAACAGCTGTAGTACTTATTATTTTTTATTAAATTAAAAGCTTATAAGTGCATTTTCTTTAGTTTTGACATTGGTTGTACAAAAGCACAATGGCAGCTTCAGAAAAACCTCAGTGTCATTATAAAATGTCTAACATTGCTTTATGGGCTAAAAACAAAAAGGGGGAAAATTTTCCTGTTTCTTGGTCCAAAGTGAGGCACCAATTTAGCACTTGTCTTACAGGCTGAATTTGCAGCTGGGGATAAGCTATGAATTGGGCATGAAGAGAGGCAGGAAAGGAAACTCAAATTGGAACAATAAGTAAATCCTCAGTGTTGCTGATATCATTCTAGACATTGTTAGAGATGCACAGACAATATCAGTCATTTTGACAAGCCCCTTCTGTTCGTTGTTACTGCTTTTTCAGTGATGGTTCCAATCACATTCAAGACAAGAAATATCTTCCTTTATAGCCATGATTTCCCCCTCTCTCTTTTTCACTTTCTTCTAACTTGTAAAAATTACAGATCAGAGACAAACTTGCAAAAGAAAACAAACAAGTGAACTGAATGAGGCCCAAAGTGTTTAATTAGAGAACTAAAGCAATTCCAACTTAGAAAAGGGTGCATGGATAATAAAAGATGCTAAATGACATTGCATCTCCCTGCTGAAAAAATGAAATAATTTGGTTCTTGAATTCACAGTGTTTCCCACAAGTGATGCTAGAAGCATAGACTAGATAAAACAATTTTTTACATCTAAAGAGGCAATATGGCAGATGACCATACTGTTCAATAAGTAGGAAAACAAAAACTAATATGGACTAGAATTATCTGAATGTTTATCGTTGAAAGTAGGTTCAACTAGAGCTTCTTGAAGTGAATTAAAGGAAAGTCACAAGGCAGAGAGCAAGGAATATGAAATATGTCCAAATGCATTTCTATAGCCCAGCAATTGCCCAGAACCTACCACATGAGATACATTCAATAAGCAAAATGCACAGTAAATTAATATCAACATTGCAAACAGGATTCAGATCTTCCAGAGTCTGAGATACTATCACTGGATAATTTTTAGAAGGTTTAACTCAAAATACAAACATCTTTTACCTATATTATATATAGCTTAGAGTTTGAATTTGGGGGTCTCCAACACAGCAAATAAAGGTTTAAATTTGTGATTTACCATTTATTAGCTAGATGACTTAAACACATTTCTAAGTCTGCTTTCTCACCTGCAAAATGGAGAAAAACTAAAACTGACCAATGAAGGGTACAGTGGGGACTAAATAATAAAATGTATAAAAATTTTGCACCATCCTATAGCGTTAGTGTGCTTATGACACAGGTATTTTTATTATTCTTCTTGAACACAACAGCCTCAAAAAGAGAGCAGCTGTGTGCAGCTGACCTCAACATGTGTGACATGTCCATAACAGTGTTCCCAATTTTGCCCACTATTTGCAGCAAAGACAAACCTCAATGACATGCACCTAAGTCTTATTTCCCCTTCAAGTCAGATTCCAATGTTAGCATCAGGTGTGAAATGAAAAAATGTAAGACAGAATCAAGGCTGGACAGTTTTGATATTTACGTTATTTTTTTCCAAATTGGTGGCTACTTAAGCTAGCTCCAAAGTGTTGGTAACTGAACATAGAAAATTGAAGGATGGTAAGTGTCTATTTTTTTCCTGAGAACTGGTAGCCACTTTGACCTGAGCACTAGTCTAGTTACTGGTGATGGATAGTACCATAAATAAATAAATAGATGATAGATAGATAGATAGATAGATAGATAGATAGATAGATAGATGGATGATAGATAGATGATAGATGATAGATAGATAGATGATAGATAGATAGATAGATAGATAGATAGATAGATAGATGATAGATAGATAGATAAAATTTTTAAAAGATAATTCACTCTATGACTCAGTGATTCTGCAACTTTAGGAGTTACGTTAGAACTAAACCAAAAGAGAAATAAAAAATGAGAGAAAAGAAAAACATCCAAACATCTAAACCTGGCAAATAACCAGCCAGACTCTGTGTGAAATGTATAATTTTCTTTTTACAAAACTCACAGAGCAGACAGCACTTCTCCAACATGATCAAGGGAACTGTCAACGTTTCGGTCAGCTAAATGCCACAGTTGAAAGCTGACTTCTCCTTACTGCCCACTCTTCCCAGCTTTCTCAAAACAAAAAATGCCCATTTTCCTTATTTCTAGAAAGGGCTAAAAGCTCATCAATTTGCTCAACCAGAAATTTGTGAGGATGAGAGTGATATCTGGCCACTCAGACTCGGGGGACTCTTCCAGAGCAAAGACATATACTGGAAGGGAAGAAAATTGCCTTGGTCGTGCCATTGGAAGTCAGGAGTAACTTAAAGCATCTCACCTGGCTGTGCCTGCTCTCGAAGGGCACTTCCAAAATGGCAGACTAAAAGGGACTGCTTCTCTGGGTCTCCATGGAATTACACAGACAACTGACATTGAGTTTCATTCAGGCTTACTAGATCAGCCGATATTACGGTACAAATGTAATATTAATCAATTATAAAATAATCACTAAACAGAATGAATCCATTCTTCCAGCATCCCTGAGTATCACGACATGATTAAAATCAAGCTAGACTGCCCCAAAATTAATAGCTAAGAGACCTACAGATACATGATGACATAAGTAATTCAATATAAAAATTATCATTATGGGAAAATCCACTGGTATCTAATATGTAGATGCTAAAATTTGGGGGGTTTGTTGTTGTTTATTTATTTTGATCTTTTCTGACCAAATAGAATGATTTGATTACAAAATTATGTAACACAGTTGCTAGAAGAATCTTTAGAAGTAGAACCCTTTCTCTTCCATTTCTGAAAAAAAGAAAAACACACAGGTGCTCTTAAGGATTAAGCACGGTACACACCACTGAATATTAGCAAAGCCAGACCCCAAACTCTACATTCTTTGGAGGTGCTTTTCTCCTTTCCCCAACAAACACTGCAATCTATGGCTTATTTTGCAAAAGAATTGAAGTTGCACTCGATTAGTTTGTTTCTTAGAAATCACTAGAGAGCACTACACAAATGTGCCCTATGCATAAGTCAGGCAGGTTCCTTTGGTTCCGCAGCCCCAAGAAAGGGTCTTTCAGACCCTGGCAAGACTTCCCCATCCACCCTCTGGAAACAAACAAAGGAGGGGTTGTCCTTACTCAGTCTTGTGCACTGCTCACCTGTCTTCCTGGTGGTGGCTATACCATCTTTGTAGATAGAAGAAACTGCTTAATGTTTGTGAATATGAGCTAAATCTCTGAAAATCTGCCAATTGAGGCAGCATCAGAAGCCTGAGGAGCTAATAATAATGGCAAATAAGGAAGGAAATAGGCTTTTAGCCAACTTGAAATTAAGTATTTCTTGGTCATAACAGGAAAACTAATTCAGTGCCGCAGACATCTGGTCGCTTGTGTCTTAATTGAATCACTCAGGTTTTTTTTTTCTCTCTTTCTCTGCTTCTAATAACTGAAATTTAATGGGATTTTAACATTTCCAGCAAGGTGGCACACATCCCCAGCTCTCACAGAAAGGTAATTGACCAAGATTGTATTAAACCATCATTATGGGAAATGCTTCAGGTCCCAGAAGAAAGGCTACCGATGCTTCTAAACTAGAATGTTCTTCCTTCCTTTGTCCCTAAGGTGATTTGACAATAAACTAACACGTCGGCAAATGTCTATAACACATGATTAAACATGATTCAATCTGATTAAATACCTACTTAAGGTCACATTTATCTCTGTTTGACTTTATTATCTCCTCTATGACCTGCTTGTCCTTTTTTTCCCTTTTGGTATATGTCTTTGCTCTGGAAGAGTCCCCCGAGTCTGAGTATATCTTTTCATTTTCAGCTCACTTTAAGCCTGACCTCCAAGGAAACCATCACTTTACCCTGTCTAAACCAGTCGACAGACAACAATACCTCCAATGCCTGCTCCTAAATTTAAAAACTGCCATTAAATAAATCACTTAGATCATCAGCCTAGAAGAAAGCTGACTTCCTAGGACTTCTAGGACATATGGTCAGCATCTTTCCCTGTACCACACAGAATATTACGGTTCATAAACAAGACAAGTCTTAGATAGACAGGTGTCTTCTTTATTAAAATTCTCGGATCTTAGATTGCAAATTTTAATGAGAAACAAAAATAATCTGACCTCTTTGATCTGTAAGAGAAAAGAACCCCTGTGATCTTCTGCACTCCAGTAATTTGCTCTAAGCCATTTCCAGCATCTGGGATAAAACAGGAAATCTTTCTTAGGACCCTTCCTTCGCACATGAACATCCTGTCTCCAAGCCTCTAGCCTCATTAGGAAACACCGAGGAGAGGGGACACAACACTTCTGCTCATTGCTAGTGCACTTCTTTTGATGGATGTGGATTTTATCTCCTCTAATTGTGGGCATTTCCCTGTATCACAGTTATGAGGGAGGATCTGTGACCTCAACATAATTGTATTAATGAATCAATTCCAAGCAGAAGGGACATGGTCTGTTCATGACAGAAAAAAGAGGCTAAAAGATTTGTTAGGAACTAATGAGCAAATTGGGAGAATGCTGTAAGCACTCTGCTTGCCATAAATAGCAACAGCAAGGGAAGAGTATATGACTTTGTGCCACGGGCAAGTAGCCTTGCCTCCCCTACCCGCTCCTTTGAGGCCCACAGTGGTTAACATGATTTACAGACCTTTGGTGGCTTCGACAGCAAATGAGATGCCAACCTCAATCCTGCCTGTGACAGGCTGATTATTCAGAGGAGATGTGTAATTGCAAAAATGCCCATGGTACATGGGCTCTTCAAGAAAGGTTGCTGATAATGAGCCAGTTCCTGCCAGGTAAGAGAAATCAACTGCTCGAGTATTCTACATTGCCCACTAGGGTATTTCTTTTTTCTTATATCTCTTGGGCCAAAGAATGCATTTTCACTTGCATACAACTCCCTTTGCTTGCAGAGCCATCCTCCAAATTCTAATACTCCAGGCTCTCTCTGCTTGACCCTGCATAGGTTCTGACCCCACCATTACTTTGATTTCCTTGGCGGGCGTGTTGTTTGAAGGCATGTCTATGTAACTGGCATGTCTTTCAGTTAACTTGCTTCAGTTTGTGTGTCTTTTTTGAGGATCTTTCCAGCATGGCCTATCCTTGCCTACTGTCTAGTTAATTTTCAAGATAGTAGGAAGATGGAATCATTTTCCTAAAGATAGAAGATGAGCTTAAACAGCAGAACAAGCTCTAATCATGTATTCTGTATGCATGCCACGCCTTTATGGTTCTATTATTGCTTCATTTATGCTTCCTTTCTTCATGGACTGACCTCACCTTCTGCCCTCATACCCAAATTCTGCCTTCCCATGAGGCTTTGTCGAAAGTCATATCACCTCCCCTGATTTTTTTCAACTGGTAGGTAAGACCCACTTTCACCACTGATTTTGATGGCACACAGTCTTGTATGATAGGAGTTAGGTGAATATGGCAAAAGAAGAAAAAAAATGGGTTTTGAAGTCAGGAATACCTGGGTTTAAATCTTGCCTCTCCCATTTACCAGCTGTGTAAGCTTGAGCCGATAACGTATCATCCTGGAACCTTATTGTATTGTGAAATGAGAACACTAATAGTGTCTTCATCTGTTTCAAAAATTGAGTAAAAGTAGTTCTGCCAAGTAGCTATGAAAGTGTCCAGAACTCAAGAGGTTTTCAACACCTTACTCTTCTCTCCTTCCAATGTTTCTACTAGATTGTAAACTCTTCAAGGTAAGCATAAGGCCTTACTAATCTTTGCAGGGATAAAATAAATTCCTCAACACTTAACATCTCTGCCCAGGAGTGTTAATCTTTCTTTCCACATAAAGATAAACTTAGCCATGAATCAGAAGTCTCAGAAGGCATGGCATGCATGCAGAAGACATGATTAGAGCTTGTTCTGTTGGTTAAGCTCTCCCACTACCCTCAGGAAAAGAATTCCATCTTCCTACATGAGAAAGAAGTCACACAAAAGCAACAAAGGACTAAAGTGTCCTCTGGGAGGACAGGCTATAGGGCTGACACCACCCTCCATTCTCTTTCACAGTTAGAGAAGCCTACAAAACACAAGAGGGAACGTTCACTGCCATGGACAGGAAGAAAGGCAAAATGGGCAGTGCAGTTAAGATTTTGGAATCATCGAGCCTATGTTTGACTCTATCTCTATCATCCACCAGGAGTTTGGCTTTGGACAAGTTTCTAACCTCAGTTTTCTCCACTGTAAAATAAAAGTAGCCAAGTTTCCTTGTGAGGATGAAATCTAATGAAGAAATCCACATAATAAACATCAAAAACAAACTAGCAAACCAACAAAAACTCTAACCATCATATAGGAGATAACTGAAAAACTGCTAGCATCATTCTCCCAGGACACACCTTCCCATCTGAGGCTCTGGTAATTTTAACATCCCTCTAACTTGGAGACGGAGCACTTCCCCTAGTCTTCTCCTTGCTTCATAATGCTGACGCACGCTGGTGATTAACTTTAGTTCTCTGGCATTTCTCCTTATTGCCCTTTAGCTATTTTCCCAGTATCTGGTAAGGTTTCCTGGATCCTACTCCCAGGTGGTCATTAACTCCAGTGATCAGGCTCCCAGGAGGAACACATTTCACTTCTGCAAACCTGTTCATACGATGGTTGCTGAAAAACCTAAAATGCACATTCAAAGCTGCTTCAAACCAATAAAGTATTTCCAAATGAGGATGCTCTTTCCTAACACCAGTCTCTGAGCATGAACTTGTCTGAATATCAAGGCATTATCGAAAGTTTTAGTTCAGATTCCAGATGCCAAGCACAAGTCCGGCTCCTTCAGCTGGTTGCTACTGACAGCAGACTGGGTGAAATTGCTCTGAAGTACCACATGCATGATAATGGCTGTCTAGGTACAGCAAATAGATATAAGCAAATGAATGATCGTGGAACTGTCTGCTGTCATTCATTTAAAAGAGAAACTCTCGGAGGCTGACTACCTTTGTTCAAAAATAAATTTAACCAGAATTTAGTTGCTGTGGGACGAAGGAACACGAAATAAATCAGAAAGGCTCAAGCAAGAGCTGACATTTCCTTTAATGTTAAGAGAAATACAATGATTGGGCTCAATTGCACACTGGCATAAAAACGAGGGAAGAAAAAGGAGTATGCCAATAACTCTTTTGTTATCAAAGCTTCTGTGCCAGCCTGAGCAACATGCGACTGCCTTTGTTTGTTAGGGAGAAACCAGGTAGAGATGAATTCACTTATTAATCAGGAGAATGTTTCATATGAATACAGTTTAAGTTTTTATATTTTATCCACTTTTTCCCAAACTTGCCATTCCTTTTGAAAATGGGAGTGTGGACTTGTCATCATACATTCAAGAGGCTTCTCTGAATAAACCTCTTCAAAAGGAGATCTTTAAGACCCTTTTCAGCCATCCTTCTAATTCTCCTTTCTCATTGTCTCTAATAACCTCTTTGATGCCTTGGCTGGAATCTCTTTTCTTTATTGATTTTAGTTTCCCCATCACTAGCACTATTGCTATTGTTGAGTTCTACACAAGAGACCATTGATCACTTTCTGAAGTTCACAAAAGCTCTTCCTTGCTCAAGAGGAAGTTTCTGTGGGTGTCAATGTCAGCTTATTTATTGGAGATGGAATTATTTGTTCTGCATTACAGACGAGACTCCATCCCATATTACTACAGCAGACTTAATAATGTCTTCAGCTACGTTCAGTTCTTTATTATATTCTTGGGGAAAAGACTAAACTATTAGGGAAGAAGGGATGAGCTTCAGATGCAATAGAGGACTATTCAACTGGAAGATACCCCTGTTTTACAATCCTGAAATTGAGACTTCACTGCGAGTTAAGAGAATCCAAACATTCTCAGTAGGATGACTAATAGTGAGAAAATCTGGAAAACTTAGCCACTCAGGGGCACTGAAGGGGAGAGTAAATTTTTCTAAAAAGTAGAATTATTCCTCCTCTGCTACAAAATTACAGACTGCATAGAAACAACTGCATTCCTTGAAATCGAGCCCAGTATTTCAAAATTTTTTAAATGGAAAATATTCTTCCAGCAGTGACAGTGTTAAACAATTTTAAGAAGTAAATTATATTTTAACTGATAACCCAAAAACCTTCCAAAACATACCCAGAGGAGCAAAGACCGAGAACAATTTATTTAGAGTTGTGAAAGTAATTCAACATCACAATGGTGGCCTCATATGGCTGAAAAGAGCTTCTTTGTAGCATAGAGAGGATGATAGGAGCACAACAATGCAAAGATTGGAAGGCTTTGTAGCTGTCTAATAGCAACTTCTGCTCCCACTTTTCCCCTTGCACAATTTTTAGTTGAACCATACAGATTTCTTATGGATGCTGTACCCTTGAGTTCCTTCTCAACAGGTAGTTATTTTGCTAATCCTGAAAGGGCTAGAATGTTTTTTGATTGCAATAAAATATACCTGACATAAGTTTACCATTTTAACTACTTTTAAGAGTGCAACTTAGTGGCATTGGGTGTATTCACAATGTTGTGTAACCATCACCACTGCCTACTTCTAGAATGTGACTGTCATCCCAAACAGAAACTCCCCATCCTCCCTTCCCCAACTCCTGGTGACCTCTGTTTTACTTTCTGTCTTTATGAATTAGCCTATTCTACCTACCACATCTAAGTGCAACGGGTTAGAAGTCAAACACATTTTTCAATGCTTCATTGATGCCAACGTAGATTGCAAACGTAGTTTGCTAGGCCCTGTGAGCTCTCTCCAGTGCCTTACACTACCTATCCTAATTCTTAGCTAACTATCTTGCTTGTTGGGCTCTTTTATTTTAATGCCTGTCCACTGGTGTTGGCATCACCATTACTATTGGCACACCCTCCTTCCCTAGGTCTCCTACAGAGATCTTTCAGATCACATGTCTGCCTTATGCTCTAACCCAATTCCAGTCTCACCACCCTCTCCACAACTAATCTACGAACAGCAGAGCCTCCTTTTAAAACTGCTGTTCCTCATGGTGTGGCTTCAGCCCCTCTCTCAAGTGTCTTAGAGAAAGTACCTCCCTCTTCTAACATTAGGACTATTTCTAGGCAGAGTCAATGCTACACAAGAGATACCATCATGACACTGCTTTGCAGCCGAGTTATTTCCCATTCATTTTACAGGATGGGCAGCTGAGGCGCAATCACAGATGAGAAAGTCCCTTATCTTCCTGTCCACTTCCTCCTTGTGGCCTGTCCCCAGCCTCCTTGCAACAGGAACAGCTGCTGTTGACCAAAAATGGAAACTCTGTTTTCCATCAGCATTTCCTTCCTTTAGAAGTAGTGGAACAAATCCTTAAAAATTAAACCTCACAGATGCAACAGAGTCGGGTTTCTGATAATTCTCTTTTGCTCAATATTTAAAGGCTTCTAATACTGGTCAGTCTCTCTCCTAAGCTCCCCCCTCCTCCACACACATCATTCTCACTCCTCACTCACACCTCTTCACCACAGTCATATTTCCATAAACTCCCAGTAAGCCCATTATTTATTCCTATATCCAAGACTTTACCCATTTATGGAAAATTTCGTATTTTTCATAATTCTCCTTAAACATCCAGTGAAAACCAGGCTTTGTTCCACAAAGCACTATGCCACCCTCTCTGCTCTCATTTCCTATGCTATGTATTGATTTCCACAAGGTAGCACTTAATTTTTCAATCATTATCATAGCCTCCTTAATTCTAAACTCAATCTCCTTTAAAACTGAAGATATTCTATATTATTTATAATACGAATCCACCATGGTGCCTAGCAATCTTTAGCACAGGGGCACTAGACAACAAATACTTGTTGCTTGATTGATAATTCAGTCACAGCTGGGCTGAAGTTTATCTCCTTACTGTCAATGAAATAAAGGGCTTGCTAAGCAAATTAATACTGTAAACAGAGAGAGTGTGGCCTACTTTAATGCAAAAACCAACACACTATTTTCAGCAGCACTTCCGTGGCTGCTTCCATTCAAAGAATCAATGTGCTGATTGTGATTATTGCCTGTTTGTTAAAGCATTAACAAGATCCACTAAGATTACGGTCTTCAACAGCCCTGTTGTTACTCCACGTGTGTAACCATATTTCAGTTATTATTTCCTCTCTCCCGTATATTTTAAGAATAAAATCTGGAAAAAAATATGAATCCTTACACAGCTTACTTCAGCATGCACAAATAGACTTTTGCTTTACTTTGAAAAAAAAAAAGAAAAACTGTCACATTTTTGGAACAGTCTTAGAGAAGTTTTGTTTCTTTTTATCCATCATTGAGAATATAAACTATCTTTAAAAGAGTTTGAAATCTAGATGGCAGGACAGGCTTCATTCAACCCTGCTGCTTTTCTTACATACTTTTCTTTGTGCCTCTTTCACTGTTCTGGGCACCTGAATACAGCCATAATTTTTTTAAAAATCTCTAAAAGTCAGAACTCCAGGAATTTGCAAACCAATCTAGGATCTAGCCACATCCTTAAAAGGCTTGAACCTCTTACAGGGATCCCTATATTTCGATCCCAGTTAAATAACTTTCTCTTCCTGTCTGTTTCTATCTCACCAACAAACATAAACATCTTCCATGCTTAGTGAGAAAAGGCTGCTGAAGGAAGAAAAAGTATTCAGAACAATGGATCCCAACAGCTTTTCCCAAAAATTGAGAATATTTCTGTGTGAGTCATTGAGATTCTTCTTTCTAGGTCTTCCTGTTGTTATTACTACTAAAAATAATAAAAGGCTTGAAGGTCCCACCTCCTGGAGCAAAGTAACTGGCATATTTGCACTGAATTGGGAGAGAGGGAGGGACATAAGAAACAGACGTGAGCAAGGAAGAAATCATATGAGTACAACTCTTTCCATAAAGAGATAACTATCATTTTACTAAATATAGTTTATAACTTTTAAACTTTATACTATGAACTCTACCAACCAGTCTTCCCTCCTTCTAGCTCTGACTGGAGTGGGTAATAAATGATTTGCATTCCATCATTCCATGGTCTTTAATGTGGCTAGATGACAATGCAAGGGGTAGGTGGAGTGGGCCATGCAAAGGTCAGCAGAGGACAGATTGTTATTGTTCCCAGATATGCAATAAGGAGCCCTTTAAGATTTTGAGGCAAGTGAAAAAATCAAATGGGTCTTTAAAAAATCTAACTCTGGCTGCTCAGGTGTACATCTCAGGCTATTAGTTGGATGACTGTAGCTTTGCCTAAGATAAGAATGTACAACGCAATGAAAATTTGGAAAGGGGGAAGTAGCTTGGGAAATCATGTTCATGCTCTCTCATGTGTAAATATGTACCAATATAAGGTTGAGCGAGGGTGCTGTCCCAGTTACCACTGTAAATCATGCTGGACAGAGAACCCAACACACAGCCGGTGCCGCTGAATATGTGTAAATTGAATTCAAATAGTCAAAAGGGGGATGTGAGGAAGAAATACAATATGAGAAAAGGAAAATCTTGTTTTTGGTAAATTTTTTCTGAAGACAGTAAGGTCTTCAGCTACTTTTAATCATTGCATACCTCTTCTAGAACTTAACACAGTTGTAAGATTATTTCATTATTCTCTCCCCTACTGGAATAAGAGTTGCAGAAGGCCGCAGACTATGTCTACTCACCCTACTTGGCGCTGAGCACAATGCCTTGCACATAGTAGGTGCAAGATTGGATGCACTGAAGTGTAACTGTGGTCTATATTCTCTTCCAATTAAGCATGCAAGAGGTAACAGTGTCATAGACACTGATCAGAATTCCCTTCAACAAAAGAGATAGATACCCAATTACATGACCAAACGCAACTTCAATTGTATGAAATGAACAGAAATCACTGGACAAATTATGAAAGGACACCCTCCCCACCCAACACTTGCCAATCTGTAAGGATGCTCCTTCTAGAAGCTCAGACAGGGAACATGTACTGGGGGTTCCCTAGTGACTCCAGCTATCGGTGTATCAGATTAACACTATATTGTCCACAAAAGCAATATATCCTTTACAGTGTTCTAGAAAAAAAGAGAAAATTATGATACAATGACATATAACACTCACTAAAGTGCCTGGCAGGTAGGAGGCCCACAATACTTAATAGTCATCATTGCATTTGTGTTTCTTTTTCAAGTATTGTTAAAAATTCACATGTCCTTTCACAAAATGATCCCCGAAGATTTTTTAGAATCAGAAACCAGAAGGCAGATTAGATAAGCTACTAAAAGCAAAGAGAGAAGAAAATACAGATGTTACATATGGTTGTTATAGCAACTGAAAGCATATTCTGATCTCCCTCTCATTTTTTCCCACCCTTACCATGATCCTGTTTTCAGATAAATATCTTCTGGTTCTTCTTTTAAGTTGTGCATCAGGACAAAAGTAAAACTGTGGCCCGTTTACTAGTAAAGACCCTGCAGTCTTAAAGGGGGTTAAAAAAAAGAAAGAAACAAAAGTAGTAGGGAAAGATGACTTGAAATCAAGAAGGCAGAAGCCAACAATCTGTTTACACAAAAACTTATAGGAGCATTTTTCATGAAAGACTTTTCACAGAAATGGTTTGTGAACCCATGTGCAAGGAAGAGGCAAAGAATCCCGGCTTCTATTCATGCAAATAATCTGTGGAAATCTCAAAAACCGAAGAGAATGAGAGAAGAGAACACAAACAATAAATCTTTAATTTTTCTGACCCAAGCTCGGGTTCCACGTAGCTTGCAATGAAAACAAAATGTGTCAAGTTCAGATTGCATGGCATGGAAGCTTAAAAGCAATGGGTTTTGCCAGACAAATTTAGGACTGAAATTGTCAACATCAGGAGCATACGAAACATACTTCAGCACCAGGCTGTGTGAGCATACCATTTCAGTTTTGGAGAATCATAAATGCTACCATCAGAAGCAGCATTGAAGACTTCAGAGTTTGGGTACAGATGAAGAAATTGAAGCTCCGAGTGGTATTACGACTTGTTCAAAGTCACAGCCAGTAAGTGATAGGGCCCAATTAATAATATCTAACACTTAAAAAATGTTGAGATGTGGCAGAAGATATTCCAAATGCCTCATATATAATCATCTAATCCTCACAAACAACTCTATTATTATGCTTATGTTAAACCAACATAACAGAGGCCTGGGGAGGTTAATATCATGGTCAAGATCCCCCAGCTAGTAAATAAGGGTGTCAGGATTCAAATCCAGGCCATCTTATCTCAGGGTTCATTTTCTTAGCCTCTTTGCAATATTCCTCTCCTCAGGAACTAGTATCTGCTGAGTAAGCCACTCGGCCATTTGTCCACATCCAGCACTCAAGCAGAAGAAGATGCCAGGTCCAGTACCTAATAAAATACTTGTGTTCTCTTGGCCTTTTTAATACGTCCTCTAGCAGAGTGCCTATTGACTGCCTCTCCCACTCTACCAAGCCCCTCCTATTTGCCTTTCTCCCATTTGCAAAACAAATTTGGGAGAACCAACTAGTTCCATCTAACTATGTGGAAACAAATTCCCTTCATATCACTCCAACAGACAGGTCACAGACCATGGTCTAGCCATCTCTCCAAAGAAAAACTATGTCAAGTGTTCTATTATAGAAAGGAAGTGTTTACCTCCTTTACCTCCTATGATCTCTCCATTTCTCCAGTCCTTTCTGAATTTTATGCCTGACCATTCTTATTTTTATGTGACTTCCTTTAGGTTACTATTTTCTTACAGTATTTACTGGCTCCCTAATGCTCATAAGAAAATGACAACACTTGGAGTCCAGGATCCACACTGTCTTTGCAAATTTATTGTTTATTATTCTTCACAAGGATCCATCTGTCCAAAGGGAATGTGATGCCTCCCTCCTATCCTGCTCTGCCTGCCTCAACCCTCAGTAATCATAACTCCCCCCAAGGTGAATGGTCCACTCCACTCATCAAGCTTTCACCAGTCCCTCCATTTAAGAAGAGCAGCCAGAAAGAAACATCAATTCATATTTACATGGTCCTTTTTATGTATACTATTCACATTGAGAACAACATACCATCTTAAAATCTTAGAAATTATTTTTAAGAGCAAAGATCTTCAGGACAATGTGAATGATTATTCATGGGTGCACTTCATGTGCAGAGCGCATCTTAAAATATTAGAAGGCTTTTCATGTAAGCCAAAGAATATATTTTGAGCACCAAAGATGTGTCAAGCCCTGGGAAAGAGGAAACCTCAATGGCTCTATTTGTTCTCTGCCCTCTGCTGTCCTTCATTCCAGACTCACTCCTGTAAAGAGGCAAGACAAGAGCTCCTTGCTGCAAGATTTAGTCCTAGGGACAAAAGTGTTCCTTTCCTACACTTTCTACTTTTTTTTTTCTACTTTTCTAGCCACATAAGATGTTGCTTTGTGTGTGAGAGAAATTCCTCCGGTGCCAAACACATGAAGGTAAACAAAATCCATCTCCCCTAGCAAAATTTCTCCAATCTAATTTGTGTAATTACCTATCTCCCTAATGATGTGCTTGTTTACAGATTAAAGCTATGAATCTCAGCACAGAAATAAGATTAACTCTGATGAATTAAATTCCTATTTGCTTAAATCATCTGGATTTTTTTTCTTTGTTTAAAAATAATAATTCCAGGTAGAAAGGAGGACATTTAAGTCATTGGTTTGGGAAAGGCACATACAAACACAATTTTTAAAATCTGACACCAAGCTGGTAGGTAACAGGTTTAGTCTTGCTGATGGAAGACTAGCTTATTTGAAAAGTTGGGGTGGGGGGGGGCAAACAAAACACATTTTCTATTATTATTTATTCCTAAATTCTTTCCAAATGATTTTGGAAAGAACACTGCCACCTAGACCCTGTGGTCTGGCTCTGCAATCAACTGGTGACACTTTAGTAACTCCTAGAAAATCCTAAGAGACACAAAAGATAGAGGCAAGGCAGAGATGGGGAAAGAAAGAAAAGTGAATGACAAAGCTAAAAACAGAAAGCAGATCCTTGAAGGTACATTCAGGTCCTCATATACTTACAGCAAGATTTAGAGATAAGTGAAGGCTGCACACATCACGAATGATTGCTTTGATGCAATCCATACTCCACAAGGCAAAATGTAACTAATATGTGTAAACTAGTTTTTATACAGACTCTTCTTTAAACTATTTCTAGTGACTGTCCAGTCCCTTCTGAGAAATCTGGAGTCACTAGGACAAAAAATAACAGCCCAGACACAAAGCTTATAACAACTGGGAGGTATTCAGACCTTCCACTCATCTAATGGAAAACAAAGCCTTGTGCATCTCTCATTTGTCTCTCACACACTCCAGTGCAGTTGTCCATCATCAACCCCACTTTGAGTTTAAAGAAATTGAGGTCTAGAATATTTATGTAATTTGTTCAAGGTCACCTGGTAGGCAGTGGAAACAAGACACAACCCCAGGTCTGTGGGCCTCTACAGACTCAAACATTACATTTCACTTCTCCATATGAACAAAAGTTATAATGCCAAGACAGCATTCAAACCGACTTCAGTAATAAAACAACTTTAAATTTGATCTCACAGTCATTTATAATTTTCGTTTGTCTACCGCTCAAAAAGAAAATGTTACAGCTATGTTTATCTGAAAATATGCTAAGGATCTCAAGCTTGGGCAACCAAAATTCTTTGCAAAATCTGTGAAGTTAAGTTTACTACCACCATCAGAATTCTTTCATACAGATTGATTCCAGCCATACAGGGTTTCAAAGAAGACTTTAAAAAGTGTATAATGTTCAAAGTTGTTAAAATTCAAGCTTCTAATTTCATAACATATACAGTTTTCTGTCAGCAATAATTTCACACTATCGTTGTTGTGGCTTGTTTCTTTGTGGTTGATTTTAAAGTGTTGCGATTTCAAGTAAATGAACACATATTTGTTATTATTGGACAATGTTGTCACAGCTCTGAATGCATCCTGTCAATGCCTATAATGTTGCTTTGTAAGTGAAATGCATTCTACAACCTGCTTTTAGTACATAATTCTTATGTTATGAAAGAAAATGCACACACACACATTCACACATATTCACATACACATTCCTGGAACTACTTGTTTTCAAAAACATCTATAGCTGCATCATCTCAAAAGGTCTTTCAATATCCAAAAATCTAAAATAACGTAGTATTTAATTTGGCTTGGGCATTATGCAAAAAGCTTTATATTTACATGATTTCTTATATGACGCAGGTGAACTCCATTAGGTAGATGCAATATTAATTCCAATCTATGGGTGAAGAAACTACTTTAGAGAAAATAAATGGCCTAACCAGTGTTTTCCAACAAGTCAGTGGCAGAACCAAGAATTCAAACAAGTCTTTAAGCATAACATTAAACTGCCCATGTTTTAAACCTTTGTACAAATCAAAGGCACCTGCACTGTGAAGTCCTTCACAGCATATTTAGTTCAATCTCGATAGTCCTCAGATTTCTCATCTGTAAAATGAGGGCACTGAGGGGAATGACCTTAGAGATCTTTCTGCTTTCTAAAGGGGCCCAACAGTTAGCAGCACTCAATTACCAAAATCAGACTGGTGGAAAAGCAAGGAATGAAAAGTCTCAGCCAAATTCCCATGAGCACTCAATTTAGTTCCTAAGAATTTGTACTGAGCAAACCCTTGGAAAAAGAGCTGTCCTGACCACTCTTACCAAGATAGACACCATGGACACACACACGTTATTTAATATGAGAATGAATTAAAATTATTGGTCTCCCTTCTGAGTAAAATCATAGACCAGTGCTTCCTCCCTGAGCTGAGGCTTGGTACTGTTCCTGTTCTCCAGGCTGAGGAGACAGACAGTGTGTCCAACAGGGATTACTGAACTATACTTTTGAAGAAGGTGGCAGTTCTGTATCTCAGACTCACTCTGGGGCAGTTCTCAGATCACTGACTCAAAACTGTTCCTGGCTCTTTACTGTGTAACATAATGAAGTTACTATTATTGTTTCCCATCTGTGTACATACAGGAACCCTAGGTAGTGTGGACTGGTGACAAGCACATCAGAGGGCTCCTCTGGGTTCCTAGTTAAGGACCTAATTGGGTCTATTTTAAAGCCTGGCTGGAGCAAAGAGGAGTTTGCGCCTTTGATCACGACTCCCCAGGTGCCTGGCTTCACGCTGAACACAAGAGTCTTCCCCAGCACAGTCCCAGTGGCCCTGCTCTGGGGGAACCTTGCTGAGGCGGCCGTGTCATTTTGTCTTTGTCACCATCTCTCGACTTCCCAGAATACGGCACAATCAAAAACACCAGTGTTCACCTTGCTATAAAATAGCCTCATTCTTTCCTCCTCGACTTGTAACACTAGGGAAAATCATCTTTGGTGGCTTAAAACACTGGAAGCTCCTTCATCCTAAGGCCTGGGAAAGAGAGTGAAGGAGGAAAAGAGTCTGGGCAACTTGCATTATCCTGACCAACTAATCCAATAGCTTTAGTCTTCCAAAGCCCTCCCATTCACCTTGGCAAAACTGGATCCAGGGTGAGTCCTCTCATTTGCTGCCTCCAGGGACCATTCTCCAATGTCTTGTGGTCCAAATGCACAGAGGTTTGGGAGGATGGAAGATAATAAGTGTGAGCCCACGGGATAAGGATTCTAGGAAAGTTCCTACAGGGGATTGATTTCATGAACCTTATGGGAGGTTGTGGTGAGAACTTGGATTTTGTGGTACTGAGAACCCACAGCAGCTGAAACCACAAGAGCTGTTCTCGCATAAATATTGAGCCATGCTCAGAAGGAGACATTTTACATCATCTTCATTAACTGACATTTCTCCAGCATTAGTGTGAGAAGGGCACTGCATTAGGCATGGCGACCAAAGAAAACTGACATTATCTGTTCCTTAAAGCTGCTTAAAATTAATTTCAATATTTATGAAACACCACCTGTATGTTCAGCAGATTTACCCACAGCCTATGCACATGTTATTTGTGTAGTGATCTATGTTAAAATACCTTAGCATGGTTCCAGTCCATACCCTCTAACCCTTTGAAGGACTCCCCATCAGTACATTCATCTAGCATTCGGTGGCTCTTCTTAAATGCCATTTAAAAATCTTCTCGTCACTAGGTCATAGATAGGATCACATTTAAAGATTACTGAGTGGATGAAACCTTTGCTATTGTTCAGTCTGGCATCTTCATTTTGGAATGGAGGTGATGAGCCTAGGGAACTAAAGTGACTCTTGTGAGGTACACAGGAAGTATAGGGTGGAACTGGGGACAACACCCAGACATTCTGACTCCCTCCAGGAGCTTCTGGCCTCGCTGAGGTAATGTATGTTATGCTTCCCAAGGCAAAGGAGGAAGTACACAACAGGCAAAAGACATCACCATTGATTACACACATTCCGTGACAGACTGTGTGAAGTGGCCCTGCCCTCCATAGTGTTATCTTAAAAGAAAATGTGTGGAAATCACAAAGCATCATCAGCCCCCATGGTCAAGCACTCAGCTGCTCACAGGATGCCTTGAAAATGAGCTCAGTGATGGATAAATCCTGCAAGTAGCTTCCTAATCAGTCTCTCTCCAACGTCACATCCATCTAATTCATCGTTGCTATTGTCTTTTTTTTTTTTTTTTCAAAACTGAAATGCTGATCATGTCACTCCGATACCTTCAGAACATGGTCCAGACCCTTCAGTTGGCCTGGCAAGACCCTACATGACAGGCTCCTAGTTGGCCTCTCTATCTTCATTTCCCTCTCCCACCTTCCACCCTGTATTCTCCCCTCCCCTCAAGGCTGTCCACTCGTGTGCCTCTGAGCCACCACATGTGCCCATCCTTCCATGTGAAGCACGTTCTCTCTACATCTTCACCTGAAAAATCCTATGTAACATTCATTTTTACTAGGGACATCTTATGTTACCTCTTCTTGGAAGCCTTTGCTGATATCGTCAGCTCACCCCACTCCCATCTTGCCAGATTCTCCTCCTCTATAAATATTTGTGTATTATACTTACCAAATTGTATTTTAACTATTTGTTTTGACCCTTTAACTGTGAGCCATTTGAGACGAGAACTATTTCTGTATTCGCTCAGCACTGACAGTGGTTAAGCACATGGCAGGGTATGCTGACACAAGAAGAAAAGTCACTGTTAGTAAGTAGAAAACAAAACCATCAGGCACAAAAGTCCATATATTTAACTATTATCTATTTCCTTCCTGAGTATCAGAACAGTCAGCCACAGTGCTAGGCACTTCTTGACTCTATCCCATTGTATAAAGGGATATACCAATAAGGACACTGCCTGAGTTTATAGACAGAGCGTAATCTTGCAGCCAGCAGGTCTTTGCCAAACAAATAAGAGCCCGTGGCCTTGTCCCAGTCAGCACTCAGCAGCAAGTGATGGAGGCCCAAGGCAGGAATCAGGATCAGCATTTTCTCAGAGGGGACAGCTTCAAATTCCTGGACATTCCTCTCCCCACTCAGTACACTTTTCTTCTAACCTGTGTAAGGGAGGTTGCAATATTTGAGGAATGATAGCATCACAAAAGATACCATGAGACATTTTGCATTCAGTCATTTGTCTGCATTTTGTACAAAACTATAAGGATTTATGTGTGACAAATAGCTACATCACCTTTTGAAAAGGAAAAAAAGGAATGGTTATGCCAATATGCGATGTCTTTCTGTAGTGCTTCTTTTAAAAAATTAAGTCATCAGGGTGCATGGTGTTATTTCATCAATCTCCATCTTAAAAGCAAGGTTGCAACAATCTCTCTCTTCCTGTGGCTGAAGGGGAAGTGTAAAGACATTTCGATTTCTCCAATCATTTCCATCAACAACATGATAAACATCAGTGTAGGTAGTAGGTGGTGTTAAAATAGGGACAAGCAACGAATAAAGCAGATCTTGGGGGTAAAAAAATCTTGGGCAACTCCATTAGGCATTTCCTGATGGTACAAGATATTTGAGCTACCAGGAATAGCACAGCAAAAGTCCCTGAATTAAATCACCTAAGGAAGAAAATGAAGAGATTGGAGAAAGGCCAGAGACCAGCAACTTCTGGGAAGTAAACGTTAGTCCAGTCATCCCAGATGGGCAGATTATAGAAATGGTCTCATCTAAAGGATGTGAAACCCATTTACTATCTGGTTGTCTGTCTCAATTGTAGTCCAAATATTGCATTTTAAGAAACTCTGACCAACACTAAATCACCGTGCGGGAAAATTAACCCGCATGCACTAAGTGTTTTAACAAAGAAAGAGAACAGGTTTTAATTAGAAATCCATGATTTTGCAAGCAATTTAACATAATTAAAATTTAAGCAGGTCTAAAAATATGAATGTCTGTTAAAAACACAAACAAGTTGGCTATAGGGTTGTTTTAATAATAAATCAAGGTCAGACAATTCAAATGGGTTCTGATTGAATTAGGCAACTTAACTGTTAGAGTGAAATGCATCAGGTTGCATGGAACACAACCTAGCTTAAATAGTCCTTAATTTGGAAAGAGAAACCAAAGGCTCCTTAACTAAAAAGACTTGTTTTCCAAGTAAGAGAAGGAACTATTGCAAGAAGAACCCCAAATTCTTTGCTAAATAGCTATCATTTTGTTCCATGTTTAACTCAATGTTATACCTCCAACTAGATTTGAAATATTTTTATCATTTTTTAAATTTACATGCTTAACCATACAACTGAGGCAAACATTTTGGTTTTCACAGAAAAGCAGTCCTACAGTTTTATTATATTCTTATATAACAGAATTTGCCTCAAAATTTGAAAACAAAGCAGACACTGAATGAGATTATACAGCTATAGGTATAAGGTTGGCTGATGACATAGATTTAGAGGCAAAAGCAGAGATGTGTGTGTAGATATAAATGTCCTTCACACGCATCCACACACACAAACACTAATTTCCATGAAAAATGAAACCCTAAAGGTTTATATCTCTTTAGATATAGATTTTTGTGAATATGTGAATATATTTTACATTATTTTAACCATCGCAACCTTCACTCATTTGTTACCTAACAATGTTCATTTCATTAAAAAATGTTTCCTCCTCACTTTTTCTCAATTAACCCCTAAGAAATGAATAAATTTTTGAGTTTCTGAAAAGCCCATCTCTTAAAAAAAAAAAAAAGTCCTGGATCATAACTTTTCAAACCGTCTATAGAATCAGTGGATAAACCATCAATCTCTAAGCTCATGGAGACGCAGGATTATTACTGGTTTTGATCAGGAATAAATCCCCGGTGCCTGGCGTATGACCAACATGTATTAGGCATTCAATAAGTAAAGGTTGAATATATGAGTAACCCAAGGCTGCTTGAAGACAAAATTTCATAGTATTCTAAATGCAACAGAATATGAGGGCAAAGAGCTGAGCTTTTTAGATCACACCTGTCTAGATTTAAGTCCCATTTCTATCTTCTGCTGTACCTGTGACCTTGAGTGAGTTATTTAACCTCTCATTTTTTAGTTCATTAATTTCTAAAATGGGAATAATGACAGTGCCTATTTCCTACTGTTGCGGATATGTATACTACCAACAATACTACATGGCACATTATAAACACCCAATAAGTATTAGTTATTATTATATTAACTTTCACCTGAGCCCTCAATACATAGCAGTCCTCATCCGCCTTTAATTAAAAATCCTACTATGTCCAATCTTACTTAGAAAACCCAGCAACTCTTAAGTTACATGTGCCTGAAAGAACATGTAGGTTTAATTCACAATTCTCTCCTCATTGTCATGGTGCTCACAGTTCAGTCCCTTACCGCAAATGTAATTTTATCTCTTACAATGTAATATGTCCTAACCATTTCTCAAATGTTCTGGGTCTACTGAGACTTGTGTATCATGGGGGCTGGCTCTCAGTCCCACTCCTTAAATAGGGAGCATTAAGTTATTTTCTGCCTCAGTCCAAAGAGAATGCTAGCCTGCATCAACCATCAGCTCATCCTGGAAGTTGGAACATCAGACATCATTAAGAAACATTCATACCCCTCCTGCCACAAGGAAGCTGTGATTACAACACAGTTTGATTTATTTGGTTTGAATCTTCCCATCACCCCTCTCTCTCATTTTGGACCATTTTACCAAAACTGTTAGGATGAAGCAATCCAGATCGTTTATACTTCATGAATCAGCACGGTACATAATATCCACATAGCTCCTTGTTATGTTGCCTCTATGCTGGCCATTTCCCTTCCTTACCAAGAAAGGTCAATAAAGTTATCCTGTATTGATTTATTGTTCTGATTTTTTAAGTATGCCTATTAAGCACCTCCTATGGGCCAAATACTGGTATATATGAATGAATGAAATGAAGCTGTGTCCTCATGAAGCTCACCATAAACTGAAACATAAACCAAATGATGCTTAGTGCCTGGAGAGAGGGATAATGAGAGTGACCTGGCATATAAGATCTTTCCTCATCAGATTCAGATATCTCTTTCTCTTGGAAGTATTGGAGAGTTCCTCAAAAAGAAGGTGATATCCAAGTGAGAACTTGAAGGAATGAAATGGATTTAACTGGGCTGAAACATGGCTGATTAAGTCTCTAAGTAGAAAAAGCAGCATAAGCAAAGGGATAGGAACCAATAATGAAGGGTTGATGTTGTGCTTGGGGATCTGCAATGGTTAGGGGAATGGATGCCTGTGGAGCAAGAAAGCCAAGGTAAAAGTTCACCCTCAAGTTAGCTCACAAAGGACACCTGTGGTATCTTCATTGTGCCTCACTGCTGATAGCTTCTCCAATCCCCAAAGTCCGGGCTGGCAAACTTTTCTGGTAATGAACCAGAGGATATGAGCCATACAATCTCTGTCACAACTACTCAACTTTGTCATTTCCACAGTAGCCACAGACAATGTGTAAGCAAATGAGGGTGGCTGGGTTCCGACAAAAACCTTATTATCAAATAATTTTCAGGTCTCACCACTGACCATTCTTCTTTATATTTTTGTCAGTCATTTAAAAATTTAAAAGCCATTCTTAGCTTACAAGCCATACAAAAAGAGGTAGTAGGCCAGATTATGGTCCAAGGATTGTAGTTTGCCAACCCCTGACATAAATAAACTACCTCAAGACCGACCTAAAAAAGAAAAATAAATTAGTGTCTTTCCTATAATGGGAAATGTAACCCCTATTTCTTTACAGGTACTTTCAAGAACTACATTTAAGCTGGATAAGAGTTACTAAGGTGCTTTCAAAGTTGGTGAGCTTTTAGGGCAAATATAATTTTTCCCTTCTTTCCCTTAGATTTTAATCTAAGTTAAATAAATATCAAGGAGACCCTCATATAGAAAATCAAACCAGCATATCATGGTCCATTTGGGCTGCTACAAGAAAATACCATAAACTGGGTGGCTTATAAACTACAGACATTTCTTTCTCACAGTTTTAGAGTCTAGGAAATTTAAGATCAAGACACCATAAGATCTAATGTCTGATAAGGGTCCATCCCTGGATCATAGATGTTGCCTTCTTGCTATGGCCTCATGGAGTGAAAAGGGCAAGGGAGTTTCTTTGGTCACTTGTATAGGGGCACTAATCCCATTCAAAAGGCTCCATCCCTATGACCTCATTACCTCCCCAAAGGCCTAGACTTCCATCACCTTGGGAGAGTAGGTTTCGATATATGGATAGTTGGTTGGACACAAACATTCGAAGCATAGTAGAACTCACTCTACTCTTTGGGGATAGGCATTTATATGTCTGAGAGCATATTTATTATCAATTGAAAAACTCATTCCAAGTTATATGTGTCTCAAAATGATAAAATTCCCAAGTCATTTAATCTACTATAGCAGCACAAATTACTAGGCAAAAATTCCTAAGTCACAAGACCTCAAAGCCAGATCAGGAACTTGTAACGTCATTTCAAACTACAGTCTGAGAGTTATGCACATGGGAAGGGTGGCACCTAAAGGCCACAGAAGTATCATTTCACCCACTCATGAGCTGGTGAGCCAGTTCTGAGTGTGTACGCTCCTTCTATCTCTGGCCATGCCTTTCTTCATCTCTACAGTTCTTCTATTCTCTTTTTTTTCTTTCTTTCTTTTTCCTTCTTTGTAGACAGGGAGGGAGGAAAGAGAGGCCACTGAGTAAAAACTGTGTTTGTTCTTTCAGAATTTTCCATATATTTAATTTATGCTCTGCCTATTTCAGGGCATAACTAGTTAAATATGAATGACACTGGTATGGAATACTCTGTTGTCTTACTCCCTTGAACAATACAGTGCAATCCTAAATGGTGATCATCCAACTTACCCTAATGCACCCAGTTTCCCATATTGATTTGGGAAGTATGCCCAAGAAAAGGATAGAAATGCCCACTTTTAACACTAAAAGAAGAAATGTACAGAATAACCAAGGGAAAAGGCCATTATTGCTTAGTTGATTAAATTCTATTGTGAAGAGAGAACACAGCAATACTTAAAATCGTTTCGATGGACAGAAGAGATCGGGTTGGGGGGATTGGGAGAATTGGGTGATGGGTTAAAGAAATACAAATTAGTACTTGATAGATGGTCATGGGGATAAGGAGCATGGCAGAGGGAATGCAGTTAGCATTAATATGATGGCTAGGTGGGGGGCCCAAGGAGGAAAGGAGCAAATGGAGGGATCATCTTATGAATTCTATAGATGTCTAACCAATGTACTGTATACTTGAAACAAATTAAAATAAATTAATTAATCAAAAAAATCATTTTGTGATCTACGTGCATTTTGTGTGTGCAAGCACAAGTGGATGTGTAAAGATTCAAGAAAACAATTTTTCCCTTTGGAAAAAACAGATTCCTTAGGCCAGTTTGACGCCAAGTATTTTATAGGACATTTTAAACCAGGGAGTCTAATCTGATACTTAAACACACTGAGAATCTTGTTTACAAATATCCTGGACACTCAGATTATGATGAGAGTGTCATTCCAGCCACAGTTTGTTGACTGTGCTAACAACCTAGAATAAACCCAAAACCCAAGATTTGAGGAGTTTCAAATGGACAGCAGTGGTCTTTCCTCTTGCCCAGCTCTATTCTGTCTGTAAAACTCCTAATCATGTATAAAGACCCAATTTAAATATCACTTGCCTCCCACTCTCAGGAAAAATTAGTTGTCCCCTACTCATCTTTGCTGCCATAGCACTTTGCACAGAACTCTATTACAGCTATTACGCACTTATCTCACTAAATTGCAATTATCTGTTTATGTGTCTGTCTATTTCCACCAGAAAATGCACCCTCAAGGGCAAAGATCAGGTCTTATTCATCTTTATATTCTCAGCGCACAGCACAGTGCTGACACAACAGTCACTTAAAACATGTTTTAGTATTTTTATTATTAAAGAAATGCATGTCTGTGTTAAAAATTCAAAATAGCCCAGACTAGTATAAAAGGAAAGGTTAAAAGTTGCCTTTCCAACGTTCAGACCATCAGTCCCATTTCCTAAAGAAGTCACTCTTAAGAGATTCTTAAAAATGCATAAATGCTATATGCATCCTTTCCACCCCATGCCCAGCTAACAACATATAGGACTCTCAAAGCTGTCACACATGCAAGACTGGCAGACTCTTGTAGCCACATGACATGGCTGAGTGCAAAACCCCGAGAGCAAAAGGCCAGAGAAGTACTTGTGACTACAGAAGAAAGGGCACAGTTGGATTGGGAGTTAGTGCTATTCAGCACTTTTTATGAGTTGATAACCAAAGATCTCTCTCCACTCATTGAGACTTTTCCTCTCTTGTTTTCATCTCACTCTTTTTAATTTATTCTGTGTCTCCTTGTCTTTCGTTGTCTATTTGCCTTACTCTATGGTCTCTTTGTCTCTCATCTTCTTTTTATCCTCCTCTTTCCTAATTCATGTCTGCTGTCCGCTGTCCCTGTCTTTGCTTCTTTCTTTCTCCTTTCCCCTCTCCCTCTCTCTCTATTATTCTTTCTCCCTTTCCAACTATTCCCATTGTTTCTCTGTGTCTTTCTCTTGGTTTCTTTCTCTGTCTCTCTGTTCTGGAATTCTTCCAATCAGCTCTCACAATCAGTAGATATCCTTACAATGGCCTTACAACGTTCTCAAATATTTCACCTTTAGGAGTAGAGACTTAAATGCTGTACACAGTGTTTAAGTTTCTGTCAATGTACAGAGATGCACAGGAATGCACATATTATTATCAGTTCTATCATCAGTATGATCATTTTGTACACACTCTCACATATGATGTAGAAATGGATGATACCAAGATCAAAACAGAGACTGAGATTTAAAATAAATTCCCTTTACTGGGAACTGGAGGCTACTTGAATTTACAGGAGGGGTACTCAAATCAATGAAACTACCTCCAGATTTCCATCTCCCTAGAATTAAAAAAGAATGATAAACAAAAGGTCTAGTAGCCCCTGCTGCTACACACCCTGAAGAGAGACAGAGTAATCTTGCTGCTTTGCAAAAACCCTGGGTGCTGGCTCTCTCCTAACAATAGAGATTAGAAGCAAGTCAGGCAACTTGAATGTGGGCTCTTTGTTTAGTTCAGTTGCCTGGAATTCAGTCCTAATGAGGCCAAGTTCACAAACTTGTTTGCTCTCTCGTTTTGTTTTGTCTTCATTTTTCAGATAACTTTCTAAAATAGCTCAAGCAAGGCATGCTTGTTGAGAAACAACAACAGCACAAGTATGAACCAAAAAAATAGAAATTCCTCTAAAATCTCAACATTCATTCTAATCACAGACAAACATTTTTTTTTTTACAGAAGTGGAATTGTATAGCAAATACACACACACACACACACACACACACACACACACACACACACACACATTTTTTGAGCCCCTATGTCCAGGTATATTCCTAGGGCCTTGGGATATACAAGAAAACAACAGAGACAAACAAACAAACAAACAAACAAAAAACACAATACTAAAAAGAAAAAACAAAAATCCTGATTTCAAGGGGCTTATATTTGCATTGTTTCTTAATCTTTTTTTGTTGTTGTCCTTAGTTTATTTGTTTTTTTGTCTTCTTTCTGGTATTCCATGGGAGGTTTCCCAATTCAACATACAAATATATATACACATAAGCAATCTTTTAATAGCTGAATATTCTACAATACTCATATGCAAGGTTATGGGTTGTTTAGTCTATGTAAAAAGTCAGTTTTTCCCAATGGAAATAGGAAATGAAACAACAAATATAGAGTAAGGAAGTTGTGATATCATGCTGTATAATAAGAAATATAAATACAAATATTATACAGCTCCTCTTCTCCTCACCTCTTCTCCATACCTTGGCCTCGGCATCTCTGTCAGCTGGCTCTTCCTGAGTTATATTCTTTTATAATGAACTGATAATCTACTAAGTAAAATGTTTCACAGAGTTCTGTGAGCAGCTCTAGTAAATTAACTGAACCCAAGGAGGGGTTGTGGAAACCTCCCAATCTGTCAGAAGCTCAGGTGAGAACTTGGCTTTGTAAATGGCCTCTGAAATGGTGGTGGGGTGGCAGGGATGGGGTTGGGGAGGTGTTGAGTCCTGAGGGACTGAACCCTTAACCTGTGTACTCTGATGCTACCTATGGGTAGGTAATGTCAGAATTGAGTAGAATTGTAGGATACACAACTAGTGCCTGAGAATTGCTTACTGATGTGGGGAAACCCTCACTTCACACACATTGAAAATCATAAGATGAACCAATCCTACTAAAGTATTTATGTGAGAGGAATGCCAAAAAGAGTAAGACAGGGACCGAGCCCTCATTATTAGAAAATAAAACTAGAGTAAAAAGACGTAAATACAAAAACAGAAGCAATATCACAAGTAACATACTACAAATTTCTTTTAGTGGGTCATACAGGAGAACTATTAGTGTTAGTATTAATATTAAAATAATGATGATTATAACAATAATAATGATAATAGCTTACTCTTATTGATTGCTTACTATATGCCAAATGTCACTTTAAGCAATTTCATATCTACTGTCTCCTTTAACCATCAAGAAGCCATATAAAAAGTATACCATTATTATTTCCATTTGCTGATGAGGAAATTCAGACACAGAGCTATAAAGTTAACTGTTCATGTTCACCTATCTATTTGGGGATTCAAACCAATCACAAAATATTTATGTTATATTTAAAATAATGTACTCTTTTAGCCAGCTAAGACATGTCATCCCCATTGTTATATGGAAACACAGGAAAAATAATTGCCTAGAATATATTCGGTGATAGAAACATTTTCATTTACCAAAAAGGAATCACCATCTTCTGCCTGGGGGGCTGTGTGCTGGTCCATGTAATCATCTCTCTTCCTCCCACAGAGCCTTCCACCACTCTTCACTATTGGGGTTTAAAGTTTCTATTGAGAAACTAAAAAGAGCTGTGGGCTTCAGCATTTCGTGGGGAAAAAATAAAGCACATTGACATGAAATCACCTAGATAATAAAAGGAGTTCATGGACTCCAAAACTCACACATGAATCCTAGGGAAAAGATTTTCAAACTTGTGTTTCTATCCATATCCTGGGGAATCATAAAGCATAAAGAGCCCTACTCCTCATCAGCAAACTCAGAATCAGGTCCTATAAGACAAACTCTGAGAAACACTGCCCTAGGTGCCCAAGGAGAGAGCCCATGGCTGCCCAGGTAAGAATTTCTCCCATCAGTTGAGCAAAATGCAAGTCAGTGTAAATAAGGCTACAGACAGGTCCTAAGCAAGTTGATAAAAATGCCTAAAATAGCCTTTTCTCTCTTTTAATGATTTGAATCAAGACTGCAAGGTGGGAAGTGCTGAAAAAGAGAAAGAGCTTTCCCTTTTAACCATCTCCGCTCCAGAGGCCCTGGAGCAGAAGGATCAAAGGCCCAGAGTTTTGTGTCTCAAAAGTCCCTGCTGATCTGGTTAGGGGAAGATGACTAGAGGCATCAATCCATTGGCCTCAGGGCACAATATGATTAGTTGGTTGTCTGATAACATGGTTCTTAATAGCACTTTCTTTAAAAAGTATACAAGTTGTCGAGACTGTCACTCTAGGGTCATTAGCAAGCAGGGAGAAACCAAATGGCACATCCCACACATCCTCCTGTGATAACAAGACAAGATGACACACATTAGTAACCACTGGGAAGCTACTCGTGGGGGTGGTCATAAGTTAGAGCTTTGATCAAGCTGTATCATGGAGTAGGTTATTCCAAGTAAAATGTATAAGGTCAGTAACCTAAGATTGAGGCGACCTGAGTTGGGGCACTCATGTCCAGAGTTTCTCTATCGCCTCTCTGCATTGACTTGTGGAGTTCTCTCTAAAGACACTCAGAAAGAAACCCACATAAAGGGACAACATGATCAGAAAGAAAAAGCTTTGGAGCAAGAAAGGACAAAAATCAAATTCCAGTTCTGTCACCTTCTAGCTGGGTGACCTTGGGAAAGTTCTTCAGCCTTGACTTCCACAGCTATAGAATGAGGATAATGATACCTAGTTTGTAAGAGTGGTGCAGCAATGAAGTGGAATAATGTGGTGATGCTCCAGAATGTTCTTTCAGAAAATCTGTTCACTAAATTGGTGGTTATTTATGTTGTTATTGTTAAGAGGGACTTCTGCTATAATCAATATGTCTCATCAGACTATACAGACCTATCTATTCCTAGCATTCAGCAAACTCCCCTTTGCTCCTTTCTCATATCTCCACCCTCAAAATTAGAAGAAATTTAAAAAAGCAATAGCTAGGAATGCAATTATAATCTTCGAGCAAATAAAATCCATTAGTTTCAACAGGCCCCCCTCCAGTCTGACTACTGCTGCTCCCAAATGTTGACACCCTAGGTTTTCTTGACTGAGATTGTACATAATGTTACTTTAAACTAGATTTCATCAGCATGAGACAATTAAAGAGGGAAGAGGTGGCTGGCCCCTTTTCTCCTACAACCCCCTGCTGCAACAAGCCCCTTCATAAGTAACTTTATCTCTCAAGCCCACTAGCAGCAGAACACATATGGTGAATAGGTTATCGCTGGAGACCTCACTTGCAAAAAGTCCCATTATCTCTCTTTAAAGTCACTTTTTAAAAGTTTAAAGAATGCCAAGAGCATGACTTTTGTTGAGGCTACTTCTCTGAAGCCCAGGGCAAATTTCTTGAGTAGCTGGGCCTAGAACTCAGGAGCTCCATGGCCAATATCCATCCATGCTGCAATGGCAGATGTTATGAACACAGGTGCACATGCTACAGGCAAACCATGAACACAGGATGCAGCTGTGTTCCAACTCTCGCCTGTGGAAAGCCAGCCAGTGTGTCAAACCCAGAATCGGTCAGACAGGGTGACAAAATGTTTTTGACCCTCTTCTTCTACTAACTGATAGTAGCAACACTTTAATTTCCCTATTTGAGAAATGTAGACAATGTTTGTCTTACCTATCTCATAGGACTGTCGTGAGAATAAAACTGGGGTGATGGAAATAACATCCCAACTTTGAAAACTGAAGCATTTTGCAAAGGAAAAGGGGCTATGACTGATCTAAAGTGGCATAACAACCTTCAAGAGTGCTATAGAAATAGGCACAGTATCTTCTAAACATGTATAAAATTTCACGTAGGATTTCCTACAGAGCATTTGCATCCCTCTTTTTTTCCCACTCACTCTGTAGAATAGGCTCTGCTCTTATAAATCTTACACAGTAGATTCCATCTTTGTTTCTTGCCAACCACTTGCCTAGTGTGCCCATCTCATTCGAGCAGAGTGAGTACTCCTCAGAGCAACCATTATACCTCCAGGGACCCTGGCTCTGCCTTGGGCTGACCATGCCTCTTCTCTGCCAACCCCTTTGGCCCTCGTGGCCACATTCTTTAGCTAGTTTCCCCTCTAAGACCTACAAATATATTCTCCACACTTTCTAGCCAGAGATACAGGACAGTAAATTGAGACATACACCAAGATAGGGAAACTATTTTACATGAGTTTAGTGACAACATAGCTGGCAGGGAGCCAAATTAATTCACCCTCTGGGCAGTCAGGCCAATAATATGTCTAACCAAGAACTTAAACAAAAGAAAGTTCTTCTGTGAAACTGTGTGTGGAAAATGTCAAGGTAAAAATGAAACAATGGTGACTCCAGCTGACATTTAACGTGCAAATAAGGACAGTCACGTCTTTAAGTGACCATATAAGTTATTTTCTTTTTAGGCTTGGAATATTCCCAATTCACTACAAGATAAATGTATATTTTTTTTCTTAAGGCATATTTTTAAAACAATTTCTAAGATTAAAACTTGAGTTAAACATACTTTACCTTTCATGTAGGTTAATTTCCTAGATATAGATGGCAATTTTTACATCTCTATCCTTGACCTTTACTCACACCATCCATTCAGCTCAAAATATCCTTATAATAATCTCATCTCTTAATTAAAATTTTCTCTACATTTCAAGGTTCAGCTGAAACACCAGCTCTGTAATAAAGCTTGAAGACCACCCTGGCCAGAAGACATCTGTCCTTTCTCTGAACTCCTGCATCATGTTATATCCTCACAGGATACATTTTCTGCCCCTTCAAAGGATCCTTCGGGTCCAAGACTAAAAGCTTTTTGAGGGTAGTTATTATTTCTTTTCATCTTTGTGTATCACTCCACATATATTTCTATTGTCACTGCCTGATAAATATTAGGATTCAATACACATCCATAGAACTAAGAGTAAATATGACAATTTGTATAAGCTTCTTAGCATAAGGTTGCCACATGGTAATCTCTCCTTATATGTGAGCAATTATTATTCTCTTAAATAAATTTTATAATTCCATCAGCTTTGTGCGGTAGTCTATGAGATTAGGGGTTCCCTCTTGAATAAGATGTGGATATTGTTCCCAGCCAACATTCACAACAATTTATTCTAGAAAATCCCATTAAATATCTCAAGAGAAATTTACTTTCCCTTTTCACATTAAGCAATATTTTGTCTAAAGATAGCAAGCTCCTTAACATAAAAATATAATACAACAAACCCAATAAACTATATTTTTCTGCAAATTCATACTGAAACAAATGCCTGTTTGGATATCAAATGACTCGACTTCCTACAAACAGATATGCATATGAACCATTGGAAAAGGAAGAATCATGTAAAATAAAATGCTTGCTCATTTACAGATCAAGGGTATAAGTCATTGTGTCATTTCTGAATCCCCAACACTCCCAGCGCACTGCCCTTAAGTGTAGTAGGCACACAATACCTACAAACTGAACAAACTATTAAATTCATTTCAACTTATAAAAGATTTCAGTGGTGCTCTAATCTATGTGTCATTTCACAGAGGGTGAAATTGAGGTCACAAAATTTTGACAAGCTATGACTACATAATTTATCTCTATATATAGTTAGGACTATAACCCAGGATTCTTAATCCTCAGTAGATAATTATTTCTTCAACTAAAATAAGAAGTAGCTTTTACTGAGCACTTACTATATACCAGCCACTTCATATACACGTCAAATCTTCAAAAAAAAGCCTGCAAAAAATGTACTATCCTCATATTTTAGTTGAGGAAACTGAAACAAAAAGTTTAAGTATCTTGCTTGAGGCTTAGTACTGGTAAGCAGGAGAGCTAACATTCACACTCAAATCTGTCTGCTTCCAAACCCACTGTCTTCCGTGGCACACACCACATTAACATTCATTAATAGCATAAAGCACTGATCAGAGAAGGAATCATATGGGCTTGCTAGAGAAAGCTATAAATAAATATATATATATATATATATATATATATATATATATATATTCAAAAAGAAAAAAACTATGTCAAAATGTATAGCCAAATCAAGTGTTTATATGTAATCTCTCTATAAAATTAGATTCGTAATTAACTTGAAAAAATAATCTATTCCCGAAGAACACCACATCTGAAAACTGAATGATGGCAAGTTACCTCGTGCTCAATGAATCACTAGGTGCAGATTCCATGTCTCACGAAAGATGAAGAAGTGGGCGGATAAGAGAACACCCAAATCACTACTTAAGGTAAGAGTACAATGTGACAGGCGTATTTTACAGTCCCTGATTTTCTACAAGTACATGGAGCTTCCAGCTAAGACTGTGCCTCCTCCACCATCACCTGAAATCCGCCCAAGATAGGGTTACTTAAAATACAGCCTCCAAAAGGTCTGAGTTTTTCTGCCCTACCATAAATTCTTTAAGACAAGCTATTTGGTGGGGTTTGGAGTCAGATCACTTTGGGTATCAGTCCCTGCTTTGCCACTGACCTTTTATAAGCTCTTGGTGAGTAATTTAGCCTACTGAAATCTCAGTTTCCTCCTCTGTGCAATGGGAATACTAATATCTATTCACAAAACTTTTTATGAAAATTAAGCGAGACAATGAAATGTAAAGCATCTACACAAAAGCCTGACCCAAGATGGGACTCAATTTATTCCATAAAGTTGGATGGTAAATGTCAAGTCCCATAATAACTAAAGGCAAATGGGTACATGGGAATCAACAAGATCATCCTGCTCCATCATAAATGCATCATTAAAGATATCATACTGGCTTAATATGTCAAGTAAAAGCCCCTGTTAACAAATCTTATACCACTATTTCTTGCAAAAAGGAGGACATGGAGGTGAACCGAAATATGCGAATTGACACCAGCATAAAAATATGAAAAAGACATTAACACTTGCCAGTACCTATTACTTAATAAGGAATTTATATGCATTAATGAGTATAGCACTTTGAAATTCCTTGGAAATAAGAAATAAACATATGCCCCATCACACATACATACATAGACAAAAATATATTTTAACAAACATACTGTATAAATTTAGAACAGGGCACAGCATGCCTAGGATGAGCAGGGTAGGAACAATATGTTCCTGCTTATGACACCAAGCTCATGACAAATGATTCATATCCAGCACCTTTCATGCCAAAAGGTGCCCCCAGGTGTTCCACAGACTCTAGTAACACTTTCCATCAAGCTGGACTGCAGTATAGAGTAATCACATCACATTGATGGAAAAGGCAAAACAGTCATATCGTTACAGAACTGCACAGGTCCAACAGTGGAGGGGGCAGGGAGGAGAAGGGAAGGAGGTAAGAGAACCAGCCAGAATCCCTCACCAGTTTGAGAGGCAGCCCATAATTACCTGATATTTACACCTTTGATGCAGGTGGTATTGTCATCAGAAGCCCTACTTACAATGGCTTTTAGCTAAAGGAGAGACAGGTTTAGAGGATGTGTATTGCCCATGGCCCTGAATGGATTGGAGGAGGAGGGGTTATAGGGGAAGACATCTATATGTGAAAAAATGAGAGACCCCAACGTTGTCCTCCCGTTTAGGTTTGTGGATGTCTAGCTCTGGGGGGAAAAGTGCTGTAAGATGAGAGTTCCAAACAGGAGTACCTCACTTCACAGTCACAATGCCCTCTTAAGCAGATCCTGGCACATAATTTCCCATAGTGAATTGACAGATATTGTCCCCATTTCAGAGATGAGGAAATTTACACTCAGATTGCAATCAAGTTGCCATAATCAAAATACAAACAAGCAGAGGAGAACTGGGGTCTTCACTTTGCTTTTCATGTACAAAGTTGCAAAGTTGCACAACAAAAGAAAGAAAAGTTTCTCTCTGCCTTCCCTCCCTTTGAAAAAGATTTAAAACTTTGACTCTCCTATGAGTCTGGGCCAGCTATGCCTTGGATTATCTGTAGATAAACACTAAAAGGAAACCAATTTGTGTGTAAGCAGGCAGGGGTGAGGAGGGGGGCAGGAGAGGTGTCCTGACAGACTATGAGACTTAATAGAGTAGAAATCTCATTAGTTAACATTATTTGAGTGCTCAAACCTTTAACACACACCACTTTGATTAGTTCCTACATTATCTCAGACTTCCCTGTGTGTCTTCTGTCTTCCATCCAGTTCCTGACCCCAATAAGTCCTACTGGGCTTATAAGCAATATTAAAAAAAAAAAAAATCTGGCAGTGCTTGGCGCCATTTCTTAAATGGAGTTTAAAATTTGCCAAAGATGTACTCTCCTTTTCTCGCTCTTTCCAAGATGTTTCAAGAGACAAACTAAAGTAGAGGTCTAATGGGTGAGTGATATTTTACAGCTTGAATTACATTAAAAGCCAGAAGTATTTTGAATCTAGAGTCCTTCATTTCTTGATGCAACAAGATCTAATATATCTGGTGTGTTTGAAATCTCCCTTAAAACCAGAAGCTTTGAGCTAATCACTTAAAACCATGCAAAAGTGATTCAATTAGTTTAAGAAGATTCAGGTTCAAACTGGGTGATTAATTTTAGTGGTTATGACATGAAAGATATGATAGTTAAGGTAAAGAGTGAGGGCAAGGGTCTTCAGAACTTGAATGGAAAGAACATGGCTTCAATTATGTGATTAAACCAATCCTGAGAACCACATAGGACTACAGCCTCAGTCACAAACCTAAATTGTAGAAAAAACTCTGATGATACTCTCAGCAAAGAGACATCAGTACAATTTATCTGCATGTATCCAAGGAATCCATAATGACAAACTATTATTTTAAAATGTTCACAACTTTCATTAAAAAGCTGACAATGAGCCCAACTCACTAAAGCGGCACTTCCCTGGGAAGGTTTCTGGCAATTACATCACAACTGAAAACATTTTGAAAGGTACCAGGCTTCATAGACGATGCTTATTACAAACACTACAATCTCGATAACCTGATGGAAGCGGAAACTTTGATTTATTTCTTTTCATTTTACCCATCCTTGGTTTTTATGTTCTTCTTGCCTGCTTAACAGCAGCCTACAGAAGTTTCCACACTTTTAGATCCTCTTCAGTTATTACCATCAAAAGCTGGCTCTTTACTATTTCAGCTCATTGAAGTTTCCAGGTGCAGTTTTAACGGGAACAGCTACCTCAGATTCCAGACATGCAGGCTTCTCCCAAAATCTAAAACCTTCCCTGATGTGGCCGATGCTCATGGGCTTGCAGCCACTCACCCCAGTGTTGCCTCCTGGAATCCAGCAAGCCCTCGGCTCCCTTCATAAGGGAAGGCTAAATCTTTCTGTGTGCTCTTCACTAGAGTAGGTCAGGCAATGGGGGAGAACAGGGAGTTGTTGTCACTGCGATATATCTGATCTTCCTGGGACTGATTCTACCAGAGAACAACCACTCATTCACAGGCTGGAAAGCCACAGCTCTCCAAACACACTGGCTGCTGCTGTTAGAAGATGCTGGAGAGTTCCCATCCTGAAACTTGCATCCACTCGGTCCCCAGAAACAGAGAAGACATTAAGGGGCACCTTATCATCCATCCACAGCATGTCTCTTCCCTTGTGGGGGGAGAGGGGGCTAGGAGATCTGCATAAAAATAAAATAAAAATCCTCAAAGTCTTATGGATCTTTACTTGTGCTCAACCATAAGTCCATCAAGTAAAGGGGAAGTCACTTGAGGGAATGTCGGGCTGCCTGGAAATTTAACCCTTTCACCTCCACATTCAGAATACTTTAACCCTCCGTTTAACGTCTGATCTTCAGATCCATATTACACCAACGAGACCGAAGAAGCAGGAGACAGGGATTGGCCTGCCCTGCTTAAACCTTTGTTTGGGGTTTGGAGAGGACTCTGATGCTGCTGGTGGGAACGGGCTGGGGGGTGGTCTGCTAGTAGGTGAGCAGGTAAGACTTTAGTTGGCAGCCTCTTTCCAGTCCGGAAACTCCATTTCCCCCAAATTCTCCCTCCGACCGCACGGCTGACTTTAACCCTTTCCCCCTTTCACCCCCTTTCGCCCTCCGTCCCGCTGTACTCACGCTGCTGTTGTGGCCGGACCAGTGGACCATAGCTTGGTTGTGCGCCGAGTCCCCGGTCAGAGCGAACGTGGTGCTGGTCAGTTTCAGCTCCTCCGTCCGGAAGCGAGTGGCTTTGTCCGGGTCCCTGTCCAGAGCCCCAGGCTCCTGCAGCCCTGCGTCCCTTGGCGCTCCCCGGGGGCTTCTCCCCGCGCCCTCGCCTCGTTCTGCCTTCTCCGGATCCGCTCCGCTCCGTCTCCTCCGGCCGGAGCGCGGGGCGACGGCCACCGACGCCCCGGCGTCCGGGGCCCGCTCCAGGGTCAGCGCTCGGTCTCCGGGGGCCACGGCGAACAGAGGGCGCCCCAGAAGGGGCAGGGGCGTGGCAGGCGCCCTGCCTCGCGGGCCCTGGTGCAGAAAGCCCCCCGGGGTCGAAGCCCAGCGTGGGGCCGAGCTGGGGTGCAGCCGGGGGCAGCAGGAGCCGCCGCCGCAGGCGCGGGGGGCGCAGAGGACCAGGAGCCCCGCGCCCGCGAGGAGCGCGCTCAGCCCGGCCGGGCCGCCGCGGCCGCCGCCAACTTTTCCCATCGCGGGACGGAGAGGAGCGGAAAGGGGGTCCCGGACCCGGGCTGGCGGCGCGGGGCTGTCCGCTGGCCGGCGGCGGCGAGACGGGCGCTCAACACCCCAACTCCATCCAAGTCGCGCCGCGCCGGGGCGCGCGGAGGCGGCGCCGGGCAGGTGGCGGCCGCTCGCCCGGGGGCCGGTGCGGCGCGCGGGTCCGGACGGCGCGAGCCGCCGCCGCCGCGCGGGGTGGAGCCGAAGTGGGGGCGCGGGCGGAGCGGGCGCCGGCGCGCGGGCGGGCGACGCGGGAGGCGGGGAGGGAGGGGGACACAGGGCGCGCGACGCGGGGCTCCGGGCTGCGCCGTGCGCGGGGCGCTGCGGGGACGGGATGCGCCGCCGATCGCCCCCCCTCGCCCTGGGGCGCTCGCCCGCGCCCCGCCGCCTCTCGCTCTGCGCCCGCGGGGGCGGCCAGCCGGGGGCTGGCGGAGCGGTCACCGCGTTGGGGACTTCACATTCCCGTTGTATGGTGTCTCTGTTGCCGTTTTCTCTGCCCCAGTTCTCTCCGGTGATTTTCAGTTGAGAAAATAGGTATGGTTGTTGGGCTCCTGCTTTTCCCCTTCTTAGGGTCGGTGAGTTGGCACCTTGACCTTGCCTTGAGCAGAGTCTGTGTCCTGGCCTGGCGGGGTGCAGGGAGGGTGGGGGGAGGAGATCCCGAAAAGGCCACAGCGCTGAGGGATGTAATTAAATGATCTCGTGAGGTGGGGCGGGGGACTTCTCCGTTAATTATCAAGTTTGGGTTTCTTTGCTGACCTCCTAAAAAAGCACTCACTGTCATCAAACCCCACCTTCCTGCATTTTTGTGGGCGTTTATCTCGGCTTTCCTAAGAGACTGCAAACTCCATGAGGACAGGAGGACCAAATTGTGAGCAACTTGGAAGTGACCAGCTTATTTTGTTTGCCATTTTATCCTCAGTGCTTGACACTGTGCCCTGCATGGTCAGACATGTCTCAGTCATTAAGCCAATAAATATTTATTAGGAGCCTATTATATATCTGTATGCAAATAAATAAAGGAGGCAAGGTGCTCTATTTATCTGTGTCATTTGTGCCTAGCCCAGAGTTACTAACAAACAAGTGCCTTAAGATTCTTGCTGGATGTTCTGCCACTAGTTTGCTGTGGGACCTCAGACAGGTAGCAATCTTTCAGTTTCCTACTCTTTAAGTGGTTCCATTAGATGACCTTTAAAATCCTTTCCATTCCTAAAATTCTGTAATTGTATGATTATAATGTCCGCCCAGCCCAGCTCCCCTGCTACTTTTCAAAAGTTCAGATGAAGATTTATAGTAGGCGAATGGGCTTTGAAAATTACAAAGAATTTCTCAAAATCCAAGCCTTTTTCAAATAGAAAGTTTGCTTCTAAGGGTTGAAATACCTTCACATCCTTTGTAGTTCTCATGTGCCTAATAACACTTCGCTGTCCAACGGTAACTAATAAATTATTCAATGAATATTTACTGATTGGATAAATGAACCCCACAGCAAAATAGTACAATTTTCAGTTTCTAATTACATTTTTGTCCATTTCACACTTGCAAAAGTAACCTTACTGGAAAATCTGAATGCTGATTTGCTATGGAGCCAACTTGAAAGTAACAGAATGATAATTATTCTTCAAATAATGATACCCTCTTTTTGATGCCATCCAAGATGAATATCTCATGTATCAATCCAACTGGGTAGTGTTACCAAAAAATCAATTTAAATTGTTGTTCTTACGACCAATCCAAGAAATGTGCCAATGCAAGGAGGGCAGGCTTCTCAGTCATTAAACGCCTGTACTTAAAAGGACAAAAAAAGTGTCCTCTTTGTTATTAAAGGAGACAGAGACTGTTTTTCCAAAACACCTGTACTACCCCAGCCTGAATCCTCCTATAAAAGGAACACTGTCCAGCAGGTTGTGGTTTTTAGATGGGTAAAGAGGAAAGGTCCTCCCTCCACCCCAAATTGCAAGTGCTCTTTGCCAAAGCCCAAGACAGCTATTTTGTTCTCTTCAGAAAGGTTTTCAGAGCTTCTGCAGGATCGTTTGCTTAATGCCTTCTTTCTATGCCCTGCTAACCTCGTTTTCAGTCTGAATAAGTGGGTAAGAATTCCCCTAAGAGAGGAAAACCAGATTCAAGAGTCAAAACTTAAAGTCCCACCCAAATAAAAGACTGGAAAAAGTAAAATGGAAAAAAAAATTTTAAATTAGTGGGTTCAAATGTTCTGGTCTTAATCTGTTATTGCCCTAGCAAAATTTAGATTGTTGATTTGGTTTCAAAATGAAGTTCTTCCTGAAGAATTGGTACAATTTCAGCTGGTTTTTCTTCCCCAAAGAATTTAAAACTCCCATCTTTTAAAACACACCTACTAAAATGATCCCTTTAAAATGAAACCATTTGCAGCCCATTTGCTGAGACTTCATAGAGGACAGGCACTTGTTTCCTGCCTGATTTTAATTATTCATTTGAGAAAAAAGTTACACAGATATGGATGAAATTGTCTCCAAGTATTGTGTTGCATTTTTTAATATAATATTTCTGTTTTATTCTTTATATGTCTGATCCTCATTGACTGATGTCGACAAGCAGAAAGGGAAAGTACCAGAAATTCCTTAACCCTTCTTCTTTTTCCAGAAGACTTCAAGAAATAGGCTAATCATGGGGGAAAATGGGCTGGTCTGTTTCTAGGTGTTTTTACTCCAACAACCCACTAAGCAACTCAACAGGTTTTACTAATATATATGAAGAATGAGTCATTTATTAGGAATATAGTAGCTGTCAAAGACCAGTAGAGAGCAGAGACCTGTAATTCCAATAACTAGTCCTAGTCTTTACATTGTGCATATATGCCACCCTCTTAACCTAGTTACCATCATTTCTCACCTGGACTAGCACAACAGTCTCCTAACAGCTCTCCCTACCCAACAATTGCTCTGTTCCATCTTATGTCTACAACAGTCACCACCAAAGTAGAATACAAGTAAGTACCCAAATGGTACCACAAGGTAAGTCATTGTGTACTGGAAGAAAGTAATGACCCTATTCATATTTAATTACTGATTAAAATATATATGTTGCGTGTGTGGGGTGAGAGAGAATATTCTATCTGTGAACCTTTGGAGCCACGTGCTGATTCGTGGGCATGATCAATAAAGTTCAGATGCCTTGCTCTACAAAAACGGTCTTTCAACAGTATGAGAAATATCATTTCTTGCCACTATTGAAAACCCTTCACTGACCTATCATTGTAGACAGAATAAAACCTACACTCCTTACCATGGCCAATCAGACCTGCAGCAGCTGGTCCTGCCTGTTCCTCCATCACATTTGGCAGCATTCTTTCCATACCCAGATACTCCAGCCACTCTGAGCAATCTCTTCCTCTAATGTGCCAAGTGTTTTCTAACTCATGACCTTTGCCTTGCTGTTCCATCTTCCTGGAATTCCCACCTGCACCCCCACTTCTTATAGGTAACCACTTTTCTTTGAGACCTTAATTTTAAATATACTTTCTTATACTTTCCCTGACTCCTTACCCAAAAATAATTTCCTTTTATGTTTTGTGGCAGTCCCTTATTAGTTACTTCTAGCATATATTACCACCTTCAATTATTTTATTTGAATGTTTTTTCTCTAATACTTCCACATGGGTAATGGATAAGGATTAAGTCTCCCTTATTCATCTGTTCTTTCTTCACTGCCCCCTTCATTGGCTGGCTCATTGTAGATGCTCAGTAAACAACAGCCTGGCTGAGCAACACTGGTGTAGCAACCCTACCTGCTTAACTTCTAGAACTTAACACTTTGTAAATCAGACCTGTACTTATGTCAGAAACCAAGCTAAGGATATATATGTATCAGCTCATTCATTTTTTTTTTTTATAAAATTTATCTCGGCTGAAACTATTATTGTATCATATAGTACCACTTTACAGATCATGTTAAACGACTACCCAGTGTCACAGCAATTTAGTGTAAGAAGTAAGGCTTCAATCTAGGCATCTTATTCCTAATATATTTTTGACTATGCAATATTATATCTACTCCAAATCCAACTAATAACAGATAATGTTTATTGATGATTTACTGTGTGCCAGGGAGTATAATTAGAATCATTTTCAGTAATGTTGAGCAAGCGATTTTGGAAACAAGTAAGCAATTTTTTTTTAGGCTGAAGGGGAAATTTGTATTCTCCAATTTATATTTGCTTTTATTTGGTAGAGGGTGTATGTGGGAGGTAATACTAAAGATAGTGACGTATTTACTATACAAACATAATCTTACTGAAAGAACTATAGTCACGGTGGTTTTCCTTCTTCCCCTTTTCCTGGTTCTCTCCATTTTTAATGGATACATTGGCCTTGGCTGCACTAAATCACATTATATGTTTTATCATCAGAACAATGTCTTTTAATAGCTCTGAAAATATTTGACTCCTTTGCCATTCCTTTGAGACAAAGAGTCTTGCATATCATATCAATTTAATGAACCACAGAAAGAAAACTGGGGAAAGTAATATGCATACTCATCTCATTGGGTGCTAAGGAGATAGATGGGATGTTTTTAAAACTTTCTTTAAAAATATTTTCAGTTACAACAAATGCCAGCCTAGATCTGAATCCAGTAATTGTATCTCTTCTCATACACCCAATCTGCATGACTTTAACAGAAGGGCTTAAAACTCTCTTATCTATAAAAATAAGTCTAAGATTATCTACCTGACTCATAAGTACGTTATAAAAGTTAATTCAACTTTGTGCACCTCTTAGAGATAACAACACTGTATTGTATTTAAGAAACTCCTATTTTTTTCAGACCTCTAAATAGGTTTTTTTTTGTGTGTTTTTTCCTCCTTGTTTAATAAATCTTGCAGCAGCTCCAAAAGATAGGTAGGGGGCAGATTTTGCCTGCATCTTACAGAATAAAAAAAAAAAAAATTTATCCAAGATCATAGAATTATATAAAAAAAACTTAGAATTGAATTTTATTATCCTTTTTCTTTCCATTTAGCACAAATTCACTCTCAATTTAAATATACATGAATTAAAATTCCACATTATTTTTGTTCGATTGTTATGCATTGCTTACGCAATTATTTCAGGTTTCATAAATAGTTTATATAATTAAATAGGAAGAGAAGAGCATGAAATAATATCACTGTCATTGTGTGAACTCATATATGCATATGTTTTTTTCATTTAAATAGTCATACTTAATGTGTAAAAACATAATGTGCACTATGACTAAGTTTATTTAGAGAGGTATTATTAGACTTTTAAAAATACACATTTACCAAAAAAATCTTAGAATGTATTTAAAACTTCGTTATATCTTAAAATTATCTAGAAACTATAAATAGTCACTTCTGTCATTTCTCTCCTGTCCTCCACTGTCTGTTAGTCCAACATAAAAAGGCTTGTAGGTAGTAACTTGCAAAACCAACTTCACAACACTTTCTCAACTCTAGTCTCCTTGAAAGTACAAATAGGAAAAAACAAACTCTGGGAGCTACATTTCACTTCTGTTTCTTTGGGAATACTGAGCAGAGGAGGGAAGACAAGAAACAGAAAGCTGGCCCTCAAATTCTTTGAGGGCCTCTAAGATGACAACCAAAAGCTCCCATATGGCAAGAAGGCTTTAGTTATTTTTGTCTCTTCCAAATAACTAATCTAAAAATAAAGGAGGTTAACACTGAAGCGAATTCAGTAGATTTCTAAGACATAATATTTCAGCTGAATACAACTTTATGAAATGTACAGCAGCATTAAGAAATAAGATCCTGGGGGCTTCTCTCTCAGAGCACAAGAGTAACTTGCAACGAAAAGAAGAAAACAAATTAAAGAATAAGGAGCACAGTTGGACAGATATTAACTGCTTTGGCTGCTTTTCATTTCTCTGTTTGATCTGGACAAAGAATAGATACACTCCAGCCTCCCAAGAGTCCAGATATTCCTGATAGTATGCTAATCTCTGGTGGGGACACAGAAGTACACTGAAGAGGAAGAGAAGAGAAAAGATCAAAGCCCAAAGTTTTATTGTGTCTATCTGCCTGTGGTGCTTGGAGGCAGACCAGTGTGGGACTTAAAATCCTAAACATTGAAGCCAAAATCCTAGTTCTAAATCCTATGTATGCCACTAACTAGTTGTACAGTTTCACTTGACTTTCAGAATCTCTGCTGCCTGATTAGTAAACTGGAAGTTATACCACCTTCCTCATGTGAGGCCATTCTACCTGGCACAGGGCAAATGCCACATTCATGTGGGCTGTTGTTAAAGCTATTTCACACTTCAAACATCAAGTTCAGTTTGACAGTGTTCTCCTACATGGCTCCCTAGATAAAGACAAGAAGTTAAAATCTACTCAATTTAAAATAAGTAAACAAATTTATTTCCTGCTAGAGACAAAACAAAATCTAAAGACTATCATATTTTATAAGATATAATAAGAGGAATAGAGAACAGGGGTTGAAACTCAGTTTTGCATGGGAAATAAATCGAAAAAACTCCTGCCTTCTTAGCTGTTGCCAAACCAGTCTTCCATTGCATAAGGAATCCATATTTGAGCTTCCCAAGCTTCTAGGGGGTCAGCAACAGATTAGGACTGAAGTTTTGAATATGTACTTGAATGATTTTTTGCAGCTTGAAAAATTAACTTCAGAAAATGTCAGAGGGAATCCCTTATACATCATAGCATAAATACATGCAGTTTATTATGTAGAGATACTATGGAGCCTGACAGAAAAAAAGACATAAATAAGCTTAGATAAATGCTTAGATATAGATCAATGATTGTTTTCCACGAAAAACTATTATAATGAAATGCTCAGCTCCCTTTACCTGCTCAGGTACTATCAGCAGGTGCGACAGTTTGAGTCATATTTTGGGCTGAGGCCTATTTTGTAAAGTCATCTGTGGTTCTAGCAGCAACCCAATGAGTTCCTATCCAAGAATGCAACTGGTTCATTGTTAGCTGGTGCTACATGCATGATATCCAAAGTCAATAACCAGTATTTCTTTTCTGTTTTTCTTGGCACCCTATTATCTATTCTGACAATGTACTTTTATTACTATAATCATCTGTCCTACTTATCTATCTTGTTCATTAGACTGGGAACTCCTATAGGTTAGGGGTCCTGTAGGTCTTATATATTCCTCCTTAGCCCTAGTATCTAACCCAATGTAGGCACAGAATAAACAATGTTTGTTGAGTGAATGAATGAGTGAATAAATGAATGACAAAATAGATGTTCTCGTATCTTTAACAGACTTTCTTTATATCATAAGATAATCATCACTAGAATGAATCACAAGTGTCACATAAAGCTAAAATTATACCTAAGGCGAAAGTTAAATCAATGAATAAAGAGGTTTAAAATAAAACATCATCAACTAAAAATGCTCATGTTTTTCAACCTATTGCTATTAGCTGCAGCTTGTTTAAAGAGAACCCTGGCCAATGATAGGACAATGTCTTTTTAGTATTTAAAAATATCTTTAAAAGTTATTTAGAAATTTAACCTATATCCATAAAACTGTCTAAATATTGGCTATATTTTTCAGAGATTTTTACCTTGACACACACACACACACAGATGAAGAAAGAAATATTTTCCAGTTTTCAAAGCCTCCCTGTAGTCTGCCCGTCAACAGCACCAATATATATGTGTTTGTGTGAGTGTGTGTGTGTATCCTGTGTGACAAAGAAATGCCTATTCTCACTTCTATAAGCATAAATTAAGTTTGCTCTTCTTAAATATATTTAATAGAATCAAACAGTATATAATCTTGTGTATATCTCTTATCATTCAATATTATATTTGTGAGATTTATTATGCATGTATAGGGTAATAGTGGCAGATGCATTTCATTGCTGTTTTATTTACTGAACCATTTTATTCCATATATGAACATACGAGCATTTATTTATTCTACTGTTGGTAGATATTTAGATAGCTTCCACTTTTTGGCCACTATGAATATAGTTGCTATGATGCCATTTGATAGACATAAGCATTCAATTTCTGGGATATACTGTTGGGCCTGGAATCACTGAGTCCTAAGAAAGACATGTTTTAACTTTTACTGTGTGGTGCCAGTTTTTCAAAGTGTTTGTTCCAAACAGCAACATTTGAGAGTTCTAGTTATTCCACATCTTCAATAACATGCAATTAAAAATAAAAAATTTAGTCATTCTGGTGAAAGAGTAGAGATATCCCATAGTTTAATTTGCATTTTCCTGAAGAACAATGATACTAAGTACTTTTTAAAGTATTTATTTGTCATCTGTATATCTTATTTTCTGAAACGTGTGTTCCAGGTTTTTAAAATATTAGTTCCTTTTCATATTGATTTGTAGGAGTTCTTTATATAGTCTAAATACAAACACTTTTCCATATGTGATTTATAAACAATAGTAATAAAATATATACAATGTCCCAGTCTGTGCTTTGCTTTTTCTATGTGCTATTTTTAATGAACATAAATTCTTAATATTTATGTAATCTACTTTGTCAATTACTTCAAAACACTTCTTTATGGTTAATGCTTTTTATTTTCAGTTTAAAACATATTTCTCACCCCACACTGATGAATGTATTCTTCCATGCTTTTGTAAGCTGTATTGTTTACTTATATTTATGTTTATAATTTATCTGTAATTAATTTTTGTGTATGGTATGAGGTAAGGGTAAAGTGCATATTGTTTCATTCGGATACCAATTAACCCAGCAGCATTAATTAAAAAGACAATCATTTTCTCATTTCACTGCTGTGACACAATTATTATAAATTAGGTGACTACATGTATATGTGTCTGTTTCTGAATTTTCTATTCTGTTCTATTGCTCGGTTTTTTAAACCTGTGCTAATAAAATACTTCTTAGTTACTGTAGCTTCATAATAGATCTTGATATCTGGTGTAAAGTCCCCTACTTAGTTCTTTCAGATTGTTTTAGAACTACCTTGTTTATTTTGAAAAAAATGCTTCTCTTTTTAATAGAATTGTATAGTATCTGTAGATCAATTAGGGAGAAAGCAACATCTTAAAAATATTGAGTCCTCCAATCTATGAACATATTGTGTTCTTTATATATTTAGATCTTCTTTGAGTTCTCTCAGCAACATTTACTAATTTTCAGTGTAAAATCCCTGCATATCATTCAATATATTTATTCCCAGGTATTGTAGGTATTTGGTGGCACTGTAACTATTATCTCTATCTTAATTTTCAATTAATTTTTGCTAGTATATTGAAATAAAATTCTAACATTAATTTTGTATCTAGTGTACATGTTACTTTTACTTATTCTAATATTTTTTGGATTCTTTTAGAATTTCTATGTGCCTGAAGATATCATGTTCAAGTTAAATTTCTCTTCTTTTCTTTCAAATATTTCTACCATACACTTTATCGCTTTGACTAGAAGACAACACAGTGTTGAACAGAAATGGTGGCAGTGGGCATGCACACCTTATATGATAGCATTGGCTCAGAAAACCAGGCAGAAAGATTGCATTATTTCACTATGAAGTATGTTGCTTACTAATTTTTTTTTTTTTTGCAAATGATGCTATGACATTAAATAATTTTCTTTTATTCTTTGTTTGCTGACATGTAAAAAACCATGAATAGGTTTTCAATTTTATAACATACTTTTTCTGCATCTTTTGAAATGGCCACATATTTCCTCCTTTGATCTTTTTTAAATTGATTATGGAATGTTAAGTTAATCTTGCATTTCTATAACAAATTCCACTTGAACATAATCTATTATCCTATTTTATTGGTGAATTCAATTTGCTTATAATTTGTTAGAATTTTTACAATTATCATCAGAAGATATCTTATCCTTTAATTTTCCTTTTGTGTATTGCCATTGCTAGATTTTAGAATTATGGTTATGTTGGTTTCATAAAACAAATTGATGTGTTTCTACTTTCTCTATATTCTGGGAAAATTTGTGTAAGATTGGTGTTATTATTTCCCTTTGTATTTTGAGAAAATAACCATTGAAGTGATCCAGATATTGAGTTTACGGAAAAATTTTATTTATATACACAAATTATTTTATAATATATATTTATATTTAAATATACATATGTATTTAGATTTTTTTGCATTCATTTTGATGCATTGTATTTTTCAAATAATTTATATATTTAATCTGAATTTTTCAAATCTGCTCTATAAATTTACTTCTATTCTCCTATATTACTTATTGTTTTGCTGTTAGAGTTCTATTAATGTCTTCTTTTTGATTCCTGACATTGGTAATTTTTGTTTTCTTTCATTTGTAATGATCAATCTTACTAAAAGTTTATCAATTTAATAATTTGTTAAAAACAACTTTTAGCTATACCAATTTATATCTATATTTTCTTTTTTCTACCTTGGACTTAATTTGCTATTTTTTTTCTCCTTCTCAAGATGTAAATTAATTTTTCAGCCTTTCTCTCTCTCTCTCTCTCTCACACACACACACACACACACACACACACACACGCCTGAAATTTTATATTGCTCTCTAATCCCTGCGTTAGCAGCATCCCACAAGTTTTGATATGCCCCATTCATTAACACTTAGTTTAAAATGTGTTCTAATTTTTATTGTAATTTATTCTTTGATTAGTGAACTATTAACAAGTATTATCTAAAATTTTCAAGTATTTGTGATTCTCTCATTAGCTTTTTTTTATTTCTAGTGTGCTTTCATTATTATCAGAATAAAATACTGTATATAATTTCAATTATTTCAGATTTGTCAAAACTTACTTAATGGTCTATCCCCTGATAATAATGCAAATGTTCCAAGCACAGTTGAAGAAAAGTATTCTACAATATTTTTATTTGATCTTCTGTATATTTGGTTGATTAGATCAAGTTTGTTAATCATGTTTGTCAAATATTCCATGATCCTATTGATATATTTTCTTCTGCTTAATTTTTTACTTACTAAAAGAGAGTTGCGCCAAAATTTCCAACTATGTTTGTATATTTCTCCTTGATATTTTTTCAATTTGTTTAATATATTTTCAGTTATGTTATTAACTAACATCAAATATATTTAGAATTGTCATGTCTTCCTTTAAAATCCATCATTTTATAATTTTTAAATATTTCTCTTAGTCTGTACAATTATTTCTTGCCTTAAAATTGACTCTGTATGCTATTAATATAGCTATGCCTGTTTTTTAAAAGTAATGTTGGACTGTATTTATTTTTTATCCTTTCTTTTTTGATCTTCTTTATAACTTGTCTGTCTTGTAAACAACATAGTTATCTTTCTGCCTGTCACTATTATTATTTGTCTTTTTAAAACAATCTTTTTATTTTGAGATAATTGTAGATTCACAGGAGTTATAAGAAATACTTCAGAGAGGTTTCATGTACTGTTTGCCCATTTTCCCCAAGGATGACATCTTACAGTATTACAGTATAATAGCACAAGCAGGATATTGACATTGATAAGTTCAAGATACAGAACATTTTCATCACCATAAAGATCTTTCATGTTGCCTTGTATAGCCACACCCTTTCTCTCCTACTCCAAATCCCTGACAACCCCTAATTTGTTCTCTATTTCTATAATTTTGTCATTTCAAGAATCTTATGTAAGTGGAAATATATGCTATGCAACCCTTGGGAATGGCTTATTCACTCAACATAATTCCCTTGAAATTCATTAAAGTCATGATGAGTATTAGGAGTTTATTCATTTGTACTGCTGAGTATTTCATTGTATGGATGTACCACCATTTGTACAACCATTTGCAGATTGAAAGGCTTAGGGTTGTTTCCAGGTTGGTTTATAATAAATAAAGCTGTTATAGTATTCATGTGTAGATTTTTGCATGAATGTGAGTTTTCATTTCTCTGAAGTAAATATCCCTGAGTATGATTTCTGGATCATATATGTGGTAGTTGAAATTCTATTTTAACAAAACCTGCTAAACAATTTTACAAAGTGGCTATACTATTTTATATTCTCACCAGCAAACTAATCTAGTTTCTACATATCCTTGTCAGTTTGTTATTGTCATTTTTAATTTGGGCCATTTTGATAAGTGTGTAGTGATATCATGTTGTAGTTTAATTTGAATTTACCTAATGGCTAATGACATTAAACATTTTTTAAAAATCAGTACTACTTCAGTGAAATGTCTCTTCATATCTCTTGCTCATATTCCATTTGGTTAGCTGGATTTTTTTTTTTTACTATTGAGTTCGAGAGTTCTTTATATATTTTAGACACAGTCATTTTTTCAGATAAATTGTTTGCATATACTTCCCCTGACTCAGTAGCTTATCTTTTCACCCTCTTAATAGGGCCTTTCACAGAAAAAAATTTAATTTTGTAGATGTACAATTGGTCTGTTTTTCCTGTAATGGATTGTGTCAAGACTAAGAATTGTTTCTTAGTTCTAAATTTCGAAAGTGTCTTCTATTTTTCTTAAGTATTATAGTTTTATACTTTACATTTACGTCCATGATCTATTTTGAGTTAATTTTTGTAAAAGGTGTCAGACTTAGGTTTTCTTTCTTTCCCTTCCTTCTTTCCTTCCTTCCTTACTTCTTCCTTCAGCAAATCAGCAAAGAGGCTTCTGGGAAAGGTTTTACTGTTTCTCAGATTTAAAAGAGAGATAGAAAACACAGCCCTTTTTATTCCTCAGGACATTGTATTATGTAGACATTAAAATGAAATTGTGGCAGCTATCTTGAGGCTGAAGCCAATGCTAAGAGATGGCAGAGCAGAGATATGGAAAGAATCTTGTTCCAGATGATATCATAGAATTAATGAATCAATTTTTTCTGAAATCCCTACATCTGAACTTTTTGTTGCCTTAAGAATAAGCCGTTTCTGCTTCCTCTAGACAAAAAAATATTTTTATGTGTAAAACTTCATTGGCTACCTCAAAAAATTAATCTTTAATTCTTAGTTATTCGTCAGTGGTTGGAGTTGGGTGATCTTTAGTGAATTCAGCTGGGCCTGCCTAATAGAGGCATATTCCTTGCATAAGTGCTCTGTGGGTTTGCCATCCACCTTGGATCAACAGGCTGTCTGAGGTACATTCTTCCATGGTGATAGCAGGAGAATCAGAGAAGAAGCCCATGCATGGACATATATTTCAAGTCTCTTCTATGTCTTTTATGCTCTCATTTCTTTAGCATAAGCAAGTCACATGACTGGGCCCCAAATCAAGGATCTCTCTACCCTCCAGGAAATCAATTCCAGCCACACAAACAATCTAAGACCCCTAAACTTCTAATTAAATAATGGTATAGGGTCGTGAACTCATGGTTACATGATCTCCATTTGTTCTTGATGCTATAGTTGACTCTTTTGTCAATTTTGGAGAATTGTTGGCCAATTTTTCCTCAAATGTTGCTTATTAAGCTTTGTCTCCTCTCTCAGTTGAAATTTGAAATTATAAATGTGTTAAAACTGTTAAGCTCTTTTCTGTGTTTTCATCCTTTTTCTCTCTGAGCATCAATCTGCTTACATTATTCTGACATAATTTCCAATTAAACAATACTTTCTTCTGTTACACTTTTATTTAATTCTTAGGTTCCAAATTACATTTTTTTTCAGTTGTAGAATTTATAATTGACTATTTTTTATAGCTTAGAGGATTCTTCTGGCATTATTCATTTTTTTCTCTATGTTTTAGAATGTATTAATTATAATTATTCTCAAGTGCCTGTTTATGCGAATCATCTGTGGGTCTGTTTCTATTCCCCCTCTTTCTTTCTTCTCCCGCACCCTGTCTTTTAGTCCTGCTCATGTCTATGCTTTGTACTTTCATTTGGATCCCAGACAAAATAAAAATATTTGGACACTCTGGACAATATTATATTTATCATAGTTTTATAAATATTTCTTCTGAATTATGGATGGAATATGCAAACTTCATCTGGGTGAGATTTAACTTCAGAGTTAGAACTGTTCAATGTCAGTTTTGACGTTATTACTATGATGTAGTTCTGAGGTCTAAAACCATATCAGTTGAAAGAACCATTCCACCTTGATGGCCTTGGACTTCAGCTTTTGTTTCTCCATAACTGTGTGGTAGTTGCAATCACTGTGCAGCCCAGCTCTTTAATCTCGAAGCAGCGGCTACCTTATGCAGTTAATCCTTCAATGTGAAAATCACTAATTGCTTAAAGAGAGTTTACACACACACACACACACACACACACACACACACACACACACACTTTTTACTCACTTTATGTGTTTCCATAATCTGCAGTTTCTTCCCTTAAAGTCCTGGCTGCTTTGCCCACCTTAAACTCAAGCTTCTGTTTACTTGGCCCAATGTGACTGCTACCTTTTTTTTTTTTTAAGAACAAAAATTCCCCCAAGCATGAATCAACAACTGGACTCAGGAACAAAACCTTGGGAATATGGAGCTCAACTCATTGTGTGAATTGTAGCCCCCAAGTCCTCTATGCATAGTTTGTTTCCAAAGCCTTTTAAATTAGCTATTTTATTTTATTGCCTAAGTTTTACAGTGGCTTTCAACAGGGGCATTAGTCTGATTTAAGCACTTACACCTTACCTATAACCAGAAGTCTAAAGTATCATAGTGCTCTTCTGTTTTTATGTGTCCACTGGACCCATTTAAATACATCATTGGAGTTTAGTCATATCCAACAAGAGTATGACATTTTTCATGCTGAAGATTTATTTTTATTGACAAGATGATAAAAACTATTGCCCATCACTGTCACCTATAGCCCTTAACTTGCTTATGAAAGAGCTAATTGGTGGAGAGAGAATAATGAGAAAAATAAGATTGCAAATTACTGGTCTGTGAACTATAGTTGTAGTTTTTCATTATTAAAGATGGTATGCCCTATGCTGCTAAAAAAGATAAGCCTTTTTTCTTCAGTTGGCAAATAATTTCAAAATGATTTTGATGGAGACATGCTTTTAAAGAAAGATATCTTTTTTTCTTACTTTTAAAAACTGCAAAGAGCCAACAGAAATGCCTAACGCTTCAAGACAGTTTAGAAGTATCTAGTAATATTTGTTCAGCAACAACTGGGAACTGTCAGAGATGTACATTCTCATGCCTCACCCTGGACCTACTAAATTAGAAACTTTGGAGATGGAGCTTAGCCATCCATGCTAAATAAGCCCTTTAGGTGATCCTGATTAATGGTAAAGAAGCACTACTCATGTGGGTGGTCCTGAGGAACATTGTTCCAGAGAAACAGTATCTGGTTTACAAAGGTAATCAGTACATGTTTATCGAACAATTGAATAAGTGGGTAGAGTGATAAAATTGATCATGCTGCTATACAGAATCTCTCAATTTGGTAACAAAGTTTCTAACTCTAAGGTACCACTAGGATCCGCGATGATGGAAGAAAGGATTACATTTATTGAATCTGATATAAAATTTTCACACTTAAGAAATTTCTGCACTCCAAACATTAACTCCAAAACAGTTCCAGAGCTGAGTGACCCTGCTATCCTGTTGTCCTACAGTAGCAGTTCTCAATGTGTGGTCCCCAGAACCAATAGTACAAGCATCACTTGGGAACTTGTTGAAAATATAAACCATCTGTTCTCCCCTGAGACTCACTGAATCAGAAACAGGAAGTTTACAGACTTCCCAGGGGATCACAATGCACACAACACTTTAAGAACCACTGCTCTAGGATATAGATTTTAATAAGCTGGCAATGAACCACTTGGAAAAGTTAATTAAAGGTGATATTTCAAGTAGGCACCAAGGTACAATAGACGGAAAAATTTCAAAGTAACTTTACATAGTAATATATGCAAATGTTCAAAAGAAATTCTGTAAAGTAGTTCTACAACTCTTGGACCTTTCCATGTACAGTGTGTATGTGTGAGTGCACAGTATTTTTAAGAATACAGACAACTTAAAATATGATTTCTGTGATCAAAAATTATAGTCTAACTCTAATAAAATCTAGATAGTGTCGAAAGAATAAACCTGGACTCAAGTATTGCTCCAGACAAAGGATATGTAGTTCTCTTTTTGGGGGCCAGAGGTGGGTCCTGTAGGGAATTATGTGCTGCGTGGACTCTTTTAGTAGTGCCCCTGAGAGATTTCAAGACTAAGAGCTTTGAGATCCAGCAGCAGAAATCTAAGGGTTTGCCCTGGATACCTAGGGGTTGCTGAAGTTAGGACAAGGCACCACCCACAATGTGATGCCCAGGATAGGAGGTCTACAGACAGGCCCACCATTTAAATGAAAGATAAGCTCTTCTTTCCTACTCCCCCCTGACTGTGCTCCAACAGTGTAGGAGTCAGAAACTACCTAACAAGATCTGTGAGGGCAGTGAAATCACAAGGCAATGAACTAAAAGAAGCCAACCATGACCTTCCTTTCCACTGCAGGCTTCAGGAGATGTAGGCATCCATAGGCTGGGAAGGTGAGAGCATTTAATGCTGAGTCAGATACAAAATTTGCATTAGTATCTTGAACTGGAGACTCTAATTTCTAGATTAGAGCCAGTTTGTCATGTATAGTAGCATCAAGATATTTCAACCAGAAGAGTGGGTAAAAATATCATGGACTTAAAAGCGTTAATCAGGGGGCACAGAAACGTTATCAGAACCGAACACGTTTTATAGGGATGATGAGAGACAAAATTAAAGTTGTGTTTTGATTATGTCAGGAGTCGCGCTTGCTCAACACACTGGTTACACACAGATTGAGCCTTAAACAATTTGATTCAAGTCCAAAAATTTTAAACAACCAGAGCTAAGTCAGCCAGCTTCACGCACATGAAGCCTATTCTACAGCAAGTCCATATGCAAACGTATGTCCAGATGCCCCCCCAAAAATCAATAACTGTGAATTTAATGTTTAAAAAAGTTTATAAAGATGTGGGGCAATATTGTAGGGCAAAGCCGTGTAATAAATATAGATTTTCTGCCTTTGTTTCCTCAGTACTTTCTTAAAGTACTAAGTCTGCCATTCTCTAGCATGTGAATCAGAATAAGCCACTAGTTCTTTAGGACTCAGTTTCCCCATCTGTGTAACAGAGGACTAGGATGGAAAATGTTAAATGTTGGCAGTTATGATTCCATGACATCATTATAAAAAACAAATTAATGTGTAAAATGTACATTTAGTTCAGGCTCTTGCATTAGCTTGAAGAATGGTCTTTAGGAAGTTTCCCTATTTCTCTATGTTATAATTGCCTTACCTACAGAATCTCTGACCTGAATTTCTATGAGGTAGCTGTGCGGCTCAAAAGGATGAGTATTTTGGAAGAATAGTGATCTCTAATGACATCTACATCCTGCCTTGATTCTTGGACATTGTGACTATAATAATTTACATGGAAAAAAGGACTTCAAATATGTGATTAAGTTAAGAAATTAGAAATGAGCATCAGATCAGGTCTGCCTAACCAGACCGCCTGGGTTCTTAACATTAAGTAACTATTCCCAATTGTGGTCAGAGGGAGCAAGGACTAAAAAATAATGGTGAAAAAGATGCCACGATGCTGACTTCAAAGGTAGAGAAAGAGAGCCACAAGCCAAGGAATGTGGGTGGTTCCTAGAGCTAAAAATAGCAAGGAAGCATATTTTTCTCCAGAACCCTCAGATAGCCCTGCCAATGCCTTGAGTTTAGACTAATAAGATCCATTCAGATTTTTGACCTACAGGTAATAAATTTGTATTGCTTAAGCCATTAAATTTGTGATAACTTGCTATGGCAGTCAAAGAAGACTATTACAAGTGTGAACATTTTAAAAAACTTCATCACTGTGCAAATGCAGGCTCTGGTGGTGATATAGATACTCTAAAAAAATGTGAAATGAGCATTAATTTAACAAAATAATACCAAAATGCTACCAAGAGTGGGGAAGAAATTCTAAAGATTATCCAGAGAAACTACTCCTTTCTCCATAGTTCATTCTTCCCCTTATCCAGATGGTATATTCTTTTCTTAAATATCTCATGCATAGAAATTCAGCAAATACTCTTAGTCAGAATCTCACCATATTTATTACTCAAAATTCATTTCATCTTAATTAGGACAGATTTTTTAAAAGCACGTAATTATTTTGTTCTTAGTTGTGCTGCAGCAAAGAAAAACAAAGTCTTCTCTACATATTAATATGGAGATCTATTCCCACATTAAATAAATTTTGAGCCAATGCCAAAGTACAACTTTTAATTCTTGTTTTTGGTAACATCTGCGATTTGTTTTGATGTTGGGATTATTCAAATTATTCAGTATGTGGTAATTATGAGGGTAGTATCTCTCCTTTTAAAACCCACCTTTTAATACTCTGTGATGTTGGACCTTGGACTATGCAGACGGCATTTTCTTTTGTTTGCTGGCTTCCTGTTAGGCTCCACCACCAGGAGGAGCTAGATGGAGTCTGGAAGGGGAGAATGACAAACCAATGAACTTGCTGTTTTCTACTTGTGCCACCACGGAATTTGTTCGATAAGACTGTGGTAGCTGGTGCCAGTATTAGTGGTTACTTCCAGTTTGCTGCTGTTTTTCCCTCACACTGCAAAACTAGCCTCCCACCTCCTTCTCAGAAGTGTCATCACACCTTTCTTGGGAGTTTGAGTTCCACTGTGATGGGAATGCTTCTCTTAAGATTCTGAGACACCAATTCTGGTCTATCTTTGTTTCCTTCTCAGAGGGCTGAGTCTCAGCTCTATGGGGCCCCTTCTCTCCCATCTTCTTCCTTTTGTTCTCCTAAGACCTAGGTATGATAACTGCTTACTGATACATCTTTGCCGTTTCGGTTATATTTGGTTAAACAAGTCACATTACTTTTGTTCTGTTAACGTTTCAAGAGTTGTTCTGAACCCTGACTGGAACTTGAATGATACAAAAATTGGTCATGAGTGGTCTCAAAAAACAAACCCTCAAAGTTGGGAGTTGGGGGTTGGTTCATCCATGCCTTTGGGCTTAAATGCATTGCTGTACTCCTTGAGACAGGAATTCCTAGAAATTCATGGTGTTTAGTGACATGATAATTACTTTACCATCTATGGTTGCTTGTGATAAAATGATCTCTAAAGCAAGGCCTTTGACTGTGACAGCAGTGATGATGCTAACAAGGACTTTGATGATGGCCAACTCCTTCTGACTGTTCTGGAGTTCTTAAAGAAAGATATGACAAGCTGAGGTTGCAGCTGAAGAACCAACGGACTTCTGTGGTGGCCCCTCAAAGAATGTCTTATTTTTATAACCACAGGGTTAAGCTCAATAAACCCAGACATAGACATTAATTATGAAAGTTGTAGAATTGTGGAGTGTTGCCTTATAGGTGGGATGGCTATTTTTATCAAGTCTCACCATACACTCACTTGTTTTTATTGCCACTAGAGTCATAACCTAGCATCTGAGAGTCTCATATTAGAAATTTCTACAATAAGCTCAAAATCTGACCCAGCAGAAAATACCTAATACTCTAAAAAAAAATCAAGCTTTTGCTAATTTATTCCAACAGAAATCTGGGGGATATATAAAAGCATGAATTCCAACAACTTCTATGGTTCTCCTTTAAAAATACAGCAAGATATATGATAACTCTTGATTAGGCTAAATATGATGATATAGGTACATTTACCAGAAATCTTTGATTACACATTAACCAATCTAGAAGAGTTTATAACAGTTTTGATAGCTATCAAAACTAAAACTTGAACTTAAAGGTTTCTCTCATTGAATGTGATTGAGGTGCCAGAACTTCCACGGAATAAGATAAAGAAAGGACTCCAAAGGTTCTGGGAGATAGAAACAAAGAATGGAATTAACAGTCAAAGGTTACAAAGACAAGTGAACCAAAAGACAATAGGTTCACCAAGGCACTGAGGAATACACTAATTATGAGAGCTTTGGTATCCCTGGTAAGCTCTGTGATAACTCTTCCTGTCTAGGTCAGTTCTGAGGAAGAGGAATAACTTCCTGATTTCAAAGGGGATCATAGGATCACAGAGGAACAAAAGATAATTGACAGCACTTAACCCACTATAGACACAGTGGAGATATTTATTATAACCAACAGCAAAGATATAGAAGAAATCATACTATTTGGACTTTATAAAAAACTTCTGAGGTCACTTATTGATTACGATGCCTCTAGGAATAAAATAGATGATTGGCCTAATAAATATTACTTGATCCACATTTTTAGAAAACACCAAAAATCCAATTTTGATGATTTGTAATTGCCATCATGGAGAATCATGGTCAATCATGCAGTTTTCAGATCATAGTGCATTTGCAAATCTGGAGGCACTTGACTAATGGGGACCCTCTTCTCTTCTCAAGGACAGACTTTGCCACACAGCTATAAATATAGATGTGAATATTCCTCCAAACCTTCTCAAACAAGGCATGAGGCTCTTTAATGAAAATAAATGGAAATAATTAGCACTTATCAAGATCAGTAGACATTATAATTGACCTGACAATAATTTTTGGGGAATCCTAAATGTGACAGTAGTCTACAAATTAATTAGGGGCCAATGGTGTTTAGGCAATAACTGGAGTTTGGGTCCATGTTTAAATTAAAGTAGACCCTGTAGTTTTATCATATACTCTGTGCATACTTCCCCACTTCTTGAATAAAAAATTGTAATAGGCAGATGTAGCAAGTGTCAGAATCCACATAACGTCTCTCTGACCGATTGATTGAGGGCTGCTGTGAAAGGAAAAACTAAGTGAAAGCCTCTGTAATTTTCCTTCCTTCACTAGAATTAATAATAATAATAAAAATATCACATTCTTATAAAAATTGCAGAGGTTAGTGCCACCATAAAAACTTGAAATATTCATGAGTGCTGATATGTATCATACCCTTTAGTTGCCCTATTTAGCCCATGATAAAAAGAGGAGGATCTCCAAGGACAACTGAGATTTAATTAGGTGGCAACTCCAAACAGTGCTGCTATTCCAGATCTTGAAAGGTGACATTAGGAGCAAATCAACACAGCTCCTGGCACCTTGAATGAAGCCATTTGCCTAGCAAATGCATTTTCCCCCTCTATTCCAGCTTGTAAGATCTGCCAATCAGAAGCAGTCTGATTTAACTCAGGATTCATCTTTACCAAGTTGCCTCATAGCAACCGAAATCTCTTATTCTCACTCATAATTTAGTTTACAGAAATCTTGAACATCGTAAAAATGTCCACATCATTGATGGCAGTATTTATAAGACAAAGAACAGGAAATAACAGTTACTTCCTCTGTTTTACTAAGATGCATGTAAACCAGATGGTGGGAGATGAACTTTACGAAGGTTCAGTTAAACATGATCTTTGTGAAATTTCTTAGGGTCAAATAACCTGAAATATGTTGAGATACCTGTTCAAAGTGAGAGACAAATTGCTTCATGTTTTGATACTCTTAAATAGAAGGCATAGTGCTTAGTGGGACTTTTTCTGTCTTGCAGGCAATCTATACATATTTTAGTGTGCTACTCTGAGCCAGTCATGAGGCTAGAGAGAGATCAGCATTCTGGCACCTTCTCCTTAGTGGTTTGAGTTTCAGCTCCACAGGGGTTGACCTCCAAGCTCCTTAGCAACAACCACAAGTCTAGAAGCAACCACCAATCAATGTCATCATTCTTATTTCTGCAGAGATCTGCTCTGAGTTTTGAAGGTATGACTAGCAGCCAAGCAGTAGTTGCTCCTCGAAGACCTGAGTTTCAGCTTCCTGCAGCCTCTTCTCCAAGCCTGTGTGTTCAATGGTCCCAACTTCTCCCTCATTCGCCCATTCCTAGGGGTGGTAACTGTCTCCTTAATCACTGCCTCTGTCATACCCCAGATTGCTCTCTAATGCTTGGCTACACATATATTAAATTCTTTCTGTTAAAATAGGGAGTCTTGCTTCTACCTTCTGACTGGAACTTGACTGACATTTAAATGGAAATACATTTGTAACCCCGACTTTGCTAATGGTTTCCAGACCATTTCCTACTCAGAAACCAAAGGAGGCAAATGTTTCCAAAGAACGAAATAGAATGATTCACCTTTCACAGTGCTTAGAAAAAAACGAACCAATAATGACACTGCATGGCCAAAATTCTCTCACCTATCATCTTCGATGTCATAACATGAATGTGTGTGTGCATGTGTGTGTATGTATATATAAGTTAATAACTCCCAATGGCTCAGCTAATTTGTTGACATTTTTATTTGAAACCACATTTTGCTGCAAAGTCCCTTTAAACAATTTAGATTAAAACATGTGTCCTCCAAGGTATTGATATAAGTGGGTCTACTTTCTCCCTTATATCTGTAACTTCAAATCCTTTGAGCCAATAAACTATGTTTTTGTCATATGAATGAGGTCCCCTTGTAGCTTCCAGGCTAGGAAAATAAAATGTAATGGTGAGTGCATTTACTTTTATGGTTTAGACTGAATCTCAGCAGGTGTTAGGTTTTATCCCATCTCAAGATGTTTCAGATTTGGGGGTGGATAATTATGATTGCTTGTTGGTTAAAAATAATAATAATTAATTCCAGGTGGAATTCTGGCATATCTGTATGGTATAATATTGCTAGAATTCTTGTTTGCTTGGTGTTCTCAATACTATGATCAATAAAATATGAGGATACACCTAGTTTCCTAGCTTTCAACTTTCTTCCCACCCATCCCTGCCCCCCACACAAGATTCTCATGCCTGGTTCTCATAGAAAGGAGGTGATGCTGCCTACTGAAAGGCATGAAATTGTCAGAGACATAGCACCTCCCAGGATCCTTCCTGCCGACCTGGGTCTCCAGGGTGAGGAGGCAATTGTGTTCATTTTTCTTTTGCTTCACCACTAAAGGTTCTGTCAGGAATTCCCAGTACTCAGAAAATCCAGGAAAAGTAATTATGACACCAGAGACCCCTGTTTCAGAGTTACCATTTTAAAGAGAAAAGTATAAATTGAGACACACAGTTTCTGAAAAAAAAAAAAAGTTCCAGATAGATTCTCAGGCATGTTTCAAAATTTTCACTAAAAGAAATAAGAAAAATAATTTTGTAAAGTGTATAAATGTTACTTTAAAAAGAAAATGAGGGGGGGGTAGTTACAGAGGAATCCAAATAAAGACAAATAACTAGTCTAGTAGATAATTTCATGCACTCTTACAAGTACTTTATTTTTTCATTTAGAAATGTATCTGTTCCAGAAGTTTTGACTGCTGTAACACTACAAAGATGAGCAAAGGAAGGTAAGTTTGAAGTTAAATTTAAGTTACTTAAATCATGGAAATGTCCACCCTTTCTGACACAGGAGAGAACACAAAAATTGAGTGATGATAGGAAATGTTCTCCATAGCATATTATTCAGCATAATAAAATTTGTTGCTTAAATGTTTTTAAGCTTTAGAGACAGACAAAGGTCACAATTTCAGTACAAATTCTTCCCAAATGGTCTCTATTTAACATTTTTTCAAGATTATATTTCATTCTGAGAACCATTAGGACATTGATAAAAAGATACTGGAGGAAGCCATCTCTTGTGCCAGCACTAGACAAGTCTCCTCGTATAAGAAGTTGCTTTTATTACATGGCCAACTATGATAATGTGTTCTGTGCTAAAGAGAATGATCACTTTCTGCCCCTGAAATTAAAAAAAAAAAATCATCTTATTATAGCTCTGCTTGACTTGTCTGGAAAGTGGAGATTATAATGATGCCTATATTATAAGATTTATGTAAAAATTATGGGTGATCATTTTTTGAATTTGTGATGCACCATGTGTGTCATGCCTGGCACTTAGTAAGCTGTCATCATTATTATTTGTGGAAAAGATTTACTTAATCCTTTTTTGACATGGCCACACGGAACACTAATGCATGGGGTCCCTAGATTAATGGCAGGTTAATAGTGGACACTAAATCTTTCCTTGTGTATTAATCATATATATATATATATATATACACATATATATATTTATATATTTATATATTTATATATTTATATATCTAATGATGTTTTAACATTCTGGTGGAGGGGTGGGTGTGGGAGGAGGATTGGGGGAGTCTTGATGGCTGGGCAGAAAATACCCCTCCTAGGGCTAAATAATTTCTAGAAACAGTAAACAGCTTGTCTGGGAGTCCACCTTTTATATGCAAACCAATCACCTGTGGGCTTAATTAGCCCAAGAGGTTAGTTACTTGTCATTTGCAAACCAATAAATCCAGAGTCCATATCCTTATCACCCTTTTTATCTAACCTTCCCACATCAAGGCAATATTTCTCCTGCCCTAAATCAATATAGACAATCAGGACAGCTCCTATTCCCCAAAGCCCATTAGATTTATGTAAATTAGCCAATCTTAAATGTTTACCCTGTCCTACCTTTCCTTACTCACAGAAACCCCAATAAAGGCTGGGGCCTAGGCCTTCGCCCTGCTTGTTTCTGCCTGTTGACTGATACTGGTTGTTCTTTCTGTGTCCTGTGTGATGTGCCATGACTCTTATTTTTAGGGAAACTATAGGTAACATTAGTCTTTCAATGGCAATGGCTTTTCTGTGTCATCACTCATCATCTTTATAAATTAAAATCCTGCGGACGAACTTTGAGCTAAACTTTGAGGCACCAGTATCTCTCATCAAGAGGTGCACTCGGGGCCCCTAAGACATTACTCAGGCTTGAACATATAGATCGTCCTGTGTAAAGAGCCATCAGCAATGTAAAGCTTGAAGAGTACAAGCTTTGGCACTTTCCCCGTGTATGCTTGAGATTTTCATGCCAAATGGAAGTTGATCTGTCTCTCTGGACCATGAAAGGTTTCACTAAGAAGATTCCAACAGCAGGAGACAGAATGACAGATGGGCAAGCAAAGACATTTTATTTTTATTTTTATTATTTTTTAAATTAATTGATTTTATGGTGACATTGGTTAATGAAATCCAATAAGTTTCATTTGTATATAACAGTAAGGCATATATATATTTACACTGTGTGTTCACCTACCACAGTTAGATTTCTTTCTGTCACCACATATTTGACCCCCTTTACCCCATCCACCTCCGCTCTCCCCCTACCCTCTTATAACCACTGTGCTATAGTCCATGTCCATGAGTCAAGTGAGGTCATTTTAGATTATCCAGCTTTACAAACCTATTTGGCCTCAACTGCACAAGTGAGCCTGGTGACCTCCAAGTGAGATCAGCTGAAGAACTGCCCAGCAAACCCACAGAATAGTGAATAACAGGAAATCATTGTTGTTTTAATTAACTAAGCTATAAGGTGGTTTGCTTAACACCAAAAGAGAAGCATAGCACAAAAGAAATTTGTAATTAGAATTATATGTTATTAAACGCCTTCTACACAGTCATCCAAATACATGTACATGTATCTCTACTTATCGACCAGCTAATATGTAAAATGAGACAAATTCTGAAAATTTCTAAAAGCAAAAAATTTATAGATGAACTGGTCTCTTTATTAATCAACGTAACTTTGGTTAGTAAAAGTCAAGAAAGGAATTAATTAAGTAATTCCAACTGGGTAACAGAGTCTTCTGCAAGATCTTACAAAAATATAAGAACCCGTTTTCTCACAGGGTTGTTTTGATGTTTAAATGAGGTAAAGCGCAAAAAGCACATAGTTTGGTACAGGCATGTGTTAAACTCAGTACAGCAGCCATTACCAATCCCATACCACTTAATCTGAGCTATAACTATGATGAAATTTCTACAAATTATCAATAAGAACCCAAACACTCAAATAAAACATGTGGATGAATAAATTGAACAGACACTTCACACACACACACACACACACACACACACACACACACACACACACACACGAATCTATTAGTTTCCTTGGGCTTTCATAACAAAATAACACAGATTTGGTGACAGAAACAACAGAAATTTATTCTCACATGGTTCTAGAGACTGACAGTTCAAGACCAAGTTGCTAGCACAGTTGATGTCTGGTAAGAGCTCTCCCTTGAGGGTGTTGTTAGCCATTGTCACAGTGGGTTCATGTGACCTTTCTTCAGTTCATGCACATGGTGAAGGGGGTGGTGGGGAGAGAGAAAGAGAGAGAGAGTGAACTCTCTGGTTTCTCTTCTAAGGACACTAATCTTATCTGATCAGGGGTCTACACCTATGACCTCATTTAACCTTAATTACTTCCTGAAAGGCTTTATTTTCAAATATAATCAAAGTTAGGGTTTCTGTGTATGAATTTTTTTTGATGAAGGGCAGGGGACATGACACAAATATTCAGTCCATAACTACATGCCAGCCCCCCTCCTCCCTGGAGGGTCTCCTTTACAGTCTGCCTCCAGATAGAGCAGTGTTTTATGAGACACTAGACTTGGTCCTGTTCTTGCCTTTTCTAATCTCTTCCTTCTTTTTCTACCTGAAATGACTTCTCCCTTCCCTCTAATGATTAAAATCCTTATTTTCAAAGCCAAACTCTAGTCCATATTATTGACATCAGTTGAAGAAATTCCCAACTCTAGCTAAAATCACTGATTTGTCTCCCATTAAATTTTATTATACTCTCTATACCTTAGAACAATAGTTTTAATACACTGAATGTGTTTTTATCTCCTTTCTGGGGGAAGGTTTCATGCTTTATTACATAACGTAGCTGAATCCTTAGGTGTGTTGGACCTCATTATCTCAGCTCCATAATTTATTAACTGTATGACTTTGTGTGAGTTGCCTAACCTCTCCGTATCTCAATTCAGTCCATAAAATGGGAGTAATAACAGAACCAAACTCACAATGTTGTTAGAAGATCAACTTGGGTGATATACGCAAAGCACTTAGAATAGCTCCCTACATATAGTAAGCTCTATAGATATATTCATATTTTTAAAAAGAGCCACAGGACCAGAAAAAAGAGATATTCATTATGTCCTTGTTAATAGTTTGATTCATTTAGGTAGTTTTTACTTTTTTCTGTACTATAAACTTTTCACAACCTCTTTATATTACCTTTTCATAGCAACTACTGTTCTAGAGAATTCAAGATTTTCTTATGCAGGTAATAAAACAAACACACCAATAATCAACCAACAGATAAAAGCAAGCCTTGCTCTTCTCAGTGTTTCTATTAGAAAAACAAACAAACAAAATACTGCTAAAAAATTGAAAAAAATTTCTTTATACACAGTAATTGACATTCATTGTTATTTTTGCCTATTTTCGCACATTTTAACACTTGAGATTGAAATCAGTTCAGTTACAAAGCTTCTCTCAGTTGAGAAGTCTGGATTCATGTTTATTATTATCTTGGCAGCAATAAGACCTGGCCCAGCTTTAATGTGAGAAATATATTTTTCCTACAGAGTCAAGGCAATGTGGGAGGCACTGCCTCAGATTAGAGATCTCAGGGACTCTCCTCAAATCTGTGAAAGTAAAGTCAATATATTGACTATCTACAATGTGTTTGCTAAGTAAGTACTTATGAGAAAGTGGGTAGAAATCTCTGCCGGTAAGTAACTTAACACCTAATATGTGTGAATAGATGGTTGTCATAGAAGGCAACACGTGACATAATTCATACTAGACACAGTAAGATTTGAGGATTCAGAGGAGACAACAATCAGAGCCACCCGAGGAACAGTATTCAGCAAAAACTCAGTAGATATGGTGTTAGTAGCATGACCTTGAAGTTTGGATGGGATTTCGACTAATGAAAAGAACATGAAAAAGTTATTGAGTTGTGTTTGGATTCATGAATGTAGTAGAGCTGACAATAATGAGTCTTCGTCCTCAGGAGATAGCTTGTTTAGTTTAATTAAGAAGGCATAAATTAATAGCAATAAACCCACATATCTAATTAAAATGCCTTTGGTACACAGAGTGTGCTCATAACTAAATTATAATCCAAACATCCATCCTACAAGCCATGAAAAGATGATTAAAATCATGAATGGGTAAGAGCTTTACTTATTAAACTATATAACATAGATAGTTCTATAGCATGATCTAGAAGTTCAGAACTCTACTGGATGTCATTGGCATTAATGTCTTAGACGATAAGCAAATGAGCTATTCATTCTTTATAAAAATAATGCCATTGACCTACATGCTCAATAAGTCGTATACTCTGAGATTCTGCAGAGGTGGTGGCACTCTGCCAGCTGGTCCTCTTATAACAAAGACTCATATTCACATAATGGCCATCAGAGTAGGGAGTCTGGGACTTAATAACAAAGTGAAACTACTTAGCCCATGAGGTCATGAGACTGCTTACCAGATGGCTTCTAAGTTCTACTCTCCAGCTCATACTCAATGCAATAATTAACAATGGCATCATATTTTCAAATATCTGGTCACATAATGATGACCTTTTCTTAATTATTTTTTCTTTGTTTTTCTTTTTTTTTTTTCTCCACTGAAAAGATAATACCTGCAAAGGCCAAAAGGCTAGTAAGAGATTAGGCTGCCAAGGATAAACTTGGCATTAATTTTAAATGGACTTTTAGGATTATATATGACAATTTAACAAAATGTCTGACACAGAGAGAAATAATGGGAACTTAAGAATATTATTATTGTTTACTTATTATTTCCTTCTTCTGACCATGAAGTCCCCCTGCCTTCCTTCCTTGTACCGTGGTCTTCAAAATTTCCACATTAGCTTTAAAATCTAAATTGACCATGTTCCCCTCTGTTTAGAATCCTTCAATGGCTTCTCATAGCTTTTATAATAATGACCTTGTACATGGAGTAAAAGTCTGCATCATCTGATATTGCCCTTCCTCTATAGACTATGTCTTATCACATTGACCTTGAGTCTCTTTGTTCTAGTTCCGCAACCCTTTTCTCAGCTGCTGGTAGCTTTTGACACAGGCCTACACACATACTGTGCTATACTCAGCATGCTACTTTCTTTTTCACCTGGCCACCCCTCATTCATCCTTCAAGTCTCAGCTTAAGTAAGTACGTTTCCTAAAGGAAGTCCTTGCTGACCTTCCTGACCAGCTATCATAAACCTTCATGTGCCTCTCCTTCTTAGCACCTATCACAACTGTAAGTCTATGTCTGTGATAATTGAATTATGTCACATATTTAAATTAATGCCTGTTTTCCTTAATAGACTATAAGTTCCACGAGGACAGGGGCAATGCTACTTTTCTCAATATTGTATCACAGAACCTGGTACATACAGTACATGGTACACAGTTGGTTTCATAAATAATGTTTTATCCATTCCATAAATATTTATTGAGCACCATGGAACTAAATTTCTGACAGCTGCTTAAATGGAAAGAGAAAATAATAATGGTTATGGAACTATAAAGTAGATTTGATATAATATAAAAAGGTAAGCGTATATAAAAGTTAGTAAAATAGTTTCAGTCTTCTATAAAGGAAAGCTTCTTTGTGCAATGTATCTTTTATTGTGCCTATTATAATAAAATTCTGGTTTCCAGGACTATTAACTCATTCATGTAGCCTGAACTACTTTTGAGACATCAAAATAGTAGTTTAGAGTTATTTAGAGCTCTAGGAAAATCAGCTTAGCTTAATTACATGTCTAGCTATATATCTCTGTACATAGTTATGTATATTTGAAAGTACAATTAAAAGTATTATGTCAATTATGTGTCGTTATAGTATAATCATACCATAGCTGGTAAAGAACACCTAGATCATCTTATGTATACTGAAATAATAGAACACAATGACTGAATGTCAGCTGAAAAGTATATTACAAGCTAGGCTTATTTATATCATTTTAGAAGTGTCTAGAAACCATGTTTTAGAATAAAAAAAATTCCAAATTAAAAAAAGCAACTTTGGAGGAAAGGTTTGTTTATATTAATATGCTTGAAAGCATCAATCTGAGTGTTGGTATTCATAATTTGCAGAACTGAGCAACAAATATACTATATGACACCTCCCTTAGGTATTGGATTGTAAATACTTCATAGTTTTATAAATGTGTCACAATTAAGTGTGTTTTAGCAGTCAACTGAATAATGTTTTACAGCATCAAAATGAAAAAGTTGCTTTATCCAGGAACTTTGAAAATATATCACTAAGTTCATTTTATTTTTTATATATTAGAAACAGTCCAAAGGTTCTCCTGTTGATACCTAACAGAGAGGGAAAAAATCCTGAGTTGTGATCCATAATTCCTTCCTATTTGGAGAAAATGCTGTAAAAGTTTTCATTACAAATTTTCAGCTAGGCCACAGATTTGTTTTGATACCTATAGCAGATAGAATAATGTCCCCCAAAGATGTGACATCCTCATCTTTGGATCTGTATTTATGGTACCTTACAGGGCAAAAGAAACTTTGCAGACATGATTAAATAAAGAATCTTGAGATTATAATTGATGATGGAATCAGGGGTCATAATCAGAGAGAAAGAAGTTGGAAGATGATATGCTGCTGGCTTGAAAGTAGGGGAAGAAGCCACAAGCTAATGACTGCAGGCATCCTCCTGAAGCTGGAAAAGGCAAGGACAGGGGGTCTTCTCAAGAGCTTTTGGAAGGAGTGCAGAACTACTAGACCTACTAGAAGTCCACTGACTTTTGACCACCTGAACAATAAGATATTGTTTGTTTCATTTTAAGCTACAGTTTGTAGTAATTAATGACAACAGTAATAAGCCTCTAGTACAGTAATAAATTATGTATGTGATACTGAGAGCTTTAATTAATATATTGATAATGAATGGAATAACTTTAATATTAAAGTTGTCTCAAAAATCAATCAATAAAACTCAAATGTTTTTGAGTACCTATCTTATAGGCTTTTTGTAGTTAAATATATCTATTTAATCAGCATGTCACTCGGTCCTCTGGACTCATGTAAATATAGATAAAGTTTCTTTGTACCCCTAATTCTATGTCTTGTAGAAGTCCAATTCGCTCTGGTGCTGAAGGGAAATAGCATTTAATAGGGGTGATAAAGTAGGTTCATAAAAAAATTATAATATAGGAGAGAAGTAATGTGGTTACAAATGTTTATAGAGAGGGGGAGAGAGAGAGAGAGAGAGAGAGAGAGAGAGAGAGAGAGAGAGAATGAGAAAGTTGGAAGAACCAGTAACTGGTTCTTGAAAGGATGGCAATTATAAAAGTAAAGACCATCAGAGACAAAGGAAATAGTGTGAGTAAAAATGCTATGTTAGAAAATAATCATGAGTTAAAAACTTGCAGTTGTGAGAATAAGATGAAAGAAAGAAAGAAAGAAAGAAAGAAAGAAAGAAAGAAAGAAAGAAAGAAAGAAAGAAAGCAAGCAAGCCAGCCAATAGAAGACCCTAAAAGCCAAGTTCAGGATTAAAAAAAAATTTTTTTTTGACCAATGGAGAAATTCTAAAAGTTATGTAATGTGAACTCCTTTTCTCATTCCCTTACACCAGTGTTAAAATAAGTAGTTCTAATTTCCTCCAAAGAAGCTGTAAAGAAAAACAAAACAAAACAAAACAAAAAACACCAATTTCCAAGTGCTTTCCCCAACATCTTACAATCTGGCAGAACCTACTGAAGCAGCAAAAAAAGATTCTTGAGATTATATTTGATGATGGAATCAGGGGTCATAATCGGAGAGAAAAGTGGAAAGTTACATGCATACTAGAGACTAAGAAATAAATTTATTTCAAAAAATGAAGACCTAAAGAGATAGGGATAATTCTTCACTGTTTCACATCCTTGAAAGGAAGTAAAAGACAATGGTGAAGAAGAGTTAGCTAGCATGAGTGTGGTACATATTTTGCCATTAGATGTAGCCCAGGACTGAATTCTAGTCATAGAATTCTAGTCCAGAAATGACCCATGTAAGAAACTCTCATGCCTACCTCTACATGGTCTTTATTTTCCCTCCAGCTGGGTGGGATCCACAAAATCACCACGTTGACCTGGAACACTATGTGTTGAATATGGCAAAGGCTCCATCTAGTCTGTGTTCAGAAAGGAGATGTGAACTTGTATTTGGCAATTGGTTGGTAGTCTATGACACAGGGAATAAGGTAATGGTTGACATTTCTAACTGGAACTTCCTTGTATCTTCTACCAAACAAGGGATTTGAGGTCTCAGAAGCCTGAGAGTAAATCACTTACTACTGGATGCTGTAAGACAATTATTATTATCTTTATCAATGAGTATATCTCCATCTATAAAGTAAGATTGATATTGTGCCAGCAGAACAAAATTGTGAAAAATAAGTGAACTGTGAAGTAACTAATATGTTGTCTCTTACATAGTAGATATTTACTCCAACTCCCAAAAAAGAATCTCTTCTGTGAAGAACCCCTGATGGTCACACATCTATCTGTCACCTACATCTTATAACTAATTCTTCTTTTTAAAGATTAACCTTAGACTACATCATACTTGAAATCTGCTTCCTGGCTGCTTCTGTGTCCTGTTTTATAAAAAAAAAAAAGTGAAACCACTTGTTACATAAGGAGCTTTCACCATCTGATTCACCTACTTGTCATGCTCCAGACCCACCTTTTCCATGGAGCCTGCAAGAATACCCTTTCTTCATACAGATCACTCTGGTTTCCTGATTGTCCACAGAACTTATTGCTTAAATTATGTATTTAATTAGTATATTTACTTTTTATATATACTATTTCTGACTTCAACTTCTCTTGAAGGTAAAGTTTAAGTAAAAACATAATTTATTTTGAAATGTCTTAGATGATTATATAAATATACATAATACACGTTCTTCCTCCCACAATGTAATCACATCACTCTTCACTTAGAAGGCTTTGATGGTTCCCTGTGGCTGATTTTTTTGTTGTTGTTGTTGACTCCTAATTATCCATTCTCCACTGATTTTTGTTTGACCCCTTAATTATCCATTCTCTCTTTCTTCGATAAAAATAGAGCTTTAGTCCAACATGGGGCCATTTCACTAAAGACTTAATTTCCCTTCTTCTCTTGGACTTGAGTATTGCCAGGAGACTAAGTGAACTATTTCCCAGTTTTATTTGAATGTTCATTTTAAACAGGACTTGTATTTTCTGTGTTGAATAGCAGTGTGGGAGAGTCGAAAAGGCACATGAAGGCCTGAATCAGATTCACCAACTTTAATCCAGTTGGGAGTCATTTGCCTAGACTAGCTTCAGTTTACCTACTTGTAAACTTGGGATGATAATATCTACTCTTATTTTTTCTCATGGATGTAAGTGGTCACCTTGTGTGATCAGGTATTACACGAATATTAGGACTGCAGGTATAGGATCATAAAAGATGTTAGGCTGGAAAAAGCTTTTTAAAAATATTTATTTAGTGCAGCCATTTTATATATTAGGAAAAACCAAATGGCACAAAACCAAACCAAAACACCTGAGGCCCAGAGAGTTGAATAATTTTAAGGTCACATGACCCTTAAATCCTAGGTCATAAAAATGTTCCACATCTGATAATTTGGGGCCAAGGCACTTTCAATTACACCACCCTCAGTTTACAGTCTGAGGCTCAATCAAATCCTATGCCCTTTCTCCTTTTACTGGGAAATGAACAACAGTGAAAACTAGCTGCGAATCATTCACTGGTCAGTTGAGATCAGATTTATCTCCAGCGTCTATCTACTTTGTGACCTTTCCTGAATTCTATTCTCCAGGTGTGAGAAGGAGGCAATTCTTCTCCAGCCCCTCTGCTTAGTACCATTTGGAATTCTCTTACTTGTATTTCGATGTCACTTTTAATGCACCAAAGCTTACATTTAGGGTAAACCAGTCTGAAGTTTATGAAACAAAAGATTGATATCAGCTTCATAAAGTTCAGGCAAAAGCAATATCTTTTCTACATCTTGTTATGCCTTCAATCCTAGGAACTTGGTGACTACTGAAAATATTTAAGATTAATAATTCGGACAAAGATAAAAATAACAACTGAAAATATCTTCCACACAGCACCATTTTTGTTAATGTTCTTAATCTACTGATTAATTAATAAGAAAGGGTATAGTTACTACTTTCTCTAGGTTACAAGTATATTTTCTCTTTCATAAAGGAAGTAAAACTTCTGAGTATGTGGCTTAAATGTCAACACATTGTTTAAAAATCACCTACCTTGTTGAGGTACTGTAGACTTGGAAAGCTAAAATGCATAGCCACAGCTAACCCATTTCTCAAAATCAAGAGCAACTTTGTGAGAAAAATATAATTTTTTAAAAATATGAACTTCTGGAAAGTAAGTTAGTTACACAGCTTTCTATGAGTCTATCCCACTTCATCTATTGGGCTATTTATTTTTGCTCATAAAGACAAATAGCAAATGTAGGGATTTGATATTTTATCCCATGATTTTATATCTTTCAAACTTGACTTGTTCTCTCACTTCTCTAATTCACAAACGTGATAAACTAATCGAATTGAACAGGTCATTGTTTCCCACACACTTACATTCACATTTTTTATTTTAATTTTAAAAATATTTATTTTCTCTCACTTTACTGAGATATAATTAACATGTGTCATTGTATAAATGTAAGGTGTACAATGTATTGGTTTGAGATACATACTACAGAATGACTTACCACTGTAATGTCAAATGAGAATACTGTGAGCCAGATATACTTTTCTTAAGTAGAGAAATATTGAGAGCCTGGTATTTGACAAGCTCCATTTTAGGCCTTTGACTTGGGATGTGACATTACTTAATTTATCTTTGTTAAATTATAATCCAGATTAATAAAAATTTATTGCTAGCCTGTTGTGAACCAGGCATATGAGGAGAAACTGGGAACAAGACAATGAAGGAATATTTAATTCATGGTCTTTGCTTCTGAAGAGCTCACAATTTAGTTGAGGATTTGACATGGAAAATATTAAGGTGGCAAGCAGTGATGGATTGGAAGACAGATTAACCAGAGATGGTTTTTTAGAGAACGTAAACCTCAGATGACTCTTAAAGAATGAGAAGATTTAGAAAGAAGAAGAAGAAGAAGAAGAAGAAGAAGAAGAAGAAGAAGAAGAAGAAGAAGAGGAGGAGGAGGAGGAGGAGGAGGAGGAGGAGGAGGAGGAGGAGGAGGAGGAGGAGGAGGAGGGAGGAAGGAGGAAGGAGGAAGGAGGAGGAGGAGGAGAAGGAGAAGCAGAAGAAGCAGAAGAAGCAGCAGCAGCAGAAGCAGAAGCAGCAGCAGAAGCAGAAAAAGAAGAAGAAGAAGAAGAAGAAGAAGAAGAAGAAGTGAAGCAGAAGAAGCAGAAGCAGAAGCAGAAGAAGCAGAAGCAGCAGAAGCAGCAGCAGCAGCAGCAGCAGCAGCAGCAGCAGCAGAAGAAGAAGAAGAAGAAGAAGAAGAAGAAGAAGAAGAAGAAGAAGAAGAAGAAGAAGAAGAAGAAGCAGAAGAAGCAGAAGAAGCAGAAGAAGAAGCAGCAGCAGCAGCAGCAGAAGAAGAAGAAGAAGAAGAAGAAGAAGAAGAAGAAGAAGAAGAAGAAGAAGCAGAAGAAGAAGCAGCAGAAGAAGCAGAAGAAGCAGAAGAAGCAGAAGAAGCAGAAGAAGAAGAAGAAGAAGAAGAAGAAGAAGAAGAAGCAGAAGAAGCAGAAGAAGCAGCAGCAGCAGCAGCAGAAGCAGAAGCAGAAGCAGAAGAAGCAGCAGAAGCAGAAGAAGCAGAAGCAGAAGCAGCAGAAGCAGAAGCAGAAGAAGCAGCAGCAGCAGCAGAAGCAGAAGCAGAAGAAGCAGCAGAAGCAGAAGAAGCAGAAGCAGAAGCAGCAGAAGCAGAAGCAGAAGAAGCAGCAGAAGCAGAAGAAGCAGAAGAAGCAGAAGCAGCAGCAGCAGCAGCAGAAGCAGAAGCAGAAGAAGCAGCAGCAGCAGAAGCAGCAGCAGCAGAAGCAGCAGCAGCAGCAGCAGCAGCAGCAGCAGAAGAAGAAGAAGAAGAAGAAGAAGAAGAAGAAGAAGAAGAAGAAGAAGAAGAAGAAGAAGAAGAAGAAGAACAAGAAGAAGAGCAAGAACAAGAACAAGAACAAGAAGAACAAGAACAAGAAGAACAAGAAGAAGAACAAGAACAAGAACAAGAAGAACAAGAAGAGGAAGAAGAGGAAGAAGAAGAAAGAAGAAAATGAAGAAGAAAGAAGAAGAAAATGAAGAAGAAGAAAGAAGAAGAAAATGAAGAAGAAGAGAATAGAGAGCTGAAACTACTTGGAGCAGGTAGAGAACCAATCAGACTTCAGTGTCTCTGTGAAGAATGAAAAGCTTTGCTTATAGAAATTTTCTAATTTCAAATGTTCTTCAACCTTCAATCCTGAGTTCCCTATGTGCATATTCTTCACTCTTCACTCTGTATTAAAATACTTAATTAAAATGCTACCTACTCCAAGAAGCATTTTCTGATGCCCACAAGAACAATTTATCCTTGTCTCTATTGTTTATCTAATTATCTCTAAATAGACTGCAAGGACTCTGCCAGTATTAATCCTACCTATTTTATGTTTCCGCTGTATTTCATAACTTTCACATAGCCAACAAATCTTCCATTACCTACTCAGTATTCTTCATCTGAATTCATATCTTCAGGTTTGATTCAGCCTCACAAACATTTTCCAAAATTTGTTAGGTTGCCATAACTTTTAGTTGCTACACATCTCTATCACTGGCCACTTTCAGGTAAAACAATTGCATAACTTCCCTTATTCCCAGTTTAAAATTTATTATCTTATACCTAGAATCTTAGACCTAAAAGAGAGCTTAATATTTATCATCATTCACAATTCTGGTTGCATATTAAAATAGAAAAGCTGTCACTGAAATGCAGTGGGCAAATAATGGCTTTTTATATTGATAGAGTTTTTTCGATTAGATATCCATTTAGAGGAAAAAAGTAACCTTGACTCTTACTTCATATCATATACAAAAATAAGATATATTATAAAGTAAAAATATGAAAGATAATTTCAAAATTTTCAAGAATAAAACACAAGAGAAAACCTTCATAATATCGAAGTAGGTAAAAGTTTCTTAAATGTAACACCAAAAGCATTACCATAAAATGAAAGATTTATGATTTGGACATCGGAATAGACCTCAAGATGCGTCAAGCAGATTCCCCTTTAAGGAAGTATAGTCTTATTGCCTCAGTTTCTCAGAGGGCTGGCTGTCAGTGGACAAACAGTGTTCAAGCTATCATCTTGCTTTAGGGACTGTTTCAGGTACAGAGAGCCGCCCTGCTCAAGATCATGCTCTGCCTCCAGGGTCAGCTACAGTGGTTGTTCCTAACAGAGGTATGGTAGTTATGTCATTTTGGCTTAATGTAGGACAACTCTAAGAGATTATGTACATATATGCTCCAGAGCTCCCTGTAGTTGGCTGAGATGGTTGGTCATACATACGTCATCCCCCTCTCTCCCATCCCTCCCATGTGTGTTTGGCCAAAGGACAATGTAATACCACTACACACACTAGAAAGCCTGAAATTAGGATGACTGACAATACCAAATATTGGTAAGGATGTGAAACAACTAGGTAAGCCATACATTGCTGCGGGGAGTTAAATAGTCTTGACTACTCTGGGGAAAAAAATGTTTTGGTTGTATCTACTAAAGGTAAATGTAGACCTTCTGTGCTCTACTGCCATATAGCCGAGGAGAGGAGCACAAGGCTAGATCATATAGCCTATGTGTGTAGTAGGCTATACCATTTAGGCTCTTGTAAGTACACTCTATAATGTTCAAGCAATGACAAAGTCACCTAATGATGCACTTCTGAGAACATATCCCTGTCATTAAGTGGTACATGACTATGTATATTTCCAGATTCCACCCTTTAGAAAATGTTGCCTTGCCCGGGGCCCGATGATGTTTTAGTTTAGCAAGCTCCCCTGGTGTTTCTAATCTGTAGTCAGTATTAAGGACCACAGATCTGATGCAACTTTGCACACTATCATGTACCAGCTAAAGAAGGTGAGCCCTGAGAGTCAAGCGACTTACCCAAGGCAAAATACGATGAATCTGACTAGGACCAGAGCTTGCTTCTGGAAACCACACACATCTCTTGGTTTATACTGTACCTTTAACATGGCCACCTTGTACTGCTTTTTTCCTCACATTATCAAGTAAAGATATCCTCAGTTAATACTTTCTGAACCCTCTTCCAAATCCCCACTTCACATGAGAGCAAGTTCGTCCTCCAAAACCTCTCGCCATTGTTTCGTTAAGTACATCCTGAAGTGCTTACGTTTGAGAGGCAGAATTTGTTTTCAAGCAGAATGAAAGTACATTTCACAATAGAGATGCTTTCACTTGTCCAGATTCAATAATCAGCTGGCTGTAATCCCAGAGATATTCACATTGGAAAACCTTTACAAGGACAAAATTCTACTGGATTGTCTCCCTCTCTGGGTTTTGTCAATATTAAAGGAGACAACACACTTAAAGCTTTTGGCACAGTGGGTGTTCAATAAATGGTAATTAGCATGCAAGGGTGATTATACTGCTACTAATGATGATTATGATTTTTAACATAACCACAATACAGTTATCAGCATAAGTAAATTTAACATCAGTATCATAATTTCATCTAATACTGTTTGTGTTCCAATTTCATCAGTTGACCCAATATGTGCTTTAGAATGTCATTTCCCCTCCAAACCAAAATCCAGTCTACAGTCAAACACCACAGTTAGTTGTCATGCTTTTTAGTATGATAACTTTTAACTTATAAATTATATGCGGTAAGATATCAATGGCAATAATAAAAAAATGGAACAATTATAGCAATCTACTGTAATAAAAATCATGTGAATGTGGTCTCTCTCTAAATATCTTATTGTACTATACTCGCCCGTCTTGTGATTATGTGAGATGTTATAATGTTTGTGTGATGAGATGAAGTGAGGCACTCAAAATGGTTTACAATTTAAAACATACATTTTTTTCCCTGGAATTTTCCTTTTAATATTTTCAGACTGCAGTTGAACACAAATTACTAAAACTGCGAAAAGCAAAACTGCAGGAAAGGGGAGACTGCTGTTTCTCTAGAAAGATCTAGGTATTTTATGAGCAATTATTTAGTGGTTCAGCTGAGGGACTTTCACTTTTTGTAAAATATTTTTTATTCTGTTTTCTTACAGATTTTCAACAAATTTTCTGTAATGAAATAATGTTTTCATCTAGTGTTCGCCTGTGTGTGTGTGTGTGTGTGTGTGGGTGTAAGTATCCACATCATTTATAGTTGGTCTAAGTTATAACTGTAGAGCCTGTTAAAATCATTTAAAAATTTGTTGTTGGATGTTTAATTCTGATATCGATTGAGTAATTTTGATTTTATATGACCTGAGAAAAAAATCTTATTAATTTCAATATACCTTTGCTGAAATGTCTCTTAATATTGTTATGTTATTATCTTAATTTTTTAATATAAGAAACAAACATCTTTTCTATTTTGTTTCATCTCAGAAAATTATAATTGCTATTCAATCTAAAATTTATAACATATTTTCTCCAGTTTTTCTTTTTTAAAATACAATTGCTGAATGTAGTTCTGCCCCCACTGTATTCTGTATTAGTAGCATCTGTACATTTTAAATGTAAAATATTGTTCATATTAACTTTTCAAGCATGAAAAAGTTAATTATATTGTAATAAAAATAATAGGTACTTTAGTTACCAATTATAATTCACATAGCTATCGCTTAACTCATGATGTATGCATAAATTATTCAAATAAGCACCCATTACAATGTTGCAACAATGAGTAGAAAACAAGCCTTCTAATTAAACCAATCTGTTGCTACCACCTAGGTTGGTAATGTGATTATACAATATTGAAAATTACATACAAACTGTAAATGAACACAACAAAACAATGATATCTTACATGTTTTACACTTAAAACAAAATGCTACCATCCCAGAACAGTAAGGATGTGTTTATACACACAAAAAAATTTATACTGTTTTAGTTTTTAAATTCAACTTTCAATTTAAATTAATTAAAAATTCTATTCCTCATTTGCACTAACCACAGGTCAAGTGCTCAGTAGGTAATACAACTGGGGACACCATACTGGGCAGTGTAGGAGAGTCTTAATTGTTGAAAAAATACATATACCAGGAGACACAGCATGAGTCGCACTAATCTTAAAACTGTCCCTGATTCCTGATCAGTTTGGTCTTCTCATGACAATGGGACAGTGGAAAAGAAGGGAGGTACCATCTTCATTGGAGTAACTGACTCTCATCACTGTGAAAGGAAGGTTTGCTGTTTAAGAAGGTGTATGTTGGGGAGAATACATTACTTGGGTGATCTCCCTGGGATTTCTTGATACTTCCTTGGCCAGGTTTCCCTCTAAATGAGTAATTACAGTAGAGAAACCTGAAAAGTGAAAAGCAACCTGGGGTTTAGATATTTCAGTAATTAAGGTCTGCTTGATGCCATCTAAGTCATGTAGGCCAACAGCAACATGAACAAAGGGTAAGTGGAATGTGAAATGGTTCAGTTAACATTTTGGGCCACAGTGAATATCTGGGAGAGTAACAGGAAGTGTAGCTCTTCCTACTAAATTTCCTTTTGAATTTTCCCTCAGAAATGGTGATCAATCACATCCTTGAAGATGTATTATCAGATGGAGTAAATGAAAGAAGCAGATAAATTTTAGTGTTGCAAAGGGTAGATAGACTGTAGTGGGTACTGGTGACTTCATTCACCTGCCTCTTCTGTTTTATTCTTTTGTGTACCCACACTTAGCTTCTATATGCTTTGCTTCTAATGGCTCACCCTCGTGATTCTCTTCAGAAGACTGAAGTTGAGCTATCACAGCTTGTTCATCTGCACGTGCAGAAAGCCAGAGTCCCTGTTATCTCGCTAGCAGTCCCAGGTCATTGACTGGCAGGAGTATAAAATCATAACTGCCTGGAAATGGGGCAAATTCTGAGTTGTAAAGTCATGTTCCATAATGCCTCATGGAATTAGGTTGATGCTGGTTCTTTGCCAATAATTATGACTTTTCCTGGCTTTTCTGCTTTCATTGTCTTGCTATTACTCTCTACTTTCTTCTTGATTTCTCCAGGGAGAAATCCTTCTCTCAGAAATTGTTTCTGGGGAACCCAATCTAAGAAACACATACATACACAATCTCCATTTTAGGTTTTTTACAACTCTTTAATTAATGCTGTCAGTGAGATGTGTATAATATGTGTATTACCTCTTTTTAAAAATCTGATTTAGTTAAAAATACTTAAAAGCAGTTCTCCTTTTCCTGTCCCTTTCTAGACTTTTAAAAATAGATTACAACTAAAGAGATAGTGTAGGTAGAAAGGTCTCTCTTAATTTATTTTTTATCTGAAGTGACTACAAGCCAAAAGTGTGTTGTGTGTGTGCATGAGTGTGTATGTGTGTATGTGTGCATACATACAGAGATAGGAAAGATGTAGAGGGAGAGAAATAAAAGAGAAGAACACAGGGAGAGAGAGATACAGATAGACGATCAACAACCAGAGAGGCATACATGTTCCATCCATTATTTGAATACATTTCAACATATATTCATTGACCTTTAACTTATTCTTAGGATAAAGATAGATGAATCACTCCACCTCTGAGAGATTGTGATCTAGTGAAGACACATCACCTTAGGTTATTCCAAACCTAGGCACTATGTGAAAAGGGCTCTGATGAAGGTGAAAAGTTCCACGGTGACCGTGATGACAGAGAAATGGTGGTCACTATGTTCCATCTAGAGGATCCTTGGGAATATAGAATTTATATGGACCTTAAATTTCAAAGCATTTTCCCCCCAAGAGCAAGACTGGCCTCATGAGCTATGGCTGTACATTCATCACATGTCAAGTAAAAAAAAATTAACTTCTTATTTGCACGTGATTGTAGTAGGTGATGTTATGTTTTATCAAGGGTTTTGAATCATTTCCTGAGTTTGTAGTGTGACTACAAAATAATGACATTGATTTATTTTAAAACATAGACTATGATTTGTATAAAAATAAATATTTCCTGTGCATGAAAATTGTTAACCTATTGAATGAATCATCTCCGCCTCTTCTGTAAAATGGGGACTGTAAGACCTGTCTTGCAAATACTAGAGCTTGTGCTTTACTGAATTCCCCTGCTCAATCCTTTTTATAAAAGATCCTCCAATTTTTTTTGCTGTGATTTTATTATTATGTACACCATTCCCAGTGTTAATAAACAGTTAGCTATATTTTAAGGAATTATTATCAACAAATGAAACAAAACTAATCATACACACCAGTACTGTGCCAAGCTATATTAGAGCCTGAGGCAAAAAGAAAAATTGTTATACGATCCTGTCTTTATTTAAAATGTTTATATCTTATTCTTCACTGGTTTTGTATTAAGTTTGGTTAAAAAGTATTGGATTTTAACATTATTTATTCTGATTGACTTTTCTTGTGCCCCTTTAAATTATGTTGTGAGGCCTCACTGACCTCACCTTAGTCCTAGCACTGAACACATTCTTGTTATTTTATTCATGTTCTGTTCTTATATTGGGTGCTGTGCTATGTCTGTATCCTCCTGGTTAAGGACTAGAGCAACTGTTCCCTCAGAAGCTGAGAGCTACTGGCTGCTCATTGCTGAGTCCCCTCCAGAGATCATCCTTCACTAACCGTAGATGTCACATCTAGATCACATTGCCCTTCCCAGGGGCATCCACATATAATGACTGGTAGATGTGGGAACACTCTAAAGGGCCATGAGAGTTTCCTGGAGGATTGTCTTAAGCCTTCTCTCTCTTCCCAACCTTGCTTTCTTCCTTCCCCCACAGGAGTTTATTCCAAGAACATTCACCAATACATTTATTACACCCCAATCTCCATCTCAGAATCTGACCTCCAGGAACAAAATCTGTGACAGTTGTGTCTAAAAGGTCTCAGAGAGCACATGCTATTTTGAGATTTTGAAGCTAAAATACCCATTGGCAGGTGACAATGAAAGCCCCATCATTGGTGTTATGTGGAGCAATGGGGAGACCCTGGCATAAGAAAGCTGTACAACTTTAAAACTTTTACCAGTGATGAATTGAGATGGTACTACTAGTGGTGCAATATATCAGGTATTTGTGAAATAATGTGAAATAGGAACCAGAAGGACACTGTTCCAGGATGTAATAGATGCTTTGAAGAAAGACTGTAAAAGGCTGAGGGCCAATTAGCCAGCAATTAAAAACTAAGAATGAAAGCAAGAGGACCTCCTTGGTAGCACTGTAGCTGGAGGGCTGACAAAGATGAGGATAATCCCCAGGATTTGCTCATTAAAATCAACAGTGCTTCAAAGAGAACTGTGTTCTCAGACCTCATAGGTCTGCTAAGTCAATGTCAGGATCCTATATAGGAAGACATAGGATCCTGAGAAAAGGGATTTGGTTGGTGAACTTAGAAAAAATGTTGATTCCTTAGATTCCCTTAAATTATTTGAGTCTACAGAAGTGTACTACTTCTCCCTGTTACCCCACGCCACTCCTTACTTGAAGATTATGTAAAAGACTTTGCCTTGCTAGACAGAACCTAGCAATATAATTGGGTTAATGTCCAATATAACCCAAGCAGAAAATGCTGGAATTATTAAGGGAAGAAAGGAACTATACTTTAAAAGAGCTATAAAACCTTTAAGGAGGAAATGGCATAGTACATATGAAATAAGATTCTGAGGGAGCTGGATCAAGAGTGGTATAATCTGAAGTTGGATTTTGGAGAGTTTATTGACATGGGAATACTCTTTCAGACATTGAAGAAATCATTGGCTACTCTCAGAAAGAAAAAGAAATGCCAGAATTTTTGTGGGAGAAGGTAGATGAAGGATTCAGAAGACTAAGAGAAGTGGGCTTGTTAGAGTTACATACCATAAAAGTCTTGAAAATCTGCACGATGAATGCTTTTTTCTTGTGAAGATTTGAAAGACCATTCTCTTACCAAAGCAAAAAGAAATGTATTGGTGATTAGGGAACCAGCCTCACTGAGAAGTCCTGAGGTCATTACCCTCCACTGTCCTGTATTATTCCACAATCTGAAGAGACTCAGGCCATCTGGACACCCCACAGAGCATCACAGTGATGAACTTGTTTATGACATCATGCTAGTCAGTCCAGACAAGAAAAAAGTGACAAGTTCACTGGAGGACTTGGTAAAAGACATGCACTTCAAAGAGTGAGAGATAAAGCCCATGAATATTCAGGAACTTGCTACATCAGTGGATTATTTAGGAATCCAAGGAGGCATGCCAGGACATTACCTCCAAAATAAAGGACAAACTCTGTCATCCTACAATGCTTATCAAAAAGAAGGAAGCACAACACCTGGTAGACCCTGTTAGCTTTTAGAGGCAGTATATTCTACCTCTGTGAATACCACACTGACCCATGTATCAGGCCATATCTATAGCATCAGAACAATACCCTGTAGCAGGCCCAAGCCTTCACGCAAGCAGCTCTGCTGCTTGGTCTATAAAGCATGTGAGGGCCTGTGTATTAGAGGTGATTATGGTAGAAAAAGATGCTCCAGAAATTTAGGCAAGCCTATGTAGGAGATTCACAACATATTACCTTGGGTTCTGGAGCAAGACCATGTAATTTGCGGTAAAGTATTAACATTAAAAACAAAAACAAAAACAAAAAGACCTTTGCTGATACCCAGTCACTTTAAGCCCCTTGGATCAAGCGACCAGCTGGCAAAGAAAAGTGTCAGCACCATGATAGTTATGACCCTGTCATTGGGAGCAGGTAGAAATAATTTTCTACCTTGGACATAGTGAAAAATAAGCTTTTCACCCTACTGATGAAGAGCTGCCTTTTGATACCAATGTTGGTAATTAATAGACAAGTGTAATAGCCACAGCCTGAGAAGTGTGTCAAGCTCTAAGAAATAAAGATCCGGGTTACCCCAATGGATAAGTCACCTAGACAAGCAAAGGGGAATCTAGAATAAATAATAGAAGAGGGAAGTGATAAGTGTAATTTGAGTGTAATTACGGCCATAAGGCAAGCTGCAGTGGTAGGGGTCATGGGCCTCACTATCCTTCTTCTTTCCCTTTACTTTAGGGAAAGAGGCCACTAGAATCCTGAAGAGTAGCTTCCGGAACTTAAATGAAGAAAGTGAATCTGAGTGACTCATGGGAAAAGCTGCCATGGATGCTACATTGTACCCTCCAATCTCCCCATTTCAGAACGCAAGGCCTCATGTCTTTAGCTACCAGTGGTGCTGGAGACAAAGACTTTGAGCTGAGTATCCACAAAAATCATGCCATAAGCTGAATACCTTTCTCAACATTACATCCTCTTCCCTAGGAATAGACATGGGCGTAAACAGGCCCAGCATTCCCTTTTTAAAAATTTAAACAACTCTTCAGGGTTATCTCAGTTTTGGGGTTCCCCATAAGGTATGCTGACTACATCACAACCCAATCTCTTGCTGAAAATTCTGCTTTCTTCACTCCTTATGCAGATATTCCTATAGAGTCTGCTTCCTGGGTGCCCTGACTTTTGACAGGTCCTCTCCACACATTACTGCCACCTTAAAATGCACCATTTTATCTGTCCTCTAAGTTACTTACATACAAGTTAAATTGTCTGAAATTCCTATTTTTGTCATTGCCTCCCACTGTGTGGAGTCTCATTTTCTATCTGTAGAACTGGTCCTGCTTTTTCCAAGGGCGATTAATTCCAAGGTTGCTGTCCCTGTCTCCAGGTGAAAGTAAGAATCTGGTAGATATCATTTGCCTACTTCAATAATGTCAAACCTCTTATACCTGATGTGTTTGACGGCTTCTAAATTGAGAATGGAGAAGACCTAAGCCTTCTAAATGCACTTGTCACTGCTGAAGAGTCATCCTCAAAGATTGCATGACTTGAGGATGCACAGAGGGCACATCCCCTGAACAAAATGAACATGAGGCATTCTTGAATTTTGTTTTATATATTCATAAATAAATAAGCCCAATCCAGCCTATGTGGCAAACTGAAATTAAAAGAGAAAAAATATAGCCTAAAGTCTTCACCCATGGGAGTGACTCCCAGGGTTTTGCACATAAAATCTTGAAAAGATTAAGAAAAAAAATTAATTTTTTCTAGTATAGTCCATCACTGTCACCAGGGCAAGCTCACCTGTCATCATGGCTGACATCTTTTCTCTTATAGTAGTTACTGAAATTGAACTGTCAGTTTTCATTTCTCTTGATGGCTCAAGTACTGTACCCATTTCTGACTGAGTCTGTGTTTTCTTTTTCTTTTTTTTTGCATTAATTTCAAAGAGAGTTTTGGTGGATTCAAAGACCTTATTTTTATTTTTATCTAAGCCTTATTTTTTTAAAATTAATTTCATTGGGGTAACATTGGTTAATACAATTATATAATTTTCAGGTGTACATTATAATTTGATAGGTGTATATTCTATTGTGTGATTACCACCCAAAGTCTAGTTTCCTTCAACTACCATATATTTGATCCTCTTTACCCTCTTCACCTTCCCTGTACTCCCCTATATTTGACCCTCTTTACCCCATCTATTTCTCCCCTCCTCCCCCACCCGCTACCATCTGGTAACCGCTAGGTCATTGTCCATGTCCATGAGTCTCTGTTTGTCCTGTTCGTTTGTTAAAGCCCTTATTTTTAGATTGGCATCTTTCAATGAGACCCAGGATACTGGAGACAAAGACATCAAGACAAATGAAAGTTGGCAGCAAACAAGCAGAAAATACATTTTCCCCCTTTACTGACTTGGAATTCTCTAATTAGGAGGTCTGGGAGAGTTCTAGGACTAGAAATGGCCTCATTGTTGCTGAGATGTGGTATGACATAGGCCTGTGACTGTCCCAAGATAGTATTAAATAGACTATTGATAAGGAGGTATCTATCATCTCACCAGAGAGGCAGAGGAGCCTACAAAATAAAATTACGCATGAGGCGATCACCTCCTCAAAGCATTCTACAGAGGTATCACTGAAGGTGACATTGTGCCATTCTTATTGTTTCAGCTGCCTGAGCTACATCACAGTGCACTTTAAAGATTCAGGATTTGACACAGCTATTTAATCAACTGGACCCTCCAAATATAACAAAACAGACTAGAAATACTTTCAATTGCCATTGTACTCACCTTCTCAACAAATTTCCCATCCAGCTGGATTTGGATTAAATTGCCCTGTAGGCACCTTTGTTACTGAGAGCCCCTGGTTCAATATCTTGGTCTTCCCTTATCTCTCGTTATTTACACAGACACCCAGGTGCTCATGCTCTTTTCCATAAGGCCAGCCTTGGCCCGTATTCTTCCTTTAATGTTATGGTGTTCCCTTAGCCCCAAATCATATCCCTTTACCCTCCTAATAGCCAAATTTACATTCTCTAAGTATGTTTAGAAAGTGCTAAAGCTATTAATCACTTATACCTCCAACACAACCAGTTTGTTTAGCTAAAGGTAAGAGGAAAGCAAACTAATAACAGAGATTCAGCTGGAGATAGAATGAAGTTTTAACATTTATGAAGTATTTACTTTTTAACGAAGAACACACACTAACAAAAACCAAGCTTGCTGAAACTGTATCTGTGTCTTATTTGTGTTTTTGTATTTGTCAGTATCTACCACAGTGTCTTAAGTGCAGAGTTCAAGTAAATGTTGGATTCACTGTGATCAAATGAATTTAAAGTTACCGAATGGAACTCTGTGAAACACAGGAACACACTCCATTCAAATGAACACACTTTATTTGGCTGCTTGGCTTTGTAGCTAAAATCCTAAGATTTTGGGTTAGAAAAAGGCTTAGATTCTGGTTTATGCCTTTCGTGTACATGGAGAAGTGTGTATTGTGGGTAAGTTATGTGGCATTTCAGAGTTTAAATTTTCTCACCCATAAAATGGACAAAATAACTATCTACCTAATAAGGTTGACATGAAGATGACATACTTGTAAGATGTTCTGCATAGTGACATTTACATAGGCGATGTATGTTAATAACAGTAATGGTAATACTAATATAAATAATTGTGTATTTTTTATGACTGTGAACTTGGGTTAACTTAGTAGGCTAAGTCTCAATCATTTCTTTGATCCATTTAAATTACACAAAAAAATAAAATTTCTAATAGTTAAAAGCCCATTGTTATTTTATTTCTATAAAAAATGCAAGAGATCTTTGTGCCTGAAGTTTATTAGAAGAAAGCAGGAGTTGGCAACTTTCTCCTGGAAAGGACTACAATGTGAATATTTTTAGGTTTTGCAGTCAACATATGGCCTTTAGCATAAGTTTTCAACTGTACCATGGAGCCATAAATGAATGGGTGTGTCTGTTTTTCAGTAAAAAATGATTTGCAAAAACAGGCAATGACCCAAAGGTGGTAAAACCAGAGGAACACACCAAGTTAGCAAAATGCACCTTTGAATGATTCTTCATAAGGCTTGTCTTCCATCCAGTATTTATAAGACATCACTGTATCATTATAATAAACTCTACAATCAGACAACTAAGTTGTACATGTAAAATAGAAAAGACACTTGACTGGGTTTGGTCCACAGGCAATAATTTGCAAAGAGAATCTGAGGTCAAAGTAGAATAGGTGAATCAGAGTGTGATTCACTATTATTTCCACCTAGAGAAGGCTAGGCTCTAGCCACACAGAGGTGACCTAGTTATATCAAGGAATACATGCTCCACAAGGAAGATGGACATCCTAGAACATGTAGCCAAAGTAAATGGATTCAATACCTAACAAATGCAGCTTGTTGATCTAGTGTTTTCAGGTTGTATTTCTTAGTTTTCTCCAAATGGTTGATTAGGAAATCAGACACCCTAGAGAGCTTCCAATTTTAGTATAATTTTAGAGAGTAGAGGGGTTTCACTGTTTTGTTTTCCTATAAAGAGAGAGTGAGAGAAGCCAGTGAGGAAGATGTTAAGAGTTTGTCGATATGAGTTGTCCCAAAAACAGAGTATTTTCTTTTGTTTGGTTATTTATAGAATGTGTCTACAGTAGACTTAACTACAATGTATAATCAGCTATTGGGAGAAACTCACTCCATTGGCAATGGAAGAGAAGGAAACCTGAACTCCATCCATTGGTGGTACTGAGGACTGAGTGGCTTAGTAGATCTCCAATTTCAGTTAAAACAAAACAAAAACAACAACATCAGCACACACACACACACACACACATACACACACACACACACACACACCATCTTCAAAACATGTCTGTTAGCCCCAACCTTAAGCCAGATTTAACCCTCATCTTTTTTTTTAATTGAAAATCAATGGCAGAAACTGTCACCAGCCAATATTAAAATACCCAGAGCAGCCAGAATGGAATCATGAACACTAGGCAAGATTCTATAATATCTGACCAGCCTCAGAAAAGTAATAAATGGACCAACTTTTGAGCAAATGCTCTTAAAGGTTATTTATAGATAAACTTACATTAGTTCAATCTGAGCCTGATGATGGTAATAGATTGAACATGAATATAAATTATCCAACCTTCATTAGCCTAGCCCTAGCTTAATTTGTATATGACCAGATGACAGTATGTGGGTGGGTTTTCCTCTCTTAAAAATTTGAGGATGCAGTTGGGAGCACAAATTGCCAAACAAACCCAAATTGCAGAAGCCAGTCTATCATAGTTTCCAGAAAATCAGAAAGGCCATTAAATTTGAATGAACATTACAAGAGCTGAAACCCAGCTTGAATTGATGCATTTTCATTTCAATTGCACTTGATTATTCTTGTTATGTTATTACTATGCTCATAACTGTTGCAATTTGTCAGAATAGAGCGATTACTTCCCAAAAGTAATATGGCATGAAATCAAGAATGCCAAATGATGGTTTGCTCTGAGCACCCATTTTAGAGGCAATTGGTCAGGTGGCATTCAGGAAGCTGAGAGAAGAGTGTTGGTCAGTTTGAACACTTATATTTGGAGAGAAACGTCCTGTAGAAGGAACAGTGAATTTGAACCCAACTCGCATGATCTTGAGCTGATGTTGCAAATTATGTAACATTCCAGGCCTTCACACAAGGTGTTACTTCTTTTGAAAGTACCTTCCTTCCTTTTCCCCATGGTCTTCTTGGTAAATTCTTCTTCTTCAATTTTCACCTCTATTATACATTCTCTTTGATTTCCCCCATTAGAGTTGATCATTTAAAACTTCATGAATGATAATAGTGATAATATAACACATTATTTCATACAGGTAAAATGGTATAGTGTTGTTAAAGTTCCTATACCATTTTGTATTTTAATCTTTTTATAGATCTATCTTCTGCAAAAACTTTCTTGATGGTGTATATATTTGCACCCTCACTCCCAGAAAAAAAAGAGACCAGCTATTAGTTCTCTTCTATCCAAAGGTATTTTAGCCTTAAAGAATATAGATTTTAAAATAATAACTATTGCGCCATCAAACTTACATATGTTTCTCCAACGTATCTTTGAGTCCAATGTTTTTTTATTGATTAATGAAATTCATGTCTTTCTTTCTAAGTCATCTTGCATCTCAAAATTTGTGATCAAGTTAGGTAGACTGATAAAATTTTCTCCAGTTTCTAAAAATTCATGCCATGATCATTCCTTACTGTTTGTGGCAGTTAGACCACTTGCTTGCTGACAAATAAGCAATTGAAAACCCTCATTTAGAATTTTCATTATTTTTATATATTTTTTTCTCTTGGTAAGTAAATTTATGATTGCAAGACCTGCTTCAGCAGTGGGTAAACAACTGTGTTTTCCATGTAAGAAAAATGTCTGAGAGTCTGAGGATTAATAACTGATAACAAATGCTAGGACTGTATAGCAAAATACCTTCTATTTCTAAATTTGTTAAAATACATTGCTAATGTTTCTCTTTTGCTCTCACACTCAGAAAAAACCTAATAGGAGCCAAAAAGAAATCCTCCCTAGTTTTCAGCACTTCTAAAACGAGAGCAAAGAAATTACAGAGGACTTAAATCAGAATGCTATCTTAAACCCCTTGGGACAGGAAGGGAGTAGTCCCACTCCCAGGTAGGTGAATTTGCTTAAAAATTATTAAAAGCAAAGACACAGTGCCCCATTTGAAAGACCATCTTAAGGATGCATCTCTTCGTCATCACAGGTGACAACTTCATGTCACACAAAATAATTTTTCAGCTCCAGAACACCCAATCATCTGTACATTGTCTTTTGAGAAAAACCATTCCGTGTGAGGAAATGGAATTAATCTCAAGGAGACAAATGTATTGTTATCCTTCGCATGTGCGTTTATATGCCCATTATTGAAACAAATCCCTAAAGCCATTTTTATTTTCTCAAGTACTGGTGTCTTAGCCTATTTAAGCTGCTATAACAAAATACCACAGATTGGGTGACTTATAAACAAGAGAAATTTGTTTTTCACAGTTCTGCAGGCTGGAACATTCAAGGTCAAGGTGCTGGCAAGTTTCAGTTTCTGGTGAGAACCTGCTTCCTGGGCCACAGGCAGCAGTCTTGTCTTCACAAGGCCAAAGGCATTAGGGAGGTCTCCGTGATCTCTTTTAAAAGAGCACGGCTCCCAGACAGGATGGCTCCGCCCTCATGAACTAATCAACCTCCAAAGCCCCATCTCCAAATCCCATCACCTTGGGGCATAATTTTCAATATATGAATTTTGGAGGGACACAAACATCCAGTCTGCAACAGTAACTCACATTCATGGACCATTGCTTACCTAGGTACCACTGACTGGTTTGAACTGCCTGAATCCACTTAGACTCAATGTTTTTTCAAGAAATACAGTCGGCCTATTGTCTCTGTGGGTTTGGCATCCCAGGACTCAACAACTGCGGGCTGAAAAGTTATTTTCACATTCCCAACCGCAGGTTCCCAATCGCAGGTTCCTGGTAGGGAGGAAATACTGTTTCCCGCCGCGGTTGGTCGAATCTGCGGATGCAAAGTCTTGACTGTAGTTAGCCTTTTGAGGAGTCGAAAGGGCTACACGAATTTTCGACTGTGCTGGATCGAGGCCGTTCAAGCAAGAGCTATACTTCCGACCACATCATAGCATCTCCCTCCAAGAATGACCTGACCTCTTGGATTCGATGTAATATATTTTTTTGCCTGAGCTGACTGAAGTAAGTGAAAACCAAATGGCCTTCTATAAATCTAGAATCCTATAACTAAAATTGAACTGAGGTGGGCAATGGCAACTTCTTGGTTATAAGATATTTTCATTTTATTTATGAATTTGAATCAGAAATTAATTCTTTTATGATAAAGAACTGTGAAGGTTATTATCCAGATGGGAGTTATTTGCTTCCAGTTGCAGGTTGAGATCCAGGTAAAAACAACTATAAATAAATATATATACATAATATACATATATAATATATGTAAATTTATGCATCTATACATTTATACATGCTTATATGTATTTAAGGACTTCTCAATTAATGTTATCAGCGAATAAATAACCTAAAATAGGAAGCAATATTCACCTGAGAAAGGTATTATGAGGGAGGTTGGTCTACGTGATTAGGCCATCTGGGTTTGCTAATTGGCTCTTATTGAAGTTAGGTTCCTACCTGCCAATGGAGACTACAAGACAGTGGCTGTATCTTGCTCTAAGCTTACATTTCAAAGGAATAGCACCCAGGTCCTTGTGAAAGACATTCCTGGATTGTAAAACTGTCAAGACACTGTGAAAAGGGTACATCTAAAAGGGGCAGAGAAAGGATTTACAATTTCAAGGTTCTTTTTTTTTTTTTTTTAAGTAAATGTTCTAAAAAAGCTAGAGCGAGTGTTTTCCAGTCAGAAAGAAACCGGTCTGAACTTTGGTTAAGTTAAGGGAACACTAAGGCCACCTTGGTCATAGAAAATATTTAAAAATATTATCTAATACTATTGCTAAATGATTCCATTTTCATTGTCTTTATCCTACACTTTCCAAATTCTCTGCTATCTGTATATTAATTAGTCTTATTTTGTTTATCGACATCCATTACTATTTGAAAACTTGCCAGGTAAAGACAGAGCAAAACCATTCTTTTCTGAGTAACATCCCTCCAAAGAAAGAGAAAAATGAGATCAGTAGAGAAAGGATTTAACTGAAAGTTTACTGGTCACCCTTAGTTTATGTCAGAGAAGAAAAAGGAAATCATTAGCCCTTCAATCATTTCAATTACAAACAAGAAAATATGCAGTTCTCAGAGAGAAAGTCCAAATATAGACACATTTGCTGTTAATTTTGAGATCATCATAATGTAAAATATCAGGGGAAAGGAAACACACAAAGCTGACAATAGCTCAAAAGTAATATTTCATTAAAGCATGTGCTATTATCGTGGAGACTTCATCTCAAGGAATAGTGTCAAACATTTACTTGAGTTAATTTTACAAAACTCACTTTTTGTGAGTTCAACATCTCACACCATTATTTCTACCCACCCTATAACCAACATTTCATTCTGAAGCCCTATTTAGGGAAATGTATCTAAATATTAGACATGTATGACAAACAATCTCATAAACTTTTCCTGCTAATTAACCCACAGGTATATTAATTACATCAGTACCAGCAGACGGCAATTGTGTTACTTTAGCACCACTTATTAGCACTGTTAATAAGCCTTCTTAGAAAAAAGGCTTGGAAAAACTGGTTTAAATAAATTTAACAAACAGGTTAACTTAAGTATTTCTTGCAGACTTAAGTCAATAGTGATGCTCGAGGAAGGGGAATTTTCATTATGAAAAATGTCTAAACATTTTGGTGGAGTAATTCTTTGTATGTGTGCATAGCAGTGTGTGTGCGTGTATATAAAATCTATTTAAAATATCATAGAACTGATGATATTTGGACACACCTTTATGAGATCTCCCAAATTTGAATGCTTACAAATACCATATATACACTGCAAATGAGTAAAAGAGATAAGATAGGTACTTTTACAAATAGAAATATTTATATTCATAAAAAATGGGCAGCTACTGCTCTGTGCCCACTGTTTGGTGTCAAAAAATTTAGGCATAGTATTCAGATTTTTTGATTTTCCAAGGAAGTCAATGATATAGGTATTTATGTGAAATCTTACTTTTAGATTTTGGCAAATTATTTTAGAAATACTGTATAGTCCAAACAAAATGACCTGCTGATGAGATTTAACCAACAAGCTGCACATTTGTAATTTCTAAACAACATGCATCTTTTACTTTGTCATATATTGTGTATACCACAGTGTTATGTTATTTGAACCATGCATTTTTTTCTTGTTTTTAAGTGCATAGAGAAAATACTATTGATTATTTTATTGAGCGTTACTTATCATGCACTGTGCTTAGCACTCAATCTATAATATTTCACTTAATCTTTACTTTAGAATGGTATATGTGGTTATCTTCAATTTTAAGATCATAAAATGGAGGTTTTTAAATAAGTTAAGTAGCTTGTACAAGATTGCAAAAATTACTATATGGAAAAGCCAGGATTTAGGCTGTGTTTGACTTTAAGTCTGAATGCTTGATCACTGATACTAAATGTTGCATAACTTTTTTATAAGTTGGAGAATATATTACTTATGTTCAATCAATGTTTTTTTTTTTTTTAGTTTCTGAGGTTTAATGTATTTTGTTAGGGACAGGAATCATGCTTCATAGATTTTTTTCCCCCATACCTTAAAATATGCTTACATATAGGTTTTTAGTAATAAATGATTAAATGATTTGATGTTTGGGTATAGATCCATTTATTTTTTCTTCTTCTACTACATTAACTAATACATATAGCTAAGCATTTTATTGGTTCTCAAGAAATAAAATTTACTTTAATGAAATATTAAAGTAATGTAGTTTGGTGGACAACACACTAGTGTTCTGGTCAGTAACCTTGAATTTAAAATATAATTTTATCACTTACTATTCACTCTGTACCTTAGTCTTTTCATTTCTCTATTTAAAAGGCAAGATTAGAAACTCTTAATTTCCATAACTTTATTGTTGGTTTCTATTGTCTGAAGATCAAGCTTGAAAATTAACTTGGGTTCAAGTTTCTATGCCACTGTATCACTTATGTCTCTTTCTGTTGCAAATATTAAGAACTCCAACCCAATCTATTTTAAGTCAAAAGGAATGTGCTGACACAGAATTGGACGGTCCAGAGGTAGCCTGGTTTCCAGTATGGCTTGAACAATGTTACCAGGTTCCCTCTCTCCCCATCTCAAAACTCAGTGTCATTCTCTTTCATAAGTTGGCTTTATTCTCAGATGACAAGCTCTATATCTTTTATAATTTTGTCATGAGATTCAGCAGAAAAGAAAACTTCCTCTTCTCTAGGTCTTGACAATTGAACAGGGCCAGGTTCATGAAAAGGTTTAATTCCTATTCATGAACCAATCACTCTTGCAAATAAGATTAGATCTGGTAATAAGCTTATACCAGAAGCTCTATGATCAGGATAGGATGGGTTCACCTGAGAATCTCCTGAAGAGTTTTAAAGCATACTTATGTATGTTTCCTGCCCTAGGGAAATTAAGTCAGAATATCTAGGAGTAACACTTAGGCATTAACTTTTTAAAAGCACACTATGTGATTTCAGTATGAATCCTGGCTTGACCAATCCAGTTCAGATAATTTATGACTCAACCTTGGAGATGTGACTGAGGCCACTTCATTTCAAAACATATGAGCTAAACATGGTGAACTCTGGACAATACTTTACCAGAAAATGTTTGATGGGTGCTGGACTTAAAAAATCTTGGGCTCCACTATTTTGAACCAAGCAAATTTGGACTCCTCCTTTTTCCTATTATTCTTTCTATTCGTTCCTATAGAAGCATGAAGTAAGCCATAAGACTCCCAGGGGCTTCCACAGCTATATGATCTAGCATATCAAATAATAAAGGTTGAGAGTTAAAATATGAGAATATTTGGGTAGTCACATCTCTCTTTCAAGAGGCTATAGTATCTACAGTGGTCACCAGTGGTTATAATAGGGCCTTTTTTCAGAGGGCTCCTTAAAATATTGCCAGTCCCACAAAATCATGTCTGTGACTTATGTCCATAGTATTCACATCATTCCCTCTTCTTTTGAGACTTAATTCTTCTTACAAGTAAGTGACATGTGTTTCTGAAGAAAAATGCATTCCCAGCTTCATGAAAATGTAAATTAGAACTTTAATTCCCAGCTCACAGGCTCGACATAGTCTTAGGCAATAAGGTATGTCAGAGCAATACAGAACTAATAAGGAAAACAATATGAGCCTTGAAATAATACCTAGGCACCTGAGTGCTTCTTCCAGAAAATAGGGACTCTGAGGCCCATGCTTAAGGGCCTTAGAAATTTGTAAAATGCCCTCAGTTCTAAGGAACTACTTTGTCATTCTTTTAGTGCTGTGGAAGATTTCTTATATGCAAAATAAATTCCTTCATGGCCTGAAAAACCAAAATAGTTTGTACCTGAATCCTCACCTGGGACTGGCTTCCTAGGCATCTCCCCTCAAACTTCTCCAACATTCCTTGAGCAGAGGTCTAATCTCTTTACCATGTCCTTTACAAACACCTTTAAAGATGTAACAGTTGATGATAGAAAGAGTTATGAGATAGAAAGATGTTATGGCAGGCGCTGCACCAAGGTTTTTATAGTTAATAATTTCACTACAGCCATATGAAATATATAGCATTCTAACCAAAAGATCAACAGGAAATTGAATAATAGAACAAAGACTATTAGACTTCCATAGAACATTCCAAACAACTACAGCAAGATGGAGTAAAATTAGTAATCAATAACAGAATGAAATTTGAAAAATTTGCCAGTATGTGACTATTAAACAACATACTAAATAATGAAATAGTCAAAATCACAAGGGAAATTAAAAATACTTTGACATAACATTTTTATAAAAGACAATATAAAACTTAGGAAATACAGTAAAAACAGTACCTAGATGGAAAATTTTAGCTATAAACACCCTCATTAAAAAACAGAAATACCTGAAATCAATAACCTAACTTTTTACCTTATTCACTTGAGAAAGACGAGCAAACTAAACATAAAGGAAGAAAAAGTAGGAAATATTGAACTATTAAATGGATATTCATAGAATAAAAAGCAATAAAAATTTTAAAAAACAACAAAAGTTGGTTTTTCGAAATATTTGAATTAGTTGACAAACTTTTAGAGTGACAAAGGAGACTGATATTACTAAAATCAGGAATGAAATGGGAAATTATTACTACTGACCTAATATAAATGAAAATGTGCATATGAAGGAAAATAATGAAAAACTGCCAACAAATTAGAGAATTTGATCAAATAGATACATTTCTAGAAGAAAAAAATACTACAAAAACTGAATGAATGAGAATAGAAGTTCTGAATAAGCCGATTGTATTAGTCTGCTCAAACTGCCAGAACAAAATACCACCGACTGGGGGGCTTACACAAACAAAATTAATTTTCTCACAATTTTATAGGCTAGAAGTCCCGGAACAAGGTTCCACATTTGGCTTCTCGAGAGAGCTCACTTTCTAGCTTGTAAACAGTAGCCTTCTCTCTGTGTCCTCACATGACTTTTTCTCTTTTCCTCTGTGTGTAGAGAGTGAGAACGAGCTCTGGTATCTCTTACCTTTTTAAAAAAGGATACCAGTCCTAATAGATTAGTTCTCCACAATTATAAACTCATTTAATATTTATTACTTAAATCATACTATAACTACTTGGGAACATAATAAAGCAACTAAAATTAGCTTACAGATAGCTTCATATCATATAGAAACATACTTATTATAAATGATAACTATAAAAGCAAGATGAAAAATTGTATTAGAGTATGATCCCAACTACACATATGTGACTGTATAAAAAGTAATCATGAAAGGTAACACATGAGAATAATTACAGTCGTTATCTTTGGGTTATGGAAATGCCTCCTTTTCTCTTTTTTCTAATTTATTTTTTCTAAAAATTCTATGATGAATATCAATTGCTTTTATGACTATTTTGAGGAAACATGCCTTTTTCAGAAGTTAATAGCATTTTTTTGTGTGTGTTTGTGGTACATATAAAGTATACTGAGGAATAGATAAATAAAAGTGGTATGTTTTTACAATGGAATGTTATTTGGCAATAAAAAATGAGGTTCTAATACATGCTATAACATGGATGACCCTTAAATACATTTTGATAAGTGACAGAAGTTAGTCACAAAATATCACATATTGTATGATTTTGTTTACATGACATGTCTGGAAAGGGTAAATAGACAGAAATTACTTTAGCGGTTGCCCAGGGCTGACATCCATAGAGAGAGTTATGTGTTCCTGGTTTCTTTTGGGGCTATTAAAATGTCCTAAAACTGATTACAATTCTGGTTGATAAGAATATAGTAAAAAATTAAAAAATTTAAAAATAACCAACAACAAAACATCATTGAGTAGTGTTATTTAAGGTTGCATAGTATGGCATATAAAACATACCTCATTAAAGCTGTTATTTAAGTGGGAGAATAGATGAATTTTATGGGGAAATATATGCAAATAAATTTGACAACTAAGTTTAAGTGCAAAAATTTCATAAAAAGCAGAATGACTACAACTAAGACAATAAGAAGACAAATCCAAATAGCCCAATATGTAGTCAATATATTGAATTAATAATATATTAATTTTCAAAAAAACTTTAGATGAAGATGACTTTTCAGGTGAATTCTATGAAATGTATGAAGTAGAAATATTATGAATTCTATACTAACTCTTTCCGAACATGGATTTCCTAGCAGATGTTAGGAGGCCAAATTTTTATTGATAGCAAGACCAGATAAAATGTTATAAAGACTAAAAATTACCAAGCAATTTTCTTCATGAATTTGGACAAAAAACTTTACGAATATTATAAAATAAAATCCAATATGTAAAACTAATGATATACAATGACTAATAGGATTTACACCAGGAAGTAAGGTTGTTTTCAACATTTAAGTAATAATTTATTTACTATATTAACAAAATAAAAGAGAAAAACCATATGATTATATCAATAGCATTTCACAAAATTCAACATACATTCTTTATACAAACTAAACAAAGAACAGAAAGGTCCTAAAATTGAAAAATGGCATTTATGGGAAAACCAACATCTAAAATCATACTTAAAGATGAAGAATAAAGACCATCTGCTTAAGATTGGGAATAACCCAAGGTTATATAGATCCTAGTCATTAATGATGTAAGAATAAAAAATTAACTAAGAATAAAAATTAAAGGCACACAGATTAGAGAGGAAGAATTAAGTCTCCCTAAATCACAGATGCTCTGCTAAGGAATTTACCAAAAAAAAAAAAAAAGAAAGAAAGAAAAAAGATTATTAGACTAAGATATGAATGCAGCAGAGTCACCTGATATGTTTATAATCACAAATAAATTTTATTTACATGTAATTTAGTAATAATTACTTGAAAATAAAATTTAAAACATTAGCATTTATAATTTCAAAACATGAAATATGTAGACATAAAATTGAACTATAGACTGAAAACCACAAAATATTACTCTGCTAAATTTAAAAGGACCCAAATAAATGGAGATATATATTATAATCATGGATTGGAAGATTCAGTATTGTTAAATATCAGTTCTGCCAAAATTTATCTATAGAATCAGCACAAGCTGCATTAAAATTTGAGTAAAATTAAAAAAAAATAGGTACAATCTGATACAAATATTTTATGAAATTGCAAAAGATTTAAAATATAAAAAACACAATTTGGATCCTGTGTTTCCATCCTTCACTTTGTTTATATGGTATTAATACATTTAAGCATTAGTTTCCACTTATTTTACTATATGTGTAGAAGGGTAGGGATTTAGAACTCAGTATTTTCCTGGCCCTGTTTATGAGGCTTATTAGTCAAAAGGGGTAGAGAAACATTCATGCAAATTTTTGTTAACCTGGATATTATTTATTATTTACATAATTACTGACATTGCAATTATGGTTATGTTCAAGACTTGAAGAAAGTGGCAAAGTATGTTAAAGAGTTAATATATTTAGGCACTATGCTATGCTATTTATATATATTAAATCATATCATCTTACTGAAACTTTGAGAGATAGATAATATTCCTAACTTGTAGAAAAGGAAGCTAAGATTTAACTAGGACCATTCAGATATTTACCTGACTCATTCTATGTTTGGTCCCATGTCACCCTAATTTAATGCTTTTTTTTTTATTATTATTATACTGTGTTAATGAAATTAGCTGGCTAAAGACACTCAACTTCATTCATGAATTATTAACTCAGATCTGATCAAATAGATGCCATGTGGCAAAAATAGTGACATGAATCAAGCCTAACTCATCCTTAGAAAGTTCTAAGATTATACAAGATACTTATTTCCCTTTAGCAAATCTTCGGCAAATTAAAATTCCTGAAATATTTTTGATTATGGAATCACAAAATTAAATAGCTGAAAGGGAATTAGATAATATTTCAGTTAAACTCTTTTCTTTTAGAGATGAGGGACATAATGGCCTGGAGTATAAAATGCCTTGCCCAAAGTAACATGGGAAGATTAGAGTCTTAGGTTATCAAATTCTGCCCTTTTCCTGTCATCCCTACTGACTCCAGCGATATGCTAGATACAAAATTAAGGAGGAATGAAGAATGCACAAAGAATCAGAGGAAGACAAGCAATCCTGGTGGCTTTTCTGACTTTCCTCACTGCGCACCAAGGAGAACAGCAAGGCTGTAATAAAAGTTGGCAGCAAGGCAGCCGGCGCCTGAAATATGGAGGAAGTGGGTGAACCAGAAGGCAAATATCATTAGCATCAGTTGTTGGATGGACAGCTTATTGATTTTCTTTTCGCTTTAGTCATGATGCACATCAGCAAATAGCAGACCATGTCATGGGAGCCAAACTAGAATCTGGCAACACTGGGGGAAGATAAAGCCTTGAAAGGGAGGCCGACTGTTGTGACAAACATCTCACGTCCACAGTCCTCTCTTGTGCAGCTCTTTAGGTCAGAGAATGTAACTTATTCTGACATTCTTCCAAGTGCTGCAGGGTACCACAGCTTCTTGCCTGTAGTTCTCTAGTTCTTTCAAATATTCACAGATGAGAGGAACGAGAAAGCTTGGTTATCTCCTCCCCAGAAGGAGGCTATAACAGGAACTCACATTTTCAAGTGGCCGATGGAGGATGATTCTGGAGAGGGTCCTCACATTGCCGCTATGATCTGAGCCCCAGGAGGCCAAGAAAATTCAATCTTGTGCTCTAAGTTTAGAGGTGTTGACTTCCAGAGAACAGTAGTGCATAATTGCATATGGCAGTGGCCACCCAAATGTTTTGAGGCCCTCAAACCATCAGCCAAGGAAAGGAGTCACCATCATGGCACATGTCATGCGCTCTGATCATTAAGAGGAGCTAAAACTATTGTTATACAATGAGGCAAGAAAGCGTAAATTTTGTTACCTGAATTACCCATGGGAATCTCTTGGCCAGCTTTTATGGCAAATGAACTAACATGGGATCCAGAGAAAGCCCTGGTCACTCAACCAGGAATGAGGGTCTGTCACCCCACCAGAAAACTCACCTGTACTAGCAGATGCGCTTAGATGAGCAGAATCTGAAATCAATGATAGGTAAAGATGAGAAGTATCAGATCTGGCCTAGAAACCAGCTGTAGCAGTTAGGCTCTAATTATTACAAACTATACTATTCCTTTTTTTTTTTTAATTTCACATTTGTATCTGGGATATTTTTCAACTTTTAATATATTATATAGGACATATATTGGTAACAGATTCTTCCAGATTCATTAATGTGAAAATGTGCATAAATTTAAAAATTGTCAGTTGGGGGACATATTCTTCCTGGAATAAAATTCTAGGATGGCACATTCCCTTTTTTATTTTTTTTTCTTTTAATACTTAAGCTACATCATTTAATTAGCTTCTGTTTTTAATCATTCATAAAATTAAAACAGCCATCAGTTTATTATTGTTTTATTGAAGGTAGTCCATCTTTTTTCTTTCCCTCTGGATGCTCTTATTACCATTATTTTAGGTTTTTAATCATTTGTGTACCATTGCCTAGATGGAGCCTTTTTTGTATCTTTATTAGGATTCTTGGAGATTATTAAATTTTGTCAGATAAAACAAACAAACAAAAATATGGCTAGTATTTCTCTATGGTTTTCTTCACCTGAGACTCTGATTCCATGCTTTGTATGTCTTTTTAACATGTATCATGTGTCTTTATAGTCTTCTTTCCCTATTTTTTATCACATTTGATCTCTTCCTTCAATTTGGATATTTCTACAGGTATTCTGCTGTTTATAATCTGATGTTATACACAATATTTATTTTAGTGATTGAATTTTTTATTTCTATCATTTTGAATTTGACATATTTTCATGTTTTAAGTTTTTGCTCAAAATGTCTCTCCTTATTTTTTGAATGTAGTAATTGCAATTATTTTAAAGTTCTTTTCTGTAAAGTCCAATTTTTTTTTGTCTTTTTTCTTCCTTTTGTGCTATCGATTTGATGTCACTAATTTTGACCCTGAATCAAAATTTGTTAATTTTGACCCTTAAATTCTTAATTTTGACCCTGAATCAAAATTTGTTAATTGGATCCTGGGCTTATGAAGGAAGGAACATTGGAAATCTTGATGTTTTCTTTGTGCAAAGATGCTTACATTTTCTTGTCAGACAAGTAGTGTTGCAACAAATATCCTTTCAAGAATGGTTTTAAGCTTTATTGATCTATTTCATTTTTGTGTTTATTTCTAGGAAATGTTCCTTATTCCTAAGGCCAAGTCTTTCCAGGGTCCCAACAGAAATTCCCAGGTACTTATTACCAAGGCCCTTCTTGGCCATGTTTGTACTCCAACTTCCATCTCCCCAGCTCTGCGTAATAGCAAAAATCTCTGCTCTCTGATCCTCCACTTACTAGCCAATATTTTGTACTGGGTTTCTTGGCGTTTTCCTGGTACATAAAAAAACTTATTTAGTTACTTTTTGGATATTTGTATGCAGTTTGAAACTTGTTTCTCTGTGATTTCCACTGTTGCAAAACTTTGTCTCTTGTGTTTATGTTGTCTGGTGGCCTTGAGTTTGGTCTCTGACACTTCAAACTCTTCAGTATACTTCAACTGACACTTAACGCTTAGAGGTCTATTCTCAGTACTGCCAAACAAGGAAATGTCAGGAAAAAAAGTCAAGAATAATGTGCTTTTCGTCTTGTTTATTATCCCTATCTCAAGTATTGTGGCCTCTCAGGTGCTATTTGAGTTGGTTGTGCTTCGGTACAAACATCTAATCACATATATTATATATGTGTATGTGTGTTTTTGGGTATATGTATATTTATAATTCTTTTCTACGGAAAGCTTCATCTAGTCCACAGGTCAGTAAGCTGTATCTCTACCTCTCTTGGTAACTTCATTCTTTTAACTTCTATTTCAATGAAACCTATATTTCAATATACTGAAATATTTACTATTCTCTGAACTTTGCTCTTTCTTACTTCCTTGCTTTTACTTATGGTATTCACCCTTTTCGTGATACTTTTCCTATCAATTTTATTAGTGTCTGTTTGTCTTTTGAGTTAGGACTCAGTCATCTTTAACTGTCCCCATTCCATTTTTAACATAATTAAATGTTTGTTTCTTTCCCTAGATTGGGAGTTTTTTTTAACAGAAATTCTGCTTTGTACCTTTTAATATCTTTAGTGTCTGCTAGTATAGCATGTGACTAATTGCATGTGCTATGTCATTCAGTAGTGGGATTATCAATGACATTTTTGCTTCCATCACTCTCGACTTCATATTTAGGGAGACTGAAAGAGGTGAGTGCTGAGTGCTGTTATTGGTGAAGAAAAAAATTGGTGAGATGGAAAAATCTTTATGTCACTCACTACCAGTCCAGAGAATCTCCTAGTAGGCAACAGGCACTAATCCCAGAACTTTGTGTAGTTGAACTACTCAGACATGCTAATTTTGGTTAGATTACTTGATTACAATATCAGTTTACCCCTTTAATGCCTACTTCATACCCACCTCACCTGCACATCTCCATAAAGATGCACCATGCTCATTCTACCTTGAATAATACCTTTTAACCTATAACATTGTTTATTTCCTCCTTCCTTAGGCAAATTTAACAAATTCTCCAAGGCCTAGACTATGCTTCCATCAGTCCATTAAACCTCTCTGGCCACTCCATGTCTACCTATTTCCTCCTGTTTCTCATATATCATCAGGTCAGCTCAGATTCACATTCAATTAGTTTTTGCCAGATTTTCTATGGGTTTTATCTTCTCCTCACAGTAGACTGTATGTCAAGAATGAGAACAGATAGTAGGTATTTTATCTTTTCCCTGTTTTGTCAAACATTAATAAAACCCGGAACATTGGTGAGCATATAAAGGAATCCTAAGAAATATTGCTCAATTAAATGCATAGTCATCTATCTCTTTTGGTTGGGAATGCTGCAATTATATTGATTAAGACAGGGTTTTCCTTATTTTAAATAATATTCTCATAAGAGCTTAATAACTTTTGTTCTATCCAATTTGCCATAGCAATATCACTCATTTTATATACTTAGTTGTACCTCCTTAAAGTGGCCTTAAATGTTTCTTTTATCCATCAATCTATATCATCTATCTATCTATCTATCTATCTATTTATCTATCTATCTATCTATCATCTATTTATTTATCTAATCTATCATCCATCCATCCATCCATCCATCCATCCATCCATCCATCCATCCATCCAAACATCCAAACTTAGCCTCATCACAAGCAAGAATTCGTAAATTAAATGCATGTCTTTTTTCTGACATCCATAAAAATAATTATTTAAAAAAGTCTCTCTTTGCACCACGCAAATCTCCTGCAAGTCACCAGAGCTATACTTCCACAGGGAGGATAGTCCAGTCTTATTCTTATTATACTTTATTTATTTTAACCTGTCTTCTTCAGCCCTCAAGACATATTTTAACTATGATCAGATACCATCCTGGTGCTAGTCAGCATGGAGAATTAATCTAGGCTCTACCACTTACTTGTCTTCTGCCCCAACCTTGACTCTTACCTCTTCAGGCTAATTTCTGTACCATTTCCTTTGAATCCGGATTCTTTATTTCTGCCTGAACCATTTAAACTGATAACTCAATTTAATGGCCTACCTAGCTTTTTCATTTTGACCATGGGTCTTCATCCACTTTCCCTGAGCCCAGTCCTTGCCAATGTAGCAGTGGTTATGAGATGGGAGGAATCAGACACATATGGCTCAAAGAAGTCACCAACTATGAAAGCCAACCATGTGTTCTCACCTTGTCCAACAGCATTAGAATGAGGATTTGTTTATGAGTCAAACCCAGGTCTGTGCGCATGTGGTGGTCAGAAATGTACTTCTTTAAGTTCAGTTTTATCCTCTGAAAGAAAACAAATATTAGTACATGACTGCTGGGGTCTATTTAATGATTAAGTAAGAATATGAATTAAAAATAAGTTGTTATTTTTCCTAGCACAGGAAAACTCCATAAAAGATATGTCATTATTATTTTAATGTCATTATCACACATTAATATATCACTACCACCATTTACAATAGGCCTGAGTAACTAGACCAAATCCAAATTCTTTATTTCTTGGCAACTATTAGAGAAGGCAAAGAGGTTTGCTTGCTGGCTCACCCTGCAGTGGCATCTGGGATCTCAGCTCTGCACGCTATCTGTGTAGGCAGCTGCTTCCCACAGAGACAAGCCTTTCCTCAGAGAACTATTAGAGCAGGGAACCACGGACAAAAATTGAGAGAGGTAATTATTTTTTTTATTCTGAGATGAATCTTTTTAAAAAATCAGAAGACAGAGCCAATAATACAGAAATTTTTAAATGAAGAAAAAAAGAGATATACAGTAGATTAGAGACATAAAGCTATTTGGGCAGGTGACAATGACAGAGCCCTCTTGGCTGTACATGAAGAATGGACATAGAGCAATTCATTCTTGAAGGACAACTGAGTGGAGGTCTGATTAACTTCTTTATTGAGGCACATTTTCCTCCTGAGTGGTATTCACAATATTTAGAGTATTTTTTCTATGTTTACCAGCTTGCTACTTTACGCTTATTATTCTTTAGGCCAGAGTTTTGAGGTTTTTTGATAGTTATCTCTTCTTGGCAAAGGGAACTAGTCAGCTTCAGGATACACTGCTATGACGATGGGGTGATGAACATTGCTTGGTCCTTCTGTTGACTCTAATCAACAATAAATTGTTTCTACCCACACAAGCTGCTTTCTCAAAGCACATGGGCTGGCCTATGAGTGCTGTGTCCTGGTAGTGGTAAGGGAGCCAGGAAACAGAGTGTCCTGCAAAGTGATCATGATGATGATCTGGCAGTGTTAATTTCTTCATCTCAGAGGCATAAAATCTAAGAGCATTTGCATGAGAGTTTTCCTGTGCATTAAAATTGATTGCAAGTAGACAAGCAATAATCGCTTCTGGGGTACTAATTAAACCCTTATATTTATGTGTGTGATTATTTGGCTAGGCATATATAGAGGATTGGGATAAGAGTCAGTCTGAGTATTTAGTGATAAAACTCATCTGAATTTTACTGGAGGCTGAGATCTCTCCCACCCCCCACCCCCTAAAAAAAAAAATAAAAAAAATAATAAAAAAACCTTGAGAAGGGCAGAGGATATACTAGAAAAAGGACATGATTTTGATTATTCATATGTATCTATGTTTGAGTTCCAGCTCTACCTCTTACTAGCTGTGCAACATTGAACAAATTCCCCCATCTGAGCTTCAGGTAAAATGGACAACCTAAAGTTTAGAAATAAGAAATAATTTTTCAAATAGAGTTAATAATAATGCCCACTTCCTGAGTTGTTTTGAGGATCAAGTGAAAGTATACTTGTGAAAGAACCCGTGCTTGTTTACTATTGCTGTTTTAAACAATTACTCCACACTGGGTGCCTTAAAACAACACAAGTCATCTTACAATTCTGTAGCAGTCTGATACAGGTCTCAGTGGGCTAAAATTCAGGTGTCAGCAAGGCTGCATTACTTTCTGAAGGCTTTGGAAAGAATTTGTTTTGTTGCCCTTTCCAGCTCCTAGAATCCATCTGCATTTCTTGGTTCATGTCCCCATCTGCCATATTCAAAACCAAACAGTGGGGGTCAAGTTCTTCATTATTGCATCATTTTTCTTCCTCTTCTGCCTCCAACTTTCACTTTTAAGGACTCTTGTGATTACCTTGGGCCCACCTGGCTAATCCAGGATAATCTCCCTATCTTAAGGGCCTTATTTAATCACAACTGCTGAGTCCTTTTGCTATGCAATATGACATATCCACAGGATCCAGGCATTAGGACAGGAACATCTAGTGGGAGGAGGGATTATTATTCCATCTACCACAGAACACATAAACTATTAAGGCTATGCACATGGCTCTTTTGGCTTATCAAAATTGATGTTTTTTACTGAACTTTTGGGGATGGATGAGGGCTATATTTATCTTTCACCATTATCATAACAAGCCACTTTACCTTTCCCAGGACCCAGAGTGTTCGGTGATAGGGATGTTGATTTACCTCGATGCTGTGATATATATATTTCACATATTTGGGGTCAGAACAGTTTTCTGTAATATCATGGTGTCAAGCTAACTGGTGAGGAGACAGTCAGCCAAACTGAAGTTAGCCATCGAGGCTTTCCTCCTTCCTAAGATGGTACGGACAAGAGGCAAATGAAAGGTGATGTCAGACCCTCAAGGGTCCCATTTTTCTCCACAGAATGGCACCAGGCTCAGGTCAGATGACTTGTAGCACAGGTGAGGGACTCCCTTACTGCTGAGGAGCCCTGCAGAAAAGGCCACTGGCTTTATGTGGGCCCAGAGACCAGAAAGAGAGAAAGGGGAAGAACTAGGAGTGGAGAGAAACTGAATCAGAGTGGAGAAAAGTGCCTCAGTCAAGGTCCCTGATGAGGAGGCCATGGCAGCAGATCCTGGGAAGTGCCTCCCCTGAGGCCTCCAACAAGGAATCCTATGAATGGAGGTGTCTGAGTCTGAGACCTTGACTACAGCTTCCTCCAGAAAACCGCAGTGGACTGACTGTGCATCAGGTCTGGTGTGGGGAGGACAGCTTTCTCCCATGAGGCCTGCCAAGCAAAGCCTTGTGATTACCCATGGTCAGGCTGAAAGATTACAGAGGATTCTGGCTTGGATCGAGACCCCTCAGAGGCATGCATTAAAAAACAAACAAAGAAATATATAAATAGCCTTCAGAGTAATTGCTATAATACCTAGCATTCAGAAAATAGGTGCTTTCTTGGTGGGATAAAAGCATAACTTGTATGGATAAAAATGCCATGTTGAAATTGCAGGAAGTGATATATAACTAGGCATATTTGTTGAAATGTTGCCTACTGACCTTTTCGCATATAATTTCTATAGAATTGCTATAAAATTGGGAACAAGCCTGGAGTTAGAACATGGGTTTCCAAATTTTTACCTGGGAGTCTGTGCTGTTTCTTGATAATAGAAGAGCTTGAATTCCCCTCCCCGCCACCCCCCAGTTTCAGGAATAGAGTAACAGAGAAATAAGAAATGTTTTTGTCTGAGGATATAGCTGATACTATGAGGAGCTACAAAATTCAGCACAAAGGAAAACTGAACTGAAGGAAAATAAATCTTCTCCGTTCATTTTCTTCATTCCCATTTGGCCGAAGGTGTGACATTCCTGGTGGCATACATTCCATGACTTTGCCCAGTGAGCTTTAAATACCTCAAATGATTGCCCTCTTACTATTTCTCCTGGGATCTAATCCCACCATATAATGGAGCTGACTGTCAGGGAGTTCATGATATGATATCCTTGTGTTGAATTCTGGAGAAATTTTCCTTTACTCAATTTTACCTTTGTAAAGAAATTAAGTATAAAAACTAAAAAGCATGAAAAAAAAGTGGTTGTGAGATTGACTAAGGCTAGGGAGGACTGCCTGTTTGGTTGGTTGGTTGGTTTTAATTGGGGCAGGGGGCAGGTGGTACCAAGACATACTAAAAGAAAGGATGATTTGAGGAGAAACACAAATAAAACAGGTCCCTTGGAATGGATCTGAGGAGACAGCAGCAGCCAAGAATCAATAGTAAATCCCATCTAATTCCTCTCATTCACTGTGTGAAATGAACCTCAAGCTGCTGATTTCGGTAATTTCTCTGGATCTGGTCAAGTCTCAGGCTGTTAACTTCAAACTGATATTTAACCATTTAAACATCCATTTCTATCCATGTTAACCTGCACAACAGAAGCTTGAACATTTGCGCTGGAGGTTTTGGGGAATCTGGTGTGGAGCTAGCTTAACTCTCCTCCAAATTCTGAAATCGTAGCATATCTGCTGCTTTTCCTATAGATAACCATACCATACCCCTCCCTCCCTCACCCCAGAAGATATTTTTATGTTCCTCAGTTTTGAAACTCAATTCTCAAAGTCCTGGATTTTAGCAACTAACAGCAAGAGGCTGGCAGGTAGCACTCAAGAAGTCTCTATTGTCCCCAGAGACAAAAAAGCACTAGATTTGTCCCACCTACCTGTCAGGGTAATCTTGAGCATAGTCTCCAGGTGGGTGCCACAAAGATAAAAGCATATGATGACATTCTTAGGATTTCTTTGTAAAGTTACTCAGAAATAGGAGTGATGTTCAAATAAGTATTTCTTTTTATCATCCCAAAGCAAAATGCTTTAAATGGAGTCATGACACTGAGTCATATACTTTTAATGCCATTGTTTTGAGGCCCTCGGGGCACCTCTAGCCTTGTCACTTTCTTACTAACATCGCTTTGAACCCAAGCCCAGTCACTCTCCTAGTTCTTGGAATAAAATTCAAAATCCTGAGCACATTTATCAGCTCCTGCCTGATTTGGGTCTCTTATTTCTCCAGCTTCATCTCTAGCTGTCTTCCCTGTAACCTGTCCACACTGGTCAACTTTTTAAAATGAGCCACCTCCTTCAGCATCTCAGAGTTCTCAACACACTACAGCTCCTTTGGCTTTTACTGCACCATCTACTATCTTCCTCTTTCCGTAAACTCCAATCACTTTTCTTTTGTTGTTGTTTGTTGTTGTTGTTGTTGTTGTTGTTTAATCTCCAAAAATTTTTGAATTACAGTTGAAGTTCACTTTTCCTATTATTGTTTAATTTTCACATCTTCAGAGAAAAGTTTTTGATCACCCCTACTCCCATACTAGATCAATTTCCCTGCCATGGGCTCTCATAACACCATGCACATTCCTTTCATAGCGGGTACAATTAATCACATAACTGCACAGGTGAATATGCAGATGTATTTTTTTCCCCACTAGATGGCAAGTTCCATGAGTCCAGGGACCCTGTCTGTTTCACTCTCTGTTGCTCTATGTTCTAGTGTAGTAACTGACACAGAGTATGTAGAATATAGCTTTTTATTGGATAAATAACTTTATGTGTTGTAAGTTATAACATGAAAATGAACAGAATGACTGCCCAAATTCAGAGACCTGTGAGTGGCTGTTCAACATACAGATGTTCCTCAACTTATGATGGGGTTATGTTCTGATAAACTCATCTGAAATTGAAAATATCATAAGTTGTAGATACATTAATACACGTAACCTACTGATCACCATAGTTTAGCCTAGCCTACCTTAAATGTGTGCGGAACACTTGCAGGTAGACAAAATCATCTCACTGCTGTGCCCAGCATCACTAGAGAGAATTTGACTCAAATACTTAGCCTGAGAAAAGATAAAAATTCAAAGTACAGCTTCTACTGAATGCTTATCAAGCTTTCACCCCATCACAAAGTCGAAAATTATTAAATTGAACCATCGTAAGTTGGGAACTGTCTGTCATTGAACTGAGTAAAAAAAAAATCACTTTCCATGTGGAAACTCATTTGCTGCCTTAAGTCATCAAATCAATGTTCCAAGTATGTGCAAATGTCTTGTAATAGGTTCTTGTTTTTTTTTAATACATGATAACATACAGCATTCTCCATACACTATTCTACATGTTCTAACATACACTTCATACATAAAATATCCATACTAATAGTTACCTTTCCACTGCGGATTCTGAAAATGTTCCCCTTATGTTTTGTACCTTATTAGAATATATGCGCACATGCATGTTTGTCAGTGCGTATGTATTTTTTCTTATTCAAACTGTAAACCCATTGAAAATGATGTCATCTTCATTTTATTACAGCCGAAATGTTTATTGTTAAATAACACTTATTCAGTGGTGTGCTAGAGCCAGCTCATATTGGCTGATAAGAATTGTGAGTTTCCCTTCCCAATTCTGTGTTCAGTCATATCAAATATGTAGCTTGAAGTCAGACATGGTGGGAGTATTTACACCATGGAAATCAGCAAAAAAAATAGAAATCAGAGCTGTTTTCCCTGAAGGGGTGGTTGTTAAATATTTACTAGCAAAAATAAATGTTATAATACTAGTTAAGAATAACTATAATTGCCTATATCTTGAGAAAATTAAGAAGATCTTAGTGTAGTCACAAGTTATTAGATTACTAACTGTGATATAGTTAACTATGACATTCAAATTCATGTAAATGTAGAGACTGGCTTAGAGGAGTGAAGAGATTCCTTATTGTAGGTAGGCAAAATTCTTCAGTCATTCAGAAGGCAACTCATTCAAAGATAGGAATAAAGGAAACAAATTTAAAATCGAGCATCTGCAGATGTCAATGTAAAAAATGAGCAGTGTTTGTAATTTTGGGAGAAGAAATCTATTCCAGAGCTATTGCTGGAGTAAAAGGACATGGGTATGTGTAGGAATAGAAGTGAATACATAGTGTGTGATGGCCTTTGTTAGGAAGACACAGGACCTTTGAAGCTTTCTAAGCAGAATCATACAAACAATCAGTGCACTAAGTCTGAATTTGTAAAGAGCATTCCACATAGACTGGTACTGACAGTTGAAAACATAATGAGGCAACCTTAAGAAATAAGGTCTTATGCTCACAGTTTTTAGAAAATTTCTAAACTGGAATTGAAAGTTTAGCAAAGGATGATACCAAAACAACCTAAATTGAGCTGTCAAGGTCAGAACCCAAAGACCCAATTAAAGATGGCCAGAAAAGGCATACAGAGCTCAGCCCGGGTCTGTGGGGCCTGAGTGAGCAGAACCAGGAAGTTCTCTATCACTTCTCAGCCCTAGTGGTCTCCTTTCTCTCAGACTCTACTGCACTTACTGCCTGCTTTGCTCACTAGGCATTGAGTTTTTGCTGCTTCTGGTGGTCATTATCTTCAAATGTAGCATCTTCAGCCATTCTCTTTGCTACCTCTGTGCATGGCATAAAACATGAGATACCTACAAGGTATCTCAAGTTTGAAAACAGCCATTCTCTGAATCTAAACCACAAGCATCATTTCCACCTATAATGTTAACAATCTCTGGCACATCCTACCGACTTTCTTTATATATTTTGATCCTAAAGCTGAACTCCAGATACACGTCTATAAATTTTCAGGCCTGGCTGCTTCATGCAGTCACCCTCTCATGGGACATGGCAACCACAGCACATCTCTCACGGAGCTAACTAAAGTAAAAAAAAAAAAAAAAAAAAAAAAAAAAAAAAACAGCATATCTCTCACAGAGCTAACTAAAGTAAAAAAAAAATTCTTTTTTTTCTCTTTTATTGTCTGTTTTGTATAAATTCCAGGTCTTAGCAAAGCAGGTGGTCCAGCTTTGTACACCACTGTGTGCTTCAATTAAGCCTTTTTCTGGGTTATACTGTTGGTTCCCTGTTGAGTGTTCCCAGATCCTAAGCTTTGTGGGGGTTCTAGGAGAGCTCTTCAATTCTCTTACTGGATGCTGTAGTGGGCTCTTCAAAGATTATTGGTTATAAGAACTATTTGGACTCCATGAACTTGTTTATTGTGCACAATTTTTGAAATCCACCCACAGTTATTTGTGTTTGTCCTATTTGTGAAACTTTAGACTTAATACATAAGCACATGATCAGGGGCTAAGAAGTTAGAAAAATAGACTTTTTCTATTTTATGGTTATCCTTGTTGATTTTTGTTGTGGCTTTAGCTAAAACATTAGGAAGAAACTAACCAGAGAAACTCGTGGGTTCTTCATTTTCGGCCATTAGGTTGGATGACACAGTGAAATGTGGACTGAAATAGATAGCGTTAACTCAGTGTTGCCACCACCTATCTGAATGACCTTGAGAAAGTCACCTCATCTTCTCAGTTGTCTTTCTTCATCTGAAAAATGAATAACTCCAAGGCTCTTTCTGATTCTAATGTGCTATGAAGACATAGCACTGAAGTCAGAAAGCCCCATAGAGAGACAGAACTGCTTTAGTCTATATTTGAATAATATAGAAGTAAGGATCAATAGATATTAAAATGTCAAGAGGCAATGCCTCGGTTTTGTCCTAGAAAAGGTGTATCATCCATACTACATCCATACATAATATTACTGCAATTGGAAAGGTAAGAAAAAATAGCAGAGGAAATAAAAACTGTTCTCACTATTTGTCAGATGTGTGCTGAGCACGTTGCTCATATCATCTTATACAACAGTTCTATGAGGTAGGCATTGTATCTCCCCCTGACACATGAGCCCTAAAGAGGTTATGTAATTTGCTTAATGTCACATCACTAACAAAACCTGTTTCAGTCCACAACTTCTTGATGTAAATGACACTGCCAACCCAAGAGGGAAGGAGACTGGTGCCACACCATACTCATCACCAAGTTGCTGGGCTTAATATTCGGATGTACACTGGGGAACTCTTCAGCCCAACTGTCTCAGCAAAGACTGTAGGAGGTTTTGTTCTGGGGTGTGTGAAGAAATCTGGAACTCACATGTTTCTGTCAGCAGTGTAGTTTGACTAAGTAAGAAAGAAAAAGTCTTGTTCATGTCAGGCAGATGCAAGATGAAGCAACTGCTCTGATTGTCCCTTCTCAGAAGAGAACATTTCTTCTGTGTTCACCAGTGATATTACCAATGACATGATTCTTAAACTTGCTATCCAGTTTTCTGAGGAAATGAAGAGTAGGTTAAGTGGACTGGATGAATGGTCCTTTGCCCAGAAAAAGAAAACAAAAAACATTTTATCATCAAGCAGTGTTGTACACACAGTCCCATGCTGTTTGTGAAGATTACCATCTATAAAGTCATTTTTCTTCCTCTTCATTCTTTGTCTTATGATATTTTTTTTTCACACTCATATTAAAAAAGACAATAATACTGAGTTAACGTGCTTTTTCTGGACCCTGAAAGGAAGTAGACAGCAGATGCTTACATAATTATTATGTTCTATGAGGAAAGTGTACATTTGGGGTCATTTGTGTAGCATCGAAGTACGCCGACCTATCCACCCACTTTCTGACACTGATAATACCTGCCAGCGTGATGAAGGTTTAACTTCTTCATGAAAGCTGGACCCCTCGAAGGAACCTTCTCTAGAGCTTATATAAGTGATTAGTGATCTGAGGGGCCATCTAGTATTATTTCCTTCTGGTTATGGGTGAGATGTCGAACCCAATGGAGATCTGATCCAGGACTGCTCTCGTTAACATCCTTCTGTATTCACTGATGAGATTTAGTTTCAAATTATAAGAAGATCTCTTGATCTAGTATAAGAATAAAATAGAAATGCCTGGATTTCTTGTCTAAGGCCACACTATACAGTCAGAACCCACACCTTGCCTGATGCGTCTTTCTCTTAGGCTGGAATACATGATAACACGGCGAGGCAGAGAACAGCAGAGATGAATTACCTATGAGCTACCAAGCAGAAGATAGCTCCAAAATAAAGGAGACAAAAGTCTCAGCATTTTGTTTTGTTCCTAAAAATTAGCAGAATATCTAGAGAGACCTTGAAATAATCACAGGTTCTGGTCAACAAAATGGAAAGCAAAGGATATAAGGATGGGCTGAGAGCAGAGGGGATGTTTTATGTTGTGCATTTTTCTACGAGAAAATCTAAAACTTACTAATGAGAAATTATATTCTCCGAAAGATATTTTTTGACCACTGCACCACCAGGGGAACACTAGAATATTCTAGTATGCTTCTTCATTTCTTCTTTTTATAAATTTGTCCTCTTCTACCATCTGTTAGTATTCATTTCTTCATTGACATAACAAACAGTCCAGTGACTATATTTGATTGAGTACTTGAGTTTGTACTTGGGGTCTTATCTTTTAGCCCAACATCATGCTCCTAAAAAAGTTTTGTATTGATTAAAATATTCTTCACCTCTATGATCTCCATCTCACAATTTATGGCTATGAGACTCAGGACCAAAGACCTTGCTGAATTCATATTGAGACAAATCTCTCTATTTTCTTATTCTAATAAACAATTATTTTCATATCTGATTGTTATTGACTTTTGGGTGATTTTTCACAAAAGTTCACAGAGTTTAATTAGCTCAGGACCCATGAAAACCTGAATTCACCTCTGCTCTTCTATATACAGTCTTTCCTATAATGACAGATGGAAAGCCCGGAAATACAGTGAGAATGTCTTCTTGCTTCCTCTCTACTCCCAACTTTCCCCAAGGCCAGGCAGGCAATATTACAGGAAAAAATAATTTAACTGACTACTGTCAATGTCCCAGAGGCTCACAGGTTGGATTACAGCTTTGCTTGTTGGATATGAGAAATGGTTAGAGGCACAGAAGACAGAATTGTAGGCAAAGGAGGCTATTTGGGAACTAGAAGAAAACAAAATAGAGCTATTACACCCTAAATATGTGGTGGGAGTTAGTAGTAAAATTACTTGGTGGAGAAATACTAAAACCCATGGAAGAGAAAAACAATAATTTACTATGTGTGGACATTGCGTGGGAACACTACAGATATTTTAAATGGACAGCAGAGCAGCATACACTATTGAAATGACTCAATTTGTGTTTCCTACCAGTTGTACAAACTAAAATGGTACACTTTTTTTGTAGATTTAAAAGAAAAATACATTTCATAGGGAACAGCTAACAAAGTGTTTAACACGAAATACTTTAAGAGAGAAATCTGAAGGCAAAAGCTATCAATTTTAACTGAAGGGATGAATCAAAACAGAAATGGCTTTCCGATGCCCAGTGAGATGTTCTGATTATTAATGATGGGAGCAGAATCTTTTCAAAATGCTGCAGTAAGCCAAATATTGTGGCAATTTTATAACATAAACATGTTCAAAGCAAACACCTGTTGTTGTCTGGATCTCACTGCTGGTTGCCTAACCAGAGCCACACTCTTCCCACTCATTAACCATAATGCGAGGTGCTAGTTTCCCAAAGAATAAGTTAAACTACTGCAAAAACCCAAAGAAAGAGTCTGCACCCATTACCCTCCCTAACATTTGCACTTTGCATTTCTATATCTTTCTTTCTTTCTTTCTAAATGTTCTAAAATGTTTTCATGCTTGGTTTTTGCCCCCTTTCCATACATTTTCAAGGTCTTAAGAAAATAAGAATTCTATTTCTTGTATTGCTTTCAAAAATAGAATAAGGTAAACAAATCTTATCATTTCTGAATCATTTCATCTTTATTTCATCTTTATTGTATCTTCATAATGTTAGTTTTTCACACAGCTTTGCTTTGTCTTCCCAGCACGATGATAATTTTAGCAAAAATATATCAGGTTTCAGGCATTTTAGAGATGCAAAGTTGATTAGGACCCAGTCAGTGTTCTCACAGAAGTTTTAGATAAAGAAAAAGCACAAGAGAAAACTCTTTGTAACATGTGTCAAGTTATTTATTTCATCTAAAACTGCCTAAATTTGAGCATACAGATATGTATGCTCCCTAAGAGCAAGTAAAGCATCTTCATCATTGCTATAATCTCCGACATTAGAAAGTGTTTGACACAGAATAGATGTCCAATTATGTCTGTGTTTTTTAGAACTATCACACAGACAGAATGCAACTGAGCATGTAGAGATACATAAGACAATCAATCACCGAATTCATTGGAGGTGGTGGGATGATACATAATTTAGAACAGTGTAAAAGCTTTTTTAAAAAAATAGGTCCTTAAAAATATTGCTGATTCACTACTTTTTTGAAGGTAATAATGTCACTTGATCTACATCATGTCATCCAATGATTTCTATACAAATAATTCCCACACATCCCAAACACAGAAAAAGCCTAAATTGAAATATACACATAAGACTTCTATCAACACTAAAGGGACAGTGGAATGTGAAACTGTGGATTTAATTTATAAATTCTTTTAATTTACATTTTAGTGATGCTGAATATTATCTTATAAAAACAGAATTACAAGCATTTGAACAGCCTTACTCATTTGATTGCATATAAAAATAATATCTGAGTCACAGGCATTTTCCTGTTCACTGTTTTCCCTGATGCATTTGCTTTGTTGAATGAGAATGGAGAAAGTACTGACTGTTACAGTGTATAAAAAGACATCAAAAAACAAACTCACAAAGTCTCAGTGGCAGGAATAAAAGATAGCTGGTATAAAAAGCAAGGAAGTGAAGCCACAATATCTTCACAAGTACGTGTCATGGACCTCCTGATGAAGAGTTCTGAAAACTAAAAGATAGCGTGCCTTTTTAGAAAATGTGTTTTCCTATTTCAGACTAAAGCTGTTGTTCTCTTCTGGTTCTGATTATGCAACATGGTATCATGGTCTCCTTGACAACGCTTCATTTGCGTGAATTGAGGTGATGGCAAAGCCATCCTTCCCATGATCCTCTGAGCAAGTGTTGGCCTCACCTGGTCCATCTTTCTAGCTCATTTCTAGCTCATTTTCTACCCACATTGGGTACCACTTTAATTCTACGTTTGATTAATGTCCCACTGATTTATGAATGCCCTATTCATGTCCCATTCTCCATGTTCTTAGATTTACAGTCTAGAAATGAATGGTTCAAAGTTCAAGATATGTAATGCTTAATTTTTTCTTCTAAACACTCATGTTATTCTGTATTAAAATATTAAAATACTGATGGCCTCTCAGAAAATCCAGTCTTGGCTATGTTCTGTGATTTTCTGAGTCATATATCCCTGTTTACCTTTTATCTGCCAGTTAATGGTTTTCTCCTACCTCACAAGGCTCTCTGGCCACAGTGACTTTTCCATTTCTCAAAAACTAACATCAGGGCTTTTGACAATTTCATTTTCTCCCCTTGGAACAAGCACAAGCTTCTCCCTATTCTTCTTTTTTACTTCCTATTTATCCTTTTCTTGTTAGCTTCAACTACACTGAGAAGCAGTCTATCCAATCTTTAATAGTTCATACTCCGCAAAAAAAAAAAAAAAAAAAAATTATGTTGGAATTTTCTTCTTACTAGAGGTTTGACCTTGAAAAATCTGCCTAATATCTAAAACTTTAGTCTCCTTTTTCATAAAATAGCAGTAATAATGTTAAGTAGCTCTGAGGTTTATGAAAAATGAGAATCCAAAAAATTCCTTGAAAATTATAGTATAATTTAAAACTCTTTCTAGTGCCTCAAGAAATAGAGTAGCTATGTAGCAACAAAGACACAAACAACAAAATTGGAACATGTCTACATTAGTACTCTTTAAATTTATTTTTCAACATAAACCATTTAATATAAGAACGTGAGGATAAACCATTGTCAATCACAATGATTACGTTATAAAACTTGCAATGTGGAGCAAAAGGTAATTACTAGGCATTTGTAGGGCTTGATGACCCAGGAAACAAACAAAAAGCATGGGAATAAACACGTGCTCGCTGGAAACCCCAGGCAGCCATCTCAAAAACAGCTGCTGAAATGCAAGGGCTTTGTTGACTTCAAAAGTGGGCGATTGCAGGGGGTTAAAGCTCTGAAAAAGATGAGCAGTCTGAGTCATATGAATCCTCAAACTTAGCATATCCAAAGCTCTCTTTCAGGAAAATCTCTATGCTGAGGAGAGCTTTTACATAGAGAAAAGAAAGTGCAGAGGAAAGTGGAGGAGAGGAACCATGCTAGGAGCCAGCAGAAAGGAAGAAAACTTACTTTGAACTGTACACCAGAACAACAGAAGAGGGCACTCCGGAGCCCTCGGAAGGTGAGGCAGGAACCTTTCTTCTGGCATCGTGAATAACAAAAAGATTAGGTAAGATAAAATTGTATATGCAGTCTTATTAAAAAGAGAGTAAGTAGCCTTATGATATTCCCACATCAAGAAAAGCATGCTGGAAAACATGATTATAAAAGATAAGAATCCTAACATGTTTCAAAGGGAGATAAGTACAAAAAGATAGTGGCATAAGCTATGAAATATAATCATAATTAAGAACACTTGAATATGTATTAGATCTTAATAAAGATTTATAAGTAAAATTTTAATATCAGTAATTAAAGTTAACTATGAAAAAACAAGACTGAATTTAAAAAGCAAAGAAGAGGAAGAGGAAGGAGAAGAAACACAAAAATTATTTGAGAGGAAATAGTAAATTTAAACATATGCAAGAAGATACATTTTGGTATAAGAAGGTAGGGATGGGAAGCAAACCATAGAAATAGAATCAATACTAAAAAATTATAATTCTAAGTGATTTTTCTGAAAAAAACCCAAGATTTAAAATTAAATTTTAAAAGTTCTAGTACATGCTTAAGAAATGCTGATCCAGAATATCCCAAACTAAGATATATTTAGTAACATTTCTTAACTTAAAAAAGAAAAAAAGAACTTTGGACATTCCTGCAAAATTACCAGACCCCTTGTAAGTGAAAGAAAATCAGTTGATCAGTTTTTTCTATGGCCACACTTTCTATTTCAGAAGAAAATATAGTGACACTTAATATTTCTAAGGAAAGAAAATGGAATTCAAGGACTTTATATCCAGCCAAATAGACTTGCAAGTTTAAAGCCGAAAGATATATTGTTATTACCAACTCTTAACTCAGAGAGTATTGCTCCCAATAATTCTTCTTAAGAATTCAGCTACAAAACAGGCTTCATCAAAAAACAAGTATCCTAAGAGACATTAACATAAAGACATGGAAATAGAAAAGAAAAAAAAAATCATTTTTATAAACAACCACCATAATATTTTTGTGTGTGTAACTGATTATTTTTTTAGCTTTATTGAGATACAATTCAAAAACAAAAGTGTTATATATTTAAGGTGTATGTAATGTTTGATAAACCTATACATTATGAAATAATTACTAAAATTGAGCTAATTAACACATCCATCAACTCAAATAGGTATGTGTGCGTGTGTGGTGAGAAGACATGAAATCTACTTACTCTCAACAAATTTCAAATATATAATATGTTATTTTTAAATATAGTCACCATGTGAACATTATATCTCCAGAATGTGCCTGTCTTGTAACTGAAAGTTTGTAGCCTGTGACCAACATGTCCCCATTTTCCCCCTCCCTCTAGCCTCTGGCAACCACCACCCTGTACTCTGCTTTTATATATTTGTTATTGCTTAGACTCCTCATAAAAGGAAGATCATGCATTATTTGTCTTTCTGTGTCTGGCTTATCTCACTCAGCATAATATGCTCCAGTTTTATCCATGTTGTCACAAATGGCAGAATTTCCTCTTTATGGCTGAATAGTATTACATTTTCTTTATCTGTTCATTCACTGACTGATTCATAGTTATTTTCATATCTTGGCTATTATGAATAATGCTGCAATGAACATGGCAGTAAAGTTGTCTCTTCACGATAGTGATTTTATTTCCTTTGGATATACCCAGAAGCAGGATTTCTGAATCATATGATAATTCCATTTTAAAATCTTTGTGGAATCACCATACTGTTTTCCATAATAGCTATACCATTTTACCCTCCCACTGACAGTGTACAGGCGTTCTTTTCTCCACATCATTGCCACCACTTTTATCTTCTTGATAACAACCATCCTAACAGCTTTGGGGTGATATCTCATTGTGGTATATTGATTTGTATTTTTCTGATGATTTGTGATGTTGAGCATATATCTTTTCATATACCTTCTTTGTAATATAATTTGAAATTAAGAGGTATAATGATCTGTTCTTATTGCTCAAGCTCACTTTAGCTATTCAATGTCTTTTGTGGTTTTATACAGGTTTTAGGAATCTTTTTCTATTTCTGTGAATATGCTGTTGAAATTTTAATAGGGATTGCACTGAAACTATAGATTAATTTGGATAATATCATTTTAACAATATTAAATTTTTCAATTTATGAACATGAGATATCTTCCCATTTTTTGTGTGTCTTTTGTTATTTCTTTCATCAGTATTTTATATTTTTCAGTGTACAGATCTTTCACCTCTCTGGTTAAATATATTTCTAATTATTTTATTATTTTTGATTCTATTATATATGGAATTTTTTAAATTTCTTTTTTAGCTACTTTACTGTTACTGCATAGAAACACCACTGATTTCCATTGATTTTTGTATCCTGTAAATTCAATGAATCCATTTATTTTTAAAAATTAACTCTTTCTTTTTGACAAAATCCTCAGGATTTTTTTTATATAAGATCATATCATCTGTGAACAGACAGTTTCACCTTTTCTTTTGAAATTTGGATGCCTTTTATTTATTTTTTTCTTCCCTAAGTGATCTAGCTAGGACTTCCAGCACTATATATTTAATAGAAGTGACAAGAATGGTCATCTTTGTCCTGTTTCTGAATGTAAAGAAAAAGCTTTTAGTTTTTCATCATTGAGTTTGATGTTGGTTGTGGGCTTGTTAAATATTTCCTTTATTATGTTGTATATATTTCTTGGGATAATCATATGTGGTATGTCACATTTATTGATATACATATGTTGAAACTTAATTACACTTCTGAAATAAATCTCAGTCAATGTGTTATAATTCTTTTAATGTCTACTGAATTTGCAAATATTTTGTTAATGATTTTTGCATCTCTTTTTGGTATCAGGGCCTTGTGAAATGACTTTGGAATTATATCTCATCTTCAATTTTTTGGAATTGGTGAGAAGTATTGTCATTAATCTTTAAACACTTGGTAGAATTCATCAGTGAAGCCATCTGGTCTTGAACTTTTGTTTGTTAGAGGTTTTGATTACTGATTCAATAATATTAGTAGTAATTGACATGTTTAAATTTTTAGTTTCTTCATAGTTCAATCTTGGTAAGTAGTATGTGTTTAGGAATTTATTTCTTTCTAAGTTATTTTTTGGCACGTAATTATTCTTCATAATTTTTATGATCCTTAGTATTCCCATGTTGTTAGTTATAATGTCCTACTTTCATTTCTGATATTATTTATTAGAGTTTTCTCTCTCTCTCTCTCTCTCTCTCTCTCTCTCTCTCTCTCTCTTTTAGCATATTAAATGTTTGGCAATGTCATTTCTTTCTCTCAGAAAAAAAAAGAAAAAAGCTCTTGTAAGCATTGATCTTTCCCATACTCTTTCTTCTCTCTATTTCATTTATTTCTGCTCTGATTTTTATTCGTTTCTTTATTTCTACTAATTTTGGGTTGGTTTGTTCTTTCCCTGTTTTCTTGAGGTTTAAAGTTATGTTCTGTGTTTGATTTTTTTTCTTAATGTAGGAATTAACTGCTGTAAACTTTCCTCTTAGAACAGTTTCATTCTATCTCATCACAGCATCTCAGATCATGAAAAGAAACAAACAAAAAAACCTTAATCAAGGCTTAAGACTGGGAATACACAGGACAGGTAGTCCAAAGAGAAGGTTCCTGACTCCTAAATTATATTCTAAGACCACTGCCTCCTGTTGTTTCAGATCACCTACCTGCCACCTTTATTTTACCAATTATACGATTCATTGCACTCTTTAATTCTTTGATGTTATTGTTTTTTCACTGTTCTTATGTTTTTATGTCCTTCTCACCACTTTTACTGCGCTAGGTTCTATGGTGTATTTTATTTCTTGCAAACACTATATATTATGTAATTCCTTTCCCTCTGTTGTTCTCAAACTCAAATAAACCCCTTCTTGTCAATTACTGGCAAGTCTTTATTTTCAGCACTGAATTTTTCTAACAGTTTCACCTGGCTCCTTAGCATTTTCATTTTAAACAAGGACACTATAAGCTTAAATAGCCACCTAAGAATTCCTTCCGTAAATCATTCTCCTATTTTATTAATTTCAATAAACAAAACCACCACTTTCTACCTAGTTTCTCAAGTTAAAATTTGTGATTCTTTAGTTTTTCTTTTTTCCCTCAATGACCACAACAAATGCATATTACTAAATTTATACTTTCTGAAAAAAATAGAAGATTCTTTCTTTCAGTAGACTCATGAAATATAAACCTCTCATCCCCTTAAAACTCATCCCACACTCCTGCCTTGCAAATCCCAGGTCATTTATAAAGTTGAAGCCTCTGGTGAAATGAGAAAACTCATAACTGTGCCCTGAAAACCAATGGCACAGTGAATCCATTCCACAGGCCCTTGCCCTAGACCCTCCAATTCCGTGGGATAAACTGGCAGGAAGCCAACAGCTCACTTTAATAAGAAGGATATATTTTCTAGTGATTGATCACTTTCTCTCTAAATTAAGAGAAAGCACCTTTGCTGAGGCCAGTGACTTATTAAAAACTCTTTGACGCAGTCAATACTCTCTTTCACCATTCTGTAGGCAATAATAGCATCGCTTAAGTCACAGAGAAATGCAGGACTATGCTTTGCCAAGGTAACGCCTTTCTTAAAAGCAAAATTTTACTTGCTAAAACCACAGTAGGGAGGACTCTGGGCAGGGTGAGCAACCTTATTCAGCAGCTATATCTCCTGTTCTCATTTAGTAGGGAAACCTGAGTGACCTTAAATGGGAACCAGGGTTGGGCAATTTGAAAAACTGTGGAAAAGTTACCCCTTAGGGTACCCAATTGCATATACTGAAATGTATAGGTTTTGTTTTGTTAGTTTTTTATTTTGGCAAGAGAATATTTGATTATAGATTGATACAGGAGGATGGTGAAGGAGGAGGGAGCAGAGAGAAATGAAAGCTCATACTCTTGCCCAGTTACCTGGTCCAATTTTGGTCCTCGAAAGAATGGTTAAGGGAGTCAGTGATGAAACTATTTTGATGGAAGCACTGTGAGTCTATGGCTCAAGTAATGTCACTTTGGGGACCTGAAGACAAAATGCTATGTAGAGCTGGTAGAGGACCATTTTCCCCATGCTATGGGGAAGTTTATTGTCCCCTTCAAAACCGATGGGCTTTGCAGCATGGGGGTGAGGGTGGGGGTGAGTGGCACTCCTGACACAGGCATTGGTGATCTCGTAAGCACAGTTGGCCAACAGTGAGACAGAGCGGAGACAGAGATCAGAAATAGACATGATAGCTGACAGATGGGAGCATCCTGGAGGTTCCCACCACAGATTCTTGGGAGGGCTCTGATGAAGTACTTTGTCTACTTTGTGTTCTTATATTTAATAAATATTTAGGACTCATGTGATATTAAGCAGAGTTTGGGGCCCTAATGTAGAGAGAACATAGACCAAAAATCCAAAGTTTCATGTTCAATTTCTGCTTCTGCTAGTAACAACATGTTAATTATTAAATAAATGATTTCTTTTTATAGGCCATAATTTTATTATTATAAAATAAGGAATTTGAGGCTTAAGGTCTATTAGCCCCTCCCAGCTTCAAGTTTCTATATCTTTCTTCACTCCTCAGCCAAAGGCATTCTTGAAAATATTAAAAGCATCCAGATCAAGTAGTTTTCATGCTTAAAACTTTTCAGTCAGTTCCCACTGCATATGGAATGAAATCCAAGTATGACTTAAGATCTCAAGATTTGCCTAAATCTTTGGAAGGCAGGGGTGTGGGATGAGTTTTAAGTTCTTGCCTCTTTTTTCTACCACTTCTCCATAAGGTCCCATGCTAAGCTATGCTGACCTTCTTTTTGTTGTTTGTTTTTATTTTTAATATTTTAAGCTTATTCTCATTTCAAGACTTTGAACTTTCTCTCTCTTCTTCCTGGAAGTCTTTTCCTAGAGATGTCTCATAGCTCTTTCATCATTTAGAAATAGAGAATTCAAACATTTATCACAGAAACTTATCAATAGGATTTTGTCTCCCACCCAGAGCTTGTATCTCACAGTTTCCTGTTGGTTTATAGCATTTTTTAAAATTTCTATAATTCTAATTTTCCATCATTAGAATGTAAGCCCTTTGAGAGCTAGAACCTTGTCTTACTTGGTAATTCAGTCTCTAGTCCTCAGCAGGTACTAAAAATTCTTTATTTAATGCATGAAGTGAATAAATAATAACTTAGCATCCTGGTTATTGACTGAGCACAAGGGTGTCTCATGCATAGTAGATTCTGTAAAGGGAACCTTCTGAACTTTAGCTTAGATTTGGAGGTATTGTTTGCTAGTTCTGTGTTTTGGTACTGATAAGAAAGAGGTGACTTCTTCATCCACATTCCAGAAAAAGTAAAATCTGAAAACAAGGGAATGTTTTGAAATCAGATGGGTAAAAGTGGAGTTTATTGATCATCTACTTAATCCAGGCCCTGTGCCAGGCACATTGGTAACAGTACCTTCTTTATCCCTCACTGCAAACCTGTCATATAGATGTTTTCATTCCTATTTTTTCAAAAGAACAAACTGGGACTCAGGCAATAAATCAATTGCCTAAGCTTCACAGCTAACAATTAGCAGTGTGGGAATTAGAAGTCAGAGAAACTCAGACTTTGCCTCCCGCCTGGCCTCCCACACACTTTCTATGTTGCTGCTACCCTTGAAAATAATTAGTTTTGTTTCATTTTTAAGTCCAAGTAATCTCTATTAAGGAGCCCAAATTTGCCTTCTTCTACTTCTGGCAGACAACTAAGAAAAGAAAGATGTTGTCATTCAGAGGACATTTAAAATCAAGGTCTTTGCTACTTATGGTCAATAAAATCTTCACGATGCATTTCTCATAGTTGTTCTGGATAAATTCCAGTAGGAGCAATTAACTCTAATGCTTTAAATGTTTCTAACACTTTAAGTTGCTTAGCATATTTCAAGAACCCAGATAATTTTGAGTATATTACTGTCTGTGAAGTATGAACATCCCTTTCCCCCAAGCCTCAGAAAAGAACACATTCCAAGGTGAACAAAATAGGTATAATCAGTATATTGCAGTAAGCATGAAGAGTAGAAACTTATGAGACCAGAAAGGAGGGAGGAAGTAAGGGAGGAAGATACAAGGGAAAGTATGAGAGCTAAAGAAAGAATAAAATATAATTCTTATAATAATCATAATAACAAACATTTATTGAATTTGAATGCTTATCATGTTCTAAGTATTATTCTATAAATTTTAAAGCACTAATTCATTCACTCCCCAAGATAATCTTATGAGTTGGGTAATATTATATGCAGTTTGCAAATATGCAAAGTGAGGCCTAGAAAATACAGTAACATACAAAAGGTGGCTGATCTGTTGGGAAGGTAAACAGAAATCAGAAACCACTGGATCCAGAGTCTGCATTTTTAACCAAAATTACATAAAATATAATGGCATGATCTTTCTTCAATACGTATCTTTGGGGTGAAGATATGGGAAGACAATTGTTTGCCTATGTTTGCGGTGCATAGAGAAGTCTCTTAGCCTCTAATGTCTTTCACACTAGTCTATCAGTAATAAATAAAATGGCTTTTAAGATTTTTTTTTTATTGTGATAAAAATGTAACATCTCATTTCAATGTAAGCACTGTAGTTTGTTGTGTGTATTAAATAGCTCTGAGTATCTCTCTTCTAATCTGGGTTCTAACATTCAAAGAGGCAAAGAGAGAGGCACCATTAATAGTCATCTTGAAATAGAGAACTCAGCTTTAGATCAGAGAACCCAGGAGGGCTTTCTATATCTTTCCCTATTTAAATGAACTCAGCCCTCATGGAGTGACAGGATGAAAGCCTGGGGGGGATAGTGGATTTACCCAATTAGGTCTAGCTTGGACTGCTTACTGAATGGGAGCTATGACCCAAGAAGCTCTGTAGGGTTTTCTGCTCCATAGAGCATGTGGCACAGGGTGGAAATTAAAGGCCAGGAGATGAGATTTACCCAGGCAGATAAACCAGTCCTCTTGCAGAGAAAAAGAGTGAAGCGTGGGGCCAGGGAGGATAAGAAGTGTGTTTTCAATACCTTTTTCTCATTCTTGGAAACAAAAGAGCAGAAAAACCAAACTCCCCATGAAATCCACTAGTTCTTTTTGGTTGACACTCATCTATAAGACGATAACAATAAATGGACATAGAACTTAAAATTAAGGTAAGTCAATGTAGAGCAATTGGAAATCCTCTGTAGTGGATATCAGCTGTAGAGGCCTGGAATGTGCATACTGGTCCTTGCTGGCCATCCAGAACACAGCAGGAATAAAAGATTGACTGTGATGTGTCTGAATGTGATACTACATGGAGGTAGAAGGTTTGAAAAGAGAACAGGGAAAATGCTGAAGATAACCTTATCTTCTTAATTTTACTGGGGACATGTGACTCTAGGACACCAAAAGGATTACATTATATTATTAAGAATAACAACTTTAGCTGCTATGAATTTTGTATTTTTCTCAGCAACAACCAACAGTTAGCTACTTCTGGATATGACTCCTAAGCATGTGTGTCATAAAAATCTAATGAGTACTTCATCTGAACTTTAATAAATCTCAAGGCATTCATCATAATATTGTTAATATATTGACTATTTTTGGTGACAGGGTTCCCACGTTATAACACGTCAGTTCCCAAGGATATGCCATTGTAGGTTGGTGGTAATTAATTACAACTGAGTAGGATACGTAAAATGAAATATTCCAAAGTTGTTTATGGTGTGAATGAAAACAAGATGAAGTCAGTGTTGTAGATGTCATTAAACATTACTCAAATAGGAAAAAAAGCAACTATTATAAATGTAGAGGGCCAGTTTGCCTCATTGAGAATATATTGAGCTTTCTTTTTCAGAGAAGACTGTATAATCAAGCAGTGAATCAATTCACTAAACATTTTTTTATTAAATTTATTGGGGTGACATTCATAAAATTATATAGGTTTCAAGTGTATAATTCTATAATACATCATCTGTATATTGCATTGTGTGTTCATCACTGAAAGTCAAATCTCCTTCATCAGCATATCGTTGACCCCCTTTACCTTTATCTACCTCCACCCTTTCCTCCTTTTCCTAAAACTGAAAGCAGCAAATGAATGAGACAAATAAAAACTCATAGATACAGATAACAGTTTAGTGGTTACTAAATATTTATGACTATCAGATGTTGCTCAGAGATTTTTCTTGTAGGAAACTATATGCATGGATTATTTTGAGATTATCTATGCAGTTAAGCCCATAGAACTTGGAACTTTTTTTTTTCCAGATTAACGTTGTCATACATTTCCTGAAAAACATTAGTATTCCCATCTTGATGAACTGTTTTGGCAGGAATAATAATTTCGAATGACAATGTATTGATGGATTAATATGGCCACTCCATAAAATTATAATAGTGTATTCTATTTTTTATAAGATAACAAACAGTGAGATGTTAGTTTTCTTTTTTCAATTTTCTTTGTTTATGTGGGCAACATAAATTAATTTCACACTTGGCACCCCAGTTAATGTTCTATATGCTCACTTCATGAAGAAGGTGAGATGAGGACATTTTCTGTTTTTTCAGTATATGACTTCTAGAGGTTCATGTAATAAAAAGACATTGGTTAGAACCATTTTATTTTTATAGACTGTTCATTAGTAAATTTTGACTCTTTATCTCATTTTCTCTTTGGTTTATCTATTAATTCTGACCCTGACTAATTAGAGGATTGGCAAATAAAGAGAATCAAAGAATACCAGAATTTTAGGGATCTTGGAGACCAGATCACTGGTTCTTCAGGTTGTAAAATCCTCAGAAAGATCTAGGGACACATTTTAAGCCAGAGACCGAGTAGAAATTAGGACTCAGTTTCCTGGACTGCAAGGTATTTTTATTATACAGTCCTTTGTGAAATATTTACTTGAAGGCAAAGTTGATGAACATGCATTTACTTATATCAATAACCCCTCTTGTGTTTCAGGAACTATGTTATGACCCTGAGGACACAGTTATGTGCAAGATAGACACAATTCCTGGCCTTTGAGTAAAAGGTAAGACATTAAGACATAAATATAGTTAGAATCTACTAAAGGTTCTAAAGCAAGTTTGACAGAGGCAGAGTTATATTTTATGAGGCTTCTGTTAGCTTCAGTATAGAGAACTGAATAGATGGACAAGAAAACAGTTAAAGTGCATGGAAAAAGATGAACATGAGTTATAATGTTTGTGATGGAGAAATTCGGGGAAAAAATTTGAAGAGTAAAACCCTTATTTGGTGTTTGCTTGGAAATGGGAGATGAATCAAGGGAGAAACCAAAGGTAATTTCTCATTTTCTGAATTGATTGATGGTTTTCAGTGTAGGGGAAAATAATGTATTCAGTTGTGGTGACACACTCAAAGAGAGATGTCTACTTAACCATGGAAGGTTAAAGTTTTGGCATAAGCTATAAAATTATTATAATATAAATAATGAAGCCATGATAGTGGAAGTGATTATCAGTAAAGCTGCTACAGAATGAAAGGGGTAGTGGCTTCAGGGTACAACCCTCAGAGCATCAATAAGTAAGGAATGAACAAAGGAAAAAAAGGAGGAACCCCTATAGACTGAAGAGTGGGGAATGATTAGATTAGAGAGGTTTAGGAGGGACAAACGATTGAAGGATTAGTTTGTGAAAGAGAGAATAGCAATGGTGTTAAATACAATGAGTATCAGAAAGATAAGTTGAAAAAGTCCATTGAATTTCAGCAAAAATAAGTTATTTTTGACCAAGGAGTGAGAAATTTCTGTGACACTCTGAGGGAAAGGGGCTGGATTATGGTGGGGTGAAGAATATATGGCCACAACAGCATATATCTATTTTTCAAGAACTTTCTTTGAGAAGAGTAGTTGAGAAACACGCAGATAGATGAGGCTATGAGATCCTGAGAAGGTCTTTTAATTACCTTAAAAATTGTTTAGAGTGGGCGAAGGTAAAAGAGTGAGGAGATAACCAAAAGAACAAGATCCCTGAAAGGGGCAAAGGAGGAGGATTTTAAACATAAAGGTGGAGTGATTGGCCTTAGAGGAAGAATAGACACGTTTGTTTATTTGTTTGTTTGTTTGTTTGTTTTCACTGAAATTAAGAGAGAAATAGAAGATGAATTCTGATAGAAGACACTATATAGGTGTTGTGCTAGTATGTTCACATTTTTAAAGGGCTTCAATTTTATTCTGGGATTTGGGGCTAGATGATATTTTGATGCTGGGCCATAGTTTGCACAGAGGGTTTTCTGTGGAAGGCACAGTTCTCTCTATGACCACTTTGTGTGTAGCTTCACATGACCAACCAAAACCAATTCTGTGAAAACTAGCCTGGGAGACAGATGTCACAGCCAACAATAAGTACCACACCTACCACTAAGGGATTTTTCTGATTGGTGTGATAATAAAGTCATTAGAAATCTATATTAATTAGGCTCAATACATACACCTGTACAGTTGTTTTAGTTTAAGACCATACCAAAGGAGGATTTCTGCTCAGGAGCTATTTGACCATATGCTTGTCACTTAAAATTTCTGATTCAGAGTTTTTATAAATAAAAGGGAAGAAATAATTTGCCTGACACAGGTATGGTGAAGATAAAATTAGAAAATATATGGGAAATTTTAGTAAGGATCATTTTGATTACACGGAAATGAAACCTGATGCTGACTATCTTAAATTAAAAAGAAAAATACAATTAAGAGTTTGGACTGTGACATGGAATTCAGGGATGGGAAATCTGCTTTGGTAACAACTGGAACTGGAAGCTTCAACACCATCAGGATGCTCTCTTTATTTTTTAACTCTGATTCCTCCCCATAACTACTTCATTTTTTTCTTCCTTTTTATATAGGATTTTTACTATTTTTTCTTATTCCTAGGCAGAAAATATGCTCACTAATAGTTCTAGATATTTATTATCTCCTCCTAGACATTAGAAAACTTTGTTTTTTATCCCCCTCCCACTCCACCCCCCCCAAAAAAAAAAACAAAAAAACGAGAACAGAACAATATAGTTTGATTTTGGTGTCCACCCTGATTTAATCATCTGTAAACAGGAGTTTAGAAAAATGTGTCATAAAATTGTGCTTGCTTTTTAGTAACCATGAGGTTGATTGAGGATGGGGTGATGGCTATATTCAACAAAAGTGCAGGTTTGAACAGATGAAACAAAATATAAATAATAATATATCATATCAATGGACAGTGTTGGTATAATTATAATTAATTTGCTATTATACTTTATTATTATCTAGTCCCTATATTCTTCTGAACTAGTTTCCAAGGATCAAATTAAATGGAATTCTCTCAAGTCCTTTTCCTATTTTACTTTTTATCGTATGATATTAAAAGTGTCCTCCTACCATCTAATTGACTACTCTCACTATCACATGCACATGCATGCAGACACACACAATAGATGCACATTAGTCACACACCACATGTGTAGGAGCACTCCCCGCCACGTTTTTATATTCTCCTCTTTTTAGCAGTCCCCCCTTGCTCCTTTCAACCACTGGCCAGCAGGGTTCCTGGAACTCCTTGCTAAGAAGTGTTATTCTGAAGGACGTAAAATTCTCCATAAAGGTAGAATGATCATTTTCACTCCATAGCCTCCAAGAATGTCATCACTTGCTCTTAATTAAAAATTAAGATGAGAATAAAGACGAAATATAAATCAGAAGTAAAAATAACTTAAAAGCATTTTTGTATACATGGTCTTAACTAAACTTATTGTTTCTTAGGTATATATTAAGCTCATTCCTTTCTCAAATGTTTGTAGTCTGTGTTGACATCAATTAGAATAACCTCTCCAAGAAACTTAGTACAGCTCCCTCCCTCATGCCTTCAGGTTTCTGTCCCAATGACACATCCTCAGAGAGACAGTTATTTTGAAGTTAAAGAGCCCCAATTGACATTGCCTGTCCCATTAATTTTTGGGGGACTTCCCCACTAAAATATAAGTTCCATAAGGGCAATATTCTTGTCTGTTTACTTGCCATAGTATCTTAAACATTTAGAACAATTGCTGATGCATAGGAGTGTTCAAAAATATTTTAATGAAATGAAAATCTGAATAAATAAATCTGAGCCTTTCAGAAACAGTGTTAGGAAGCAAGTAGGTATTAAATTCTGATTTTATAGTGGAATTACCTAAATTCAAAGAGAGTTTTTGATAGGACCATATCAAACCACTGATGAAGACTAGAGGAGAATAACCAGTGATCATATACTGCTTTTTTCTTTTCTGCAGCACACATTGCAAATGCTAACCAAATAAAGCTCCAGTGGAACTCTATAGTATGCACGTAGGACAAATTTGATTAGCATTTGGGTCTTTCAGTCAAAGGTCTGAGTTCTAATTCTGACTCCCCCACCTCTACCAGGAGCAGGACCAAGCATCAGTTATCTAACTGCTCTGTGAGAGCAGTGATACATACCTCGTAGACTATTTGCAAGCCCTAACAAAAGTGATGGATTTAAAGTGATTAATCTGAAAAGTGGTCTATCACAGGATATAATTATTAATTATTACCGCTATCCTAGGATGTAGATGAGAGAAATAAGGCTCTGCTTTCTCGTTGGAATTCAGTGCTGAATCTTACAGGCCTCAAAAAAATATGCAAAATCCTGCATCTGCATCCTCGGCAAGTAAATGCCCTTGTAAGGAGAGAGAGGATAGAAAAAGTTACTTCCAGTCTGTCCATGACCAGAAAACTAAGCGATAAAGCACCTGTCATGTGTCTCAAAGACAAAAATCACTCCTGACCAAGTATCAGTCAGAAAAGCCTCCTCACTGGGGTGACTTACAGGACACCTGTATGGGGTCTTTGGTACAAGTTAGAAAAGGGCACTTTTTCTAGGAAAGCAATTAGAAAACCGTGCCCTTTCAGTGTGAAGTCCCCAGGGAGTCTACCTTGGTGAGCAGGAAGCAGAGGCTCCTGCCTTAGCAAGACGAGTGAGCATGGTCTAAATTTCAGCCCTGCTGTCCATGCCTGTGGAGGCTTTGGGCAGTGTACCACGTCTGAAGTGGGTGCTCAGCACTAGAGCCACCCAGCAGGCCCAGCCTATAGGCTACAGTGTCACATTTGAGGAAACCATTTCAGTGATTCTGAAAGACTAGTAGTATCCAGCAGGGAAGGGTGTCCACAGGGATTGTGAGGTTATTCTGCTGCAGAATATTCTTAGATAGAGGCTCTGGGAATTTGGCAGGGAGAGAAGTCAGTGGCTCCTTGTTTCAGCAGACAGTCCTGTTCCCAACATCTGCAGGACACAAAGCCATTCATTCCTCCCAGATCCTCATGGACCCTTATAGATCTGGTTTTATTATTGCTTTTTACACACACACACACACACACACACACACACACACACACACACACACACACACTGAGGGCTTTCAGGGACATGGTGTCTGCTTTCTAGATGCCTTTTCATGTTCCTGTAAATGTTTCTGTTTCTTTAATGTTGCACCTGAAGGTCAAAGAAATGATTTGGGAGCATAGAAGACAGTTCCATCGGACTTGTTCTGCCAGGAAGTCGTGAACAAATTGGGACAGGAAGAGCTATGTCTTCTAAAAATATACTACCATTTTCTGACATCTTTGGGGAATTTGGCAAAGATCTAGTCCCAATTTTCTTCACTTTAATAATTTTCTGAAGTTGGCTCGATATAGAATGATTCCTCCTCTTCTCAAGATACTGTGGTTGTTACTGCCAATTCTATCCAGTTTAAGCTCCTCTGGCTGGAGGTGTAGGCTTTGTGTTCTCTCTCTCTCTCTCCCTCTCCCTCTCTCCCTCTCTCCCTCTCTCCATCTCCCTCCCTCTCCCTCCCTCTCCCTCCCTCTCCCTCCCTCTCCCTCCCTCTCCCTCCCTCTCCCTCCCTCTCCCTCTCCCCCACACCCTCCCTCTCTCTCTCTTTCTCTTTATCCAATCCACCATTATTATTTTTCTCTTCTTCAGAAAACATTGTCTAGTTATCCTGGTCTCTTCATTGCTAGATCTCTTTGTCAAAATTATTTAATTTCCCCTTCATTTTCAAAACTAAATCTAGTTTAAAAAACAAAGTTAGCTGTAGAAAATAACATACGAACATTTGCTATGGAACAATATAAAAACCTTAGTGAATCCATGTGGCAGAGACTGGTTGTTCACCAAGTCGATTTTGTCTCCGTGGCCCACTGCCTTCCACCTAATTCACTTTATGTAAGGCGTCTTCCAGGCAGTGGCAGTGAGGAGTGGGTGTGCTTGTTCATTATCTTTGTTCCCTCTCTGCTAGCTGGATGATGACAGCATGATTTCCAAATCATGTTGAATGTGATGGAGCCCTAACCTGGATACTGTGATCTCTGAGCCACTCAGTGAAAGTCACACAATCAGGGATATCTGTGTTAGACTTTTCTAAATGAAAAATATATTTCAAGAATCAGAAAATTATTTACAATTTCTTCATTACTTTATGTTACTACATAAAATTAATTGTAATTCAATAAATTTAGATCAGGAAGACAAGAGGAAAGGAAGACAAAAAGATGGGACAGAAGACTGAATAACTGTATAGTAAATTCAGAACAATAGTAGCAAAAGTAACAAATGAATGAAAAAGTACAAGTAGAAAATTATTGACAGAAAGAACAAATTGATACTAATCACAACAAAGGTATATAATAAAGAGAAATAGCTTGATAAACATTCCATTGTAAAAAATGACTGATGTATTTGAGTAAATATAAAACAGAAAATTCAATCAACTACATAATAAAACATACCCTGAATTTTTAAAAAATATATAAGAACTATATCAAAATATTGAAAGATTATAAAATATTTCATACAAATTCGATACATAAAATTCAAGCTAATAGTTAACCTTCTGATAATCACTTTCAAGCATCAAATAAATAAATAAGTAAAAGCACGAGGTTAAAAAATCAGATGGGGTTCAGATTTCTCTATAGCAACAATGTTCTGGAGAAAAAGTATGAGTTGAACCAAATGCAAAGACAACAGGCATGCAGTCTCAAACATGATATTTCAGGGAATAAAGCACTATGAATCCTTCTTGAATTAAAAATTTAATGATCAAATCTTGTGATTTAATATTTTTTAAAATCTCTCAGAAGCAGATAAATTATACAAGAGGACTGATGATGAGCAGTGAATAAATTTATATATAAAACTATATCAAATTATTCTTACTTATAGATCAGACTATTAAAAGAAAGTTGACAGTGTAAAATAATAGTGTAACTTAGTATATCTGCAGGTAAAAGGTAAGCGTGAATAGTCCATTATCCTCATTTTTCATAGCAGTAGGGAATTGATATTACATTAAACTGAAAGAAGTTTAAAGGAACATATTGTGTTTTTATCCTCATTTTTTTCTTAAGTTTTTTATTCCTTAGCTTTTAAGCTATAATTGAGGAAGTAATAGCTCTGTGGTAATACATCATATGTGTTAAATTTAAAACCTGCTTTAGTGTACTCTTCTGTTAATTTAAATAAAATTAAAATTCATACTTTTTATTTAAAAAGCATCTATCTAGAGTATGAAGTCGTACTTAGAAAATAATCCTGAATTTATATCTAGCTCTCTTTATATAATCTTAAGAAAGTTCTTTGAAATAATGTCCATTTAATATAAAAGGTAGCTATTTTTTAGATGATATGATATCAAGTGTTATTTTAAATTCTGTGTGGTTTTACAGAATTTTTGGAATCTTTGTAATAAACATGCATTATTTTTACAAATTTTTACAAACAAAAAAATAGTTAATAGTGGTTAATTATAAGCAATATGGATACCAATTATTCTTCCTTTTTTATATATATTCTGTACTTTTAATTCTACCTTTTAAAAAAAATGATAAATAGCTAAAGTCTCCTTTGATGACATTTAGAATCTTGCCATTCCAGAGATTCTTGTTGGTACCAATGTGATGTGTCCCCTTTAGACTTTCTTTTTTTTCATGTCTGTTCTAATGTACTTACACATATAATTTCATTTTTATTTATTTTTATGTAACATTTTAGTACTGCATAGTTTTTTCTGCTATCTGTTTTTTTTAAATAGCTAAATTATGAAGATCTTTACAATGAAGATAAAGCTCTACCTTATTATTGAACTCAGTATATTATTTCTTGATAATGATATGCCGCAATTTATTTAACTATTCCTCCATTTCTTGTCATTTAGATTGTTTCCAAATCTTTTTAATTTGAGTAATGCTAAAGTGAACATTACTGTTCATATCTTTTGAGTCACAAGTGTGTTTTTCTAAGGTAGATGAGAAATGAAAATGATGGGTCATTAGGAACATAGGCTTTTTTTCTTCCTTAAACTTCTATTCAAAGTGTTACAAATTTATATTTTTGTCAGCGGGATTGTACTTTTCTAAATGATTTCCTTCTATTCTCTGATACTTAGTCCCCATAACTTCCCTACTTCACATTTGTAAATTTTATTTTTAGAGCGAGTTGGTAATTCAGTGAATGTTTCTCTTCTCTGCCTCTCTGTGTCTCTCTGTCTCTGTCTCTGTCTCTCTCTCTCTCTGTGTTATAGTCTTCTGAGGGATAGAAAAATGTTAATAAATAATTGAGCCATTATGAATATTTCTGTAAATATACAGAGAGAAAAAGCAGAAATGAAAATAATCGACTCAGGATTTAAAGTATGTCAAAACATGTTTGAATTGACCTAATAGATAAGAGTGTATACAGGTAGAGGATGGGCCTTCCTGGCAAATGAATGAATGAATGAATGAATGAATGAGAGATTTGAAGGAAAGGAAGTATAAGAGATTCCATTTACATTGTAAAGTGTTGGGAAAAATTTATGGTTTGGGTCAGAGAGATTGGCAGAGGGAAAATCATGTCTGTCTAGCATTTGACACTTAAAGAGAGAATTATGCTTATGAGAAACTAGCCTGAAATTTTATTGCAGCTTTTGAATATCTTTGTATCTATCATTCGGTAGCCAAAATTCACCACCTAGTTAATTGGTTCATCGCTGAAATTAAGTAATAGACAAGTCCTCCCAGAGTCACAGAAAGTCACCGATCTTTTGTACAACCTTATTTTTCAATTAGTGAGGGTACTGCTACCTTGTACTCTTTCTTCTTTGCCTCTAGTTGCCCCAGTGCAGAGGATTTTAACATGTGTTCTGATTCTCAAGTACCATCAGCTGCTAGCTCTGAGTTCTCCACTCCTCACAAGAACAATAAGTATTATTTTTGATGAGAACAAAATTCAGCACTCTTATCTAAGGATTTGAGTTGCACTGATCACCATAGTAACTAGACAAAATGTAATTTGTTTAATGTATTTGAAAATGATGTGGTGCAGAGGCCATTCCTGGGAGGAAAAAGGAACAGAAGAAAGAAGATAGGGACAGAAAAAAAATACATAAGACTTTAGTCATTTGTAGAATGATGCAAAGAATTGAATTGAATTATGGAATAATTCAAGAATTGAAAGAATTGAATTATGGAATACCAGTTTTGCATCATTAAGAGTTTGTTTTAAAGTAGAAGAAGGTGAGATCTACAGAGATTATGTGACTTTTCCAAGGTAACTCAGTAACGAAAGCTGACACTTTAGTCCCTATCTACTAAAATCAATGCTTTAAAAATAAACATGAACAATTGCCCCCAAAGGCAAAAGAAATAAATTTAATTACATATTGTGTTCTCTTGTTTTCAAAAACATTTTGGACAATATTGCATGTAGCATTCTGCTTAGTTTCTTTCCAGAAGCCAGTTTCGACACAGGAATTTTATTTGGGAGGTGATTCTAGGACAGACTGGTATGTCAGCGATACATTGATATATAAGTGGGAGAGGATATAGGTAAGAGGAGGTTGTAGAGGAGGATTTCTTAAACCATGTACTATTGGGTGTACAAGGCTTAAGCCTTCTGAAGAACCCTGGGAGCCAATGCAATACACGTGTCTCAGTTATTTTGCCTGAAGAATGCGAGAGCATTTGTGTATTACTCCCCATTACTCATTGTTGAAGCTGGCTTCCAGTTAGTACCAACTCTCTAGAATGTTCAGCATACTAGACACGTAGGCAGAACTGGCAGAAATAAGAAGGGAATACAATTGACTCTTGAACAATACAGAAATTAGGAGTGTGGACACCTACACAGTTGAAAATTCACGTATAACTTTTGACTCTCTGTAAATTTAACTGCTAATAGACTACTTTTGACTGGAAGCCCTTCCAACATAAACTGTTGATTAATACATATTCTGTATAGTAGATGTATTTAATATAATATATTCTTATGATAAAGTAAGCTAGAGAAAAGGAAATGTTATACAGAGCATCATAAAGAAGAGAAAATATATTTATGGTATTTATTTTAAAAATCTGCATGTAGATGGACCCATGCAGTTCAAAACCTATGTTGTTCAAGGGTCAACAGTCCTTCATTGAAATAGATGCATATGATAGTAGCTTGAGGAGAGCAAGCTTCAGCAAGCATATACTCTGGGGAGCACAGCATCTATAGAGGTCCATCTTCTCTACCATGCACCCAGTCAGCAGTGTATTAAACTTGCTTTATTCTGTCGCTAATGCTTCATTCAGTGTGTGGCCTCTCACCTCTGAGAGGTGGGGGAAAAGGGAGAGAGAGAGAATATATAGTTTGTGCTGCTGAAGTTGTAACTAAGTCATCACCTATTATTCAACAGTTGTGTCTCCTATTAAACATTCTAAAAAACCCCTTCAAATTTGTCCATCGTTTTGGCTACTCTAGATTAATTAGGCCATGGCATAAACCAGACCTGTATTTCGACAGGGTCTGATCTATTTATTATGCCCTTGTTAAGCTCTGGTTATAATTGCCCATTCATGGTTATTAGAATAGAAATGCTGAAATATATCCCAGTGAATACCCTAAATTACAGACATCTCTTCCTTCCCATTATGCAGCAGCTACCAGACCTCATGATAATTGGGAAGATTACCACTGCCAGAATAGCAACTCCTTTCTTTGCCTGCTTACATAATAACAATAAGAGACCAAATGAACAACAGCATCTATGTTCTTAGGTTTAATAGACTTTATTTTATCCCCTAGCAAAACCATTCTTATCTTGCAAAACCAAACTTCTAATGCAACAGAGAATAGAGTCCTCAAATGTACCACAGAGAGTGATCATGGGTAGATCCATTCCTAACTCCACTTTCTGGTTTCCCCACACACATTTTTTACTTACTAGAGAAATTACCCCATATAATAGCTGTCATTTCAAAGTATAAGAGCAGCACCTCAGCCTCTCAGAGGGTCATTCCCATTTGGTGCCTTAGACAAACTTTTATGAGGTCATTTCAATAATCTATTAATTGGTAATGTCTGAGATATAGTATATGGTAGCGTGAGTGGATTTCATGGTATTTGCGTTTGTTCACCTCCTTTACAGTAAATGGAACATCATGATATTCAGCATATAATGGACAGCTCCAATCATGTATTCATTCAATAGGCTGTGGTTAGGTGCTTAATGTATGCGAGACAACATAAGAGAGCACATGCTGCTTTATTCATTCATATATTTACTCGTGATCATTCATTAACACTTTCTGACTTCCTTTATTTATTCATTTAATTAAGTGAACATACACAGTAAACTAATCTTCTGTGCACAGTTCAGTGTATCATTTATATGTTCTCACCCAGATAAACAAAAATATCAAGGTGTAGACTATCTCCAGAAACCCAGAAAGCCATCTGATGTCCATTTCAAGTCAACACCTCCACAGAGGTAAACATGAATTAAAACTTCTAACCCATAGATTATTTTAGCCTGTTTTTAAGTATCATATAAGCAGAATCATGTCATGTCCTATCTTGTTTCTGGTTTCTTTAGCTGAACATAAAGTTTCTGAGTTTCATTCGTATTATTAAGTCTATCAATATATTGTGCTTTTTATGAATATACAACTTATACATTCCACTGTTAATGGACATTTCTAATATTTTTAGTTTGGGGTCATTGCAAATAAAGTTATACTCATATTTTGGTCGATTTATATACTTACTTTTCTTGAATGTGTTCCAAGGAGTAAAAATTTTGGACTAGAGAATGTTTAAATTTAATAAATTCTTCAAAATAGTTTTCCCAAATGGTTGACCTAATACACATCCCCAGCAATATTCAATGTTTTCAGTTGTTCCCATTCTCGCCAGCATTGGTATTGTAAATCTTTTAATTTTATTCATCTGGTAGTGTTATCACCTTATGCTAATATTTGCATGTCTTAGAGTAGTGATATTGAGCAACTTTTGATAGACTTATTAGCTGTCTGGTTATCCTTTTTTGTGAAGAAACTTCAAATTTTTCTCTATATTTTAATTGGGTTGTTTGATATTTTTTATTGCTTATGTTTGAAAATTATTTGTATACTATGGATATAGGTGTTGTCAGATATATTCTTATGTCAAATACATTAAGTCTATGGCTTGCTTTTCACATTTTTAATGAGTCTTTTAATAAACAGATGTTCTTAATTTTAATAAAACCTATCTATCAATGTTTCTATCTTTCCATTTTCTGTCTACTTTCTATCTATGTATCTATTATCTATCTATCTATCTATCTATCTATCTATCATCTATCTATCTATCTATCTATCTATATCTATCATCTATCTATCATCTATCTATCTATCTATCTATCTATCTAATCATCATCTATCTATTATCTATCTATCTATCTATCTATCTATCTATCTATCTATCTATCTGTCATCTTCCTACCTACCTACCTGCCTACCTAATCATCTGTCTACAATCTAATCATCTATCTACTTGATTGTCTTACTGCACTGGCTAAGATACCAAGTACGATATTATTGAAAAGCTCCTTTCTATCCTTATGTTGCAGACAATTTTCCTGAATGGGTATTAAAATTCATTAAATGCTTTTTCTGTTATAATAATATATGTCTTTTTCTTTATTCTTTTTATTTGAACTATTTTCAAATGTTTAACATGCCATTGTTAAAATAAACCTATTTGATTATTGTCCATATTAATATTTTCCTACCTCTTTTGATTCAATTAATATTTCATCATATTCATATTTTAAAATAATTTTAGTAAATCCACATCTCTATTCAGGCAGATCAAAAATCTATTATTTTATCTCATCGAAATTTTTCTGTTAAGTTTTGATAACAAGGTTATGCCAGCCTCAAAGAGATGAATGAGAAGTGTTTTCTCAATTTCTTTTCTCAAAAAATTAGCATAAGATTGGCATTATTTATTTCTTAGATACATGGAAGTATTTACCAATAAACACAGCTAGGCCAGAAAATTTGAGGGAAAAATATTCAATTATTTAATGTTTAAATATGGTATAAATTTTTGTGTGTATTTTTAAATTTTTACTTTTCAATTACAGTGGACATTCAGGACTATTTTATATTAGTTTCAGGTATACAACATAGTGGTTGGACGTTTATGTAATTTATGAAGTGTTCCTCCCATTAGTGTAGTTCCCACATGACACCAAACATAGTTATTACAATATTATTGACTATGTTCTCTGTGCTGTACTTTACATTCTTATGATTATTTTGTAACTACCAATTTGTACTTCTTAATCTCTTCTGGGTATAGATATAGAACTGTTCATGCTTATTATCCCCTCTAGATTTTGCCATTTTGATTGCTTTAGATATTCAATAAAATTTTACATTTATCTTTATATTGTCTAATATGATCTTTCTTCACTGCTTTTCATTCTTCCAGCCCCCCAAAAGGGAACATTACTCTGAATCCTACATACATGAAAAAGAAAAAGAAAACCTTTATATTATGAACAATTTATGCCAATATTTTTAGTGTATTGATTTAAGCAAACAAAATATTTAGAAAATAAAACTGAGCAAATCTGATAGTAAAATAGTAGAATGCTGAAGGTTCATATATGTTACAATTGACAGTGTCATTCAAACAAACAAACAAACAAACAAACAAACAAAAACCAAACAAACCCTTCACCAAAGAGAGTACAAACCTATAGGCAGTCACTGGTGACTTAAAACAATACTTAAGAAAATAATATAATCAATCTTAGACATTTTCAAAGAATTTAAAATAAAAAGCAGGGCAAATTTCTGTCTTTTTCTGAGGCTAATATAACTTGATTTCAAAATGTAACAAAAATACTACAGGAAAAAAAATTGTAGACTGTACTGGAAGTCCTAACCAATGTCATAAGACAAACAAATGAAAGAGAAAGCATTTGAATTGAAATGGAGAGAATAAAATAGTCATTATTCTTAAATGATTTTACTTTTGTACAAAGAAAATCCAAATCAAAATAAAAAAAGATTAAATTTAATAAGTGAATTAAATGAGGTCACTGAATTCAAGGTCATGTAGAGACATATAATATATTTTATTCAACAGCCTATAAACAAAGAAAAATGAGAAAAACAAACAATACAAAAAGTTCAGAGTTTTATTTTTAAAATAATCTTTTGATTTTAGAAAAGTTTGAGATGTACCATAAAGAAAAAAGAAAAAAGAAAAAAAACTGTGAAGATAGCAGTTTTCCAAAACCAAACACCCACTTTCCCCTATTATTTTTTAACATCTTAGAGTATTATCATAAATTTATTACAACTAATGAGCTAATATTAAAAGAATATTGTCATCCAAAGTTTACACCATATTTAGATTTCCTAGTTTTTCTTTTTCCCTAACCTAATGTACTTTTTCTTTTTAGAATTCTATACTGAACACTACTTTACATTATATTAATTATCATTTCTCCTTAGGCTTCTCTGTGCTGTGACAATTTCTTGGACTTTTCTGGTTTTTGTTGACCTAAACAGTTTTGAGGAATTCTGGTCAGGCATTTTGTCTCTCAATTGGAATTGCTTAATATTTTTCTCATTATTACACAGGGTTATGGGTTTGGGGGAGACGGAAGAACACAGAAATGAAGGGTCATTTTTACCATATTATATCAAAGATAGATACTATTAACATGACTATCACTGTTGACATTAACCTTGATCACCTGGCTGAGGCTTTGTTTTTCAGGTTTCTCCACTGTAAAATTGTTCTTCTCCCTACTTTCCACACTATGCTCTTTGGAAGAAGATTACTGTGTGCAGCCCACACTTAAAGATTAGAGAATAACACTCATCTTTTTAAGGAAGGAATATGTGCATTAATTATTTGGAATTCTTTTGCAGAGACTTGTTTCATTTCTTCCATTCATTTATTTATTTACTTATTTATTTAGTCAGTCATTTATATGATTGCAGGCTAAGAAATATTTATTTTATACTTTAGGTTATAATCCAGTACTATATTTTGTTGCCCAAATTGTTCCAGCTTTGGCCATTAGACACTTTTTTAGATGGCTTCTATGTCCTCTGGACATACTACACTCATTGTCTTTTTGTATTTTTTTTTTATACTTTTGTTCTTTCTTATACTATAAAATGCTCAGGTATATCTTTATATTCTCTAGTCCTAGAATAATCTTTTTTTCTTATGAGTCCTGGTTCGTTTTATTGAAGAATGGCATTAGAAACCAACTACCACATGTTCCATGTGCTTGTTGGGGTGTTATTTCTAGATCTCTCAGCTGATGGAACAAGAAAATATGTATTAACTAACCCATGTACATACCCTTATCTGTGAATATTTCTGTATATAACCATCTGTGTTTGTATTAATATAAATATTAATTTATGCTATCTACAATTCTAATCTATTATCACATGCAACATTCTAGCTTCCTCCCTTATTTACCTGTAAACTTCCACTCCAACAGTGAAATCTGGTTCCTGCCATCCACGATCCATTTCATTAATTGTTTAATTAGTAAACCTATATAATGGTATCAAAATTGTTAAACCATACCCTATGGGAAACAGATTTTTCAGCTATAGTATGATGCTATATATGGGTTCTTTAGCCTTTACCACTAACTTCAAAATTGCTTAGGTCAGCATCTTTTCCTTTAAACTCTTTAGTGAAGTCGTTTTATACATTTGTGATAAAATTTGATGTTTTTATCACATGCTTCATTCCATCTTGGGATCCCTAACATCTTAAATGGCATTTTACTGTTGGTGTACATTAAGGTTTATTCTTGGTGCTATAAAATTCTGTGTTGACAAATACATAATGTCATGCAGCCACCATTACAGAATTATAAAGAATACTTTCACCACCCTAAAAAGTCCCCGGTGACTTACCTATTTAACCATTCCTCCTCCTACCCTTCCCATGGACCTCTAACACTCATTGATCTTTGTACCGTCACTATAGTTTTGCCTTTCTCAGAATGTCATATAATTTTTAGCATACAATATGTGGACTTTTCTGATTGGCATTTATATATGAATGTACCATAGTTTATCTTTTCTTTTATTAAAAAATATTTTGGTCACTTCCAATCTCAACTTTATTTTAGTGTTATAATTCAATCACCTGGAAACAACTCTACTAATAATAGATCTCTACCCTGAAAACTATAAAACATAAATGAGAGAAATTAAAGACCTAAACAAAATTGGAGATAGGTCTTGTTCATAGATCGGCAGCTTAGGTTCTAGAAAGATGTGAATTCTTCCAAAATTAATTCATAAATACAATATAGTTACATTAAAAATTCCAGAAATTTTTCTCAGAAATTGATCAACTCTTTAAAAAATTTTCTACATTTTTTGTAAAGAGCCAACTATTGCTGAGACAGCCTTGAGGAAGAACAAAGTTAATGGATTTACACTGCAAATAATATTTTAAAACACTGTAGTAAATAATACAGTGTGGATTTAGTACAAGGTTAGAGAAAATAAATAATACAACAGAGTAAAGCCTCTGGAAATTGGCCCAGAGTTACTTGGTAACCTTACTTATGACAAAAGCAGGAAAGAATAGATTTTTAACTACTAATTCTATGCAAAGTAGATGTCTACATAAGAGAAAAATGATTTGGATTTCTACCTTATACCATGTACAAAAATAATTGCCAGGTTAGTTGTAAACCTAAATTGAGAAGTAAATATGAGAGTTTTAGAGTAAACTATAGGAGAAAAACTTTATATTTTGTAGTTGATTAGATTTCTTACACAGGACAAGCAAAGCATTAACCAAAACAAAAAGAGGAAGTGATATGTTCTTCTGTTTTAAAATGAAAGACCAGTTAATTAAAACACAAATTAGAAGAGAGAAAATGCAGCCTTCATGGCATAAGAACATATTTGGGGATGTTGGACAGACTAATCATTTTACCATTAACCCCTAAAATTGGATAAGAAAAAATCATAGATTGCTCAGTAGAAAAAAATATGGAGGAAATGATTAGACATATTACAAAGTAGAATACCCAAATGGCCAATGAAACTGAAAATGTGTTCAACTTCATTGATCATAAAAATGAAAATTAAATAATAAAATGGTATTATAAAACATAAGAAATACTGGAATGTTAAAGATGGAAAATACCAAATTTTTAATAGAATATTCAGTTAAATCTCATGCACTGAGAGTAGGAGGGTAGTTTGGTATACATACTTAGAAACTGGCAGTATCTAATCAAGCTGGACATCTTTATATTCTTTGTGCCAACCATACCACTCTTAGTTAAAACCAAAATATGGACAGAAATTTACAAAAGGACATTAACTGGAAGGTTTATGGTAGTGCTATGTTTAATAGGCAAAACTGAAAACTGTATAAATTCCAATTAACAATAGATTGGAAAACAAATCATATTTTATTCACACAATGAAATATAATACACCAATGTAATAAATGATGTATGAATGATAAATGATGCATGAAAGGTAAATCGTATCTTACAAACATAATGTTGAGTAAAAGAAGCCGCAAAAGGAAACATGATTCCTTTTATATCCAGTATGAAGTTAATAATACTAATCTCTACTGTTACCTTGGCTAGTTAGTGACTGGAAAGCAGCTGGGTACTAGTAATACTTTATACTTGATCTGGATGGCTTTAGTTTGTAAAAATTTACTTGAGTTATCCACTTACAACATGCATACTGCCCTTTAATTATGTGTCAGTTATTTTTTTAAAAAATACTCTCATGCTTGGTTGAACTAACCTCAAAGTTGTGTACTCTCTACAAGTACTCTCAGTTCCTGCTAAATTAAGTCCATCAGCTGCTCCCTGTCCACTGTCTGTCCTCTGAGGGGCTGATGCCTCCTTTTCCTTAGCACTGAGTCCCCCCCCCCCATTTCTCTTACATGTCTCATATTTATTATTTCTGTAAATCTTGTAAGAAAATACATTATCCATGGTCCCTATTTTTTTTTTTAACCCACATATCACTTCACTCTCCTTTTCTCTGTACTGTTTCCCTCTATGTGGAGAAACAAAATTTTGCACATGGCAGACATTAAGACAACCCCAAACAAAGCCATGATGTTAATAAGAAACCCCAGAACCAGAACATTTATCTCAGTGACTACCCCAGTAATTTATTCACAACAAGATGTTTGTGGCCATGACTTCCTCCAATGGGCAAGAGGGATATTGAGGCTGACTTTACCCCCCACCCACAGCCTGGTAGAATTATCTTTCTCTCTTCTTTCAGTGGATGCTTGAATTAGGGCGTTGGTCTGGTTCTTGATTCTTATCCCCACAGATCTTTTGACATTTTCCCAATACCTCTCTTTTATAATCTACCTGGGGTTTATGTGGTGACAGATGAAGGATGTCCCATACCTTTCCCCAGGAATCCATTTCTTCACGTTGTGAAATATAGATCTTACTTGCATTGCCACTACTAACAATTCACCTAATCCAAACTATTTATTGATAATGCAATGTGTAATCCCCCCAAATGCCTTGGATAACACTGTTCTGACACTGTTCTGATGGAATCTTATATAAAAGCATGCTTTAGAAAAAAAAAACTATAAATTATGCCTCCTTGGTTATTTTAATTTTCTTTTATTGCATCTTGGCAATGTACAATAGCATACATTGAAATAATGAGACGTTATACAGCATGAATTAATTACCACAATGTTAACAGATCCTGTGGCTATACCTTTAGAGCTAACAATAGCCAACTGGGGCAGGATTTGAAAAAAAAATTAAACATTAACTGCTTTTCCCCCCTCGAAAACAGAATACATGTTATAAATGTTTTTGCAAATATTGAGATTCTGGGGTTTTTTTTAATGCATTTTCTTCATTTCTTTTAAAGAGAACAGCTCTTGTCCTATGGATGAGAAAAAAGGAACCAATGACCTTCTGAAACACAGAAGCTGTTCAAAGGTGTACTGCATCAGGTGCCACCTGCACATGTGATTTATTCCTTGGCTGATATTCTTTTATTATTTGCCAGGAAAATAGAAGCACTGAATGATTTTTTTTACTTCACCCTTGACCTCTTTCTTGATCTGAATAGTCCTCCAAATATCATCTCTATTAGTTATGTATTCTCTCCTGAAGTTTGTGAGCTTCTTTCCAACCAGATGTAGTAAGATATAGAGAGAGGCATCAGAATAATGGCTAGTTACCTGCAATCAAGCTTCGTTATTTAAAATCGCAGTTCTGTTATTTACTAGCTGTATGACCTCAGGCAAGTGACTTTGTTCCTCTTAACTTTCATTTTCTAATATGTAAGAATGGCAGATCCATAGTAGCCAATCCAAATGGTTATTAAATAAGCATATTACCTATAACACACACTCCTCTGGAATTTGTAGAAATAATAGCCTGCTCTTCATTGCATAGTATATATGTACCTTTCCTCTCACTTTTCCTGACTTTAAGAAGACTGTTTTAGGGAGGAAAAGAAAATAAGCACTAATTTGAAAAGTTATGAGGTTCTGTATTACAATCACATTAATGGTAAACGTTGGGGTAAAATAGAAGATAGTACTTTTCCCAGGATTTTGTGAGCATCCAGTGTCACCTACCCAATACCTATACCATTGTTTTAAAAAATAATATGGCTGTGTTTAGTGTCTTCTGGAACTTCTTTCACTTTATTCCACTCTCTGACTTCCTATTAGAATTTACTTCTCACTTTAGAGTCTCAAAGTGAACACTCATGTTCATTGCCATTCTACTTTTTCATCACACCAAGGTTTACAATATTGAAGCAGATATTGCAGATATTGAAATACATTGGTTTATTCAACTCTGCTCTCATGTATACGGAGAGGAACAGGTGACATAAATACCGAAATTATAGTAGCAACTTCATCAAGCTGAGCAGAGATAGAAATAGTGATGCTGTTTCCTGATTTATGACCAAACAAACTGTAAGAAGTCAGGCATAAACTCCCAAGAATGCCACCACACTTAGCAAAAAAGTTTATTTGTTGTCAGCAACATAGAGAATAATGAAGCTTTGGGATTATTTCTGTTGAGTTTTGCTAAGTGAGATAACATAGTCACATTATATAATCATAGTTACTTTGACTACTTTATAGAAATTACTCTTAAATAGTATTCTGAACTACTAGATAGATCTTCAGAGTTTCTGGATATATTTCAATGTATGAATTATCATTGTAGATTGCTATGGAGAGGTTTCAAAGATAAGAGAGGCTCAGATATCTTCTCAGAATAATTTGAGTTTCAATATCTAATTTCCAATTCTGTGTTTCTATAATATGACTCATAGCATTTCTGTAAGATAATTATCAATTTAAAGATCTTGCATCCATGATGAATTAGGTTTCCTTTCCAGGGACACTCATTAGTTCTTCCCAGTTCCAAAGATCCCTGCTCCAGAAGAGTTTAACACATTTCTAATCCATAAATTAACACATTTTATACAGACATAGTGCCTAAAAAAATCCAGGGGACTTTAGACTGTAAGTAACAACAATGCAGTCATATTAACAAAAATAACAATCTAAAGTATAATGACATTTATAGCTAAATTTGAAATTTCAAAATCAGATACCTACAGGCATGAAATAGTGTCACAACAATGTCATAGGTTCTTTCTACTCTCCCATCCTTGGTGTGTTGATGATGTTATTTCTTACATTTACAACATGTTTTCCTATTGCAAGTATCAATTCCTCACAAAATAAAAGGTCCCAAATAGGAAGCTGTGGGTGGGAGGAAATATGTGATTTCTTTTATAACTCTCATTTTGTAATTGAGAAAAGTATTTTCTAGAAGCCTCCCTAAATAATTGGTTCTTATATTTTATTAATCAGAACTGGGTCACATAGCCTCCTCTAACTTCAAGGAAGACTGATAAAGTATCTATCATGCTCTATAAATATCCAACAAATAAGAAGGTAAAATTCATAATATGTAGTAGCAAATAAAAAAGTAAGGTTTGAAGAAAGGCAACAACAAAAAAATCCTTTAATCAGGAGAAAAATCAATCAATGACAAAAACAACAGACTCAGTAGACAGTGATTCCCCAAAGCTCAGCTGCAACTGATATAACTTAATACATTTACATATTAAATGTATTATTAATAAATATTAATAGTTATTAACATTAAAGTTATTATTACCGTTATAAAAATGTTGCATATATTCAGATGCTGGGGAAAAGGCTGTATGTGTTAAGTAGAGTCATAGAAGATACCCCAAATAATCCAGATTTCTAGAAATGAAGACTATAATTTCTGAGATAAAAACTATAATGGAGGAGATTAATGGCAAATATGGTTAGTTAACTTAATGATAGTAATGAAAACTATCTGAAATATAACACATTGAAGGAAAAAAATAAAAAACTAGTAAGCTGTAGGACAAATTCAAGAAGTCTTAATATAAGTGTCATCAAAATTCCTAATAATAATAATAATAATATACAAAACAGAAAGGGAGACAAGTAGAAAGTGATCAAGCAGAAAATATTTAAAGAATTAATAGATGAAATTTTTCCAAATTTGCTTAAAACTATTATTCCACAAAGCTCAATAGAATTAAAGCACAGGAAATGTGACTGCACCTGGCCTCCCAAGTGTGCCTGGTTCTAGTGCATGTTGAGAGTGTGTGGGAGGAGATGCCTCGCCTTACAGAGATCCATGGTGAAATAGTTCATAATACTGTATTGTATAGCTGAAATTTGCTAAGAGAATAGAACTTAAGTGTTCTCACCAAAAAACTCAACTAACCAACCAAACAAACAAAAAACTATGTGAGGTGAGGTGATGAATGTATTAAGTAACTTGCTAGGAGGAATCCTTCCACAATATATATTCATATCAAATCATTACGTTGTATACATTAAATATATTACAATTTTATTTGTTAATTATACCTCAATAAAGCTGAAAAGAAAAGTACATATGTACCTACCAAATGAATTATTCTACCTAGTTATTGTCTTAAGGAAGATGAAAACATACATACATGCAAAGACTCATGCATAAGTTTTCATAACAGCTTTATTCATAATAGGCAAATATAAAAGCAACATAAACATCAGTTGGCATGTGAATGAATAAACAAATTGTTATGTATCTATACGGAGCTTGTCACTCATTAATTAAAAAAAAATTGAGTGTTTAGCAACACCATTGATAACATTCAAAAACAATATACTAAGTAAAAGAAGCTAGAAACACAATACAAATATAGGATTCTACTGCTATAGAATTCTAGGTAAGGCAAAACCATAATGTATGAAATCATATTGATGGTAGTCAGAGACTGAAGGGGGGCAATAATAAAAGGTGCACAGCAAATACTTTAGCGTGATGGAAATGCTATATGTAATGATTAAGATGGTGGTTATAAAACTATATCAGTTACACTCTCTAAGTGGTTGAATTTTATTGTATGAGAGTTATACTTCAATCAAAGTGGGGAAAAAAAGAATTATTCAGTTAATGGATTTATTAGCTAACTGAACAAAGGACCCATGAGCTCAAAATCCACCTAATTTCAACTAAAGTTTCCAAAGAGAATCATGTACAAAAAAATAATAATAAAATGTAGAAGATAAAGAGAAATCAGAATGTAAGATATATTTGGGCATAACACAAAGTTATAAGAAAAAGAGAGTGACAGAGAAGAGACGATGAAACACAAGAAGACACGTTTGAAAAACTTTTTAAACATAAAATATAGAAATGTACAAATTGAAGAAGCTCAGCAAACACTAAAAAGTAAACAGGACACACACAATACACTTTGGCATATTATGCTGAAAAACAGGGAGGAAATATGTTTTAAAAATGTTAAAGTTCTAATAGAAATAACAAATAGTGAAAGTAATAATTTTCACTAGGTTATAATCAGTGTTTGATTCTGTTATTTCTAACATATCTAACAAAGTTTATAAAAATTTAACTAACATTTTAATAAAATGAAACATTATTTCAAAATATATTAATTCAAATGAAAAGAAAAAGTAAAAAAAAGGAGGACCAAAAACCAAGCAAAATAGAAAAGTAAGGTGGGAGATGCAAATGCACTATATCATTAATAACATTAATTGTATCTAGTGAATTATTTCAGTAAAAGTTTTACTGTAAACTTTTTATATTAAATGTCATAGCAATAATCTAGGGGAAAAATACCCAATATCCCCCATGTAGACCAACAAACAATGAAAATAAAACAAAGCAAAGCAAACAATAAAAACTAAAGATGCTTTTGTTTATCTAAAACAAAGTTTCCATAATAAGCTTCAACCAAGTTTTGATGTTTATTCATTTACTTCTTCAGTGTATTTATTTATTTATTTGTTTATTTATTTATTTTTATTTTTTTCTTTTAGACATTTAAAATTCTCTCATCAGGACAACCCAGATGACATGTTATGTAGGTGCAATGTTCCCACTACTTATTTCCTCAGTGTTTTAATTTTTTTTCTTGAATATGATTTTCTATTTTTGTTCTATCAGCAAAAACAATTTTATAAGCAACTCAGGAATAATTTGAATCCCTTTTGAAATTTGGAATGGTAGCTCAAATTTTATGTGAAAGTCAGAAACACAATTGATATATCCTAGTGACCAATATTAGTGTAGTTTTCATGAATGGAACTTGGCACATTTCCTTTCTCACTATACCCAAATCGTGCAAAGTCTCTCCAATAGAGGATTCAACAAAGGAGGATTATAGCTTTTGACATATGTAAGAGAGGGCTCACTCTTCTCAAACCTATCCGTGAAATGGGTTACAAATGAAAAAAAAAATCTCTGACGTCCTAATTATGGAGTAATATGGAGTTAGATGCATTTTTAAATATTGTTTTCCACTAATACTCTAACATGTTTTAAAAAATACTGCCAAAAAACAATTGCAGCAGCTTTTCAACTAATGATACAATCCCATGGATAATTTCCTCTAAATAGCTCAGAGATGTGAATGAATGAATCATATATCATTGCAATTTCCCTTGATGAGCTCTACCTGCTGGAATCTCAATTCATTATGTATTGAATAAAAAGCTTTTATTTGAAATAAGACTTTCAAACTGGCTTTGGAGTAAAACCTAAATCCCTAGGGGACACAGCTGTGACTATATTTAGAATTTTCCACTCTCTGGGAGGGCTTGTGTTGCAAATCTCTCTCTTTTATGCACAGTAATTTGGTGCAGTATTCTGGTGACATAAGTGATTTCCAACAATCCTGCACAGGTTTTAATCTCCTTAATGGAGTTTGGCTTTTTCCTGATGAGTTGCCATCATCCAAGCGTTGTAACAATATTCCACTCTCATTTTATCTCTGTCTTCAGTACGGCACAGGTATATGAATGTTTATCAGTTAAGCAAGGAGCCTTAACAAACCAAATGCCTGTAATTGCCTGGAGATTTGCAAAAGGAAGTTAAATGCAGCTCAGTTCCAGAAGGCTTTTGAATCTTTGGACTGCTTTAGACCTTGTGGACTCAGGATTCTAAAGTAAGGTTTTAATGTCCTTTCTTTACACGTATTGTCCTTATGCTGAGTCTTATCGTGAGTGTTATTTTTGTCTCTCCACCTGGAACACATATTAGTTTTCCAGGGCCATGAGCTGCAAACTGGGATTTATCATCACAACAGACATTCACCATCTCAAAGTTCTGGAAGCTATGAGTCTGAAACTAAGGTGAAGTCAGGGCCATGCTCCCTCTGAAATCTGGAGGGACTGCCAAGGCAGGCATTCTTATTATAAGGGCACCAATCTCTTATTATAAGGGCACCAGTGTTATTGGTTTAAGACCCACTCTAATAACCTCATCTTAACTTGATTAAATCTACAAAGACCCTGTTTCCAAATAAAGTCACATTCACAGGTGCTTAGGGTTAAGTCTTCAATATATTTTTTGGGGGTGACAGAATTTAACTTATAACAGACTAACTCACATTAGTCCATAAGCACTTTATAGACAAATAAGGTGCTCTTGTATTCTCCTAGGTCACCTGTGTCTTCTAGCATAATGTCAGTCACACTAATATTCATTATTTGGTGCATTACAGATTATTGTTTGTTGAAAATCAATTTATGGTAGATAAAGGGACTCATAGATGAGAAAACTGCTTTGGACAAGTAAATAACAAGTTTGGGGGATGCTCAGGTATGTAATAAGCTATATCCATTAATTGGAGAATCAGAGACTTGGGCAAGGGATCAGCTAATGTAGGCTTTGGCTCTGTCTATGGCACTAATTTGATGACCTTATAATTATATTTCTTCATCGGTCATAGGATATTATATCTCTTCTGATTATCTCCCTTGAATATTGGATATCGTGAATATGAAAGAATAAAAAAAAAAGCTTAATGCTATGCAAATTCCCAGGCATCAGTAGTAAGCTGCTTCTATAGTGCTTTAGTACTTTCTGGATGCCAGGAAAACTGTGAAAGTATGGCAGATGCTGTTAGTGCTCTTCCCAGATTTATGCTGATCCCCTTTACTGCTCCCCTACAATCATATCCCAGCTTCCATGAGCTTTCTTATTAAAAGTGTCTACCCACAACTATCTTCAGAATATGCTCTTGGGCTACACGAGGCAGTTTGCTTTTCTGGAGATCTAGAAATTTAAGGGAGTTATTCCATTCACTCTGTTCCACAAAAGCTGACAACCCAGTAAATAGATGGTAAGGGGTACAAAATCTCAACTTCTTTTTATCAATGTAGGACACATTTTGAGTTGTTTAGATTTCAGAGTTCCTTGTAAGATCAGACAGAAATGGAGTCATTGATTTGCTTCTTTCATTGATGTACTTTCTCCACTCACTCACTAGTTTCACCTGGGAACATATCACTTGAATATGTATTCTAACTTTAGATGCCCTGTTGGAACATCTGACCTAACATGTCCTAAGGATTCTGGAGTTGTAGCACTCATTATCCAACTGGCAATGGGAAACTCATTACTGGTGGAGAGTGAAAGGTGATAGCCATTGGCATGTGGTAGCATTACAACTGCTAAGGCTTTTATTCCTGCTGAACTGAAGAGGGATAGTGATGGAAGGGATTATATAGTATCTTCCCGGTTTGAGAGGTACGGGGAAAAGTGTAATGATAAAGGCAGTAGGACTGGGTAATCACTGGAGCACTGAAGAGAGAAAATGATAAATGGGATAAACACCTTAAGGTTACATATGAAATCCTGGTAGTTTATGTGACAGCATTCTCATGTCCCTTGCCAGCAGCCAGAGAGCAAAATGTAGTGACCACTAGAATAGGACTTAATTGTAGAAGTCGCTGAACATCAGAGAACACTGAATTTGTAGGCTTGGTAAGTCTCTAATGCCAAAATCAGGGCCCTGACAGGGAGTAAGTGGAACATTTAGTTGGGATATTCATTTAGATTTACTTATGAGCTTTAACCTTCCAGATTTCCCTGAGCCTTTTGGCCTGGAGAAGCAATCTGCTTCCCCTCATTAGTGACTCACAGCCCATGTTTTGGAGGGAGGCAGATGTCTGCAAGGTCTTCCTTCAGGATGTCAGAACCACAGCTGAGTCAGGTCTCAGCATGGTTCGCTTGGGAGAGACAGGAATTATATACAGGGATTAACCACTGTGAAAGACTTGAATAATAAATCCAGGCAGGAACTGAGAGATTACGTCTAGTAGTAGATCTTATCTATTTAGGAGTTATTTTCTGAATTTTGAGACTTAACACTCAGCCTAGCATCCCTTAAGCTGGTTTTAATATGCTTCTAGGGTGGCTCTTAAAAGGCTGGAAAAAAATAAAAAAATAATAACTCACATTAAGCAAAGCAGAGATGCCAGAATTGCTTTGGCAGAGTGTTCAGGAAGAGATTCAAAGTCTTGGAATTGGAATAATAGAGACTAGAAAGTAGTTATCTAGCTATGCTTTTTTGAGAGAGCCCAAAAGATACTCCCTTTGCTGAAATGATAAGGAATATGTTGGTGAAGAAGGCATCAACATTGCTGAGGTCAGCCATGGATGTATTTTGCAGGTCAGTAATGATAGTAGGAGATACTCGTAGGACACTAGGCTGTCTGGTATCACTGGAGTTGATAGGATTCTGGAATAGCAGAAGCCAGGTGATTGCACATAAACATAAAAAATAAAGTGGATATAATTATAGCAGAGGACATTCAGTGGACCCTTATCTGCAAGGATTTGTGGAGATGACATAAAGATGATATATTCTTGAGTTCAAGCTAAATGGGTTTATGATAAACCTTTATTTAATTTAAAATTAAAAAATAAATTTTAATAATGCTTCATGTTGGCCACACCAATGAAAGGCATGATGCTTTGCCTAGGGTCCAAATCAGAGCCATGTCTCAGACATAGAACACGTCATTTGAAAGACAGGTGAAACCGACTTGAGAAAACAAAAACAAAACCTACAAATGGCACAACTAATGCAACTGTAGTGATTCTTTCTAAAAAGCATATTCCTGGAATTATTCAACTATCTGTACGTAAGAGAAAACAGGATATTCAGATCTTTCAAGAACTGTTAGATATAAGAGGTGGCCTTACAGACATAGAGGGAAACAAAGTGCCATAAGGCTCTGGGCTCTGTAATTTTATATGTCAACTTAGCTAGGCACAGTGCCCAGATATTATGGTCAAACATTATTCTGGATATTTCTATGGAGGAGGTTTTGGATTATATTAGCATTCGAATTGAATGTTGAGTAAAACAGATAGCCCTCCATAAAATAGGTAGGCCTCATATAATCAATTTAAGGCCTGACTAGAACAAAAGACTGACCTCCTCTGAGTAAGAGAGAATTCTGCCATTTGGAACACCTTTGCACTTCAACTATAGCACTAGCTCTTCCCTGGATCCCCAGTCTAGATCTGCAAATTATGAACATCCTATTGGTTTTGTTTTTCTGTAGAACCCGAATACAGACTCTCTGTGAAAAAGTAATGCATATAGGGTTGAAATTATAAATAGAGTCTACACCTAAGTCTGTGTCATAGGTAGTCATTTATTGGTTCACAAATGTCCATAAATCTGAAAAAACTGAAATTATTCAGGAGATGCTATATTTTGACGCTAATTTGATATAACGAGCTCAGACACTAAGAGAACCAAAGCACTGTTAATACCTCTGGTAAAGTAAAACCCATGAAAGTCAAATAATTAATAGATTCTTGGCCTAGACTGTAACACAATAGTAATTTTCTGTTTCCTAAATACATAATTGTAATAGACATAATTAACAATTGGCAGAAGCCTCAAATTATTTCTTTGAAATGTTAAGGAATTTTTGTTATAGGAAAGGTGGAAGCTTGTGAAAATATCCATCTTGGCCATATTAGATGAAAAGGAACTCAGAAAGGCAGAGATAAATGCTACCTTCAAGGAAGTAAAGAATGTAAGAATGGTGTTCCCATTATATACATATTAGTTCACCTGTATAACTCCCATGAAAACCAAGTGATTCATGGTAGGTACTAGTAGACCACTACAAACTAATTAATAACTTCAAATGCTGCTTTTGTGCCAGATAATTTTTTTTTTTTACTAAAACTGATCACTCTGATCTCTGTTACATAAAATTTGGCTATTTATCTGCTTAATACATTATATATTCAAAAGTCTTCATGACAGGGAATCAAAATAGATTCACATTTACCTGGGATGGACAATAGTAACCATTTACTTTCTTGCCTAAGAGCTTTGTTATTCTCTTCTGTTACAGTATACAGTCATGTGCCACATAATGATATTTTGGTCAGTAAAGGACCACATACTGGACAGTGGTCCCATTAAATTACAGTGGAGTTGAAAAATTTCTATCATTTAGTGACATCATAGCCACTGTAATATTGTAACATAGTGCATTACACAAATACTTACCATTGTGTTACAATTGCCTGCAGTATTCAGTACAGTGACATACTGTACAGGTTTATAACCTCAGAACTATAGGGGAATAGAACTTTTCACTCTAAAATATGTCTATTTGGCATAAAGATCTTGATAGGCTGGTTAATTTTAAGAAATAGCAAACATGAGAAAAGCTCTGAAAACCAAGTAGAAGTTATCTTTTTATAGGATATATTTATATTTGTAGGGAAATCGCCATTTATAAGGGACTCTCCCTATATCAGAAAGAGGAGGGTGATCTTTTCTCTAGAAACTCTTTATCAGTGTTTGAGGCAATGACAAATATGCATAACTACCTTAATCTAGTTGATTGTGCTTTTCTTGGCAACCTCCCATAACTGACTGACCCCACTCCACACATCTTTTGTCTTCAGGTGGTATTTTAGTTGGTGGCTCCAGCCATTTTGCCGACTTATGAAGTTTCCCTAGGTCTCTCATGTATAAAAGAGATATATATGTTATTCAGCTTTTGTTTGTTTTTCTCCTGTTAATCTGTCTCTTATGGCTTAGATGTTTAGCCAAGAACCCAGAAGAGTAAAAAAAAAAAAATTATTTTTTCTTCTTCACAGAGTAATAAATAGCTAGTAGGCTATACCATCTAGGTTTGTATAAGTGCACTGTATGATATTTGCACAATGATAAAATATCCTAATGACACACTTATCAAAATTACATTCCTGTTGTTAAACAGTGTATGACTATAGTTCGAAGACCCAGATCATCTAGACATTCTCAAAACCACCGTGGTGATCAACTCTATTAATGACCTTAGACCCGTAGAACCTGTTTTAAATTCCCAAGTAAGACACATGTACTCCAGGTAGTAGGAGATAAACCCTGTAATTATTTAGGGCCCTGCTATGTTGGAGAAGTTTTTAGAAATTGAGTGGTTGGGAGCATGCCAGGACATCCACCCAAAACAACACACAAGTTACTGCACATGGTGCCTCTTTTCATTAAAAAAGGAACATGAACTCATTAGGCCAATTCAGGTCCCCTCTATACTGCACTGTGGAATACTGCTATGTCTCATTTACTAGGTGATGTGGATATCTGTCAGCTTCGCATGAGAGCCAGAAAAAGCAGGAGCTGTGTATTAGGTACAGGCTGTGTTTCCCTCTAGGGCACCTCTGGCACCTCTACATTATTCCTCATCATTGGCAACAGTCTGTGGATTCACAATCAAGCATCTGGTGATGGGCCTGGAAATGTTATTGAGGAGGGTAATCCCTCTAAAAGACAAGGGGGCGACTAAAGGAGAAGGAAGCTGGAGCAAGCTAGAACCTGTAGGGGAATTTTCACATCTGTCCAGTACCATATCTAATGGTGAAAACTCCTGAGAGAAATATTCATTGCTGTGCTTCTGCCTTCCAGATACCATGCAAGTTTCTTTATTTGTCTTCTGTAACCCAGAGTGATACAGCAAAAAGGGGTTCTGGGAAATACAGTTTCCAGGCTTGGAGAAATTGTCATAACATAATCCAGAACACTGGTGTTTTATCTTGAGTTGTTCCATCAGCTGTTGGGAGAGATTTGTTTTGAGTTGCTCACTATGATTATGGATTTTTCCATTCTTCCTTTTAGTTCTGTCAATTTTTATTTAATATACCTCCAAACTGTGTTACTAGGTAGATTGGAATTTGATAACTTTATGTTGTATTAGCCATTTATCATTATGCCTCTTTGTCTTAATTGAAGTGTATTTTATCTGATAGTCTACTTTTCCTGTTCTTATAAAAAGTGGTTTCAGTCATCCACTAGATGTTTGACAGTGGACCAACAGAGATGTTAATTTGATCGTCATAAGTATGCAATTTTCCATAGACCTCTCCATGAACTCCTTCATGGCCCCATCTCAGGGGATGTAAATGTCTGGGTTTTAAATTTTTTTCTGGATGTTTTACCTCATCTACCTATACCAGTACTTGACCCATACAACTTAGTGACTCTTTCTCAGGTGCTATGAAATGCTTTTCCAGATTTTACTTCCCATAGCTTCTCCAACCTTATTCTTTTATATCCTTAAGACTTACAGTGACTTTTTCTGACACAATCAATAAAGATATAGAAAATATAAAACTAACATGCTTGGCCTAGTTTATATATACATATGTGTATGTGTGTATATAGCTGTGTATAATACTAATCCTTATTCCATAATGACATACTTCACACAATAGGATCATCTCAACAGATAAGGCTGAAACTTTTGGGAAAATATAATACTTGTTGATCATAAAACTCTAGCAAACTAAAAATGGAATAGGACGTTCCTATTTGATAAGACATAATTATTTTAAAAAACCTGAAGTAACCTCTTATAGTCATAAAATAATTGAAATTTCAGGATACAGAATTTGCCATTCAAAAAACCAAATCAGGCTATATAAAATTTAAGACATTTATGAAAAGGCATTACTAAGGAAGAAAAAGTATAATCCAAGAAGAGAGATAATATATTTATAATATATATGAAAAGGGCTTGCATTTATTATATATATAATATATAATGTATATCTATATTTATATATGTATACACACATATATATGCAACTTATAAATCAATAAAAAAGAAAACAGTTGAAGAATGGGCAACAGCATTAACGGTCATGTCACAAGGGGGCATTTTAATAACCAATAAACCTATGGAAAGCTACTCAACTTTAGTAATTAATAAGAAATGCAAATTAAAAGCATTGAACTAGACTTATTGTGGTGATCATTTTGCTATATGAATATCATATTATGTTGTATACCTGAAACTAATAACACATGTCAGTTATACCTCAATAAAAAATAACCACAGTGAGATGCTACTATACAGCAGAGATGTATACACAAAATGGTAAAGCTAAAAATAGCAAATATTATAGAAAATGTAGAGCTACTAGAATGATCATAGGGGGTTTAATTGGTCCAATCACTTCAGAAAACTTTTTGACAGTATCTACAAAAATTGAATAATATATTTCAGGTGACCCAATAATTTCACTATTATATGTTAATCAAAATAAACATATGTATCAACTATGAGACATCTACTAGAATATTTATAGTAGCAGTACTTAAAATAGCTACAAACTAGAAACTACCAAATGCTAATCAACATTTAAATGAGTAAATAGCAAAATACACTTAAAAGCATTAAAAATGAACTATCAGCAGTTACACACAGCAATACCGATGAACTGTACAAACTGTTGAACAAAATTAGACATAAAGGAGTTAATACTGTATGATTACACTCATGTAAAGTTCAAAAACAGTAAAAGTAATACACGTTATCAAAAGTAAGGGTAGTATTAGTCCAATAGAGCACAGTGATTGGAAAATAACACAAGGAAAAAAACGCTGGTGGCTAGTGATGGTCTGTTTTTTGATCTGAGTGCTGATTGCATGGGTGGGTTCAGTTTGCAAAAAATTTATGAGCTCTGGACTTCTGTGTGCATGCAGGTATCTATCTTCATTATATTTCTAATGTATATGCCATAGAGTATACACAAATAAAAAAAATTAACTGACTTCCTAAGCATTAAGAGACAGAATTAATCTTTTGTAAAGTAAATGCAATGCGTGCTGCACTGCATCCCCTGGTTTTCCCTAAATGTAAAACAGCATAAAGCAGCTCCAGTCAGTCATTGTGAAGCTAATGGAGTTAATGGGATTCTTGGTCCTACAGCATAAACCTTCTTGATGACACCAAGCTTGCCCCAAAACAAATGTTCAAGTGGCTGAAAAGCAATACTCTTAGATTTTCTTTTCTCTTATAGTCAAAATTCAGAATAAGAAAATGCACCTCATATCTCTCTGCCATATATTATAAAGTGAAGCTAAATCTGCCATCTTCTGACCTTTTGTTTTGAGCTAGATCATTGTTGTATTTCTTCTGATTACTGCTCTTATTTATGCTTTGCAGCATAGATGAAGACATTTATATATGAGAGAGAAGGGCTACTATGCCCCTGTAAAGGGATAAGCAAGATCTGTTTGGAAATATTTCCTGAATAGGTGTGCAGTAAATAACTATACCACCTCTCATCTTACCCAGAACAAGAAGCCATAGTCTCCATTTTCTGGCTTAACCAAACAGAGACCCTGGCTGCCAGGAAAAGAGAAATCATCTTATTTTAGAATCATTCTCTTTCATGAAAAACCTAATGAAAGTTTAAATCAGAATTAGATGTAGCACCCTGAGAGCAATCTCCAGTAATTTGGCATTGCTATCAATGTTCATACACAATTGGAAACACTTTTCTGTGGAAGTATGAAGACCAATGGTCCGAGCCCAGTGCTCTTACAAATTGGTTGTCTGAACTTGCTGTTTACCCAACCTGGGTCTCAGTTTCCATTTCTGAAAAATGACTAAAATTTAGAGTAAGAGATCCATGACATCCATTCTCCTTTGACTATCTATGAACATGGGAAGTATAATTTAACAGCAATGTGCACAGTATTAAATAATGTACATGTGATAGGATAATCATGTTAGCCACAGTAAGCTAGTACTATAAGTTCCATATGTCTAATAGGCATTTAAAAATAGAATGGTGTTAGTGTTGCCGTAATCCCTTTGGGGGTTTTCCGTCTGCCATTTAATGTAGATGGACATCTTTAAAAATATTTTTAAAAAGTCACATGTACTGCCCTTTACTCTCTTTTTGGTTTTGCAGATGAATACATTTTCTCATCAGTATTATACAAGCTGTAAAAAATAACTGCATATTTTTCAGATATATTTGGGTAAATGTTATTTAATAAGCACTCTCCTTCCTCTTTTCCTTCTCTCTGGTGTTATTCATTAAGTAACTGAGAGACCCTTGGGTAAATCACTCCATTTCTCTATGCTTTAATTTCCCCTTTTACTTATTAATAAGGTTGGCTTAAGCTAGTATATTTCAACATGTATTGGGCAAGGTATAGCAAAACCTGAAAGAATTCCTGTGATCAAATCTGGAAAAAAATGTATTCAATATCTCCTGTATATATGCTTAGAGAGCAACCATTAATATTCTAAAGAAAGGCTCTGAAAATTTCTACAGCACAGAGACATTCTTTATATTATCTCACTGAGCTCATCTGTTCAGGGGACCCTTTATCATTGGCTGACAACAATTACTAACAGCTCTCAGATGAAGTGACCTAATGGACTTTGTAACAAATGTGAGGTGATACCACATTGTGGTTTAGATCTACACTTCCCTGATAATGATGCTGGTTTTGATTGCCATTTGCATGCCTTCTTTGGACATATGTTTATTCATGTCACTTGCTCATTTTTTAACTGAGTTATTTGTTTATTTGCTATTGAGTACTATGAGTTCTTTATATATTTTGGAAATAACCCCTTATCAAATATATGATTTGCAAATAATTTTTGCTCATTCTATCTTTGCATTTTGTTTATTGTTTTTCTTACTATGAAGAAATTTTATAGTTTGATGTAGTTCAACTTATTTTTTTTGCTTTTGTTGCCTGTGCTTTGGTGTCCAACAAATCATTGCCAAGACCAATGTCATAGAGCTTTTTTTTCCTATATTTTCTTCTAGGAGTATTGAGGTTTTAAGTCTTTAGTTTAAGTTTTTAATATATTTTATATTGATTTTTCTGTATGATATAAAATAAAGATCTAATTTTATCTTTATTTCATGTATATATCCAGTTTTTCTATTTCTTTATGATTTGGTCTTGGTAGTTTGTATGTTTCTAGGAATTTATCATTTTCTCTAAGTTGTTCAATTTGTCGACAAATAATTATTTATAGTAGCCTCTCTATCCCTTTTATTTCTGTAGTATCAGTTGTAATATTTCCTTCTTAATTTTTAATTTTTTGAGGTTTTTTTTGTTTATCTTAGTGAAGCTAAAAGTTTGTCAATTTTTTAACCTTTCAAAAATACTTTTAACTTTGTTGACCTTTTAAATTAGTTTTTATTTCATTTACTTGTACTCTGATCTTTGTTATTTTCTTCCTTCTAAACGTTAGACTTAGCGTATGCTTGAATTAGTTTCATGAAGTTTAAAGTTAGGTTGTTTATTTTTGAAATCTTTGAGACTTTTTTCTTAATGTAGGCATTTATTGCTATATACTTATGTTTAAAATTGCTTCTGCATCTCATAAGTTTTGGTATTTTTTGTTCCACTTGTTTGTTTTGAGATATTTTTTGATTATGCTTTTTATTTCTTTTTGATCCATGCATTTTTCAAGAGCATGTTGTTTAATTTCCATATAGTTGTGATTTTTTCAGTTTTCTTCTTATTATTGACTTCTAATTTCTTACTATTGTGGTTGGAAAAAATGCTTGACATGATTTCAATCTTTGTAGATTTGTTAAGACTTACTTTGTTGCCTAACAAAGATCTCCCCTGGAAACTGTTTTGAGTACACTTGAGAAGAACGTATGTATTGCTACTGTTTGATGAAATGTTCTGTATATGTCTCTTACTTCTATTTAAAAATGTGTAGTTTAAATCCAGTTTCTTTATTGATTTTCTGTCTGGATGATCTATTCATTGTTGCAAGTGGGATTCCAAAATCCTTTATTATTATTGTATTGCTGTCTATTTCTTCCTTAAGATCTATTAATATTTGCTTTATATATTTAGGTAATCCTATGTTGGGTGCATCTATACTTGCAATTATTATATCATCTTGATAAATTGACTCATTTATCTTTATTTAAAAACCTACTTTCTTTCTTATTATGGTTATAGACTTGAAGTATATTTTGCCTATGTAAGTATAACATCCACTGCTCTCTTTTGGTTTCTGTTGCATGAAGTATTTTTTCCCATTTCTTTGCTTTTAGTCTATATGCATCAAAGCTTCAGTGAATCTCTTTTAGAGAGCATATGGTTGATACCTGTTTTTTAATCTATTCACTTTCTCTATGTCTTTTAACTACAGAACTTTATTTACATTTAAAATAATTAGTGATAGGTAAGAACTTACTATTGCCATTTTGTTGATTATTTTCTGGATTTTTAAAAGATTCTTTTAATTTTCTTCCCCTCTTGCTCTCTTTCTTTGTGATTTGATGGTTTTCTGTGGTGGTATGCTTGGATTTCTTTCTCTTTTTGTGTATCTATTTTTTAAGCTGATCACATCTGAACTTTGACCAAATAAAATAACTCTATGCTTTACTTTCTTCCTCCACATTTCATATATTTATTGCCATAATTTCACCTTTTATATTATGCATCTATTGATAATTATTGTAAGTATTGTTATTTTTAATACTTTTATTTTTAACCCTTATAGTTAAAAATGATTTGTACATCAACATTATAGTATTAGAGTATTTGGAATTTGACCATAATCTTACAAAAAACAGTGAATTTTATATTTTCATATGTTTTCATGTTATTAATTAGTATCCTATTTTAGTTTTGAGAATTTCCTTTAGCATGTCTTATAAGGGAGATATAGTGGTGATAAACTTTCTTATCTTTTGTCTGGGAAAATATTTACGTCTCTTTTATTATTGAAGTACGGCATTGCCAGATAAAATATTCCTAGTTAGCTTTTTATTTTTCTTTCAGTAGTTTGAATATATCATTCCACTCACTCCTGGTATTTAATATTTCTGATGAGAAATGTGAGGTATCTTCATTGGCGTTTCCTTGTATGTCGTGAGTTTTATTTTTCTTGCTGCTTTCAAAAATCTTTATATTTCATTTTCAACAATTTGATTTTAACATGTCTATGTTAAGTCTTCTTTGGGTTGAACCCCATTAGGGAGTTTTGATGTTCATGTACTGGGATGTTTGTATCTCTCACCAGATTTGAGAAACATTTGGCCATTTTTTTAAAATATGCTTTCTGCCTCTTTCTCTTTCTCCCCTCCCTCTGGGATGTCTGAAATATGAATGTTAGCTTTGTTGAAGGTGTCCCATAAATCCATGGGCTTTCTTTATTTCTTCTTTTTTCTTATTTTTCATTTTTCTCCTCTGCCTAGAGAAACTTGTCTTCAGTTTCACAGATTTTTTCTTCTGCTTGATGCAATGATCCAGTGTACCATTAATGCTCTCTATTGTATTTCTCATTTTATTCACTGTATTCTACAGCTCTAAAATTGGGTTCTTTTTTAAAAAAAAATGTCTAATTCTTTATTTGACTTCTCATTTTGTTCTTTAATTTGATTGAGTTTTCTGTGTTCTTTTGTAGTTCATTGAGCTTCTAAAACCAATGATTTTGAATTTTTTGTCAGACAATTTACAGATCTCCCTTTCTTTCAGATTAGTTACTGAAAAATAAATTGTTTCTTTGATGTCACATTTTCTTGAATTTTCACGTTTCCTGAAGTCTAGCATTGCGGTATTTGTGATGAAGAAGCAGTCTTCTCCTCTAGTCTTAACTGTTCTCCAAAGAGAAACTTTTTGAACAGCAGACCAAATGGGGCATCTGAGGTTCTCTAATACATTTTCTATTGATGTGCCACTCCACATCTCTTGGGGGAGATGTCTTGAAATTTTATGCCTTCTCTCAATCTTACAAAGCAGAAAGTCTGTTTTTCCCCCCCTAAGGTAGTGTTGTAAAATGCTCAAGTTTGTGTACCTTCTCCCAATCCCACAGAGTCAAGCTGACTCTGAGATACCTGTGTTTTCTTTCTGTGAGGGAATACTTTGAGAGTTGGCCTTGGGGAGGGAGAGAGTGAAGCATGCAAAGAATTTGTCATGTTCATGGGAAGGGCCTGCATTCAAGGTGTCCTATGCTGCTGGTGGGTAGGCTTCCCGTTGCAGTCTATGATGTAGATGGTAGGGTATTTGGCCTTTCTTTCTTAGTCGCAGCCTCTCCAACCACTCAGCTGTGCTGATCATGTCAGTAATCTGGGTGATGTGTGAAAGAAGTAGCATATTGGCCAGAGTCCTGTATGGCTGGGGAAGCTGGGTACTCACTTTCATTTTCCCTCATGGGAGAAGCCATAGGCTGAGGGGGTTGCTCTTGACAATGAGCTGTGCAGCCTTAGGGGAGAGGTGACATAGCTAAAGTAAAACTGTTTTTCCTACCTTCTATGATTGAGCTACTCTCAGGTTTGTTTATTGTTTTTGGGAGGCGGGTGGCCCCAGCAGTGCTCCGGAATTTCTGGACTACTAGACTCCCACAAATGTACTCTGTCTATGGGACATTTTCACAATTGATGCTTCTGTAAGGAGATGATAGTAGAAAACTATTCCACCGTCTGGCTATCACTTCTTGGTTCATATTTCAATGTAAAACTGAATGATAGTTCTCTAGGTGGATTAAAACCTGGTAAGGAAGTCTTGAAGCCAGGCTTTCTGATTCTAAATTCAGCGTTGCAATGGCCACCATGTGATGTCAGGCAAACTCATAATTTTTCTGGACCTCAGTTTTCTGATTTGAGCCTCCCTACTTAAACAAGACGTTATAAAATAAAAATAAAAATATTAACCCATATTTCAAATATAACTCAAAATTAAATAGCTTCCCATACACTAAAAGTGAAAGGAGAGTGAGTAGCTGGGTTTGAAGCTATGACAAGTATGGAAAGCTTAATGAGATAATCTCAGACATGTTCCCTGGCCTCCAAACATTTTTCAGAGAATTTAAAGAACATTAAAATATTAGAACATTAATGTTTCCTTTGAATCTTAAACTAAATTGTTTGGGGACAGAGGGAAAAAATATGCCCTCCCCTCACTGTCACATGAATGGAGGTCATTTTTGGAGCTTGTTAATTCCAAGATCATCCAAGGAATATCTTACATAAGCAATAAACAATAACACTACAACAGATCATGGGGTTTAGAGAGACTCATGGAGGATAATGTCACAAACATTCTCAAAGGCAGTCAGGGATGTTATAACACAGCCCTCACCTCTGAAATCTGAAGCTAAGGAATATCAATATTGTTTGTTTCTCCATGATCTTTTAGCCTTTCCCAAAATAGGAAGTAAATCCTATCTTACGTAATCTTTAAGAAGTAGTTGTTAAGGACATAGACCTCTTCTAAGTAAATCACTCAGTTTTCCTGTGAGGAGAAAGATATGTTCTGGTATGGCCTCATGTGTTCTTATAGGAAGAAAAATAAAAGTTCTTTGGGTTAAAAAAAAATGCTACAAATATTACCTAATACAAACTATAATAATAACTGATTAAAACAACTCCTATCACTGTTATACCTGTAAGAGAAGAGGTGTGATACTTAGACAAGGCACACATCATAGAAGGAAATCACTCTTGGTACAGGATTTTAAGCTATTGTAAGAAATAAAATAGCAGAAGCTGAAATGTAAGCACTCGTCAAGTTAATGGATTCTTCTGCATCTTGGAAAGAACGGTGAAAACCTCAATAAGGATTTTCTTTTTCCTGTGTTCTTGCTTCACACCCATGCTTTCTTTTATCTTTATCCAGGTCCTTGAGAGACAATCTTTATTATGAGCTACTGCCTAAAGCTGCATCTTTACACACAGGTTCCTCTGTATAAATCTTACATTATTACCTCAATTTCCTCTGCACTGTATTCCCAACTACAGTAAAGCCCTTTGAGAGGAAAGGCCATATCTTATGCTTTTCTTGTTTTTCTGTTAGTATTTAGAAGAAGGCTCATCTCAGAGTTTGAGCTCTGTTAAAAAAGAAAAAAAAGTATATATATATAGAAATGAATAGGAATGAATGAATGAATGAATATATAAAAAATTCTAATTTTGTTTTTTCAGAGTAAATTGTAAAGGTTCTTGGATAAAATATATCAAAAGTATAAACATTTGTAAAGGATAGTGTGAGTTATTAAATGTGCCATCTAGCCACCTAGATAGTAAACATCTACATATACCTCCCTTTGTACCCAGAAGTAACTTATTTTGTTTGATGTTTTCATTACCTTTTACCTTTTTATATGTTTTTTTCTTATTAATGAATGTCTAACAACATACATCATTGTTTTTGCATGTTTTTCAATGGTATACAGTTATTATGTTGCATTTTTTAATATTCTTGTGCAACTTGCATTCTGCATCAACATGTTAGGAAATAAAACCATATTTATAAATTTCTATTCTGGAAGCTCTGGTATGCTGCTCAGATTTTCTTTCAGAATACTCAGAATTGAGACACTCATTTTCTCAGCAAATACACTTGCTGGCTACTGATCATCGTCAGCTGAGACCTTTTCCAGAGTTTGCCCTCAACCCAGGGTATTTACCTTGCCCCAGGTTACACTTCCCAAAGAGTAACTATCCAATGACTGATTGATTAAGGTACAAGGGTCTGGCCCCCTTGCCTGGATTTGGGATGACTTTGAAAAGCTGTCCCCATTTCAGAGCTCTGCATGGGGTTAACTGAGGTCTTTGTTGTGACCACACTACAACAGAATATCTCCTTCTGCCCAGTCCTGTTCTTTATTCTCTTGCAGATATTCTTCCTAAGAGCAATCCCTACTCAACTTTCTGTGTGCAGTGTATAAATCAGAGTCCATTTTCCAGAGAACCCAACCCCAGATAATGCTCTCCTACTTAGGTTGTTTTCACTGTTGAAATAAGTTCCATTGTATGGCTATACTACAATTTCTTTATTCATTCTACTGTATAGGGGTATCTAAATTGCTTCAATTTTTATAAAAATATTGAACACTCTATCTTAGATGTCTTTGTGTGTATGTATATGTGAGCAGGTTTCTCTAGGAATACACCCAAAAATTTAATTGCCAGGTAATAAGACTTTTTATCCTCTACTTTTTGAGGGACTCTGAAGTAATGCTTAAAAATTATTACACTGTTTGCTTTCCTATGAATCCTCATATTGCAAACTTTGGTTCTCTAACACTATCTTGGTACTTTGGGCATAGACTTCTGTTAGTGGAAGCTTGCCCAAGCACTGTGCCTCAAAGCCCTTAAATAATATTTGGTGTCTGTTCAGGGATAGAGGATTTGTCCTAACTTGATCCAAAGGATTTCAGTTCCCCCTCTATAGCTGCATGATGTGAGACTGTCCTGGTTGCTTATTTTCTGGAGTGTTAAAATCTGTTTCTCTTAACCATCAACTATTCAGTGCATTTTCATTTTATACACAGCTTTTGATATAATTAAGCTTTGCTTTTAAAAACAACAAAATGCTAAATGCTATCCATGTTGCAGAACTTTGTGGGATCCAATTCATATACTCATGTCTTTCCTGTAGTCTGACACCCTTAATATCCTGTTTCATTATGTTGGATCATAGCACCCCAAGCAATAACAGGCTGTTAAGATTCTGTAGTCATTGTTACTAACTGGGTTTCAACTTAGTGCCTCTTATCCTCAATTTATTAATATTTTAGTATTCAGAATATAGTTTATTAAAGCAATTTGAACTCTGTAATAGTCTATATTTCAACAGAAACCTATGTTAACTGATCATTTAAGAATTTCCTGCCATGAATAGTCCATTCTGTTTCAGAGCTAAGATTATTAACTGATATTTCTTTCTTTTCTAAGAGTTCATTTTGTTCCATTGTTTCTATACTGACTGATAATACTTCCAAATAAAATTGGAATTTATATAGAATTTGAATAATTTTTATTTTACATTTATTTTCATATGTACATATTTATGCTTAGCCTTTTTTTTCAAATAAGGATTTGTTTGATAGTAATCTTGTGTGACATTTGAATGAATGTATATGGGGATTAAACAAACTATTTCTTCTACATGTGACTCCACTGAGACCCACATATTGATGTTGGGGCCTCCACTAACTCCCACAGAAGTGTCTGACTGCCAGAGATGGCTCACTGCTATGTGTTGATTTAAATGCCCACATCAAGTCACTGAATAGTTAGAGACTATATGGCCCCTTTCTTCCTTCTTTTTTACATTATTCCCCTTTTCTCACCCTTCCCTGACTTCAAAATTGCACCCTGCATCCACACATTGGTTAGAGGCCCAGCAGGAAATCAAAAACCTCAAAGTGGACATAAACTCAGCCAAGAAAGTCATTAAGGACTGACCGGAGTGACAAGACAGCAACAGCTCACATTCAGGGAAGAAATATTGATTTCCCACCTTGCCTGCTCCTGCTGTGATTTCTCTGGGACACAATTCACACCCTAGAAAAGGGAGCTGCCCTGAGAGTTGAGACTTATGGACTGCTTTTTGCTAAGGGCACCTCCTAAAGCTCAATTCAGAGCAGAGTCAGGAGTATTTCTGAGTATTTGCTACTAAGAAGAGTTTTACCACCTTCTCCCACCATTTCCTCTCACTTTTCAGAAAAGAGAGGGTCACTTTAGGACCAATAACTTTCTTTTCAGAAAATTGTGCCTTTTCTACACTGCTGCCTAATTAATCTTTTTTAAAGGGCCAGCCCACCTGCAGGGTAGTTGGGGAGTATAAATCAAGTGTATAAAAATGATGATATATACAAGATACTTTATAAAAATTAGCCAAAGTTATTGTCTTGTCACTCTACTGCTGAAGAGCCTATAGTGGCTCCTTATTACTTATAGGTATGGGCTCAAATTCTTTTCCTCTTCTTCTCTCTTCTGACACAGGCATCTACAACCTCTATAGCTTGTATTTTTCTGACTTTGGATCTCACATTTCTCCAATATACATGTTACTCTCCACTGGCTGATCACCATTGTCTGCCATGTGTGCATACTGGGCTCTGTTTCCCCTCATAACCTTGAATGACTCCCCTACAGGGCTGACCAATCCATAAATTTATTGACTAAGAATGTCACAAGGCCAAAATCTCCAGTCACTTCCAGAGGGAGGTGTTTCCCTAATTTAATCATTAACTTTGCATTTATTCATCTACTCATTTGAAAAATTATTTCCAGAACAATGTACCAGACACACTGCTGAGAAAACAAGGGTAAGGCAGACACAGTCCTGGCTTTCATGTAGCATGCAGTCTAGGGAAGGAAATAGGAAAATTGAATGAGGCAGAGAAAATTGCTTACCTTGATAAGCACCAGCTTCCCTCCTGTTGGGAGACTGATGTGTTGGATCTTTTTTTTAGGCGTTCAGTGTAAAAGGTAAAACCCTCAGTGCCTAAGGCCAAGTCATGCTCTGCTTATAAAGGAAGAGGATTTGGAACTCCCAGGACATTCCCAGAGGGAGGAGATGAGAAAAAGACAGGGTAATATGGAGCTTCTGGAGATGGCAGACTGTGTCTTCAGATCTCTTCCTCTGATTTCTCTCAAACATCCAGTAAAGTGCATTTTACTTATAATGTATATGGTGAACTTATTTTCCTATGTCTGGAAAACATACTGAGAGAACCACTGTATTCTGAAAGATTACAAATCTGTTTCTAAAAGGGTGAGCCATGTAAAAGCCTTGGGAAGAATTATCAAGATAGGAAGGCAGGCTGGTCCCAGCAGTTTTATAAAATTAGCTAAGTTTGTTTCAGGTTATCTGTTTTACAAGTATTATCCACTAACAACTGTGCAGCGCCCAATATTTGTCCATTGTAGTTCCCAGAAGTACCATGAACTCCAAATTTATGATTTTGACATGTCAGTCCTCAAAGATCCCATGGCCCCTGTAATTTATTCTCCACTGTGGCGAGTACTAAAAACCTGGTAGTTATTATCCCATTGAGCATTTGGGAGTTGATCCAAATTTCCTGTGACTTAGAGAATACACTTCTCTAAGGAGTATTTCTATTTAACACAAAGACATTTCAGGTACTGAGTTAGGTAGGGATATTTTAGGGTATGGGTTCAGGGTGGGAAAGTACTCATTCCGTAAAGCTGACTACCTGTTACAACTGCTGGCCACTGAGACTCATGTGCTTAATTACTCAACATTAGGCTATTTGCTAGTGAGACACACTTTTCTTTTATGATATGCCAAACACTATATGCTCCCCTGCTCGCTTGCTCTCTCTCTCACACACACAAATATCCAATCACATGTACACACACAAGTTAGAACATACATGCATGTTCACTTCACACACATTCACACTCCACAGGAAACAAGGCACGTGGTTAATTGTGTCTCACTTCTTGATGACAGATTGATTCTGATTTGTGACAGATGAAATCACATCTAAAAATAAATGCCAGAGCTTCTGAGCCTCACTAACATTTTTACCTTGTACCTTAAATAATTTGAGAGGAAGTTACTGTATTTATTAAACAAAATATATTATTTGTCAGACAGACCTTAGATTTTGAGCATTTTAAAATTGGCGACATTTAATAAAATAATTTTTCATTAGGGAAATATTATATCTAATAAACATCTTTTTACCAAAGATATTTAGATGGTTTTAAATAGAGAAGCAAAAGAAGTTATTAAAAGTTTTACTGAATCAACTAGATGCTACAAGTTTTACAAGAGAACTTAAAAGAAAATTTAAATATATTTTGTTCCAGATGCCAAAAGTTTGTTTTAACTTTTTTTGTGTGTGCAGCAGATAATGAGGAAAAGTGTGATTTGATTGGATTCTCACTACCATCCTGGTACAGCACTAACTTGGGATTCAATGAATACAAAGCTGAGGTCTATCCTCTTTTGCCTCTTTCTTCTCCAGCATCATCCTCAGCTTCAGCTTGGAATGGATATATTTTTATTTCTATCTTTGTTGCCACCACGCCAAGCAAAGCCACCATCCCCTCTTATGTAAGCTAGTTTGATGGCCTCCTCACTGGTGTCCTATAACCACTCTTACACCCTCCAATCCATTCTCTTCACTGAGTCTAGAGTTGCATTTTCCAAACATAGGTATAGGAGGAAGAGTTCTGTCTCAAACCCCTAAATGACTTTTTATAGCTCTTAAGATACAAGTTTCTATACTTAATAAGTAATTTAAAACTAACTCTCTCTCTCTCCATATATATATGTATAGAGATAGATAGATAGATAGATAGATAGATAGATAGATAGATAGATAGATAGATAGATAGATAGATAGATAGAATCTCTGTCTCTGTTCCTTTCCTGAAATTGCACAAAATCCTCTGGTATGCAATAACTACTCTCTTTCATAGTCTCCGAGGGAACTTGCTGTAGCCTCCTTGTGACCTTTCAAAGGGTCTTTATGCAGCTGCGGAATACTTTTACCATCCCCATTTCACCCTTCAAATAGTTATTTTTGCTTTATCTTTCAGATCTTTGTTTAATTATCCCTTTTCCAGATAAGCTTTCTCTGAATCCTTTGCCTAGGTCGATATCCCAGTTACACATTCTTATAACACTTATAACACATATTTACATTAAAAAAAATAACATGCTCCTTCTCTCATAGACTATAATCTCCATTAATTCAGGCACAAGTCTGTTTGTCCTCCCATTGAATCCAATTACCTAACATAATGGTTGGCAGAGAAGGCACCCATAAAGCATCGTGAAAAGAATGAAACTCCAGTTAGTCTTCTCACTGGCTTCTTATGAGGATGAGCACATTGTGATCGTATTCTTCATCCTTGAGAGAGATCTGAGGGAAATCCAAGTTAACGGTTAAATCTAAGCTTTCTTAATAACTATTCCCAGTACTATTATTCATTAATGCATTATATGCTTTCCAAAGATATTACAATAAGCATCAGTTCTCTCTTTCTATGTATGAGGAACTTCCAACCGCATAAGTCCCAATAGAAGGCAGATTTTACTTCCCACTGTATAGATGAAATTGTTAAATGCTCATGCTCGCAATTTCTTTCACAGCTAGAATGCAAGGATGTGACCTAGATTCTGCAAATCAGTCGCACCCACCTCAACTTTGATTCTAAATCTAGTGAGATGAGAAATCAAGAACACAAGAACATTTGAGAGTCCGCTTGGTGAGTGCAGCAGCAGAAAAAGCCACATTCAGAGTCCAGGAGCAGTCAGTGGTGGTAGCAGTGGTAACAGTTCGTATCACTGTTAAATACTTGAGCACAATAGCATTGACATGGGACAAGTGGCATGACTTTGGTCTTTTTAAAATTTTTTCTGGAAGAGGGGTAATTAACCCTCCCTCCCCCTGCCCCCAAATGCATACACTAAGCTGTGTGATTTGCAGAGATTAAATCTTGGTGAGTGTGGCCAGAGTGTATCCCTTCTTCCTTCCACAAATAGAGCAGAAGCTCTACGTTAGGCCCAGCAGGCTAAGAATATAGGGCCCACTTAGGCCTTTGTGTAGCTCACTTAAAGGACAGAGTTCCATCCTGGGAGAGGCAAGCTGAGAAGACTAGAAGCTACTGCCCTGACACAGCTCCTTTCTCATAATGCAAGGATGTCTCTAAAAGCAAAGCAGACCCCACTCCCAGCACCTTCAGTTCCAGATCAGCAACTCTGAGAATTTCCCCAGGAGTAGAGTTAGTGGCAGTAGCAGAAAGCCCTGAAGCTGTCCACAAATAAATGAAATTTCTTTGAAACACAGGGTGGAACAGAGTTCAGGCTTAAGGATATATCCACCCACACCATGCCCCCCCACACACACACAAAAAAAAGATGGATATTTTGATGGTAAGCAAATAAAAGGAGGCACGCAGTTCCATAAGAACAAGAAGCTAAACCATGGGCCATCTAGTTTACCAGAGAGACCCACAGAAAAAAATAGTTCAAAAGAGCCCTCTCTGCTTCCTCCACCCCCCCAAATCAGAACAAACCTCAAAGATTAGATGTAAAAACTACCTCAATAAAAAGACTCAAATTTAATTGGCTCAAGCTGCATAGCAATTTACGCCCCTGGCATTGTCAATGACAATAGAGCAATCAAACAGCAAAGAGTGGAGACTAACAAGTGGGTGTGGCACTAAAAGAGAACTTAACAAAGAGATCAGGGAAAGAGAAGGAGACCTGCTAAAATCAACCCTGGTGACTTTGTACATGCTGAGTGTCTTCCGATGATGATTAACTTCAGAGGGTTAGTTGCTTTCATTTTAAGCAACTGAGGTTAGTTAGGATGGTTTGTTTTGCAGCAAAATATGAAAGCTAGTGTGTTTGTGAGAGTAAATCAATTTTTAATGCATTTAACACAGTGCCTAGCACAGAGCATGGAGTCAATAATGTGAGCTGCTCTCTGGGATCACTGAAATAAAAGTTTTTAGTTTCCATGGTTTTATCATGTAAGAGCTCACATTTAATCCAGGGTGAGAGTAAGTGGAGTTTAACACAAAATGGTAGACGCTAAGACAGAAGTAAGTATAGAATACCATGAAAATGTAGGAGAGAAAAAAAATTGGCCAGGGAATAAATGAATTGTAGGAGATCTTAGTGGGTTTTGATTTGGAACTTGAGTTGTATAAAGGTTGTTGTCAGACAGAGGTGGAACACACTTTTTTTTTCATTTTTGATCCTGCGGACTGTCTAGGTGATTATTGAGATGGAATAGAGCAGGCAGAAATCAATAAGAGTAAGGATTACACAAGAAAATTGGAGACTGCACTTTTATGCTCATAGTGTGCTTTGGCTGATACTCATTTATCTCTGCACCCACCTTCAGGTGATCCAAGTGTTTAATGCCTAGAGAAGCTGAAATAGCCACCCCTCTATACACTTCTTCCCAGGAATCAGCCTCAGGAAGGTCAGTGCTCTTTAAACCTGCACAGAATTAATTCCAGTTTGTATTATTTTCATTTTTCATCACTGCTCATCTTCAGTGATTAGCAATGAAAATGCAGAGAGAAAAATGCAACTGTCAGACACGTTTACCTTATCCTTAATAACAGACATGGAGAAAATGTCACTTGTATTGCTATTGGTCTTGCTGAAGCCTGAGATTCTCAACCTCTGATTGTGTAGTGCTCTATAATTGGCCATGATTCTTCCTCTAGGGGAAGAAACTGGGATAGAAGTGATAAAAGATTATGAATCATTCTTCACACTAGGTGATTAGTGTAACAATCAAAATAATAATAATGCCAGAAAGAAAGATAATTGTCAAGAATTGTGCTATGTTCATCAAATATACTCTTTCTAATTAAGACTTGAAATAAGTTTTACATCTGAATGATCAAAAATGATTAGGTACTTGTGTAAGTCTGGTTCCCTCAGAAGCAGACCCTGAGACAAGTCTTCTAAGAAATTTGGGAGGTGTTTCAGGGGAGGAGGAGTTAGAAGAAAGGCAGTTATATAGAAAAATTTGCCAAGGAAATTATTATATCTCCATTTACTAAATCTTATTACATATAAGGGTTCAATCACTTGTAATCATCACACATAATCATCTCTATTTAGTCTCTGTATAGATATATCATATCTTTATGTTTATATAATACCACATAAAATCACATATATTATTTAAAACCTGCTTTTGGGATATGTATTATTTTTGTTTAATATCTTAGAAAAATTGCAAGGACAGGTGAAATGATTTGTACAAAATCAAGTTTATAATTAATAACAAATGAAAATACTCTGAACCAGTAAAATTGTATGGTTTTCAACTTATAAACTTTCTAGTTATTAGAAGTTTCAACTACACTTCGAAACCATTGGGATGACTACTATAGTTAATAATAGAAAACAAGTGTTGACTAGGATGGAGAGAATTTGGAACCCACTGTTTGTGGAAATGTAAAATGGTACAGCCATTATGAAAAGTAGTGTGGTAGTTTCTCAAATAGTTTTAAAAATAGTTACCACATGATCCAGAAATTCTATTTATCCAAAATAATTGAAAGAAAAATTTCAGAGAAATTTGCACATTCATGTTCATAGCAGCATTATTCACAATAACCAAGAGGTAGAAGCTACTCAAATTCCCATCAATAGATAAATGAATAAAAATATTTCAATATATAAATACAATGGAATATTATTCAGCCTCAACAGCCTGTCATACGCTACAATATGGATGAACCTTAAGGACACTACACTAAGTGAAATAAGCCAGTTACAAAAAGACACATGTGTAGTATTCCATTAATATGGGCCATTTAAAATAGTCACATTAGTAGGAACAGAAAACTGAATGGTGATTATAGTGCTGGGAGGAAGGGTTAGGGGGAAGTGGTGTAATGGGTATAGCATTTCAGTTTGGCAAGACAAAAAAGCTCTAGAGATGTGTTGCATCACAGTGTGAATACACTTAATACTACTGTATCATATATGTAAAACTAATTAAGATGGTAAAATAAATTTATCAAATTATACATTTTAAATATGTTCAGTTTATTACATGTCAATTAATATTCAATAAAGCTATTTTTTAATGTTTAAGCTAATTTCATAGTTTATGTCTTAGAATTGGACAAGGCCTTGCTTGGCAGCTGTTCAAATTACCCACTGGAAACAGGAATCTTTTCTTAATTCCCTGCCTTCAAAAGAAGCTAGCACATTCTGGACAGCTTCAATTACCTGGGAAAAAAAGTTCATCATTATACTGAGCTGACATTTGCAAGTAGCTGAAAATTACTGCAAGTATGAAGACCTAAGAACAGAGCCATAATCTCTGCCCCATAGTAAGGCTGGTCCTATTGTAGCCTAACCTCAGAACACATCTTTTGTTCCGTGGCATAGCTCCTATAACAAGCCAAGCATAGGTCGGGCTCATTCAAAAATGATAGATATGTCCAAATAGGGATCATTTGGGAGTAGACCAGGATGTTTAACTTTGTTTGGAATATAGACACATCTTCCATACTTCACACATTCCTTTTCTGTTTCACAAATTATACCCTATAATTGAAGCCAGAAAGTAGGGTAGGAAAAAATATTTCCTGTGTTTCTTATATAGAAACATTGATAAATGAATAATTCACAGGACTATTACAATGGGCAAGAGTGCATTTTTACTGAAATGTCTGATCACAGCCTTTGCTGGGTGTTGTGTTCTATTCTTTCTCTTAATGGATCTTCCTCGTGAAACATTACCATCAGGCCATGCCTTCAACCCTAGAACCTCAAATTTGTTTTCTATGCACTATGCCTCAATTAAAATTGATATATTATTCATGTCCTTAGTAGAGAGAGGATTAATTAAAACACGTACTTCATGGTCTTTTTCTTAAAGATGTGAGGTGAGCACATTATTACTATAAATACGATTGAAAAATAAAATCACATCCTCCCTTGTTATCTCAACTGGAGATTACTGCTTCCAGTTCTACAGTGCCCATGATATGGTGACAACACAAGCAATCCAACATCAAATTTTATTTTTATATTTATTCTGGAATAACGATTTAACCTCTTTACATTAACCATTTAACAACCTGAAGTTAAAATGAACATACAAATTTTTTTCAATATGTCAACTCCATGTAGTTAGATTCAAGAGGATAGATTTTTTTTCATGCTTTCAATTTTCTATTGGCAGAAATAAACCAAGATAGACATTAGGTCTCTTCTGTACCAAATATATTTTAGTATCTAATCTTAAAGCCTGGAAGATGATTTGTGCCAATGCAGAATAAGTTATTCTAACAGCAAAGGGTTCTGTGCCTGCCGAGATGAATTGAAAATGCAATGTCATCAAAGGAAACAAAAAAAATACAATCCAAAAACTGATCAAAACTACCCTTAAAGGTACTGAGACCAAGTTTTCATAATTTAGTTGAAAATTAGTTAATATTATCAGGGCGATTTGAGACAAGTTGCAAAATCTTTTTTTCAAACTAGCCTTATTGTGTAAAAATGAATTGAGGAGATGCTTGCCATGGCCCAAGGGCAAGTGCTCAACAATGGTAGCTGTTACTGGGGAGCAGTTTATGACACTGATTACAATGATAGTTTCTGAAGCTAGACTGCCCAGATTCAAATATAGGCTCTGACATCCTGGGGAGTTACTTAATATATTATTGCCTCCTTTTTCTCTTCTATAGACTAGAATAGTAATATTGCTTATCTCATATGATAAAGAAATGAGATAGGACAATTCCTGACACACAGTGAGCATTCACATGAAGCCATGAGTCTTTATTATCATTGCCTTCATAGCATTACAAATGCATTGTTTTTAGGATAAACAAGGTATGGTATTTTATGCAATGGAATAGTATTCATCAATGAAAAATAAAAACTATTGATCCATGCAATGCAAATGAATCTCAAATAATTATTCTAAGTGAAAGAATCCAGACTCCAAAGGTTGCATACTGTATAATTCCACTCATACAACAGTAGAAAGCAAAACTGTTACTGTTTGGGGTATTTTTGAACTTCAGTGTCAGCCCAGTGGTGTGGGGAAGATAATGGCTCAGAGTGCAATTAACGTTTTTCTTCTTTTTCTTTCCCGCTGCTACAACAAAGAATTACAGGTTAGCAAGATTTAGAAGAAGTAAGATTTATTAAAAGTATATTTTAGAAGGAGATGGGCCATACTAAGAAAGGCTGTAGCCCTGTGGAATTTGGGAGATGAAAAGATAAAATAAAAGACAGAATACACTCCAAGGGAGGAGCAGGTTTTCAACCAATACAGCTGTAACAATGCAGACGTGGGGAGGGCTGTTTATATCTGGGCCCTGATGGGAGATCCTAGATGATCCATATGTGAGGTTATCCTGACTGATTATATAATATGTTGCCTAGTGCACATGTGCTTTCCTAGGATTCAGTCTTTTATAATTAGATTCATGAAGTTCTGAGTATGATGAGAGCAAGGTGGTGGACAGGTTAGGGTAGTACTCCTGCACAAGGGTCTATAATTTATGGCTCTCTCATAACCTTTGTCTCCTGGGCTGTAGGAGGGATTCTTTACTATGGGGTGTTCTTTAGGTGGTCTCTGTGCTGGGCCTTCATTTCTTTGTTCCCCTGTCATGCAAGTCTGACTTAGCTACCTAACAAAATGGTAAGAATAGAAAACAGATTAGTGATTGCCAGGGGGCTTGAGTAGAGAGAGAGGGTGATTATAAAGGAAAACAAAGGGATTTGGGGACATGAAAGAATTGCTCTGTATTTTGATGGTAGTGGTGAGTACAAGACTGAATGCGTTGGTAAATCCTCACATTAGTCTATACTAAAATGAGTGACTTTTACTTCATGTAAATCCATTTTTGAAGTCAACTAAAAATGTAAAAATCTCCCATTGTCAGTGTACTTTAGCTCAAAGAGAAAAGTCTTTAAGAAAAGGCTGTAGATTTGTTTTAAAAATAAACATAAAATAATATATGTCTGTTTCTAGAGAGAAAGACTCCTTCCAAAAAATAGTTGCCTCACTTCCTAAACTCTTTGCAATTCAGTTGCTGAATATCTGGGCTCCAAATATTCAAGACAATAGATCCTTAGCGCAATCCCCTGTTCTCCTCAGTATCCTACATTGGGACTGAGCTTTTCAAATAAACATTTCAAGATGGGAGAACTATCAGGTTATGGTATTTCATATACTCAGTGAATTAGCCATTTTTAATATAGAAGTTCCTAAATTATTAACATTTCCCAAAGTGCTATTTGATGGCAAAAGTAATATCTTTGTGAAGTATTAAGTGATTTTTATGAAAAAGTCGAATAAGCTGACAGAGACTAATAATTATACTGTCAGAGAACACAAGATTCCATTTTCTCAATCTATATTGCCTAGTTTCGGTTGCACAGGCTGTCATCAAGATGGTAAGATTTATTTCTCCTTTAATTGAACCACGGCAGCCAGTTTTGTGCAAAAGATATCTATGGTGTCCACTTTTTCAGCAGCATGTAATTCTGTGGCATCATTTATGTAGAAGATTGGGTACACAATTAAGACAATAGCTTTCATGCCAATGGAACTAGAGAATAAAGCCTTTACAGAGCCCAGGGGTGCTGTTCAGATGTTTTGAAATATCAAACAGCTGGTGATTTACCTATTAGCTGTAAATGAAAACTATTCTCCTTCCACAATAGTTTGTTCCAGACTCTAAGCTCAGAGAAGCTGTTCACCAGAAATGAGAGTTTGATCTCTTTTGTGTAATATCTGGGGTTTGCTTTCTTATGCAGTAAGTATGGAGTATGGATTATTAACCCATTATGGTTATATTAAGGTCTACATGTGGCCTATTCTTATAACTTTGGAAATTTCACACATAAATTATTAGAGAAGTACAATGAACTAGTGCTTGAAACCAGGTAACACAGTTAATGGTTGTATTGCTTTTCAGTCTGCTACTTGCATCATTGCAGGACAATCTGGCTGGTCTGCCTTTAACACCTTAAATGCTCTTGTCTCTTTAATATAGTTTATTGAATGGAATTGACAGGACACCTATGAGTACCTTGTTTTGGGCTAAAAAATTGGGAGAACACACAGAGGCATATGGCATGTGTCTGCCCTAAAGATGCTTTAAAACAGTATTGGAGAATTAAAATTTATAAAGATAAATGGAGGACAAAACAAAACTCTATACTTACTGTCAAGTGCTGAATTGAAAATAATTAGATGTGTCAGTGGGTGGCACAGTAGAGCTTAGTTACTCACAGTGTAGTTTTCTGCCTCAGCTTTTATAGTTCTAAATCTGAGTTTTACCCCTAACTAGTTGTGTGCTCCTGAGTCAGTTATTTAAGCTACTGTTTCTTCATCTGTAAAATTAGGATTGTATTACTTGCCTCATCAGCTGTTGTATAAACTAAATGCAATTTTCCATGTAAAGCCAAATGCTCTAATTAAGACTATGGATTGCCTCCTAATTGCACATCTTATCAATACGGGAACTTCTTTACTTGACCCCTCATTCGCATCTGGTGAGGCTAGAGAGATGACTTTTCTATCAATATTTACTAATTTTTTTTTACAATATTTACAATTTTTACTAATATGCTATTCAATTAGATATCATATCTTCAGCCAAGAGATCTCTCTTTAAAGACTCAGCAGCCTGCTGGGCACCATCACTTAGAAGTCCTAGAGTGACCTCCAGTTCAGTGTGTTCCAGTAGCTCACCCCAATCCCATAACGGACTGCACTGTCTTCTGTTTTACCTTTCTCAGTGTGTGCTATTTCCACCCATCCAGTGTTGCAAGCCATCAAATTGAGAATCAAACTCAGTGTCTTTGTTCATCATTCTCCACATTAAATCGGTCATAGAGAACAGCTGATGCTGCCTCCAGATTGATCTTAATTCATCTTCTTCATCTTGAGTATCCTCTCATGGCTGCCACCATGTCACAACCTCCTAATCTCAGCTAGCGACCCAGACACTCCTTCTCAGTCTCCATACAACCAATTCAGTGGAAGCACTCAGCTGTTCTTCCTGGACTACTGCAACAGGCTTCTCACTGAGCTTCTGCTTCCTAACATTGCCTCTCTCTGTTTCCTTTCGCAGAATAGATGTTTCAGAGATCTTTCTAAGGTTTCTTTTAAAATATTTTAAAGACTTCAAAGACTTAGAGTATTTATAATGAAGTGAAAAAAAAATCATCATATTGTGCACCCTGCAATCTCATAAACTCCCTGGGTGAGCAGATGTATCTTCTTTATCTTTGTAGTTACACTGCGTGACACAGACTAGATCCAAAATAAACATTCTGTTGATTGTATTAGAGAGTGAATGTTCACCTTTCAATTCCTACCCTGCCTCTCCAATTCCACAATTAGCATCCTTCACTTCAGCTACAGAAAACTACTTGCAAGTCTTTTATATTCTTTGCTATTTTTCTGTCCATGTCTTTGCATATGATACGTCCTCATTCAACAAATGGGCATCATAATATATCTTAGGGACTGACAAGTGAGCAAGATAAACACAGTTTTGGGCCTTAGGAAGATTATAGTTTATTGGGAGAAAATTAAACAGGTACTTAAAATATAAGTGAAAATAATGTTATAAACTTCCAGCACATTTGGTTACAAAAGAAGGAAAAAATGGTAATGCCCTAAATGTCATTAATAAATAATAACTTAGTATACTTTATTCCAGAAACTACTATATACCCAATAAAAAATAATGCATATCTTTAGTAATTCACATAAAAAAGATATTTTTGAAATCTTACTGGGGAAAAAGACTAGATTACTACCCCCATTCTGTCTTATTTACTACTATTCATTTTTAAAAAAACTTTCTATTTAAGTTCTACTTTCTCTTGAAAATATTCCCTGACTATCCCAGTGATCCTCTGTACCCTTGCCACACTAACCCAGGAAATTTATGAGAAATTTTAAAATAAAACTCTTATTTTTGAATAAGTTTTGATTTACGGAAGAGTTTTAAAAATAACACAGAGGGAATTGTGTATGCACCTTTGCCACATGTCAGCTTAAATTACTATGGAACATCTGTCAAAAGTGATGAACATTGTTGTTGTATAAAAGAGTGGAATTCTCTGAATTATTTGTGTAGCCTGAACCCTCCCTGTCCCTCCAAGTGCAAAGCCTGCCCTGCGTTAGTCGCCTGTTGAGAATTTCAAATGCTCTTTCACCATTTGGATCAGGTTACTTTAGAGCAGTTTTTTTTCTTGACCTCAATTAAATATGTTTCTATAACAAGTGGTTGTTATAAGGCATTTGCTATTTTCCAGGTCTCTGCCTTTTTTTTTTTTTTTACCACATCCTGCGAAGAGAAAGACCAAGGTCCTCTCATAAGTGGACCTTATCTTAAGAGTTAATTACCAAGACCATCACAATCTTTCTTGCCTAAAAGAAGAGTCTGGGCTTTTACCCCTTTTGTCCAGCTCTCTTAGTATTGAACACTAGACCTTAGTGGACTTTCCTTAAAAAAAACAAAAGCAAGTAAATTGAAGTCATTGGAGGATATTTAAATGGTCAGTGGGTACTTAAGACCTTATGATTTTAAGCAAAGCTTTTATGAAGTTTATATAGTATCTATATTTAATGAGTCCTGTGTTTTATTTGTATATGTTCGAATCAAGTTATTAACTCTTATTTTTGATACTAACATGGATATTATCCTTGCCTTAGACCTAAATGGGCCTCCAAACCAAGGTTTCGGTATGACCCCTATAACTCAGCTACATAAGCATTTAACAATATCGACCGAGCACCTGCTGTGTAAGCAGCCCTGCAGTAGATAGGTGCTGGGAGAAGTAATCTGAAGCATTAAAGTTCTCTGTCCTTGAGCACAGTGCTTAAAACTTGCAATCACTAGACTTTTGCGAGTTTTGGTATTTTAATCTGTTTGTTAGAAATGTAAAAATCCACTCTGCCTACTTCACAGTGTGTTGTTGTAAGACTTGAACTAACAAATAATATAGATAATAACATTAATACTAATAGCAGCTAAGATTCATGTAGGATCTATTATGTACCAGGTTTTCTTTCTAGAATGCTGTATTTATTACTGGATTTAATAAGAAAAAATTTCTGTGAACCACCAAATATTATAAAAAAATTCAAACTGTGGATATTACCCCTGAGTATGAGAATACATCAAGCAAAAGTTAACTCTTGAAGATGAATGTGCTTCTGAAATGATTTTTGCACAGATTTTATGTATTGGGGGAGGTCTGAGAAAGTGGAGGTTCTAGTGGCCTGTAGATACTGGCCAGGCCTCAATGCTGTACTTGGAATATAGAGTTGGAAGCTCCTCGTCTGCAACTAACCTAAGTCACCTCTACCATGATTATTATCCTTCTATTAGTGTTGTCATTAGCACTGTCATTATCACTGCTACCGTCATCAGGCTTTTACCATGTCATGATCACCAGTTTCATGTCTGTCACTTTGCATGCATTATTTCATTTTATCTTTACAAAATTCTTAAGAAGTTCGTATTATCATCCTCATTTAATGGATGATGCAGAGAGAATGTTACTTGTATAAAATTCTGAAGTTAATAATGAGTAGAACAAGAATTTGTATCTATACCTGGATGACTTTGACTCAAAGTTCATTTTAGCACCTTACATGGCCTTTTGTGCATGAGGAAGGTGATAATTCTCAGCACCTAATTATAGCTCCAATAACAAGGTTGACATCCATTCTAACTTTCCTTCAGAAAGCTAAAGGATGCCAAAAAGAGCAAGGACTAATGGATGTAAGGTGGTTGGTTTTTCTATAAAAAAGAATGGCATTTGTCTTAATAAGGTGTAATTAACTCTCCATAAAAGACTTCACAGCATTTGCATTTACACCACCATCATAACAGCCTTGCAATTTTAAAATGTCTCCTTTTCCTTTTTCTAATTTGCTTTTCCCAAATAATCAAAGATGCAGAATAACATCTAGCTCTTAATTTGCTGCCAGTTACTTCACATTTTCTGTCATATCCACATGAGCTTCTTGAGGGCAGGTATAATGTCTTCGTTTATATCTTTATTATTATAATATCTGGCCGGGGGCTGGGTATATGTCACATGTTCCCATCAATCTCTTCTATAAACATTAGATAGGTGTAGCATGTGTTTCTGAAATAGGGCTTTTGAATTAGAGGTCATGAGGTTAATCCTGCCTTTGCCATTTATTGTGTTCTTATACAGGAAGATAATTTAACAATCTCATTCTTATATGAAAAATAAATGGGATTTCACAGACAGTGACTGTAACAGTTAAAAATAGACACATGGTTCTAACATAGTGCCTTACATAGAGTAGGTGCTCAGATAAATATGGTTCAACCATGTCTTCTAGTGTAAGGAATACAGAAATGTGTCTCTTGCTCTTTTGTTTGGAGAAGACAATAATAATCGATCATGTTATTTTTTTTTCTTAGTAAGTCCAGTCAATCTTCAAATATCTTGCTAACATAGAGCTTCAGACAACATCTACCAGCTGATGTGGTGAGTGATCATCTTTATATTATCCTTTGTCTAATTAGAGAAACCAGCAAGCAAATACATAATTTTGACACCAAATAAGGAAAAAAAAGATAGAAAGGGATGCTGAATACATAGTAGGAAAAAAGGGAAAGAGGTCAGGAATGGCTTGCCAAGCAGTTGCCATATGAAATTTAAAATCAAGGCAAGTTCAGTGAAATAAAAATGATCCTCTATGAAGACAGGAATAAAGGGCACAAAGGGAAATATAGAAAGAAGGCAGTAGGGTCAATCAAAGGCCAGATGACAAAATATTTGTAAACCAAGTCAATGTATGTTTTGTAAGTGAGGGAGTGGATCATAATTGTGCTTTGGCAAAATTTCTCTGGCCAGAATGTGGAGAATGGACTGGTTATGACAGGATTCGAGCTTGCAACAGGAATATAGGTAAGAAAGGAATTATCGCCTCAATTGTGATGATAGCATTGGTGGCAATAGAAAGAAGTTATACTTGAGAAGTAATGAGAGGCAAGAGAAGAGTAGGTCTGGTGACTGATTAGCTGTGAGAGATATGAGAGACGAAAAGTCAAAATGAAGGCCATGTTTTAATGTCTGTAACTTCAAGAGAGGTGATAGAAATCAATGGACAAAGAGAACTTTTGTTGAAAAAAGAGAATAGAATCTACTGCGATGATTCTGAGGCAGAGATGCCGAGGTGATATCCAGTTGCAGATGCCCAGTAGTTAGGTAGAGAGATTTGTCTGGAATCAAAGAAAGAGATTGAAACCATGATATGCATCACTATGAAAGAGGAAGAAAGAGGGGGAAAGAAAAAGAGAAAGAACATGTAAATTTATGGAAATGAAGACCCTTGTATGTGTGCTATGCAAATGGAGTGTAAATATGCAAGAACAACAATTGTACCAAGCCTGCTTCATTGCTTTATGTTTCCTTATTAGTCAGGAGTCAGTGAGGAGACGGAAAGGATACAACTGCAATGAGCAATTGCCACTTCTGGGGCTGGGAGAAAAACAAGGAGGAAGTTGGACTTGTTAAACTTTAAAGGTCTGTGGGAGGGTCCTTGCAAAACTCAGGTGAACCTCTGCCAGGCCTTCTGAGGCTGCAGTCTAGACTCTTCTGTGAAGGTCGCTGGATGGTGTGGATATCTTTGAGGAGATGCAATGATGCTCATACTGCAAAGGTAGGACAATCTGCAAATGTAAATCAACTGCTAGTTCTGGAATGTACTTCTGCAAGTGGGTTGGAGAAATGTTGTTATGCTCATAGTGATAGAAACAGAGATCCAAAAGGTGGAATAGAACAAAAACAGAAACTGAAATTAAAGAGTAAAAGGAAGCAAAATAGCAGGAGAAAGTTCTTTCATCCTCTTTTAGCCTCTCTGGCTCCCTCTATTACTCTCAGCAGGCAGGGTTTATAGTGCTTTGCTAAGCCAAAATATGGTTTTCAGACTACTGTCACAACAGTGTAAAGAAAGGTCATTGGAAGTTAAGTCAATAGCTTAATAGATGGTACACTCTTTAACTAGTCCTTTAACCACTGAAGTTAGTAACCTTTGCCTTAAAGGTACAATTGAAATTTGAATTGCAGATCAATTAAAGATCAATTGAAATATTTTTTAAAATTCTTATATTTTATATTTTATATAGTACATTATGGTCTATAATGTCCTTTAAGAACGTTTTTTTGGGGGGAGAGAATTCAATTTAATGCATTTCAGCTCCACAATTATGAAAGGCAGAAATAGCAAATATATTACCTCAATTTTCCATATGAGGAAATTGGAGTAGATAGGAGGCTACTGATATGCTAAAATCATGTGTCACAAGTGAGAACTGGAATCAAGATATTCTGTTGACCAGCCTATTGATAATCACAGTAGCAGGTGACTTCTATAAATCCCTGAGTAACTGAACTCCTAAAACTAGTGAGGTCTGTGAATCCCAGTGCCTTGGGGAGAAGAACTCTGGTGTTTGGCATGGCTCATTGTCCCAGGTCAGAGATAAAACTCATTTGTTTGCTGACTGGTTTTATTACATTTTGAGGAAAGGAAAAAAAAAAAAAGTGTTTCCAGTTGAAGGCACTGGGATATTTGAGGGCAATTGAATTTTACGTTTCCCGGAACACCAATTTTATGTCTTTAAAAAACCCTGAAGAAATACGACTCAGCTTATTACCTTAAAAGAACCATGTCCTGGTTTGCAGAATATCTTCCAGGGCCAGTGAAGAGCATGGCTCTGAGATGAGTGATATTTTTTTTTAGCATCTGTAAAGGGTGAGTTTAGGTGAATTAGGAAAAAATAAGCTATCCTATCCTTAAGAAATGTATTGCTATCTGCTGGGTAACTATAATGACAGCTGCACTAATCTGTGAGAACAATGAGGTAAAAGGCATCTTCTGGACTTGTGCAGTCTACAACTTGAACAACGGTAAGTGGCAGCCTGTACTTTCTCAGACTCCAGTTCCATAGACTACAGAAAAATTTTATATGGGGAAATGTGTGGTTGGTTGTTACGCTTAGTGTTTGCTTTCCTTCAGTTGTTGTACTTCTCATACCCTTTAATAAGCTAATGGGTATTATAGATTTCCAAAAAGAAAGATAACTAACTGCATTTTTCATGGTTCTAAGCCCAAGGTAGGGGAGATAAAACCTTTTCTTCAGGGACTTATTACAGGGAAAATGTCCTGTGGAAAAGATCTGAAAGTACATTTATCAAAAAAATAAAACCCTCATCTTCCCTTACATCCATCACCCTTTACTTGAGTTTTGCTAAGAAAGAGGGTTCACACTTTTGCCCGAGTGATGATGTGTATCTGTTGGGATGTGGGTAACATATTTTCTTCTCGTGCTTTATGACTCCCTGAGGAGATTTTAATTTCGCCTTCCTTGATCTACACACATGTGCAGGCACACACACACATGAGCACAGACACACATTTGCATGCCAAATTTGGCATTTCTGGGTGAACGATTTCATTTGGCAATTTTCTTACTCTCTGCCCCTTCAGAAAAAGGGAATTTTCTATTATGAGAAGAGATATTGGGGGAGAATCTGATATCAACTGGCATATCTCAAACAGGAAGGCATGGGTACTGAACTGAAATAGGGTATGTGATGGAGGGTGGGGGCTGGTATCTAGCTGGCTCTATTTTTTTCTCTCTTGAATGTGGAGCATTTGCCCCACATTACGAAGCTTTGCAGGACCAGATCATTTTACTCTGTTGTCCTTCACACAATGGAGTATATCACCCATTCCCAGTCTCAAGGTCTGAGGTAGGAAACCTTAAATATTTCTTCAATCTGGCTTCACTAGTAACAAAATAAGTGTACTGTTAACTTAATCTCCAGTAGGTTCTTGTTTTGGATTACCATTTTACTGGTACTGAGATGGGTGACTGGAAGGTTAGCATAGAAGATCTTTTGGGTTTTGACTTCATTATGATTATGAAATACTTTTCTACCCTAGAAATTTCATGGGGTTTCTAGTAAAGTTGTTAGTTCTCGTATTATTGAAGGGATTACAAAAATAACCAGGTGAGTCCTTGTCAAGTTTACTGTTGAAAAGTTTCAAACTTTGGATGTTGAACTAGATGACATTTAAAGTTGTGTGCAATCCTGAGAATCTATTTTTGCAGATAAATTCCACTAAATTTTTAACTTCAAAATTCCAAACAAATATATTTATGAGAGTCAGGATGGCGTAGTGCTTAAGAAAATGAGTTTGGAATCAGATAGTCTAGTTTAAGTCCTAGTTCTGCAACATAATATTGAAAACATTACTTAATTTTTCTGAGTCTCAGGATCCTAGCATATAAAATATGAATAACAATATTACTAAATAGAACTATTTTGAGAATTAAATGTAATATAAAGATATATAGCATAGTGCCTGCCATGCTGTAAGCACTCAGCAAATGTTAGCTGTTGCTATCTTTATCATTAAAAATAATTAAAAACAGAAGAGACAATAAACAATTTCTCCAGCAGAAAATTTATAAGCAAACAAAACAAGCAAATTGTTTTGTTCCATTTGTTTTTAGAAAACAAAGGGATAGAGACCCTTCTTTGGATGAGAACATAGAGATTTGGAAGAAGATTATCATCTTAGCTCAATTTGTTTGTAACATCATTGATGTTTATAACCTACTTCTCTACCCCAGGTTCTTCCTTCTGCAAATCTTCAAAGATTGTATTCTAGGGCCATTTTCTAAGTTTTGAAATGAAATTATAAAAACTGGGCCTAAATACATATCAACCATTAGCCATACATTTTTTCAACAACAAGTTTATTGATATTTATGTTACAGGCACTGGAGGACTAGGCAATAGAGACTAAAGTAATCTTGGTTTCCCTCATGAGGTGCTGTAACCCATAGTCGTCATGGTGGCAAATGGGGGGGATGATATACTATACAGGAAAATAACTCTTTCTCTATGTATTTAGCAAAAGTAGGAATATCCGATTGTAATGTGATTTTGCATTTCATTTCGACAAGAAATGAATTCTATTTCTCCACTTTTAATCTAGGCTTGCTTACATTACTTGATTTGGCCAATGTAATATTGGAAAAATGTATCTCACACAGAGCCATGCAAACTGCTTGTCAATGAACCATGCCATGTCTTGCTGCTCCTGGGAGCCTTGCAATATAATGTTTATAGAAGTGAGAATAATGTTTTATTTTTTTGAGCAAGAGTGTATTAACTGGGAAGTAGCATGTGGGAGCCTTGTTAAAATATTCTATAACTTTATCTAGTCAGTAGTTATATAAGTATGTACATATGTAAAAATTCATTGAGCTAAAATATTTACTCTTATGTATATTGTCCCTACTATACATTCACATACATATAACTAAGGGGGGATGATCCATGAGTTATAAGAATAAGTGGGTGAACGTAATATCACAGAAGCTAGAGATAATAATGGCCAACAATACTGAATGTTGTCAAAAGATTGAGTAAGATAAAAACTGTAAGTTTGTTGAATCAGGCAACATAAAGTTATTGATATATTTGATGAGAGCAGTTTTCATGGAAATAATGGGGGAGAAATCCCATTTTATAGTAGGTCTAATAATGATTTTGTGGTAAGAAATTTGAGATGGAATTATGTTTAAAAGACTCTCCTGAAAACTTTGTCTTTTGAGAATAACAGAGAAATAAATTGATGATGAAAGTAATTCCAGGACAATGTGTTTTAGATTGGGAATACTAACATATGCTTGTCTACTGGTAAGATTTAGGAGACAGGAAGAGTTTGAGATAGATAAAGACAATAAGGATACACAAAGGAGAGATATTTTTCTTTAAACTTGAGAATGTTAAGAGGACTTGTCTTTATGTTATATTACTATTGGTGATCTCCTTGCAGGGGATTAATATATGTCAGGTATTATTTTTAATAGTCCTGATCTGTACCATAGTAACTGGGAAACCTAGACTTAGTCCACTCCTCTGGAACCCCCATCAAGGAAGAGGCCTGGCATCAGGATCTTTTAAATTTATGACTGAGTCATAAACTTTAGTTTTTTATTTCATCTTGGTTACTGTGGGTAACATGCAGCCAGTTTTCTCATAAAGACCATAAAAGATTACAGACAGAAAATAGGCTAAAGGGCTCCCCCTGGAAATCTAAAATTTATCAGTCAAGTTATCTTAGGGTCGAGTTGTCTTTAAAATTCTGCAAAAGGCCCTTGTGGCTCTTCAAGTTTTAATCTCTCTCTTTCATTCCCACAAAACAAGTACGTGTCCTCCTTCCCCTATAAAATTGTCTTGTCACGTATGACATTAATGTAGAGAGGAAATCTGTTAAGGCAGTCTTTGCTTCCCTTGGTCTCACAGCATGCCTCAGCTCAGACTTGGCTCAAGACAGAAATACAGGGACAAGAATGGATTTGCTTCCTGGATTTCAAGGAAGGCAGGGAAAGGGAGTAGGGAATGGTGTTGACCAAGATGTCTGTATCTTTCCATTTTAAACTACTTTCTCTAACCTAGATCAAAGAATATTAGGGCTGCACAGGACTTTGGAGATCATCTAATTTGCCACCTCATTATTTTTAAAAGATGAAGAAACAGAACGATGAAGTGATTTGCCTAGAACCTCAGTTAGTTATTGTCAGACAGGGATCTCCTCTCCCATCCCTTGCTGTATCTTCATTGGAAAAATTGCTTTAAGTGGCAGGACTGTGATGAACTGCAAGCGACTTAAATTAATGCTTTCCATCAGACTTAGCTGTAAATCTTTTAAAAACCTAGAAATTGCCAAGTCCCACTCCATGCCTTGTTATATCTGAATCTGTGCCAATGTGCCCATTCCAAAATCTGTAATTAAGCTGGAAAAAGTGAATATAGCATGACAATCTTTAGAAGGATTAGCTGATATAGCCGGTTCTTGCTTGGTGTCTGAGTACTTAGATTTTGTAAAGTTCTCTAAGTGATAAGAATATTTTGCCTACTTGAGGCACCAACCTTGATCACCATTTTTTTCCTAGAAGTCTGTAGCTTGATAGTTATGTCTGATTGTTGTGCTTATGTAGCTATCCCTAATAAAAATCCTGGGCTCTGAGTTTCAAATGGCAAAAGAACTGCATACACGTCACTGTATTTCAGGGCTGGAGAGAGCATGCAGTCTGTGTGACCTCTCTAGAGAGAGTGAAAGAAGTCCACACTAGGATTAGCAGTAGCTACTGCTCAATACATCTTTTCCCTTACTGATCTGGTTGTGTATTCTCACTGTGTCACTGCAATAAATCTTGGCCATGAGTAAAATTATATGCTGGGTCCCTTGGGTCATTCTAGAGAAGCACCGTACTTGCAGTCGTTGGCCTCCTGGAACAAACTGTGTTAGAAGTAGTTACATAACTGTTGACAACCAGATATAAAAATGTCTCTGTATCTTATGAGCAACTAGGTTTAGAAAACTGTGGAAAAGACCATGTAGTTTGAGAGTCATGAGGAGATACCATTTGCCCCAAACTTATCTTTACAGAAAATTATTTAATGGCAGGAGGAATCAAGGTGATGTTCTTTACTTGATATCTTAAAAAATTCTCAAACTTAATAATTTCAGCAATAAAAAATTTTGATTTTTCACCCCAAACCATCTCTGCTGAAAGTCTCTTTAAGTAAATGGCATTTTTAGTTTTCCATTCTTAATTTTCTTAGACTCAGAACTTTAAAATAACTTTTTATTCTCCACTCTTTTTCACACCACATGTAAACTATGACTACTTACTTCAAAATATATCATAAAATGTCATTCCTTCATACTAAATCCACCTCTACAAATCTGGATTAAATTACCCCATCTCTTCTGAAGCCTCACATGACTGTCACACTCATCTGCTCCCACTGACCATTCCACTGTCAGCCTATGTGCTTCACAGTATCCCATTAAACTGCAGATCACGTTATATCTCTCCTTATAAACCATCAACGGCTTCCCGTATACAATATGAAAAAATTTTAATGACACAGGCTTCTTCATATATAATCTGATCTAAACTATTGCTCTGACTAATCTCACACCTCTTTCCACGACCCCCAGTCTGGCCACATTGTTCTTACAGTTCTCACATGCCAAATGCGCACTTATCCTAGTGTCTTTGTAATCGCTGTTCCCTCTGCCCAGTTTGTTTGTTCATTTGTTTGTTTGTTTTATAATATTGGCTTGTTTAATGACTCACTTTCTCTGGCCTCAGCTCTAATGTCACCTTATTAAAGAAACTATTCCTGAGCCACTTAAGTGAACTAGCCCCTTCCTCTCCTGCCCTTATCTGTAGCCTTAGCTTTCTTTCTTTTTCTTCAAAGCACGTTTCAATCCCTGACATAGTATAAATGTGTTTGATTATTTGAATATCGACTTCTTTCTCCTAGAACATAATGAAACTGTGAATTGACACGTGGTTCTGTTCCCAGTATTACTGTCCATGTCCAGGACAGTAACTGACTCAGAGGAGGTGAATGAATGAATGAATAAAGCAGTGACTGAGCTGAGATATGGAGCGTGAGGAGAGATTTTCCAGCAAAGGGAGATGGTAAAGGGAAGGCTTACTGAAACAATGCTTCAGTGAGAATCAGGACCCAAGGGAAGGGCACATGAGACTGATTATTTCAGAGACCAGAAGACAAAACAGTTAATGCAGTAACATTGCCACAGTGACTGCAGAGAAGTCCAACTCTTTTTGGTCCTTCTTTTTCTTTCACTATTTTATTCTTTGGAGTTATAAGGATTTCCTCGATTCTCAGTTTTAAGGCTGTGAGCTGACAGAGTTGATTGACACAAAGGACATGGGAATAGCTCTTTCTAGCATGTTCTTACTGTGGGGCCTTTGGTGAGCTTCATCCATTGATGTTGTGTCACAGGCTGCTCCTCTGGGGCCCTGCTGAGCTATAATAATTAATGGGAGAGATGGCCTTTGACCCTCCAGAGAAAGACATGACAAGAAAGTGTATTTCTCTTTCTTTTTTCTTTATTTTTTAAAAACAAGATTCTAAATACCCAAAATGCCAGGACTATAGGGAAATGCAAGTGATTATAAAAATATCTTGGGGACAGGAGCAAAAACTCTTCAGAGATTGAAACAGAAGAGGGAAAAGTGGCATGTGTTTTTAAAGCAGACTGTTTCTCCCTTTCTCTCTTTCTGTTTCCCTCCCTCCCTCCCTCCCTCCCTCCCTCTCTCCTCTTTCATCTCTCTCTTTCTCGCTGCCTAAGGGGTTAATAGGACAACTGACATTTCAATTGCAAATAAAAAAATAGGTTTTAACCATGTTCTGGAGATCCTTGCAGGCTGGCCTACTCTGGCTAAAGGAAACTCATGGAAAATGAAACTCCACTCAAGTTGTTTGGACATTTACATGTTTTGCAAGGAAGATGTGTGTGTGTGTGTGTGTGTGTGTGTGTGTGTGTGTGTGTGTATAAATATGAAGAGGGGATTTGGGGCTAAACTTGGTGGGAGCAGGTATAAAACAGAGGTATTTGAGGTCACTTTCTTTCACTGTAGTTATGGCAGAATCTAAACTGCATCAGAAATCCTCTATTCAAATACAGTTACATTCCAGGAATCCAAGGTGGGAAGAGCTTTCTTCCATGACAACTTGCCATTTAAGACTGTGATCAACAACAAAGCCCATGTACGAGTACCTACTGCATGTAAAGAGATGCCAGGGTCGACCAAGTACTGAAGAAGAGTAATATAATAGTTAGAAAAGAAGTAGGACCACCTGATATCGGAGCTCAGTTGCACCACACTTTACCAGATGTGTACCTTTGAATGGCGTACTTAACCTCTTTTCCTCTGTTTTTTCAAGGGTTGAATTATTGTAATTATAAAATCAATAATCCCTGCAGGACATGTAGAACAATATGTCAAACAATGAAAGTCCAATAAATGGGCGCTTTCATTATTAACTACATGGTACACTAATTCTGTGCTAAATCAATCACAATGCCAAGAAACACTATACTCCCTTTTAATTGAAATGCTGTAGTTAATAAATATTTATCAAATTCTTAATAAGTGCTAGGCACCAGTCTGTACAATATAAGCGACAACAAAATAAAAATGATTGTTCCTTTAAGGATAAGGCAACATCCTTAGGACAGCAAGGCATGAATATATGTTAGTAGTGTCACAAGCCATGCTATGATAAATTGTCAGACAAATTGTATGCCATGGAGGACAGATGCCATGGAAAAAGCTCTTCTCACCTCTGATTTCTGGATTCTATCACATCTACAGTGAAAGAAAAATATGTGCTTAACATTCAAAGGAGAGAGAGATTGGTATGAGCTATGGAGGGACCGCCTATGTGGAAAAACTTAAATTAGATCTTAGAGGAGGAATATGTCTGGCCTGGATGAAAGGGAAGAAAAAGACAGTCCAAACTAATGAATGAACTGAGCAGAATGTGGCCCTCAGGAAGGTGGCTCTTTAAAACTGTCAACAGTAGACTGTCTTGGGTGGAGCAAATTCCTCTTGTTTATAAATAGAGAAGAGAATAAGGTTGGCTTTATAGTTGATAGAGGAATTTTGGCCTCGAGGCATGTTTAAGCACCATTAAGCAGCAAATTAAGAAGAATTTTTCAGCCCAGGAAAGGGCTCAGTAAAACTGTGGGGAGATCCCCAACACCAAAATCATCACAGGTATTGGCTTGGATGCAAGATGGGTGGATGAATTCCAACATTGTCCTCAAGCTCAGATTCTGTGGCCTGGCTATAGAAGTTCTGCCAACATGAGCATATTAGGCTAAAAAAGGTGGTTTCTTGGCTCTCCTTATCATTCATTCCATGGGTGTGTCCCTCTCCCTGTCTGGTGGGGCATAGCAGATCACTCAATATGGGTAGTATAGGAGCAATATTCCTCCTCCCAGTATCTCATTTGAATGGCTGTGAAGATTTAAACAATTGATTTCTCTGAAAGTGTCTTCTAAATTGTCACTGACGGTGTCAATGTAAGATTGAGGAGATACAGAATAAATTTGACATTTAAACTCACAATCAGTTCTGGGAACAAGAAAGTAAGTAGAGTTAGACTTCAACCACTTGCATACTTCTTTTCTATACCAGCCCACACATCATCACCTCCATTTGTACACAGACCCTCACTTCATTTACCCTCTCTTTAGAGGTAAATACTGTATAAGTGACTGACGTGTTTACTTACCCCCCACCACCGACTTCTCCAGGAAGTAGGTCTTATTGTTTCCTCATTTTCCAGATGAAGAAAGTGATACTGAGATAAGGTAGGCAAACAGTCCAAGATCATACATCTTAATGAGCAAAGTCAGGCCTTGAATTTAGTCCAGTTCTGTTAGATGTCAAAGTCAGATTTTTGCTATACTACTTCTTTGGCTGCACCATAGAGGCCTGCAGTCCACATACTGCTTCTTGGGACCTGGGCTTTAAAGTACTCAGCTTTCCCCATTGTGGCTACCTTACTTCCACCTGCTTTATCCTTGTTTCCCTTAAATAAACTTTCCCCACTCTTCTTAGTCAACTATGAGTTCTTTTAGATGCTTATACAACCACATTTTCTTGCTATTGACAGAAAGACACAGTTTGAAATGTAACTTTCTAGAATGAATGGCTACATAGTAGTGCACTGGGAAGAACAGTTTTAGGTTGTGACTCAGCCATTCACTTGCTAAGTGTCCTTAGAAGAATATCTGCTTAAATGCTTTGGACCTCAGTTTCTTTACCTGTAAAATAAGAGAACCTACCTTTCCTAATCATCAGGGCTGCTATGAGGATAAAGTCGGATAATTTATGTGGGGAAAATTTCAAATTTTAAAGCACTAAGCAAATGAAAAGTAGTATTTCACAGGAACCTTTGCTGTAGAGGAATACTCAGATTAACAGGAACTGAGTTCACACTCTAAATGACGCCATTTACCATCAGAATGAGTTTGTGCTTGTCACAGTCCCTGAGGTTCAGTATTATAATCTGAAAAACAGAGACATAGGGTTATTCACAGGATTTCTGTGATTAATTAGAGTTTTCTCTTAGAACTTGGTTGTTTGTAAATCATTCTAATCTTTACCACAATCAATTGTTTGTAGAAAGTAGGTATTTATAAATTCCAGTAAATATATACAAAGATTAGAGATGATTGTGATTTGTTGAAAGAACTTCAGGCTCCTGGGGGCCTTTTGGAAGCTGCCAGATAAGCCTGTATAAATCAGGGAGTCACCTGGCCGAAATGTTTATGCTCCACAGTCTGAGCTACAAAAGGGTCAACTGCCTGAGGTATAAGCTTTCCTTCTGTGACTTGGCAGACAGATCATTTACTACCACTGATAACGTCTTGACAGGAGCATGAGCTGTTCCTATTATCAAGAAGAGGAAAAATGGGGAACTTGTCTTTATTCAGCCTCAGCACCTTCATCCTCAGGCAAGCCTCAGCAGCCAATCACTTGGAACAAGGTCAAGGACTTTCTTAACACCTGTGGCATCCACTTCCTTAATTTTGTGTACCCCAGGCTTGCTCAATGGCTGTGTCCTGGAAACTCGCTGGCCTGTAAAAGGATAGGTTTGTCCCTGAAATCCAGATTCCAGAAGTAATGATAGTCAGAACTATATCATTCTACCAGGAAGAAGCAGTATAAAAAGGTAAATAGCGACTTAGAATCTAGTATACAAAACCCAGATCTGCTATCCACTGTCTTTATATTTCTGGGCAAACGACATACTTTTCTGAGTCTCAGGTTCATCATCTATTTATGAGGATAATAGTGCCAGCCTTTCTGGTCTGTGGTGACTAAATGTTATTAAATGGGATAATATATATAATGAATATTGTGATTAGCACATACTAAAGTTTCAGCTATAAAAGCTAATTCTTGGATGTGTCTCTCTTTTGGGAACATAGAGGAAAGCATGAAATATATGTTAGGACTCTGCCTGCTGCATCAAAGTGAAGGTGTTTATTAAGTGTTAATCTTGGACAAGGCAGTTTGCTAGAAGCGGTGGGGGTTACAGAGATGTTTACTTGGTGGCCCTTGTCTTTAAATAGCTTCCAAGCCAGTAAAACAGAAGCAGGCAACAAACAAGTTGTGAAAGGTTATATACACGAGGCCTAATAAATGGTCAAGAAAGCAAATGCTGTAGGAACTCAGATGAGGAAGTAAAATGATCTGGAAAACTATTTCACACAAAAAATCATTTTCTTTGTTTTATTAACTATCAGTCTGCCAGTTAGTCTGTCAGTTACTAATAGTGAATGCCAATGTTGTCCCAAGAACTGAGCTAGAGCTCATGTTTCATCTATTTCCCTCGAAGGGTAAATAGAAAATACAGAGAGAAGAAAAAGAAATTGGGATTCATTTTTTTCATATATTTAATTGAGTAAAATAAACAAACAAAAAATCTAATTCAATTTTTCCTTAGCTGTGGCCTACTGATAATACCTAAATGTCTGTCTTCAATCCAAAACTCCTCTCACTGGTTTAAGGAAAGTAGCTGTCTCTAGATGTCCTAACGTATCTCAAATTCAACACATTCTGACACACATTGGGACAATTATCTTACCTTTAAAAAGGGGCAATACACATAATTCTCATCCTGACTAAGGTCAACACTATCTCTTAGGCAAGGTTCCCTGTCATGGCCCAAGTGTCCTTGCCCATCCCTGCTGGGCACGCCAGACCTCAAGGCCTAACTGTTCACTCCCCACTATGCTATTTCATGTTGCAGTTAATTAGGCCAACATGGCTGTCGCCCTGGGTTCTTTAGCTGCAGTACAACCCATGGAGTGTGTAGCTGTCACCTGGGCACATCACATCATTCTATGGGCCTTGGAGACCAGGAGATTGGTACTGCCATACTCACACTCATGCTAATTGCTGTACAGTGATTAATATCCCATCTTATTCTGATTCACTGAGTCTCATTGTCTACTTTTTGTGCCCATGGAGGTGTTGCAAGCCAACCTCCTTAGCCCTGTTCTTTGGAGTCTTGTTATTTCCTCCTTGCCCTATGAAGTTAGGGCTCTTCTCTGACATCATTCATCTGATATAATAGTCCAAGTTCTAAACTTGAAATGATCACCAGTTCTGCCTCCTCCTTGAATCTAGCAACCACAGTGCTGTATAGTCAGAAAATCAAAACCTTGCCACTCCAAAACGGATCCTATATCTTGTTGTTAGTCCACATTTTTCCTACGGTTATTCCTTAACTGAGGCCTAATTCATCTCAGAGAGGTCTTCTAATTTAGTGATTCTGTGTGAGGTTTGAAGAAAAAGAGTCTGGATTTGAAACTTGGCAACACTATTTGCAATCTTTATGACCAGGACCTGTTCCATATTTCTTAATGCCCTGTTTTTCTCTAATATAAAATGTTTGTAAGAGTAAGGCATAAGTAATTCACAAGGTTACATGAAAATTATATGAGCTAAAACATGTAAAGCACCAATGCTCAGAAAATAGTAGGAACCCAGTAAATGTTTACCTTCATAATTTTTACCTTGAACTCTAGCCTCATGGTAAACCAGCCACCACATTGCCTTCAGAACCATATCCTAACATACTCAAAGGCCTTTCTGCTCACCAGACTGTAGATATGAAGGCAAAATTCCAAATCTTTGACCTCACAAGATCTGGACTCATTCTACTTCTTTCCCTTAAATATTCCCTACCTTCATGCAGCATTTAAGTAATAATAAAAATGTTCTTCAAAAAAAAAAGACATATTCTTTTGTTTTCCTTTCAATTATCTCCTTCCTGGTTTTCTTAGGTTTTTTTTTTTCTCTTTAAGTGCTTATGACCAGTCTGTGTCTCAGCACAGTGAAAGAAACATTAAAGATTCAATAGATGGAAAAATTAAAACAAGAAAGGAAGAAGGAAGGAAGGGGAAAAGGAAGGAAAGAAAAAAGCAAGTGAGGAAAGGAAGCAGCATTAGATTTGCCAGATAAGAATCTGTGCATTGAAAAAGGATTATTTTCCAGAGGAATATCACAATGACGGCAAAATTTCTCATAGCCACTGTCCCCATGAAAATTTAATGTTTCATATCTATTCACAAATTATTTTTTTTCTTTGGAGAATTAAAAAACTCACTGGAGAATACTTATTTCTAGTTTCTTTTTATATATTCATATTTCTCTTTATTATTTACTTTCAAGAGAGGAGAAATCAAAATTGTGTATCATTCCAGGGATTTGAATAAATAGGTTTTACATGAATTTATGTCAAAAATCCATGTTTACATGTAGGGAGAATATTTGCCCAGTTTTGCTCAAGAAAGTCTCAGTTTATGCATGTTATTCTAGTATAATTACTAATAGCACATTCTTTTTCTCTTAAAAATATCTCAGTTTGATGATAAATCATATTGTCATCTGAGTCTTAAAGAAGTTTTGATTAAGATTGTAGGGAAAAAATCAAAGAATTATAGTCAAGTATTATTTACATGATAAAAAATATGTAGCTGATGGACCAAAACATTTATTGAGCATTCTCTGGGTTCTAAGATCAATATTATATGTCCCTTTGAATTATAACAAAAGATGACAGAGAGATATCTTGCCACACACCTTCTCTTTCCACATTTACCTTTATCTGGGGCCACTTGACCCAAATGCAGATGCAGGATTATAAGAGGTTAGGTAAAAGAGTTCGAAATAATTATTTTAATTCTGATTCTCAGAAAGGCCACCTGAACTTTCTTGAAAGAAAAGTAAATTTATTTCCTTTATACATAAAGAAAAAGTTCAGAGCTACCTTAATTTAGGAATAATTGGGTTCAGATGTGCAAACAATGTCATCAGGAAGCTGTATCTGCTCTGCAACTATCTTAGTTTTGCTTTCTACTAAAGAAAGTCTTCTTTGCCACTGATTCCAGCAAGTCTCAAAATTAATTTTAATTGAACCATTTTTAGGTTATGAATCAGTATATAACTGGAAGGCTTGAGAGATTAAATACTCTGATTTCTAGACCTGAGTCATATACCACAACTGAGTATGGAGAATGTTGGGATCAATCAGTTCAAATAACATGGACTGACACTGGGAATTGTTTTGTGGGAATGGTGAGGGGCTTTACCAAAAAAAACACACTGAAAATGTCAAAACTGGAAAATCATCATCAACTCATATTCATTTTGAGCAACCTGCTGCCAACTGTTCTATGATCCTATTTTTGTCATGTTAGACTAGTTTCTGTCCACTGCTTATTTTCTTCCTAACATGAACGCTTATCTCTTATTCAGTCTGTAGCCTGACCAAGGTTTTCTCTGTGATTATGATTGGGGATGTGTCCATGTGCATGTTTGTGCATATCCTTTTTCCTTTTCTCTGAATGACCTTCAAGAGTAACTCAGTTTCCAGACTTCTTCTACCTTAAGACCTACCATTTTCTCCAGTCAGCCACAGTGCGGGGAAGGTACAGAGAATGGGAGTATAAATGGGAGAGCTTTTTGAAGCAGGCCTGGAAGTACTTATATACCCTCCACCTACATTTTATTGGTCAGAACATGGCTAAACCTAACTGCAAAGGGCACTGAGAAATGTAGTTCATCTCTGAGCAGAGTAGGAACTTGACCTCATTCACTGAATGGGTCTTTGAAAAGAATTTATATTTCAGTCCAAAAAATGAGTGTCTTCCCTTTTTCTCTATGTCTGAGTCCCTCATTTTATTATAGTTCCAATACTTTAAGACAGGAAACTCTAATAGCTTTAGAAAGATCTTTTAGCCACTACTTGTGCAGGGACCAGCTGTCAGACCCCCATGCTGCAAACTGTCATCCTGGAGTCCCGACCAATCCTTGTCTTATCCTGGAGGTCATGTCTCCATGCCAGGTGAGAGTCTGTTGTGATAGTCCTAACTTTATCACAACTCCATCTCTAGACTGACCATAGTAACTCTTATTGTTTTGGTTGCTGTTTACCAACTCGGTTTTACTGCAGGAGCCATTAAGTATTTACTCTCCCATGTTCAGCAATTCTTATGGCAATATTTTCAGCCTTGCTTTAGTTAACAAGCTGTCAACCCCTTGATAACAATTCCAATTTATCACTCAGCTGTAAATATTGTCTCCAGGCAAAGCTTGGCCTATGTGGTCTGAGCCCTGAAGCAATTTTATTTTTACTCATCCTAAATAAAACTGAATTGTGTGTGGGTGGGTGAACAGGAAAAGAGGAGGATGAGAATGAGTAGGGGGTGGGGAGCTGTCTGTACAGCCTTAGAAATTTGTTGAAGAAGGAAAAGCAGAAAAAGTATGTCACTAACTTCAAAGGATGGAAGGAAGTGAAAGGATAAAGCAAATAAAAAGGTAAACTATAGAGCCAAGAAAGGATGAGGGACAAGTCATAACTGAGAAATTGTTCAGAGAAAATATTAAAAGAAATAGGAGATGGGTCAAATAACAAGCCTATTTAAGTACATATCTCTGTTTTCCCATTTTCTCTTTTTCATTAAGTATCATTCAATTGATCAGTAGGCACTGAATGAACATCTGTTATCTGCTGGGAACATAGGTCTTTATAAATGTATGTTTTAAAATACATATACAGAAATTCTCCAATTATATGCTGGGGTAAATTCTTAGGGTAGAATATTAGATTAGATGTTATAAAACATACATTTTAATTAAAATTTCAGTTTATTAACATTTTTAATTTTCTTTCTTTACCATATGCTAAGTCTGTAGCTTCAGCTCATGTCATGAGTTCATGTATATGTAAAAATGTGAAATATGTAAAACCCATAAATATAAGACTAAACTTTATTTCATTTCCCTTGTCAGATTAAAAATAGTCTTGGTTAATATACTTCTGACATTCATCTCTCATTGTTAAATTGATGAAATGAACTCGATCCTACTAGCTACTGAAATAACCAGTACTTGCAATAATATTTGGGCATAAAGAACTTTTGGAAAGAACCTTTGACTACCTATGCCTGGACCACATATGACTTGTGACTCAAACTTTTAAGAGCTGTATGAGTTTGAAATTCTGAGATATTATCACAAAAATTATTGAGGCACGATGAATTCCTGGATTCCTGATAGTAGAAAATTTAAAACTTCTCAACAGAAATACATGGATATATGTACCAATTTATTTTTTACTGTAGTATAATACACAAACAGAAAATTTGCCATCATTACCATTTTTTTTTACACCTACAGCAGCTGGTCTTCCTAGGTGGTCTCCCATCTAGCTTCCAACCTTTTGGTCTCCTGTCTTCCTAGGTGTTCTCCCATCTAGCTTCTGACCTGCTTAGCTTCTGAGATCAAGTTTGTTCAGGGTGGCATGGCTGTAGACCACCTGAACCATTTTTAAGTGTATACTTTAGTGGCATTACATACAGTCAAAATATGTTAATTTCTCTACCATCCATCCCAGAACTCTTTTAATCTTGTGAAACTTCAACTTTATACTCATCAAACAATAAGTTTCCATTCTCTCCTTTCCCTCAGCTCCTGGCAACCACTATTCTACTTACTATATGATTTTGACTACTCTAAACACCTCATATGAGTGGAATCATACAACATTTATCTTTTCAAGACTGGTTTATTTCACTTAATGTCTTCAAGATATATCCTTGTTGTAGCGTATGTAAGAACTTGCTTCCTTTTTTAAGGCTGAATGATATTCCATGTGTATATATGCCAAATTTTGTATCTCCAATCATTCTTGATGGACAATTGAGTTGTTTTCACAATTGTATGGTTATTTTTGATGAGATAAAAAATGATATGAGATAAAAAAATAAATATTAAATAAAATGTATAGGATGTAACCAATCACTATTTTAATAAATCAAAAGAAAAAATACCAAAGGTGCTATAAAATAATTATTAAAATTTCATACAGATAAGATAAAATAGCAAATATCTATAGAAAAAATGATGTATTTGAAAAAGTAGAAAAATTGAATATAGCACAATGCAGGAAGAAGGTTAAGACAGCAGAATAAAAGAAGGGGAAAAAGTGAGAAGAATAATAAAGCAAAATAATAAAGTAGAGATATAAATGCAATAGTAAATTGGTAAATGTAAATTGATTACACTAGAATGTTTAAAAATGTAAACCAGTTCTTTAAATGACTATTTTATATAATGATAAAATAGGAGAAAAAATAAACCAAATAAATATTAAGCAAAAATTCAGTACATTAATATTGATGTCAGAGAAAATTGATTTAAATATAAAATTTGCAAATATATAAGATGTGCATTATGAGCTGCATATTTTATGTTCAAACATACTCTTTAGTCCCAGAGATCCTGATATTACTTGTATTCATGAATAGTCACATGATAGTATTTTACCACAAACACACACATTACTATCTCATGGCAAAATACATTGCACAGCCCAGGGGATAATACATATTGAGAAATCAAAATGGGGAAAAATTAAGAGATTAATGGAATCGAGAATGATCTTCTGGATGACATCTGAGTTTCCACTCAGCCTAAGAATTGTTACATAAGAAAACACCTCAGGCCAGCGATGCCAGAGATGGTGTTCACTGTGAACTGGACATATCACTCTCTCAACAACACTTAAAACAGTACTGTGTACATAGACCTCTGAGCAATCCCTTATTCATCTATTTAATCCTTCATTTATGCATCCTGGTCTTCAGTTACGAAGGACTATTTAGGTGTTTTTCTTAGTGAAGAGAGTGGAGATTTAAGAAATAGCCTCTCTGCAGAAGTTTATAGCAATATAAAGGTAAATGATTACCTCCGAATAGGATCAGAGAATCTGTGTAGTTCATTCTCCTCAATTTACGTATGGGCTGACTCATGTATAAATCTCTTATTTAACCAATCCCTTGTTGAATCACATTGTTGTTTGTAGTCACGTGTGGAAAGATTCTTAGTACGAGTCCAAAGATGAAAATGATGATTGAGAGTTTCAACGATGAACCTGAGTTTAAAATCTATCTCCATGACTCGAGCCTTGCTTTGTGACTTCAGTCATTATCTCTGTTTCCAATTTCAGATTTATAAATAGTTTCAGGAAGTTAAGAGATTTGCACAATTTATAAGGTAATGATGAAATGAGTCGAGCTTGCAAAGCCTGTGGTGCAGTGTGACACCATAGTTAATAGCACTTGATAAATGAAGGCTATTATCAATATGATTATTATTTTATTGACATCAAGCCATGATATTAGCTGCATGCCTAGTTCTTTTACTATCTTATAATAGTCTGCATTCACTATTTCCCTTTTGTTCCTTTTCATGTACACATTGGCGAATGCTTTTCTCAGCCTAATTTCCATTTCTGAGTCACATTCACTCCCTTTTCTAGTCAATTCCATTTGTGCCCCAGTATCAGCACCTGAGCTACTGTGCTTCTCTGGGGCTTATGAGTTTCGCTTGTTAGATGCTAAATTACTGCCACCAGAAAGTGACAAGTCTCAGTTTGCAACCTTTTTGCCACAATAAACTTCACTCAGTAAAAACAAAAGGAGCCATAGAGATTCAGGGTTTGGGGGAATCATAAAGAATATATATGTGTCTGTTTCTAACAGTTTGTGTTTATTCAAGTGGCAGCATTATAGCGAATTAATGCTAAGAAAGTAGATAGCTCTCGTTAATGAGACAGATTATTTAGGAAAACAGAGCTGTCACTGTTGTTTGCCATGTAAAGCAGTGAATTTGTTACTTTTGAATGCTGGCTGCATTAGCAAAAACATCATTTATTCATATTGAGATGTTCCCCAGAGCTGCACTTTGGTTAATAAAGATAAAACCCTTATGTTAGTTGTCAAATGTTATCTTTCTTTCCTGGGAACCCTTCCAGCATCAACCTGAGCACTTACTCTCTGAGATGATTCGCTACGTGCGGCATTATTTTCATTTGTATTTCAGAACCCCGGTGGGTTTTTTTTAACTAATCTCTGGGGTCCCCTACTATGAGAATGTAAGATCTGCTCCTACATGATTTGATAAACATGGAACTAAAGGAAGGAAAAAAAACTTAGAATCTCAGACCCAGAACAAACTTGCATGTTTTCATTGGAAAAAAAAAAAAAAAACTACGCAGCTTTTAATTTCCCTTTTATCTCTTGGCAGCCAAATTTCCCCGTATCTTCCATCTCTTCTCTTCTCCCTCAGTCCCCAGTATGCCTGAATGTCAGAAATGGACTCCATGTCATGAAACCAAATGCATAGTTTTTGTCCTCTTCTCCTTGATCTATTAGAAGTATTGGACACTATCAATATATTTGTGCTTCTTTAAAAACTATAGCCAGTTAGTTTCCATAATTCCATACTATTCTAGCTTCCTTCTTATCTCTCTTGCCAAGTTATTTCTCTCCACCTACAGTTATTAATGCTTCTCCACCCATAGTCATTCAATGGAGGTGTTCCTGAGAGCTCAGAACAAGCTTTGCCCTTTTCTTCTTCCAATCACCCTACCTAGGATCTCACCTACACCAACCCTCTGGACACCATCTGTTTGCAGGCAATCCACACAGATATATACATACACACATACATGTACATGCATACATCTCACAAATGAGGAATTAATATTCTTAAATATAAACAACTCTGTATATGAATGAAAAATACCAAAAACAGTGGAAAATTAGGGAAAGGATATTAGCAGATGATTCACAAGAAGGATATAAATATATGAAAAGATATTTATATCTCCCATAATAGGGAAAACATAAAGCACACCTATTTTGGGTTACCAGTTTTCACTTATGAGATTAGCAAAAAATAAAGAGTACAGCATACTCTGTTGGTGAAGATATGGCAGAATAGTCGCTCCAATACTCATGTGTTGCTGTTTGGAATACAGTTGGATGATAAAATTATGGAGGAGATTTTTGTCAGATTCAACAAAACTACATGTGCGCTCACATGGTGTCACAGAAATCCAATATCTAGGAATTTACCTAGAAGGTATATCTCCAAAAATAAAATACATATGTGTGCGGTAGTTATTGCCAACTTGATTATAAATGTAAAATACTGGAAAAATGTACATGTTTGTATATAGAAAAGAGGTTCAGTAAACTGTGGTATATCCACATAATGGAATATAATGCATCGAGAATAAAAGAAAGAGGATGAGAAAGATATCTATGATATGGAGTGATTTTTACAACAGATTAAGTGAAAAAGTCAAGGCATAAAAGATTACACAAAGTATGCTATTCTTTGTGTAAGAAAGATGAGGAATTGAGGAAACATGTCTGTATCTTTTAATAGTACTTGTAGAAGCACAGGAAGAAAAAACTGAACTTAATGAAATATGACATGGGTGAGAAACATGGATAATACAGAAGTACAGGATGGGGAATGTGATTCTCTGAGGAGAGCGTTTTGAGCAGTTTAACTTTTAGGACCATGTTATAAAAATGTATGAGGGGAATATAAGGCAGAATACAAATAGAAGCACATTTTATAAACCACATTTGGAGAAATAGTGTAACCACACTGGAGGGAGAGAAAAGAAAAGAACTAAATTCAGTAACTTTTCAATAGTATTTAGATTAGATGCCTCAAGCTAAATTCAAAATTCTAAAATAAGCTGGACTTTGATTAGTAGGTTTATTTTTTACAAAATGAGAGTTTAACAATTCTGAAAACTACTTTCTGTGTATCCTGGGTCTAAGCAACAATATTGTAGAAAATGGAAGCCAGGTTTCTGATTGTTATAAAAAGAAGTTATAAATATTTAAAGCAAAGATACTGTAAACTCTCTAGTAGTCGATTGGAGCTGGAGGTGTCAGTGTGAATTTATGATTTCAACAATAATAGGTGAAGAAATAGTTGTAGATGTTTTTGGTTGTTTATGTATGTTTATACCTATATGTACATGTGCATGTAGCTGTATGTATATACATGTATCTAAAAATACAGATCTGTAGAGATGAATGTATGAGTGTATGTGTATGTGTGTATACATATTTGTTTACACACATACTTTCTAATTCTGTGCATTGAGAGAGCCTGGAAACAATGTTCCCCTAATGGCAATGAGCACACTTGGTGGCCAGATCCTGCTTTCTCATATCATTTTCCACTTAAAGAATCTAGGATTCTTTGGAGAAATGGCTGATATCAGGGATATGGTGAAACAGACAAGATGCGTCTAGAATATTATTTTGTACCATGAAGTGAAAAAGTGCTCAAACAATGCCAATTTCATGGGGCTTCCGTTGCTAAATCTGGAACCACTTGAGCACATTTAAATAAATAATGATAGTAATGAATTTTTAATCCACACAATAAAATAATAATTCATGAGCCCACTTAAATATAAATACATAAATAAATATCAAGAAATAGTTCTTTCTTACAATAAGAATTCAAATGGTAAATGTAGAAGGAATGAAGAAATTAGAAAATCACTAATTGGCAACCATTTTTATAATCATTGCTTCTAGCAAAAATTATTTATAGATGCTGACACTGGTGGGAGAAATATTGATGAGTAAGAGGATGTTTGCATAGTTTCTTTCTTAATCTGCTTGGGCTGCCATAACAAAATAACAAAGCCTGGGTAGCTTGAATAATAGACATATTTCTTATAGTTCTAGAGACTGGAAAGTGTAAGATCTAGGTGCCAGCAGATTCAGCTCCTCCTAGTGAGCTGATGGTCACTAGGGTTGCAGATGGTCTTGTTCTTGCTGTGTCCTCATGTGGCTGGGGAGAATTTTAGTCAATAATTATCATAACCATTTGGAAACATCAGATGCCCAAATTTAGAAAAACTCAGTAAAAATGCCACTTTTGGACTCTTCAAAAATGTCAGTGTCATACAAGAGAAATGTTAAAATACTTCTAGATTAAAGACAACTAAAAAAATATGACAACTAATAACAGTAAATGACATAACACTTACTGTGGACATTATTGGGACAATGGTGAAAGTAAAGAATATTGTATCAGTCATAATTTCCTGATTTCGATAACTGCATTGTGGGTATATAAGAGAATGTTCTTGTTCTTAGCAAATGTACTCTGAAAGGATAAAGGAGCAACACATCTGCAACTTATTTTTTCCCAGCTTTATTAAAATATATTGGCAAAGAAAAATTGTGTATAATTATGGTATACAACATGATGGTTTGATATACATATACATTGTGAAATGATTATCACAATCAGGCTAATTAAAACATTCATTAAATCACATAGTTACCATTTCGGACTGTGAGAGTACTTAAGGTACTCCTAGCAAGTTTTAAGTAAACAATTCAGTATTATTAACTATAGTTGCTGTGTTGTGTATTAGATCCACAGCACTTAGAACTGAAAATCTGTACTCTTTGAGCAACATCCCCCATTTTCCTCAAACTCTGGCCACTGGCAACTACCATTTTACCTCTGCTTCTGTGACTTAGACTTTTTTAGATTCTACATACAAGTGAGATTATACAATATGTGTGTCCCTGTGTCTGGTTTATTTCGCTTAGCATTATGTCCTCCAGATTTAGTCATGTTGTCACAAATGGCGAGAGTCCCTTCCTTTTTAAAGCTGAACAATATTCCATTATATGCATGTGTGTGTGTGTGAGTGTGTGTCACATTTTCTTTATTCAACAGACACTTGAGTTGTTCCCATATCTTGGCTACTATGAATAATGATCCAATAAACTTAGAAATGCAGCTGTCTCTTCAAGATTCTGATTTTATTTTCATTAGACATACCAAGAAGTGGGATTGCTGGTCATTTGGCAGTTCTATTTTTAGTTTTTGTTCTTGAATGTTTCAAAAATATACACATGTATAACTATGTGTAGAGATAGAGAATAGGCAGATGGATAGATAGACATATGAAAGAGAGAGAAGAGAGAAGATATAGAGGCAGAGAGAGAGCAAGTGAGTAAGAACACACTTGTATTTATGCACACATAAAGAGAAAATGAGAGCATGTTAACCTTTAGGCATCTGTATAAAGGATATATATAAATTATTTGCATGATTCTTATAACTTTTTACAAGTTATAAACCTTAAATTATGTCAAAATAAAATTTAAAAGAACACAAAAATATTCTATGACTGTATACATTAGTAAATAGTCTTCTAGATACTAGGCAAAGCCCAAATGATCATATGACAAGTTCACACAATTTGTCAGAAGCAGAGCTAGACATAGAGCTGAGTCTTGGATATTCTTTGTACTAAATAAAAATGTGTTCTTTTTATTAATTAACAATATAAGACATCAGTTTTCTACTTCATTCTTATGCTTATGGCAGTTGTTGATAATTGATTGGCTCACCCACCCTTGACCCATACAGAATCTCAGAATCCTCCTAACCGCATTGCTCCAGGCAGCCGTTCATGACCAGTGAAAACATTCAAGTTGAAATCTGTTTCCCACTCTAAAGATCAAACTGCCCACTCTAATTCATATTCAAGTGGAAATACCAGAATCTTTAGAGAAATTTTCTTTTTATGGGTGACAGAAATAAAAGTAGAAAAAATACAATTTTCTACTTTGAAAGCAAGATTTGTGCTATGACTAAAATACATTTTAATAACTTAAGACCAATCTCTTCCCTCAAGTAGAATTCTGTTTGCATGAATGCATGCGAACCACCCCTTGTCTTGTCCCATTGAGACAGCCATGCCACCCTAGGGCACTCTCCTTCCCGACTAATGAAGCGGAGAGAGAAGACTAATAGAAATCCCTTTGAAATTTGGCTTAAAGTTCTGAGACAGTAGAGATTGCTTTTGTGAAGAAGGGATGCCTAAACTTATAGTGACCATGGGTAATTGATAATTGCACCTCTCTCCCAGCCCTTTAGTCTAGATGTTACTTTGGAATCTCTCTAGTGCCTTAGATGAGGGGTCCCCAACCCCTGGACTGTGGAATCTTATAAACTGGGCTGCACAGCACAAAATGGGTGGCAGGCAAGTGAGTGAAGCTTCCTGTGTATTTGCAGCGGCTCCCCCAGCACTAACATCATCACTTCAGCTCCACCTCAGATCATCAGGCATTAGTTTCTCATAGAAGCACTGGTCCCTGGTAACAAACACGTTGGGGATCACTGACCTAGACCATCCCTACCTACTGGTTTTAGTTGACACTCACAATAAAACTCATGCTTTCACAGTGATTCCACCTTCATAATTGAAAGTCACTATAAAGGATAAAGGACATAAACCAGAGTCTTTCATGGATGTTATTTCAACTAGGAGTATGAGTGAGCTCAGTGAGAGTGGGAGGGTTAACAAGGGGAAAGGAAAACAGCTGAAATTGTTTTTTCATCAAAGGGAGAGACATCACTGATGGCCCTTAACGAAGTATCTGAGAACCCTGCCTTGGGATTGCAAACAAATCATCTGCTGATTTTATAGTATATCAGGGTGTCTGTGGTAGAAAGCTCCATTTGCATCTCAAGACTGGGGGCAGATAAAGCTCTCCTGGACTAGGGCATGTCTTTGCAGCATATTCTAGCCGCAGGCCAAGGGTAGATACATGGCTCAAGTAGCCATGCCTTAAAGCAATGTGTATGGGTGTCTTCCTGCTTCACTAGGGGTCATATTTTGGCAAGGCTGCAGCAATGGGACAAGGCTATGGTTGTTTACATGCATTCAGCAGAATGGAATGCCATGTGAATGAAGGGACTAGTCCTTAGTTATTGAAATGTGTTTAATAAAAGCATGAGTCCTGCAGGGAAACAAACACATTTACCTTTTGTTTAAGTGGTAGTCTTAGTCTCTAGAAGCTTGGAAAATGCAAATTGGCCGAACTTATTACTTCAGTTTCCCCATCTGATTTTCCAGTTTCCCTCCATTGGCAACTGCAAATGCCCCAGGTTTCATATTTCACATAATTGAGCTTTGTACCTGGAGCCTTCTCTGAGAGGGTCAGCTGCCCGAATCCTATTAAAAAGGCAGAGAGAAGAGAGAATGCTTGGTAGATTCACACTTTGGGATAGTCAGAACTGCCTGGATTGCTCTATGGTTTACAACAAGTGGAGGCAGAGACTCTAGTTCTGCATAGGAAAGTAGTCAGAAGATAGGATACCTTAGCTGTGAAAAAGGAAGTAAACTTCTGACTAGGTCCCGCATAAAATTACAGGCTGCTATCCCCCTCTTCTGAACCTTTTACAGAACACACTGTCTAAACCAGGAATCACGTACATTATTATTACCAAAGTTTGCTCTACATTTATAGCAATTGTCTGTATCTTATTGCATATTATCTTCAGTGCAAGGCTGTAATTGCTACACTCTGCCCATTTTTCAGATTACAAAAATGAAAACTAGAGAAGTCAGTGGCTTAATCTGTATAGTCCTTCTAGTATCACTTCAAGGTCATCTTTTCCACTCCAAGACCAATGAGTTTTTTTATTATACTTCTTAATAACTTTGTTTTCCTTAACTTCTTAATATTTTCACACATGCATGAGCATGCGTGTGCACATGCCCCCCCCCACACACACACAACCTCTCTCTACATAGACTATAATCTCCTAAGGAGCAGGAATAGTGTCCAGTGGTTTCATGTTAGGTCAGACTGCAGCTCAAGACTGGTGGTCTTAGACTAGAAAGAATGACATGTAAAGCTGGAGACAAGTACCTGATAACAGATAGATGCTCTAGTGATCAAAGGATAGTTAGCTTTGACTCTAGGGCAGGTATGGCTATTGAGTGGATCTGGGTCCACAGATTTAATTGTAACTTGGATGAAGATAGAGTTTCTTGGAACACCAAACGTTCTCTATGCACATGGCAGCCCAAAATAAAGATAATATTGAAGCAAGTGGAAAGATTTCCAACAAAGCATATAGCCAACGTTTACTATTTTAAACCTAGCATTAACTGAAGCCAAACTTTCCTTGGAAACATAAAAGAAAAGACGCATTCGCTTTTATAGGGATAAAAATGATAGGCTATCTATCAGATGCTCAGGTTAAACCCTCCATACTCAGGGGAGAAGATTGCAATAACTCCTTTTTTATTCCTAATCTCTTTTCTCCCTCTGGCTCTCATAGTGTGGTCATACACTGTCTTTCCCTAGGGTAATAACTTGATTTTAGGGCTGTGTGTGTGTATACTTTATTTATTTATTTTTTTGGATGAGGAAGGATCACCATCATTTAGGGTAAGGCAATCAAATATATTTAAAAAAGAAGAAAAAAAAGTCACTAAAGGCTTCAGACAGCACAGATTTTCTGATACTGGGGTCTTCCTAGACCCCAGGATCATCCTTGATTTTGATTTGCTCTTTAATTTTACCTCTATGAAAAGGCATCAAGCGTGGATCAGCCTCCTAAAAGGCTGACTTGCAGGGAAGTAATTGAAAGAAATGTCTGAAGCTACACATTATCCTTATACCAAAAAGTCCGATAGAGCAAAAGTAAAGCAGACAGATTTATGGGACTTCTCTTAGAAAAAGAGATCTCACTGGGCCACAGGTGGCAATATAATCCACTCATTTCTCACACCTCAGGGCCTTTCTTTATACTAAAGTAATAGGTTTTATAAACTGAATCTCATATCCATCACGGTAATTCACTAAAACAATTCAACATTTGAGAAAAAACTGCAGTGAATATTCTAGACATTTAAAGACTCATTTTGTTTTTCTTATTTTTTAAATAAGAAGTATATCTCTTATTGAGATATAATTCACATAGCATACAATTCACCCTTTTTATGTGTATAATTTAATGGCTTTTATTATATGAATACAGTTGAGCATCCATCATCACAATTAATTTTAGAATATTTTCAATGCCCCAAAGAGAAATGATTACTTTTTGGCCATCAATCAAATCTCTTCATTTTCCCCCAGCCCTCCTCACTAATCTAAATCTGTCTCTATAGATTTATCTGTTCTAGAAATTTTATACAAATGAGATTATAAGATAAGTGGTCTTTTGTATTTGGCTTCACACTTAATGTAATGTTTTCAAGGTTCATCCATGTTGTAGTATGTATCAGTGTTTTCTCTCTCTTTTATTACCAAATGGTATTTCATTGGGCAATTATGCCACATTTCATTTATCCATTCATGGACATTTGGATTATTTATAAACTTTGGCTGTTATAAATAATGCTGCTATGAACATTTATATACTTATGTTTGTGGACATATAAAAATCTTAATTCTCTTGATTATGAACTTAGTGAAAACATTGCTGGTTTATATAATAACTCTACGTTTAACTCTTTGAGGAATTTTAAGCTATTTTCCAAAGCAGCAGCGTATGGCAGTTCTGATTTCCCCATATCTTTAGCCAACACTTGTAATCTGTATTTTTAATTTTTTTGTATTCTAAAGAGCAAAGACCTTAAAAATGTCTGTATTTGGTTTTGCAAGTTTAGGTTTTCCATTGGAGTGAGAGTGCCTACTGGGCTGTCTGTCAGATCTGGTGTGCTCATTTATGGGCTGGGGATTAATTGACATGTTTCTTTCTATTTGTGGTCATATGTTTGCTTACAGAAATACAGTCCTTTAGGTTGGCATCTGTGGCAGGCTCTCATTTCCCTTTAGGACACAGAAGGTTACAGAGAAAATTATTGATCCCACTTGAAAACAAGAATGAGTTTCATGAATGCTGGGACCATGCATATTTTTGTACATCTTTGTGAATTAGGACCATTAAGGCAGATGTGAAGAAAGAGCAAAAGAATCAAATTGAAAGAGGCAAGAATCTGAGAGCCTAACAGAGCGCTGATGATGTCGGAGCAGAGGGAGGGTCTGTGGCCTTAGTAACAAGGGCTGATCAGCCATAAGGGGCCAGGACTATCAGGGCCAGCCTCAGGCAAGAAGCCCCTTATGTGGTTGCAGAAAACAGTGATCCACTCTCTGAACCTCAGGCTGCCTAGTGCCTAGCATAGGGCAGGATTTTCAGGATATCAGTCATACTTAAGTCCCGGTACAGTTTAAACACATAGTAGAAGCCTGGACCAAGAGTAAATGGGCTGTTAGACTGAAAATCTTTTACTGAAAAATTCCTCTGTCCAGTCAATCAGATGTATCCAGATGGATCTCAAATATAGCTTGCTGAAGCTGTGCAAGGGACTATAATCCATAGTTCTGCTCTAATGGACACCAGGTAAAAGAAGCTAACACCTGATCAACATAACACCTTTTATCAGAATCCTTTTTTTGTTAAAAAAAAAAAAAAAGTTAAATGGTGTTGAAGGTACTGGGGATTGTGGAGGCAGAGTAGAATTTTTTTGATTATTTGATTAAAATACACTTGAATACATTTGTTCTTTAAGGACTAAGTTGCCCACTATTGTAAAGAAGAGTCATCAAACGAGCTCTCAAAAAATAAGAAAAAATCATTGAGAAAAACAGAGATCAAAAGGTGCCCTGCTCTGGGCCAGGATTATAATAAGTGTATAGGGTGGAAGTTAGCCACGGATCTGCCTCTTCCAAAGGTCTGCATGGTTATCACTCTTTCTAAATGACAAGACAGAGTCCAAATAAAAGCTGCCTTCAAGATGGTGATATTTGTCTTCTACCTGGTTCAAACCACATAAATATATGAATAAGTCATACATAAATATCTGTATGCGTAATAAAACATCAAAGTCATATTTTCATATAATCAAACATCTATATAACTGAATTTTTAGAGCTTATATTTTTATTACTTTTCCTATGATTTTTATAGAAAACTCTAAAGATGATTTAAACATTAAAAGAAGTTATATCAATCAGAAAAATATTTCAAAAAATATTTCAAAAAATATTTCAAAAAAATCAGTGAATTGAAACAAGTATTTACTATTGCTAAAGAGTCTATAGGTCAGTGGGGAGTTCCTTAGGGCTCACTTATACAGCAGCTGGTGTGTCAGCTGGTGGCTGGTTGCTCTGGAATGGCCTGGGACTTTTCTCTATGCCACCTGTCATAATCCAGTAGATTAGCTATGACTTCTTATCATGACAATGGTGATGTTCCAAGAGACACAGTGAAAGCTTGCAAGGCCTCTGGAGACCTTGGCTCAGAACTTCTAAAGCATTCTCTTGATCAAAGTAAGTCAAAGGGTAGCCTAGATTTAAGGATTGGGGAAATATACTTCAGTGGTTTATAATGATGAAAGGAGCTATAAAGAATTCACACATATCACATGGTGTGAATTCAGGGAAAAGTGAAGAATTGGACTCATTTTTTAAAATGCTGTAGATTGTTTCATGATTTTTAGGTACATATGTAAGCAGGTGTATTACTAAGTATTTTGGTACTGTAACATGCCTTCAGAACGTAATCAGTCAATATTTGTGGAATATAACCCGAACACCCACCTGATGATTGAATTCCTTCTTTACCAAAGCATTCTCTCTAAAGGTAAGAATTTTCATACATCCTGGGTCGTCTCTCAATTGAATCCTAGACCCACATATTTCTGCAGATATTTCTAGACAGATTACTTAGAAATCCTTCTTAATCTGGAGGAAAAAGTCAATTCATTATTTTTCACAAAAATATATTTCTCCTTTCTGTATTCCATATTTCAGTGATGACCCAATCAGTAATCTAGTCGCCTAATCTTGATATCATGGAAACATCTGAGATTCCTACTCTCACTTACCTTCTGTGCACAACTGTTCAACAAATCCTAGAACACTTTTTTAAAAATGACTTATTTCACCTTTACATTACACTCCTGCTTTATTTCAGGCTATCTTTATTTTAAATCTAGATCATACAACAACTTTTGGACATGTCTCCCTACCCTTTGTCTCATCTGTCTCTCATCCAATTATCCACAATTATGCTGAATTAAGTTTACTAAAATTCAGATCTTACTATGGCATCTCTTTAGGTAAGTGTTGATAGTCTTCAATTGCTTTTCTTAAAAACCCTGGTTCCTTACTGTAGAATCAATGTTTTTTTCTGATTTGATTCTTCCCTTCCCTTCTAGTTAATTGTCATTTTCTTGCTTTATTTTATTATTTCCAATTTATTGTCATTTTCTTCTTATCACAGGTTTTTCTATGTGCCTTTAGTGTTCTTTCCTCCATTGCAAAATGGCAAGATAGGGCTCATGATATTTAAGAACAAATGTTTTTGAGTTAGATACCCTAATTCTGAATGTTGAGTTCACACTTTGAACTGCCCTTTTCTTATTTGCAAAATAAAAATAGTAATGACATCTACCTCATAGGATTGTTTAGGGTATCAAATGTAATAATGCATACCAATAAATTAGAATAGTTAGTAGTGCAAGCACACCACAATGTTAAGTTTGATACTAGTGTTTCCATTCTTTTATTTTTCTCTCTCTGAAAGCCTTATTCAAATTTCAAGACTTAAACCATAATTTTTGAGAACTCATTTGGGACCAGAATTCTAGCATCTTACCTACTATTTTCCTCCAGTGGATTCCTATCAAACCCTAGGTTTACCTTTATTATAGCTTTTATTACACAATACGAATCTCCCCTCCCTGTCCCCTTTTTGTATGCCTATCTTCCATCAAAAGACTGTAAGCATCCTAATGGAAATGACCATGCCTTATTCAGCTTTGAATCTCTTCATACCTTGTGAAGGTATGAAATATCAGGGCGTAGCTATAGTGGAAATGAGTATGTGTAGCCATAGATGAGGAGATTGCTGGAACATTTACATTCCTTGGCCCAATGGAGTTATTTACTCAATCAGCTTCCAGGTCATGTCTTGACAATTAAGAATTGACCAGCATAAGAGCTGGTAACTCAGGTAAGCCTCAAGAATCTCAGATTAAAACAACTGTGATCCACCTAAGCCTTGGCTTAAGATAGGAACAGCTGACTTCGATTCTATACTATTTATTTGATTCCCAACCCAGTATTAATCCAAGATTCCTGTATATGTTGATTTATTATGAAAAATATCAGCATGGAGAAACCAAAATTTGAGGAAGTTATTACCATCAACATATGATGGAAATGTGATGGACAAATTTTGTTGATTTGGACAATTTAGAGAAATTTCCAAGAACAACAAATATGGGAATGAGGCCCATTTTCCAACTTAATCATACAGAACTTCAAATCAATTCTTTATAAGTTTGATCACATTGCTCTTTCTAAAGAGATCACTATGTTTTATGTTAAGAATATGGTCTTTAACCTTGAGATAATATCCATAATTTGTGGAGATTGTTTTCCCCTATCTTTTATTTCTTATTCAAATGACCTGAACTTGCTCATCAGTCAGGAAATATACTAGAGGGGCAGAATTTTAATAATACAATCTACCTCCAAAGTTCTAGCAGGATTTTTCATCATGACAAGTCTTATTTTATAAATTTTTGCTTTTGATTCCAAATTATTTCTGTAGCTCTTTCTCATGATTGCTCTGGATTATCTGCCATTTAGTAGTGTGATTATTTGTAGATAAAGAAGCTTGAGAGAAACTCAGAATTTCTTCCTCCCAGTTTGTTGTTTGATTTTCAAAAATTGGCCTTTGCTTTCCTTCTTATTTATCTCTCTTAAAATATTTCCTGTAGAACCCATTTTTTCTATATGTCTTTATTTCAGAGAACATGGTTCATATATAATATTTGACTATTACAAAAGCACTTCTGATTCCTTTTATTTCCTGTAGAGGGATTAATATTTCACTATCTCCAGTATATTTTGATGGCTTATACAGGAATTATAATGAGACATAGAGTGAGAAATCTCAAATAGCTCCACTCTTTTATTACTGGACAAATGACATGCCATTTAAGTTTTCATACATTGTTTCATTATGAAAGATAAACCATTTAGAAAAATATTTCTTATAATTTCAATTAACTCTCTTTACCTGTTATTTTTACATTTTATATTTGATACCTTTTAATGTAATGACTAGTTTTATTGCTTTAACTTATACTTAATGAGAATTTTATTACAAAATAAAAAAGAATTGATTTGATTTAGGGTAAATGTGTGTACAAGGTAAACTCTGGTTAAACTCAATATGGGGAGGATAAGAATACAGAAACATGGATGTACATGTATACCTAGATTCTTACACACACATACACACACACACACACACCTCTGTACCAGGTTTTTCTTAACTAAAGTCATAGAATAATAAAACCATACTGACAGATATACCTCCATACTATATATAAATATAACATAAGACTATATTTATGTTTATCCTCTCTGCTCTCCCATACACAACTACACCTCCTTGATACTGTCTGTACCTTAAATTTATATATTCCCTTAAAATTTCACACAAAATATGATCAAATGTGATACTAAGCTTTTTTTAAGCTCATGTATATTAGAAATTATTATGCTAAATAAAAATTAATTACCATTATTTATTCTGTTATAATGTTAGAAATTAATATGTTAGATGGCTTATAATTACAAATATAAGAATTAGATTCTACTAGTAGAAGTGATGCTCCAAAGGGAGAAAGAAGGATAGAGTTCTTCTTTAATCTGCGACAACTGTCAATATTACTCCAACCAAAGTATTTAACCCGTAGCAACACTTGATTTCTGCCTTAACTTTTTTCAACACTCTTAGAACTTGCCTTCTCTTGGCCCCATGAGTACTAGTACTAGTTAGGGCAAGTAGCACTCTCTCCTTGGAGATTTGAACCCAGATCCACAGGACCCCTTCTTAAGATCTCCCATATTTAACAAATAGTTAAAAAATGGTTATTCCAGAAAGGTTTCATTCCGTGTTCAGAGAGGTCTCTTTTTTAAGCTCTCGTGATACCAGGAGCAGCCAAGAGCCAACCCCACCTCATTGGCTTCAATTTCATCTCTTCAAGCTCTCTCTTCTGAAGTCCTAGATTTTGATAACTCAGTTTTCCTCCATTTGTTCCCCCGATGGGTGTGAGTGATTACTACTTTCTACAGTTATTACTTCTTTGTTTTCATAATTCCATTTCTGCTCTTTCATCATTTTACACATTATTCATCAGTACTCTCAGTTAAATGTTCAGCATTAAATTTTCTGATGCGATTTTCATTTATTCTTAGGACCCTGATATATACTCTCCTAATACAAGTAGTGTCCCTAGAGACCACATATTCAAAGTTTGGGATTCTGGATTTGGTGTGGTCATAACCTTGTCAACAAACACAGAATTGACTCCTTTACACATACGAAACTGGATTTTAGTGATTCATGGCGAGCAGTTTTACTGCAGATTATTTTGTCATCAGTATGTTCCAGAATTAATTGAGATGCTTGGGGATAGAAGGGGCATCACACCTATTCTAACAACAACAACAACAACAAACAACAACAACAACAAAAATACCTCAGACAAAAACAAAATTATATATGTTTTCTTGACTTCATCAGAGATCTAGTTTTTAGGGCGAACAAATACCTAGCCCCAAATTGAAGGAAGGACAAATGCCTATAGGGGAAATTGAGATATAAGTATGGGCTCACCTAGGATAGGCATAAGTAGACACAGTCATAGAACTCAGCAATGATCATTGATTAAATGGTAGAGGCTGATTATAAACTATTGAGAGAGAGGGTAAAGTCCCTGGAAGCACTGAAACTGAGGAATTCTACACCCTTTTCAGGGTTATAATTTTTCTCTGTGAACCCCATTGGATGATCACAGAAAAGACTGAAAAAAATTTAAAGTGTTTTATGTGATACTGAGTTGGGGGAATATAGCAGGAATTAAAGCAGGGTAGTGAATTTTTCCTCTCTGTCTCCTCTGGGGAACAAAAGATTTAATCTGTGTGGAAAAAGGCAAAACAAAACAAAACAACAAAACAAACTATTGTACTTAGGGCACTGGTGAAGATCCATTGTAAGTGAAAGAAGAAAACAGAGGAAAAATGAGACAGGAATGTGTGCTGGACTCAGAACTATAGTCACGGTAGGAACAGGACCACAATGCAGGCTATACCCCCAAGACCTCCTAAGACACAGTATCAGTGAAGCTAAGGGTAGGCCAGCATTAAAAACAAAACAAACAAAACCTCCAGAGATCAGCCACCTTTTTAAATAAAGGGTATAGCTACAGGGATCTGAAAATGTGATGTACTGAAAATAACCATAGCAACAAAAATCTCAATGTCAGTGAAATTCCTACCGACATTAAATCAAAGCCCATTAATAAAGACCAAGAAAACAAAACTGTTCTCATTTCCAGGCATAAAAGCTGTTTATCTCTATAATTCTACATAAAATTTCTATATTCCAAGAACAAAACATATGAAAAGGTGTGGAAAGCAAGAAAAAAAACAAACACTACCAAGAAATAAACCAATCATCAGGACTAGATTCATATGTATAACACAGATGTTAGAATTATCTGATAGGATTTAAAATTACTATGCTTAATGTAATACAGATTCTAATGGAAATATTGGAAAACACTTAAGATCAAATAGGTGATTTCAGCAGGAGATGTGAACTATAAGAAACCATCAAATGTAAGTGATAAAAATGAGCAGTGCTTTCAACTGGCTCATCAGTAGACTGGACACAGAGAAGAAAGAAGTCAGTGAACTTAAAGATTTGTCAATAGAAGTTTAAAAAATATTTTTTTAAAAAAAGAGAGACAAAAAAAAACATCAAGACATATATAGAAAAAATTTAAATTATCTAACATGTATAATTAGAATCACAGAAGGAAAAGGAGAAAAAATGGGACTAAAAGGATACTTGAAGAAATGATAGTTGAAAACTTACCAAAACTAGTGACAGACATTAAACAACAGACCTGAGAAGCACAGAGCACACTGAGCAGAATAAGCACCAAAAACACTACATCTAGGCACATCATGTCAAATAGTAAATCTTGAAGGAAGACAGAGGGAGGAAAAACACATGGCACACACAGTAACAAACATAACAATTACAGGAAGATTCTTGTATGAATTAACGCAAGACAGAAGAAAATAAAAATAACAACATGAAAAGGGTGAATTGAAAAATAACACAAAAACAACAGCACATCAATCCAGAATTCTATGCCTAGAGAAAGTATGTTTTAAAAATAAAGGAGAAATGAAGACTTTCTTATACATACAAACTCTGAGAAAATTCATTTTTACCAGACCTTATACAGCATGCAAAGTTGTATAAAAATACTTAAAATTTTGTTAAATTAAATATGTTCAATTCATTAAACTCTAGGGAAATGTCTAAAAATATTTTTTAGAAAGTTTATTTAAAAAATATGATTTACTATTGTAATAAAAGATGGATTCATTATAATCCTGCAAAATACTTCTAATCTGGATGCTGAAAACCACAAAACTCTGATAAAATAAATCAAAAAGACTTAAATAAATAGAAAGCTATCCAAAATTTAGGTCATTGGCAAAATTCAAATCTTCATAGTTGTAGGGCTGAGTTCTCTGTTTCCTGCTGTCATCCAGGAGTTTCTCTTATCTCCTAAGGCTACCTCAGTTCCTTGTCACATTACTCCATCTTTCATCTTCAGACAAACCTTTGTGTGTCAACGCCTTCTCATGCTTCCGCTCTAACTTCACCTCTGCCATATCTTTTCTACCTCCAGGCAAAGAAAGTTCTCTGCTTTTAAGGGCTAATGTGATTAGACTAAGCCCACTCAGGTAATCTAGGATATTTCCCTTATTTTAAGGCCCTAACTTTAATCACATCTTCAAGGGTCCCTTTCATCACAAAATATAACATTGTCACCCACTCTGATGATTGGAATATATACATTTTGGGTGGCTGTTATTCAACTCTCCACAAAAGGAATCAGTTCATTAAAAAAATTGAAATAAGAATGCTAGAAATAACACAGACACTTGCACACACACTTTCATATATGTTAATGCTTTCAAAGGACTTTTCAATATCTAATCACAACAGAGGAAGAATTGACATATTTGAAAATAGGCCAATATGAATTATCTAAAATAAAACAAAAAGAGAACAAAAAACATGGAGAAAGTACCAGTACCAAACAGAACATTTAAGAATTGGGTGACAGTATCTTACATCTAATGTATATGATTGGAGTCCAAATGAAGGGAAATAAAACATGTTTGTTCAAGAAATATTCAAAGTGATAATGGCCAAAATTAATTAATGACAACAAATTTCAGTCCATGAATTTCAGAAATCCCTATTCAGAATTTAAAAAACAAACAAACCAGAGCATAACAAATAAAACAGACATGTACACAAAGACATTTCATCCTGTCAAACTCTTGAAATATAATGATAAAGGAATAACCTTGTATGTAGCCAGAATAAAAAGAAACAAAATATTGAAGAAAGGAACATATGGATTACTACAGATCTCTTTTTCATTATTTGGACAAACTAGAAAACAAATAACATCTTTAAAATTTTATAGTACTGAAAGATCAGTTAGGGAAGGCAGCAAAAAAACAAAAAAAAATATTTGGTTAGAATTTTATAATAAAAAAAATTGTTAAAAATATAAATCAAATGAAGATTTTTTTTCAAACAATCATTAGACCTAAGAGAATTAATTGCTAGATGACTTAACAATAGATAATGTTGCAGAAATTTATTCAACCATATGATTATTTTAATATTTGCAGAAGTAAACTTGAATAGATCTATTTTTATACATTATAAAAACCCTTAGAAAGTAAGAATAGAAGGGAATTTCTGCAATATAATCTAAAGCATCTATGAAAAGCCTTCAGCTGGTATCATATGCTGAATGGTGAAATACTGCATGCTTTCTCCTTAAGGTTGGGAACAAAGCATGTATGTTCTTTTCCTATTCTTTATTCAGCTTTATACAATAATCAAAATCAAAATAAATAAATAAAATTATTAAAGTAAATAAAATAAAAGTGTTTTCATTAAGTTTTATAAAACCTGCCAAACAATTGCTATAATAAGTAAATGCATTTAGCAAGCCTGCAGGATGATGTAGATATATAAAAATCAATAGTGTTTTATAAAACAACTGTAAATGAAGCAAATAAAATACTTATGGAGGTTCAAGTAAAAATTCAGTGAATGTCCATTTAACAACATACACACCCATATATGTATATGTGTATATATTACACATATATATATATATGTATATAAATCATACCTAGAAGCAGGGAAAAGTAAATATTAAACTGCAGTTAATAAATATTTAGGGTAATATATTATGTTGTATGCGGTTTATTTAAATGCATCAACAATAATATGGATAAAGTTATGGACTTATGCACAGATACATGGTAAAGTATATATAGTAAATTGATTGTGACAGAATGTAGATCAATATACCAAGTTCACTGTAAGATTGAATTTAATAATGTGCTTATTAAGCAGGAGCTTTGGAGGACATAGTGAATAAAGTACTTCACCATCACAATTGTAATGATAGCTATAAAAATTGAGGAAGCAATATGACAATTACACTGGAGAGCTCACAAAAAGAAAATTACAAGCTTCTGATTTTTAAGCCTCTAGCTTAAATTATTATCAAATTAGAGTGCATCTTTTATGTTCCCAAAAGATTCTGTACATCCTTATATCTGTAAGGATAACTTTACTGATAATTACATTAAAAGAATATTAGTTTAGGTTGCAGAATTACAATATTAGTTGGATTCATAGTTTTGCTGAGTCTGTTATGTGATAATTAACCTGTTGATAGAGATGGAAGGGGTTCTTAAATTTGGTTGGAATAGTAGGATGGATTCAGTGAGGCTAATAATCTTGAAATTTTGAGCATGAGTCTCTTCAGAAACATCATGCCTCTGATATCAAAGGAGCTTTGCCTGTCCTTTCTGTGTCTAAAAATTCTGTAATAAATTTACTCAGTTGCAATAGCTGGGGTTTTAACTTCCTGATAGCACTCTACCATGCAATTCTGATAGATATCTTTTTTATTCTTCATAAAACAGGTTTAAGATGTGGAGAAATGTGATAATAATTATCCATTATCCTATATATCTTCTAGGTGTGATTTATTTCTTACTTTCAGACCACATTGTAAGAGCATATTTTATTAAAGAGAATATTATTTTTTTAAAGTTTCTATTTCTTAAATATAGAGATAGTCTTTTGATATAATACTAGCAACATATGATCTATACTTTTATGCCCTATTTTATGTTTTCCTTATAGTGATAGCAAACAGCTATTTGCAAAGCCAAATTAGTTAGATTTAACTCATTACCTTCTACCTACTCTCAAACTTCCTCTTGTGTTTTTCACCATCACCATTACAAACATGTAGAATAGGAACCAGCAAACATTTTATGAAATCCCAGAGAGTAAATATTTAGGACTTGTAGTCTTGAAAGACACGTGGTCTCTGTTATAACTGCTCAAACTCTGTCATGTTACCACAAAAGCAGTTATAGGAAACATGCAAACAAAGGGGCACGGTTATGTTTTAATAAAACTTTATTTACAAAAGCAAACATCCAGCTCCTAGAAAGTAGTTTGCCTACCCCTAACGTGGCACTATCCCTGATAATAAGTTTTCACTTCTATGTCCAATTAAATTCTAAATTCATATCAGTTTGACAAACATTGATTGAGTACATGTTATTTATCTGACATGGTGAAAAAGACAAATCTTATGTCTGAAGTAAGTTTCATAGATGTGTACCACTATACACTATTAAATGACATAAACCTATCTAAGCAAATGAAAACTGAAGTCCGTAATGCCTCAAGGTTAAGAAATAGAAACCTACAAACAACCTATCACAACCAACTAGGCTTTTCCAAATAATGCAGCCACTCAAGCTATAGCCAATCAAAGAATTCTTTTGATTTACTTCTGCCTCTTCTCTAAAAAACTTCTTAGCTTCTGCTGATGGTGTGCTTCTAACCATTTGCAGTCTGACCCTGCCCTATTGAAATAAAATTTTGTTCAAATAAACTTTAAAAAATTTTAACATCCCTCAACTTATTTTTTAATATTCTTACTGGCCCATTATAAAGAGCCTCCTACTTGGTGTAATTTTTTCTACACCATCTAGATTGTATTTATTGGCAAGATTTGAAGATACTCTCTTTTGATGTCTCATAAATATTTTGTTCCACAAAGACTATAGCAACACAGCCTAATTTGTGGTTAAAAAGAGAACTGTTAGGCCATGCTTCAGTGACCATCTGACTCCCTTTGTTGTTATATGATGAAGAACACAAAAGACCCGAGTAAACAGAATTATACAATACAATTGTTCCATTGTTATTGTTATTTGCAGAAAGGTCTATATCTTTGGTGTAACTGATATTATTTAAAACAGTAAAAATATAATTATAATGCTATTACGTGAATAGATATGTGATATACACACACACACACGTGTGTGTATACATATATTTGTGTGTGTGTGTGTGTGCGCGTGCGCGCATACATAAATGTGGCTCTTGCCTCAGCCAGCTATAATTCTGATAATGTAATGCAATCCCCACTGGGCCCCACTGATGGAATCTGCCAGCATCTCAATTTGATTAAAAAAAGAAAAAAAGAAAAGCCTGAGGCAACAACATTGGATGTTGATTTTTTTGTTAATGAAGAAAGTGGCCCAAGGCCTGACTGACCTTTACTTATCCAGAGAATCATTTTAATTTCACAAAATTTGATCTGCTTTGGAGTGAAAAAAAAAAAAAAAGATTGTATTTTCATTGTCCTCTTTTGAAGGGAAAAGTAAACTCAAGAGGTGAAAAGAGCAATCAGATCATAACAAATTCCTGTGCTGCCTTTCTGCATCTGAGGAGGCATCAGATTTTGAAATTATAACTCCACAGGCACTGCCCCTTCTCTGAAAAAAGGTCACCCTGATTGTATTTGTATTATTGAGTTTGCTTTACATATTCACCACATTCCTGCTCAATCAGCTCCTTTTGAGTAAATTCTGTGTGGTTCTAAGTCCAGATGAGCATTAACAAAGGCAAGAAGCCAAGGCATTAATCAGATAAATATCATGGCATTTTGAAAAATACTGTTCCTCTAGATTCTTCTCTTACACCCACCTCTCCATTATTCCTGTACCTTGAATCAATTCCATTCACATACTACAAGAGGCATTTAGTACTCAAGGGAGGGTTGAGAGATCAGTAATCACAATCTCTCTGTGAGGGAGAAGACTTTACAAGAACCATTGTTCACAAAACTTGCTTGGATATCTTCTTGGAGGCACCTCCTTTCTGCTATCACAGATCCCTTGATTTTAGGATGACTCTTTTTGTAGGCACAATGCAACATGCATTGGGGAATATGTATAGTAGTTTTTCTACTCCATCACTGTATAACTTCATAAAGCAGCACTGTTCTTATTAATAAAAAATAACCAGCCTTTTATAACAAATATAATTGTGCAAATCTTCATTTCTTTGAAATGACTTTTTCTCTTCTGGTTCTCCTTGATTCAATCTGGCCTTATGGTCAATTGCATCTCTCTCTTTATTCTTCTATAAAATGCATGACTTCTCCCTTAATTATTAAGCTTTTAGGTCTGCATTAAACAGTCTTAGGAGGAAAGCCTCAGGCTTGTTGAGCACAGAAACAAGTTTCTGTCAAACTAAAGATAACACCTTATAGCTCCACACCCAAGAAGACAGAAAGACCCTACTGGCATCCTCTTGAAACCAGAAGGAAGGATACCATGACTAACTTCAGAGCTGATACAATGATTAGCTGCTTTCTACCTTAGTTCCAATCAGTCAATACAACCCATGACCCCAGCTCCCTTTGCTGTCATGACTAATGAGTTTTCCCCTGTATAACCTATCCTCTAAAGGTCATCAGGGAGCCAGGTCTTTGAGTGCTAGCTCGCTTGTATTTCTGAGCCAGGCACTATTTTCTGAAACCTCTACTTTGTTGCAAACTCCTGTCAGTTATCTCTTTTGGCTTTGATGTGTGCGGACAAAATGAACCACTTTAGCTAGGTAACACAGGCATTAGAAAATATAATAAGTGGGATGCATATATCATAGTCCAACCACAGTGTGTGTGTTCAATATAAGGTAAATGTTTTGAAAGCTATTTTGAAGAATCCTAAACATGAAAGGGGACTTTTGGAGATTTCAGACTGTTGGTTCCAATGGCAAGAGTTACAGCAGAATAATTGGACATTGCCTGCTCTAAACACAAATTCTCAGATCCTCCCCACACCTAGTGAATCAGATTCTCTTACACTTATGTTGAAGAGGAGCAGAGTTTGTTACCCCAAAGTATGCTTCTTTGGGATACTGATTATTTTAAGTTGGTTATTTTTAAGGCCCAGAAGGCTCAGGAAGGAACTTTGACCATCCTTTTAACTTCATAACTGCCTGGAAACTTTTAAGATAGAAGGTCAGTTCAGGAAAGAACTATTCCTATAGATAATCATAATTTAATTTAAACTAGTTGTTATAAACAGGGAGGAACTAGAAAGGCCCCTTTAATCAAAGTTCTCCTGTGTCCCATTGTCACTAGATGGCCCAGCAAACACCTGTTCACTCAACACATATCTCCCTGTGAATTGTTGTCTTTTTGAAGTCCCAGACCCCAATCTCCTTCCCCTTAGTCCAAAACGACATATATACCTCATTTTTCCTGTCTTAGGAGTTCTTCATGCTTCTGTGAATTCCCCATGCACATTGACTAAAATGCAGTTTTTTATCTTTTCAATTTGCATTAAGTCATTTTAATTATTTGACCAGTCCTAAGAACTAAGAGGAGAAGGGGGTTTTCTGCCCTCTCCCAGACTGCTTAAAACTCTCCCTATTCTGATGAGCTGTCAGGTACACTTTCCCTGCCCCTTAATACTTAAATCCTCCCAGCAGCCTCACTATTTGTTCCACTTGTTTCTCTTTAGATGTTTTCAGTAACAAGAAACTCACTACCTCTCAGAAGCAGACTTGTTTACATGTGATAAATTTGAGAAGTGTTTTGTTTCTCCAAAACAAAAGCTGTCTTCAGATGCTAATTATGACCCTTGTAGCTATAAAGAACAAGTTTAACCCTTTTCCCTATTAGAAACTCCTATAGTTAATTTCAAAAGACTTATCTTCCTGAATCTTCTCTCCCAACTGGCTATGCATTCTAAAGGAGTCAGTGACCCACAATCACAGCTTGTGTTTATTAAATTTTGCCAAATATACTCCTGCTAGAGTTTTAGCTTAATCTTGTAGTTCTCTGATAACTGTCCCTCTTTTGAAGCTTTTAAAAAATGTTTTACTCCGAATACTTTTTTTTTGTATACCAAGTAGAAAACAGGTTCAGTAAGCTTTTGGAAAAAGAATCTCAGATCTTTTTGAAAGAAAACCACCAGAACACGCGGTAATCCGAAATGAGATAAAACACCAAAACGCGCAGTAATCCGAAATGAGAGAAATCACCAAGACGCGCAGTAATCCGAAATGAGAGAAATCACCAAGACGCGCAGTAATCCGAAATGAGAGAAATCACCAGGACGCACAGGAGTCCGAGAGGAATTCCAATTTATTAAATGGAGGAGCGGGCTTATATAGGGGGAGGATCCGGTGGGGGACGGCTAGTGTTCGTGTAGGGTATTGATTGGATTGTGGTAGGGGGGCTAGTGTTGATAGGTCTCTTGGGCCTTCACTAAGATGGAGGGGGCTTTTGGCGCCGGTGGGCTTTTCACTAAGATGGAGGGGGGCTTTTGGCGCCGGTGGGCTTTTCACTAAGATGGAGGGGGGCTTTTGGCGCCGGTGGGGTTGCTAAGCATCCTGGGATAGGGGATTTCGTCAGCTTCACTTCAGGTAAATGGAAAGTTACAGGGTTTGAGGGGGTGAAAAGTTAAGGGCCATTTTGTTCCAACACTTTTTCATCGATGCGATTTCCATACCCTGTTTAATGTAAGTTGCTCAACCTCAAGGGTATATTTTTTCATATAGAATCTGAAGATTTAGAATGGGATTGAGTTGAAGGCATTAAAAAAATGCCATAAACTTTCTAATCTCAGATCTATTTTAGAGATCAGACATCAGATACTGGTAGGCTAAGTGTTTTCCTCCTCTCATAGCACAATGGCTACTTCTATTAATAATACTACATTTGAGTTATTCATAGAACTCAGACTAGCATCCTACAGGGTTGGTGTTTTCTTTTTTTTTTTATCATAGCTAATTTTTAGCTATGTTTTGAAATAAAATAGTTTACATACTACTCTGAAAAAATATTATTGAGAGATATTACAATTTTAGGCCAGCCTTCTCACATAGTAACAGTGGGCTGGAGGTAAAAGTTGCATACTCATTTGAACAGATATTACATGTTTCACATTACCTGTCTGAACTTTGTAGGCATTTACGTTTACCAGTCTCTTCTGTATGCAATTAAAAAAAAAAACAAATCTCAGACTGCAGATTAATCTTATTCAACCCCAGCATTGGCATATACATACACATATATTATATTATAGTTGTGAATAGATCAAATTATCTGAGGTCCCTAACACAAGAAATTGTGACAGTATTGTAGTGGTTTTGGAATAGTTTCAGAATTAGCCTTCCTGCTTCAAATCCCTATTTTACCACTTACAAGCTTTGCAACATCAGGCGAATCATTTAATCTTCTGTAACATGATTTCTCAGCTGCAAAAATTGACAATGTAACATTGGGATGCTCAAATGAGAAAATGAATGAAAACTTTTAGCAAAGGGCTTAATAAAGTTAGTGTCATTATTTTGTGCTGACTAGGCACCAGAAATTCTCCTAGGATCACAATGGGGCTATTTCTGTTGCACCATTTTGCTATGCCTCCATCTCTCATGTGCCTCTCTAGTCCACAGTTTCTGGAGCTTCACAAGTGAAAACCTCATTGGGACTTTTAAGGAAGCTATATGAGGCATTGAAACATCTCAACATTTTACAGAATAAGTATGCAGAAGTATTTATCTGTGAGATGACAATCACATAAAAAATGGATTGTGAATTGCATTGGATCCTTTTATGAATAATCGATTGGTAAGGAATCAGAAAAAAAAAAAGAAAATCAAAATTGCATGATTTGTTCAGTTAGTGATAGTCTTGGATTCCAGGTGATGTTTTTTTTTTTTTTTTTGCAAATATTGGCCACCAAATATATGTATCGCTTCACTCTATGGAATCATCAACCTAGAAAATTCACTTTTGAGAGAAACCTTAGCTATTCTGTGTCTCCAGGCCCAGTGTCTGCACATTTTCAATAGGAAACTCTTCTATTTCTAATCTTGTCTTTTTTTTTAATGCTTAGAATTTTGGGGGCTGCATGGCTGTGTGGAGAACAGAGACATTCTCATCTTTTAAGACAGCATTTACAAATGCCTCAGGAACAGTCTGGAAAGAATCAGCTAAAAGCTCTTCATAATCCCTTTTTCAGAGTTTGTCTTGCCTCAACTGCTTCAGAATAATTTGGGTTAATTTTATGAAAAAGAAATCTAAATTTCTAAATCTGTCAAAGATCTTCTAAATTGAAACCTAAGGAACAAATCTCAATAATACGTGTGTGTGTGTGTGTGTGTGTGTTTATTCAGAATACTAGATAATGTTGAAATACACCAAATTTGAGAATTAAAAAGATCAGTAGTTAGAGAAATGTGATAACATCTGAGGTAAAATTTAATCTCTCTAGCAATAAGTGTCACTATAAACTTAGATATACGAGGAATATAAAGTTGTGGGCTGAGCTGGTTAGGAGTATATAGGTTGCTTTTGTTCCGGAAATGTAAAAAAATAAAATTAAAAAAACAACAAAACAAAAAATATGAGAAATATCTAAGAAAAAATGACTTCTATGACTAAGTATTAAAATGAATTATGCTGGAATAGTAATATATGAAATTGACCTTAAAATGTGATAAGATTCCGACTGGATGGATAAAAGAGAAAAGATTTTTGGTAGGAGAAGAAACAATAGAAATAAATGTGAAATTGTAATAAATATAGGGTTTGCTTAATGGAGAGTTAAGAGGCTGTATTGAAGATAAAGGGTACACAAATTTGTGTATGTCCAAAAGCAGTAATGAGAATGTCTGAGATTCAACAATTTCAAAGCTCACACATGTATTTGAAGAAAAAGGTGATCTCTCCTGATCCAGCATAGAGAACATACATACCTTTCTATAATAGTGAAATTACACCAGGCATTTGACCAATGGAGTCCATTCCCCCTTCTCAAGATTCTGGTCTGGAAATTAGTGTACCAGCTTCACTTTGGGCACAAGGCAAAAATGTCCAAGACAGAATGTAGCATTTGTGACAGCAGTGCCCTATTCAACAAAAAAGGGGAAGTGTAAAAGAAGTGTAAAAGGGTGAGAAATAAGTTGAAAGCCAGAGATTTCCCTTTCTTTGCTTGTCTCTTTTTCTGTGTCTCAAAGGACTACTTCCTCACTCTGAAGACCTGAGCGCTACCTCTGTGATAATCTGCATGTGCAGCAGGATCGAACTACAAAGCACAGCTTCATAAAATATTGTTCCTGAAATGGGAACTGGCAGCCTCATTCATTTTCAATAAGACTAAAACATAAAATCACATTCTTTCTCAAGGTTTCAGGTGATGTTTAATATTTCTTATGCTAAATCCCAGATCACTTGAAAAACCCATAGATTAAACATATTTTCCCCCTATATTCTTATAACATTAAAAAAATAAAGGTTTGCCTTTTCTTTTTAATTTTTTATTCCTTTTTTACAAGGTCAGTGCCCTGGGAGTGTGCTAGGTGACCAGACTGCATTTAAGGCACTGAGTGGACAAGATTTGGCTGGTAAGGAGTTTGGTTTAGATCCTACTCAGAAAGTCCAGTGGTAAGGAAGGTGTTATATGAGAGAGGCCTCCCGTGGGCATAAAAATCCGGCATATTGTAGTAAGGCCAAAAGTCTCCATAACATAGGAAAGATATTTTCAACCTTACTCCATGTGTTGGTCTAGGGATCATAGTGTGTTCTTATTTTACACCATAGTTTAAAATAGAATACCCATGGACATGCTGAGTATAGTGGGTATTGGTTATTATTATCTCCATGAAATTTGAAATCTCTCTTCTTCGATAAAAATACCCTTGTTTCCCTCTGAGGAACTGCAGCCCCTCTAATCTCGAACTGTGCACTCTGAGGGGACCTGACCCCACTTCCACTTCCAGAGAGAGGAATCTTTCTTCTTGATCACAAATTGGATGCACCGGTAGTTACAGAACCAAATTAAAACCTATAAAACTCAATCTCAGGATGTGGTTAGGACAACCAAGAAAGGGAGAAAGGGACATGCTTTCTTTTTTCATTTTTTTTCTCTCTCCTCCCGGAATTTCTGTGGCAGTCTTTTGAGCACAAATTGAAATCCTACTTGAGAATAGGGCCGGTGCAGAGAAGTAGGTGGCACCCACATATATAGAGAAAATTAATTGATGATATCATGTGCTCCTTGATTTATGAAGATAAATTTTATCTTTGATTTTGTGTGTGTGTGTGTTCATAAACAAATACCTATTATTTTAAGCCATTGAGGCAGGATTCAGTAGTATGTTGGTAAATGTCAGAACCTGTTGGAAAATGTTTTAACTGACTCTCCAGGAGACAAGGGGGAGGAAGTGGGATGAAGTGAAAATAAAGCTCCAGTCTCTAGTGTTCTTTAATCTCTGTACTGTAAATCAAGGGTCTCCAACCCCCAGGCTGTGGACCGGTACCAGTCAAAGGCCTCTTAAAAACTGGTCCATACACCAGGAGGTGAGCAGTTGGAGAGTAAAGCTTCATCTGTATTTGCAGCTGCTCCCCAGCACTAGCATCACCACCTCAGCTCCACTTCAGATTATCAGGCATCAGATTCTCATAGGAGCACAGGTCCCTGGTGTTGGAAAGGTTGGGAACTGCTGGTGTAAATGCCCTCTACCATGCCAAGTTCAAACTATCAGCCTAATGCCACTGAACACAGACCTAGAAAGAGATGTGTGTAATTAGCTCTTGCAAACTCATACAAACTGGCTTCAAAACATACTTTTTTTTTTTTTAATATATAAAATGTTGCTATGACATGATGATTCCTGGAATACTTCCTCTTTAGTTTGTCAGTAGAGAATGAAGAATAATATCCCCATTAAAACTGCAGTAGAGGTAGAGTTAGAATACTTGAAATATTTAATAAAACTCTAATTAATGGAAGGCAAGATATGTTAGAAGCATAAGCACAGGATCACACATACTCAGGATATGTGTGGGGAGTATTTAGGTCTGTCACTGTGGTGATTTGGAAAGTACTGAGTACTCTGAGTTCTCATTTTACACATTTTAAAAAATGGGATGTACTAATACCTAACACATAAAGTTGGTAAGAAATGTGACATTCTGTATGAAAGGGCTTAGCATAATGCTTAGAATCTGAGGTGTACTTAATAAATATAAGTGATAATTACCATCACTGTTAACAAACAATTGACTGCTTTATTTCTCCTCTCTAGGAATCGATTTGGCATTGTCTCACAGGTTACCAAGGCTTTGTTGATATACTTTTTACTCTTTTTGAATTGGAAAATTTCTGTTGATCTATTTTCATTGCCACAAACCCTATTTTCTTTTGCTGTTCCAATTGGCTTTTAAAACCATCAGTATGTTTTTCAACTCATATGTCTTACTTTGAGATTCTAGAATTTCCATTTACTTCTTTTACAAGTAATTAAACTATTGATTTTTCACCTTGAGATCTCTCCTTTTCTGCTAATTTAACCTGGGTCATATTGACTTTCTTCTTTTAATATTAGCTAAAATCATCCTGTTTCTTCACATTCCTAGAAAATTTTGATTGTATATTGGATGTTTTAAATTTCTTCAGCTTTCTTTCTCTAAAGAGTTTTTGTTTTTATTCTAATAAACAAGTTATTAGTTAATTACATTGATATTGTGAATTCTTAGGTTTATATTTGGTAAGAGTGTATTGTTTCATTTCATTTTCTTTTAGATTTGTCCTTAGTTTTATGGTAAATTCTTAATGCTGAGACCTACTTGTTATTCTTAAAACTTAGAACCGCTGGGGTTCCGATGGAAATCCAATGGATTTACCTCATCTATCTAATTTGGCAGTATTCATACTTCAGACTTCTTCCCCTCTTCATTGAGTAGTTGAAAGTTTTACTCAGCTATTTTAGTTTTACGGTTATGGTTTTCTTCTGGGTCCTTTGTAGTTTCTCCAAGACCTATAAAATTTAAGGGTTAGTTATAGATTGAAGAGGAATTTATATGTAAGTTCTGGGGCTGCCCCAATTGTGGCTCTTTCTTTTTCAGTATTATTTTCTCAATTTTCAGCTACCACATCAAACCAATAAGTCTTCGGCTTTCAAAATGAGTTATATACCATAGTAATGCAAAGTGCCCCAAGGATAAAATCTGTAAAAAAGATCTCACACTATGCCATTTCCTTCCTTCAAAGGTCAAAAGGCCTCAAGTTTTTGCTTACTTTTTGTCATTCTCTAGTTCTTGAAAATAGTATGTTTACAATTTTCTATAGTTTAAAATTTTTATTGAATGAGAGGTAGTATAAGACTAGGCATTCTGGGATTACTGAGATTGTAGTTAACCCATTTCATTCTGATTTCTGTCATTCATAGGATGTCTCTATGTTTCTCACCCTTTGAAATTCCTTCTTCTTGTAATCAAGAAACATTATGTTTTTAAAAATATTATTTTTGACATTTCTGGTGACTTAGAGTAGGCAAGGCAATAGTTTGTGCTTAGTTCTTAAGATTAAATAAAATTTACTAAATGTAGTTATAAAATGGCTCTCTTAGGTAAACATTTGCCCCTAATTGCACTTAAATATTTTCTGGTAATGAGTTTAGTTCATATAAAGCACCAATTTTTCTTACTACTAAGAAGCATTCATATCTTTTTATTATAATTCAGGGTCTTTTTAACCAGCTCCTGAAGAATGAGTTCTTAAGGGTTTTAGTGGAGCAATAATCTTACTTGTGATGTACCTTGGGTTCAGGAGTAGCTGACATTATTATGCATTCATGACTTATTCCTCAGAATCAGTGACAGCTGAACCTGCATATAGGCGATAATCTAAAAAGCAAGGCAGGAGCAGGTTCAGGCTCCCAGAAAACAGGTGGCATTTTCGGTAGTGTCAAGGCTGGCCTCCTTGTATGCAGATTAAGCCTGGTTTGTGCTCTTCTATCAGCCTAAGCTTCCACCCTCAATAAACCCGGGCTCTGCCTAGTCCTCTTCCAAACTACCCAAATGTAAATCAGCGCAGGCTGTTAAAAGAATAAAATAGCAGAATGTAATAAAAGAGCAGAAAAATTCTTCAAAACTTTTCATTTCACTATGACACTAAAATGCCTCTAAAATGAGACACTATAGCCTCTTCCACCTCCGTGGTTATGTAAGAGAATGCATCCGGTCTACACTGTAAATGTTCAATTTTCAGACTATAAGGGAAATTCGTATCTAGCTGTGATCTTAATTAAGATTGATTTGAAATATGGCTAAGCGTTCTCCTTGATGGGAGATACACAGTGAGAAAGGTCCAAAGGTGCAAAGAGAACTTGGTGAGATTGAGAGTCTCTTTATAAGTTGTTTAAAGCATCATTAGCAGGGGAAAATGATAGTAACTTTACCTCCCGTTGTTTTGTTTAGGATCCATGTGCACTCTGGTACCAAAGTGTGGACTAAACTGTGTCATCTCGGTCCTTTCAAATGAAAGTCCAAATTGATATCTTGAAAATCCTGCATGTTAACTATGAGTGGAGTTCTTATTCTATGATTCTTGAGAACCCCCGGGGTCAGATGTTACTGTAGGTGCTTTGTGTTTTCTAAGTAAAGGAAATTAAGAGATATTTTGCTGAAAATAGGAAATGAATTTATAATCACTATCCCCTGCATAGTTTGTGGTTTCATTGGACATCCTGGTTGTATGTTTTATTTCATTTGTTGTGTTTGTTTGGGGATACAGCTGATTCAGCTGTAGGTGCACTAAAGCATGTGCATGTGGGCATATGACTTGAAATTCATTAATTACATTTGTATACATTGCATTCCATTTCCACTGATTCATTTCCATTCATTAATTCATTCATATTTTATAAGCACTTAATAAATGAAGGACACAAGAGGCAACTTGGACAAACCCTAAATTTGGTTAGAAGAGATAGTTGGTTATGATGGTGGGAAATATAAGTGGTCCAGACAGTTTCACAAATTAAATATTATTACCCCATAGTGTCTCCCCTGGGCCAGATTTTTTCATTAAAGTTTATTTCTTTTAATGAAGTCATGGTTCCTTTGAAAAGAACATTTTTGGGACTGTGGTGGTAGTCGGGAATTTGGAATAAAAGGGTGACCAATTTTATTTTGACATGTTTATCTTGAACTGTCTGTGGGTATTTAGATGGAGATGTCAGGTGTGTATATTGTTCTGGTATAGGAGGCAGTTTGAGGTAGGAGGGATATACCAGATAGCAATAACCATGTGTGTTGATATAACTGTCTAAGGAGAAGTTTACAAGGAGAATAAGATACTTGTATCGAACCTGTGAATCAAGTAATATTATTGCATGTTCAGTAGAAGAAAATTAGTCCCATGGAGTTTACTTAATTTTTACGTGGTCAATAAGTTGTGAAGATGAAAACAGAAACAAGTTCTTTCTCTCATCCAAAAATTACTTTTATTAAGCCATGTTTCTGTCTTATCCATTAGTATGCCTACCAGGTGCTCAGTATGTAGAAGGCACTCTATAGGGGTGAGAAAACAAGGATAAGGCAGGATCATCTGCTCTGCTGGCAGTCAAACTGGGACTCTTCTTTTTATGAGTTTAGATTGGGTCTCTTTATCCTGCATTTTTAAAACCTTCATTGTGCTATTCGTGAATCATTACAGCTTTTCAATAATTTTCTTACCCAGACTTGGTCACCTTTCCAAGTCATGGTCCACACACCCTGCCAGAATTATTTCCTGAAAATGCCAAACAGTTTATTTTTGTCAAAGAGAACAAGTTGAACTTTTCAGCTCAACTTTCAAGGTTCTCTTTCAGGTTTCCCCTTAGTCTTGCCTAACCATGATTTCTAGTTTAATTTCACTATTTCACTCTTATCCCTAGGATGAAGAGGTGTTTTTTCCTTTGTTTGTTTTGTTTCATTTTTTCCTCTTCAGCCAGACTGATCCTGTCACTGTTCTCCTGTTTTAGTTTGCTATGTAATAACATATCTCCAATTTAGAGGCATGAGCTACAATAATAATTTACTATTATTATCTCAGATGGCTCTTGGGGTTGTCTGAACTAAGGTAGGCATTCTTTGCTCATGTTTCTCATGCTGTTGAAGACAGGTAGCAGCTACGACTGAAGCCATCTAAAAGGCATTCCATTCAACTGTCTGGTACATGAACTGAGAAGACTGGAAGACTTGAGAGATGAGTCAGCTGGGTCTCCTAAGACATTTTAATCTTTTTGATGTAGCTTCTCAATATGGCTTTCCCCCATGACAGCTTCAGGGTAGACAAAGTTCTTAAGCTTCCAAAATTGCATGTATCATAAAAGAGAGAGCTTAGGCTGAAGCTATACCACATTTTATGTTTCGGCCTTGGAAGTCACATAGCACCATTTTGCCACATTCGATTTTCTACATGTAAGTCACCAAGGACAGGCCACAGTCAAGGGGAATAGAATTAGACTCCAGGTCTTGATTGGAGACATAGAAAAGCATTATACCACCAAGCAAATCTTTTGTGTCTCAAGATTCTGCATTAAAGAGATACCATTTCCCAGGACTACCCTGTTTTCCACTCATCTAAGTCCAATTTATTTTAACATTGCAGTTAACTGTCACTTCCTCCCAGAAACATTCACTTATTACAAAAGCCCCTGCTGATGTTAGAACCATAGTATGCAATACTAGATATCATTTGCATGTGTGTGGCCTACCTCCCCAACTGGAAACACATAGTGAGGCCTAAAAGAGAAGAACATCTTTTTATAGCTAATTCATTGGTTCAGGATATCAGAAGTCATTTATTATATCAATAATAGAAACAAAAATTATACTATAATTGATAAAAAAAAACCCCATAAAAATATATTAATCACTTCGCTGAGTAGAGCTATAGGTAGAGGTACAGGTGTGGGAATCAGAAACCTTCAGCTCTAATTTAGAAACTCTTAACAGAGAAAATCTCATCTATTCTGTCTCAGCTCTACACAGTCATAAAATTCAAATAAGATCCCTTGGGTGGTTACTTGGAGAAAGTTGAACTAATTCCCCCACCTGCAGTGTCATTTTTAGTATGATATCCCTTTTGAATCCAGCAAACCTTAGAGCCTGTTATAGTTTCAACTCTTCAGCCTTCTTCTTCTTTTTTTTTAAATCGTAACTGGATGACAACTGCTTAGAAAAGCCTCTAATCTTTGCAAATACTCATTAAAATAAAAGGTCTCTCAGAGCCCCCTGAGGAAAACTTTATTAGGAAACTAATTAGTTTAGGTCCAACCCTTGACTCTCTCTTTATTTGGAACTTTAAAACTACTACCTATTTCCTATTTTATTTTCTTAACCTGTAATTAATTACTGCCCATTATAAATTCCCAGACGACAGGAAGTATTTATCTGCAACATTTGGTCAGTTGAAAGAAAGATTAAATCTGTAAAGAGAGAATGCTGAGTAGTTAAAGCATCTCAGGACAGAACATCCCAACAGAACAAAAACAGCTCCCTGATTTGAGGAATAATTCAAGACATCCCATCATCCATCTACAGAGAACCCTTTCTTCATGACTCTGTGACCCAGTGAAGACTAGCAGGTGCTCCTGAAAGAAGTTCACTACCAGGATTGGATTCTGGGTTGTGGAGAGGTTGTCAGGTCTTGGCCTTGATTCTGAAATGAATATTACTTCCCCCAACAACAAAGAACTTAATAAAGATAGAAAAAGTCACATCTAGGATTATGATACATCAGATTAATCTTTGTTAAATATTTTAGTAAGTAAATTTAAGTAAATTTTATTCAAATTTGATTTCAGAATCTTGATGTCTTAGAATCTTAAAGATTTTAGAATATTTATTACTCATCCTTCACCTTACACACAAGCTAGGCTATGGACAGGCATCATTTTATTTAATGCCTACCGTGAGGAATATCGTTAATCTATATTTAAATGGAGAAACATGAGACTTGGTGAAGTTAAGTAATTTTTTTAAGATTAGATTATCGGTGGTAGAGATCTGATTTGGCCACAGGATCTGTTGTTTCCAAAATCTTTTGTTCTTTTTACAACATCCTATGTTTACAAATGTATACTTGTTAAAACATAAAACATTTATTCCACAGAACAAAGGGCAGGTCAGAGCACGAGGGGAAGTTCTTTTTCAGACTTCAAAGAATCCTGCTCACATATGCTGGAGAAAAACCAGTACTCAGAGAAATAAGCTGGAAAAAGTTCTTATCACTTTAAACCATATTTTTCTTTCATTTTGTTCCTCCCTTTCTCCAATTTACCAGTAGATATTTAGGTGTGCCCACTGCATTAGGTCTCTGAGAGATTCGTAAGATGACAAAGTGGGTGTAACACCTAAGGCTACTGTCCCAGGAGAGGAGCCCTAAAGAGGTTAGTCGGTGACAAAAGGGAAGGAAAGCTGAAGTTGAAATCGCATTGTCTTACTGGCTGTAAATCATTATAATATCTGGTATTTCATGACACTTTATCATATGTGTGTGTGTGTGTGTGTGTGTGTGTGTGTGTGTGTGTGTATGTATGCATATACACACACACACACATATATACACACAATAAGTGAATGAGTAAAATGAGTAAATATCATTTTGCCTCCTTTTCACCCCTTTCAAGCACATTAACTGAGCACCTACTCTGTGCTATGAGTATAATAAATAAAACTTTATCCTTGCCCTCAATGATTGTACAATTCAAGCAAAGACAATGTGAATCACTGTGTCTCAGGATTCAATGTACAAGGGAAAGAATGATTCTGAGGGAGGTCGAGAATAGAGAGTGATACCTGCAGTATGCTCATAAAACCTGGGTAAACTCTCAACTCAATAGTTCAGGGGTATTAGCCTCATTTTCTAGATGAAATGATAGAAACACAGAAAAACTAAGTATCTTTTTCTAATCAAAAGCCTACTAGCTGGTAAAGAAGTAAAAAGTCATCATTTGCCTTCTGTTTCATTACTACATATCCTTTCTCAAAAAATGGATCTAAAAACAAGAAAAAAATCCACTATCAATAGAAAAATTCTAATGTTCAAATATCTCATAATGTAGCAATGAACACAGAATGCTAGTTCATATCTGGTTAAAATATTCAAAAGTGATGAAGTTTGATTTATAAATTATGACTCAGACCAATCTATTAGAGTTGGAACAATTTAGAGCGTTAGCATTAGAAATTCATTTTACTGAAGACAAAATTCTTTTTCTCTTTCCAGATAACCACCCCGCATTGCAGTCAGAAGAGACAATTAAATATGAATTTATCAATATTTGCTCACACTATGGATGATATGACCCAATCTTTGATATTCTCTTGCATGTTGACACTAAGCCCCATCACAGGAGTTGGTTCTGAGAATCTCCCTAGCTCTATAATTCAGAGAAAGTGAGGGCTCAGCTTTGAACAGATCAGGGTGTTTAGAATTCCACTATACTCTGGATTCATTTTCATAGCAGACATCATGACGGACACTGTAAGCCTGATCTTCACCTCCCAGGCAACCCTACCTCTCTTGAAATGAAAATGATCTGTTCTCTTTTCCATAAGGAATAAAATGGACAGAGTAAGTCAAACTATGTTTGTTCATGTTTTAGGTGTTTTATTGTGTGGTTCTAAACACACACCCATAGAAGGCAGAAGAAAGCAGAAATAAACCCTGCTCTTAGGATACTCTCTGCTCCTAAATGATCCTGTGTTTGCTTCTTGAGATTAAGGACTGAATCTTTTATTTTCATATCTCCAGTTCCCAATAGTCTGGGCTAAATAATTACTTATTGAATAAATGAACAAATAATTCAACAAGAAAAATATGAAAATACCTATAACAAAAATGCTCCACCACACATCTCCCCCAACAAACTGTATCTCCAATCTATCTTAATTTTTTATCATTGCTCAAATCTCAGACTTCTTTCATATTAACAGCAGTATGTGTGTGCATTCTCTTATTGGCAAACATGGACCAAACACTTCTCTCTGGGGAGACACATCTGGCTATGGGAACCTGGTCTGGATTAGGTCTCTCATCTTTTAGCATCTTGTGCTATGTATCAGAGGTTCATGCTTCAAACATTGTTGGGTCTAAAGTTTCAAATCATGCCACCAAAAACCATTTTTTTCTCCTTCTCTTTGTCCTAATGTCAAACTCATTCTGGGGAAACATTCTTTTTACATTGGGGTGTGGCCTAATGTCTCTGAAGAAAAATTAGTCTCCTTTAAAATTTGCTTTAACAAGAACAACAGTGAAAGCTTTCATTGTCCCAGGGCCTGAATCATGTGTTTACCCCTAGAACCAGCATACAATCTGCCCAACCTGGATTAAATGGGGAGAGAACGGAAAAGGGGTGATTTTTCAAGAGCATATTGGAGGCGGGGAATGCAGGGTGCAATTACCCAGAGGAAAGTATAAGTTAAACCATTACAGCGAGTTAGATGAATTAAAGTCAGAGTGACCTTGAAATGGTTTGATTATCCTACTCAAAACACACCACACATAGACACACACACACACACACACACACACACACACACACACACACACACAGGAAAATAAAATACTAAATACCAGTTCTCATTTCACTTGTATTCAACAAAATAGAAGCTTCTCCTGCAGAGTCAGTTTTTGGCAATTAACAAAAAGTCTTTGCTAAAATGATGAGTTTGGGACCTAAATTAAATCCTTCTTTTCTCTTTAGAGGTGTTGGGTACTAATCAGTGGACTGGTTTTTATTGAACACCTACTCTGATGCAGACATTGAGCCAGAGCGCTGTGCACATTATCTCATTTAATCGCACGACAGTCTGGACTATCATTATCTCGTTTCACAGATGAAGAAATGGTCTTCATGATATTTAGTAACCTGCCCAGGGATCTCACAGATGGTACATGGTCATAAGAGGATTTGATTCTGAGTCTGTGTTTGCAGCTATTCTGGCTCATTCTACTGCACCATGGGGCTACTTTTCCTGTCTTTTGTTTCATTTGTAGGTACCGTTCCAGTTTTCCGCTTGGCATATCGACATATCCTCTTTTCCATCATTTCTTATATATAAACCTTTCAGACTCTAAAAATTGGTACAGAAAATGAACCCCTTTTCTGCCAACTGAGGCATCTTTCTCTGAGGTTCACTATCTGGTGAAGCAGCCATGCTAATTATAAGCTGGAATCACATAGCATTAGAAAGCCTAGTTGTTGCCTTTCCCATGGGGGCTGATGTGGAGATGTGTACTTGCAATCAGCTTTTATGCAGAATTTTGCCTTTATTACCAAGATGTGCTTATAATAATATGAAGGCTTATTTACATGGTCTGTTGCTTACTTGTGTGAACTATTGACCATCTGCATGTGTTGCCTAGGCAATGGATTGGAAATGAGGAGACCAAGATTTATCCACACTGGTCATAAGCAGAAAAGGGGCTTTTCCTAGCAAATGTTTGATAAAAATAAATCAACCTGAAACAGGTTCTCTAGACACAAATTACTTAGAGGAAGAAAAAGTGGCTGAGGGAAGGTTTTGCTAATATTGTAATTTTTATGAATTTTTTGTCTTCTAAAATAAAGCATAAATAACTGACAGACAAGAAATGAGATGCACAATGAATTATAAACACAAATGAGTTCATAAAATATTTACCAGAAGTGAAGTGGATTTGATACTAGTTGACAATAAATGTAAACAAATAGAGCACTCTGCTTCCACCAGAATTTTTTTAACTTGTGCTTTTCAGTTTTTTCTTTATTAAACTAGACCATTGTTGAGACGTAATAGGGACTTGCAAATGTGTTTGCCTTCACGTCTCTACTGCACCCTTCTCCAGATACTGATATTGTAACTCTACTTGGATCTCTCCTTGCTGTTTATGGTTGTTAAGGGTCACAATATTGACTATTTGCAAGCAGTTCTAAAGGTGCATATATAAGAGTAATTGCAGCTATCCCACTGTTGTTGTGGAGGTACAAAAGACAATGAGAGAGCTGAATCAACTAAACAGTGAGGCTGATATGGAGTTGCACATTATGGAGCTAATAATAAAGGTCTCTGCCTGACTGTCCTTGCTTCTGTGTCTCAGTGTTGATTCCCTGCACTCTGGAGCCTATATAGCACAGGGCTTAGAAGTACAGACTCAGATTGTCTGGCCTAGATTTTCAGTCCCACTGTGCCCTAGCTATGTGACCATGAGAATGTTACTTCTCAATGCCTCAGATTCCTGACCTGTAAGGATAATAGTATCTACTTCATAGGATAATTAGGGGGGAGAGAGAGAGAGAGAGAGAGAGAGAGAGAGAGAGAGAGAGAGAGAGACAGAGAGACACAGACACAGAAAGATTGTGTTGAACACAGTTATATATGTTGAGTGTCAATCATCTTTCAAATGATTTAATGCCAGTGTGGTAACATCAGCACTACCTCAGGCTCCTTTTTATGGAGGCAGCAGTATGCATTAAATGACATACAAGTTGGTATTCTCTTCTACTCTAGGAAAGTCAAGGAATATTACTCCTTAAATTCTTTCCACATTGAGTCTAGACTAAGTCCTCAGAATCCTTCTCAACATATATCCTAGATAGCATTATAAATCCATTCCGGTACCTAAGACATAACCAATTTCCCAACCCTGTGCTGACATGATTCTGAATTGCAGCTCAGATAGAGTTTAGCTGGAAGAAGGAGGGGAGATTGGCTAGGAGAATGAGGGGAGGAAGAAAGTAATCAGGAAAAGAACAAAGATGGACTGCTATTTCCTGTAGCCTCTGCTAAATGCACTCCCTGTCATTCTTCATTAACCCAGCGTGGTGATTTACAAGACTTTAAAATGAGCTAATTTCGGAAATCTATCAGTGTAAAAGCTAACATAATAAAAGATTCAGATTCATATAGATGCTTCCATAAAAATGACAATAGAATTTATCTGTGCACCTTGGGAGGTGGAGGAGGAAAATGCAGAGACTGTCATCTGGCAGTTATCCTAATGTGTGGGGAAATGGTATGAAATTTGTTCTTTCTCTTATGGGAAGGTTGATTAACCCTTGATGCAATTAATTACTAGATAAATGCTGGGTTTACTTTTAAGTGAATGGGATTTGAGATATTTCCTCTAGCTACAACTTTTACTTGAATGCGATGGAATGGGAAACTTCTCTCACTGTGACTCCCCAAGAAAATGGGAAATTAAAACATAGAAATAGTGATGGAAAAGTCTCTATTATCCTATATTTTGACTGACAGGAGAAGACAGTAGTTTATCATATTTATTCTTTGTAACTTCTTCTCTTCAGCATTTTCACTTCCTGTCACTTCACTTGAACAAAGTCAACGAGAGAAAAATTGCCACTCACCGAATGCCCTTCATAAAGTGGGAAACTGTGGGACTATCTCTTTTGGTAATTCTTGCTTATTTACAGTTAATGGTATCTACCAGCTTGTACTGATTTCCTTGACCACAGGATAACCCTGACCCTTTGGCCTTAGTTGGTTGACCCATCTATTGGCATTTTATACAATTTGAGTAAATATTGCTTTCTCTATTAATAGGTGTTTTGAATGCAGACTGGAGATGATTTGGATAGAGATAGAGCAAGTCTTTGCTTATGTGTTATATGTATGTATTATATGCATATTTTAGAATTGTGGAAAGCTATCTCCTGCCACTATATGGCCTCCATAGCAGAGAAAGAGGTTCTGTAAAGCAAGGAAGGAGGAGAGGAGAGGAGAGGAGAGGAGAGGAGAGGAGAGGAGAGGAGAGGAGAGGAGAGGAGAGGAGAGAGGGGAGAGAGGGGAGGGGAGGAGAGGGGAGGGGAGGGGAGAGGAAGGGAGAGGAGAGGAGAAGAAATGAAGAATGTAGAGAAACTAAATAGCCATGTCCTGTATATCCTTGGTTCCTGAAGGTTTTAATTTCCTGAAGTCTGGAATCTTCTGGAGATCTGGCTGCTTGTACAGGAACAGAGGTCAGAGTAAATCTGACAGAAGCAAACACTGCTTGTTAGGGCAATGATTTGATAAGTTTATTTTCTATGCTGGCCTTGCCTTTTTTACAGTATAATCACGTTGGTAGTTGTTGGCTCTGAATACTTACCAGTTTACCCTGCTATTTTCATCATCTCTAACCTTTAGACATTAGTCCCAACGCTAATGAGAAATGTTCCTCATGTCTTGATGAACATATCACAGCAATTTCTGCATCTTCTGATCAGGGATTGATAATCCTCACCTGGATTTCTTATTACCATTACCATTACAATTTTTGTAGCTTAAGTCAAGAAGGGACATAAGATGAACCAATACTCTTTCCGTATCTTCCCATAAATCATCCCTCTTAATGATTAAGCTGTTCTTTTCTGAGCATTTTGAACAATCCTTATACAAGAGTCACAAGGTATAATTATTATTTCCATTTGCAAATAGGAAAACCAAAGCTCAGGAAATTAAAATGGCAAAAAAAAAAAAAATAAATAAAAATGGTGGTATATTGAAGGGTTGGAATTTTAACTGAGGACTACTGCCTGTCTCCTAAGTCAAAGCCTTTCTAGGGCACTATAGTGCTTGTTTCTTTTCCTTAGTATCAAGAATTTAATCTTGGATTCTTCATTTACCTCATTCCCATGGAACTTTATAATACTCAGTGCTAAGAACCATGTAAAGCATTTTTGTATTTTATTCTGTATTATGATTTTAATATAAATGCATTTATTTACATCTTAAAAGTGAGGAAACTGAGTCTTGGAGAGCTTAACGAACTTCATAAGGCCAAGAGTGTCCTGTAGGACATCACACCCAGATGCGTCCCAATCCCTATCACACGCTCTAGGTCCTTACTCCCTCCTTTATTTTCCAGTCATAATTAGCAGGTGTCAAACTGGGACACTTGTCCCAGCCTCTAGCTGCTCTTAAGACCAGATGATTTGATGCACTAATTTGGAGAAACAGAAAGGAGAATGGAAGGAGAGAAAGAGAAAAGGGCTACTACCAATAGATCACAAGAGGAATCAAGGACTCATGTAATAAACGAGAAATCCTTCAGGGCTAAGTCATTCCCCAACCTTTAGGAAAAAACTGGGTTGGCTGACTTTATAGTAATATTTCTCCTTATGTCATACATTCCAGCTGCCACAATGAAAGTTGCCACCTCATAGCATGGTTTTCTTATTCCTTAAATACTGTCGATGGTCATTTCAACTTAATTATACCCCTTCCTGCAGGTCACTGAATGACTGATGAACATATGTGAACTTCCTTCCTGCCTTCCCTGTACCTTACTTCTTGTAATGCTTCTTCCTCATTCATTCATTCATTCATTCATTCATCAGCCATGGTCTCCACCACTCTCCTCATTCTCATCTCCCTCTCTTTTTCTCCTCTATGCTGTTAATTAGAGACAGGAAGAGAAAGAGCTAATTTATTTTTTCTTATACCTTCTTGTCAAACACATTTATTTCTGTAATAAGAAGTAATCATGCAAGGACATTGTGGGACTTTTTATTGCAAGTGAGAATCTCTCCTGTCCAGACCTAAAGAGATGTAGCTTCAATTACTACCTCTTGGCCTCCATTCTAAAGCTCTTCTCTCTGCCTGGTCAGAAGGTTTTATGACCACCTAGGGTAACTTTGTTTAGTTGCACAGCCCACTAATTCCTCTTGCTTAGACATCAGTATTTATTAAGGTTAGTGACTGAAAATTTTACTCTAGATAAGAGTCTCTAACATTGAATGGGAAGCTCTTCTCAGAGATCCACTTTGCCCTTCTTTAATAGCTATGATAGCTCCCTCCAGACCTCTCTACATTCCTAAGGACACTTGACAACATAACTGGCCATCAACTAGGACCTCAACATACTTAACTCAACCTCCTCCCCACTAGGATGATTTCTGAACCAGCTTCATGGCAAGAAAATGTACATAGTTATCCTAAGCTCAGTCCCAGCCTAGCTTCAATAAAGAGCTATTACTGTCGAGCTTGTTTACATTTTTATAACTTCTGAGGGACTTATTTAAATACTGCCTATCCAGAGCTCAAGACATATGGGAACAATGAAGGATCATGCTCATTATAAACTTGCATTTACTTCTATCCTATGCATTATCTGAACTTTTATAAATATAAATTATGACCATAAAAATCAAAGGTAATGAACAAAGATTATTTCCATTTAAGATATGGAAGCAAGCAAGTAGTCACTGCTTTTTGTTTTGTTGTAGGATGAGAAATAGAAAATGTCATTCAGTGGGCATGTAAAAATAATTCAGCCCCTTTAAATGTCTAATTTTCTAGGTCACCCCTTACTTATGCAGTTCAGAGTTAGAAGGTTCTCTCTCCAAGGTGGAATATGAGGAAATGAAGGGAAAAAGAACAACAGACACCTAGGCTGACTGATTGGTGAAGGGAAAGAAGAGATTGGAGGAGTGAAGACGGGAGGTAGCAGCTCTCCTGAAAGCAGCAGCATGTGAAACTACTCCTATAAAAGAAATAATAAACTGGCAGTGCAAGTTAAATAAATGATGTTTGGTTATTGAAAAATGCATGTCTTCCCAGCTTCTAACATACTTTAATATTTCTAAATAAGACAAAGTGGAACAACACCCATGTTGGATGCTTTGTAATAAATATTTATGTTCTCTTCATTTACCCTTTGTTTAGAGATTCCAAAGTTTTTTACTCAATGTAGTTAAAGTGATCAAAAAAAACGAGGGTGGGGGAATTGAAACTACACCTGTGGGAAGGACTATAGATCTGGTGACTCCATTACTTTCTCAGAATTTTGTTCCTCTCTGATTCTTGGCTCTGTGGCCTCTGCTTGAATTTTCTCTCAGGCAGCTTCTGTCCAGTGGTGGTAGCACCCTGACTTCTAACAGCTATAGCTCTAAAGGGTCTTTAACATTCATGAGCACAAGATTGGTCCATCCACCTCAGTCTTCAGAGGGCCCTGATTGGCCACCCTGGGGCCAGCCTTCTTTCTTAGGAAAAGAAATGTGGAACATCCCTTGACTGTCAGCTATAGCAAAGATGCAGGAAGGGAACACTCGCAAAAGAGTGTCCACAACACATTGTTTTCTGGAGAAATTTTCCCCCAGATTAACTCTCCTTCACATCAGTCCATCCCTCCAAATATTTGTGTATAATACATAATGCAAATCATCAAATGCACGATGTTATTATATTTTTCCACTTGAATTTCTTTGTTTGTGCCTCTGCCCCTCTTGAAAAATATCATTCTTTATTATATTCCATCTAGACCTCCCCTAAGAGAAAACTTCTTGCTTAGAAACTCCTGAACAGCTTGAAACACCCAACTTTGTGCTTCACTGTATACTCTGATTATATGGTTAAAGGCTATACATTTTGAATCAGTTGTTTAGTGACCCATCAAATGGGCATAACAACACCTGATAGGGCTGGTGTGAGATAATGTCTCTAAAGCACTTAGCACTTGATAGGCGTATAACTAATAAATCATGCACATCCATGTGCATCCATATTTGTATGTCAAATTACGCAAGGACAGGGATTTTAAACCCAAAAGTGACATATACTGACACTCAATATATGCATGTTATAGCTTGATTCTGATATATAGTTTCTGCTGCTTTTATCAGGTTCCTCATGGCTATAACAAAATAACTGTCACCGTAAATATAACTTCTGAATTTCATTCTTCAAAATGCGTTAAAGTATCCAAATTTTATTTTACTTTTGAATATGTAAGTCAAGGTTATAGAAAAATATTTAGAATTGCATTAAATAAACACAGGCAAACAATATATGCAAATTCTTCTAGCAGTTCTCCCTGTGGTTCCAATCTCTCGAGAGTAATTTAAGATTCCTATGCAGTTGTCTGTAGAACTTTTTGCTTTCCTCATCTTTTAGTGATGCCTGTAAGCAAATGACAAGCTCCAGTTTTTTTGTAAAGAAATGCGATGAAGGACTATGTATGACTGATTTTCATTTTCAAAGGTTTCATGTTAGTGAAAAAATTTTCTTGGGTCTTGTTCCACTTTTTGTTTGCAAGTTGAGAACATCAGCATACTAGTCACTGGATTTTAGCTTTTAGTTTGTGGATAGCTGTATCCATAAATTAAATGCATGGATTGCTAAGTTTATTTGTATTTGAAAAACTGAGACTCCTATAAAATTCATAGGGGTTCAATGAAGCAATAATTTTATATATAATATATATGTGTATATATATGTGTGTATATTTGTGTATATGTGTGTTTGTGTGTGTGGGGGGGTGTGTTTTATTTCTAGCACAGAAATTAAGGTCATAGCCAGTACCATATTAGTGAGAAAGATTCAAAACTAAAAATGTGTAAGGTAAATATTTTGAAACTATGAATGCCAAAATCTTTATATTATCAGGTCTCTGAGATTATTTTCAAGATAAAGAGAACTGGTTTTAAAGAATGCAGTGGCTGTATATTGGTTAGGGTGGAAATGGCTAAGATTGGGAGAACCTGTCTCTCCATGTTTCTAGATCTTGTAAGAATCCTGAAAAAGCCCAGTCATTTGCTCTTTTGCATCCATGGGGGATTAGACATAAGAGGACCAGAGCATGATCTTTAAATTACATAGATCAAACTTAACAAATATTCAATATTTTTATAATTATGATATTTTGTGCAAGCTCCATCCAGTTTTCAAGGTATTCATTTCTTTTGTTTGACTATCAGTTGTAAAATTAGGATAATCGTACATCTCTTACTGGATTATCCGAGGGGAGGGTAAAATGAGATAATGATTTCCTGATACATCAACAGCACTCAAGAAAAAATTGAAATAATGGAAATGATGATTTCAGATATTGCACCTACAATATAACACTCCACAAAGATTTTTTAAAAGAACATTATAAAGTTCTCTGCTATCTACCAAAAAAATTTTTATGACAAACTACATAAAGATACTACCTCCCAGAAACAACCAATGTAAAAACTGGAAAAAGCAAAGTCCAATATCTTTATTTACAGAAGTTAAAACTGAGTCTCAGTAATGTAGTTATCACTGCATGAATCTAGACTCTTAGTCCTGTGAATTATAACACATTGAAAAATTTCTGTAAGTTTCTATCTTCCCCCCATACTCTTTAAGTTTAATAGGGATGAATCTGTGACCATGCAGATGATGACAGTATAGACAGACACTACAGGTAGAAAGCAGAAATTTACAGACAGTAAGCATGGTCTCTGCACTATGCAAAGAGTGTTGCCTACTTGGCTGCACATACTGGCTATAAACATAGGGAATACATTAATTTTTTGAAATTTAAGCCAAGTTAATATGTGACCAGTGAAATGTATTTTATTTAATTAAGTGTTCTCTACACTGATGATTAGGAGAACATTTCTGAATGTGCTTTTTCAAAAATCCACCTTCCCCAATTACAGAAAAGTAAATCTTGGTTTTTGGAAGAGCCTGAAAAATAATATATACTTATATATTACATAGGATTATAGACCTTCTGGGATTGATTGACTGACTGCCAAAATATCTCGGTTTTCTAACCCACATCATTTTGCAAAGTGACTTGCATTTCACTATATCTCCATATTTCCACCATTAAAGGTGAAATTATTGGCACCTATTATAAAATCCTTTTGTAATTTGGTCAGGAGAATGCAGTGGCAGTGACTGTGTGCCAGTTCTGAGATTTGGTTGAAGAAGGCCTTTTCTGAATCTTTTCTGACTCTCTGACCTCTGAATCTGATGTGAGAAGCCCAAGATAATTAATTGGAGGGTGTGGGAATACTTGGAACAGAGCAAAGTTGTCTGATCCAAGACTATCCCAGTCCTGCTGTCTCACACCAAGATGGCCCTAATGTTTCCTTCAGTTTACCCAGACTTTAGGCAGGCTTCTTCCTGACTCTAGACTTCTGACCTCCTTTTTCTTAGAGTACCTTTTTGTTTAAAAAAAAAAAACAAAAAAAACAATTATAAGTTTTTTACAATTTGAGACAGATAGCTTTTAAAAAATCTTTTGTCAGTTTTACAACAGAAAAACAAGTTTTCTCAAGATCTGGGAGCCATCTCTTTGAAAAACAATCATCAAGTAAAATAAATCCACCACCTCTAAGTCTCTCAAGAAGAATAGGAGCCTAACTCCTATGGGCATCTTTCTCCAAGTTGCAAAGCTACTTTCTGTAATAAAGTTATAAGAAATTTGTTTTTCCTTTGGATAAAGCCAGTTAGCAAATACAGAAAACCTATGACTCTCTCCTAACATTCTTTAGTACGTTTTCACTAGCTTACCCCAGGGGTTAAAAATTCTCCTCTCTTCAGTTTTAGCAAAGTTAAGTTTAGACTGATTTTTTGTCTCTTCTCTCCTTTTGCAATAGCCTTGAAATAAGTCTTTCTTGCTTGTTGAACTTTGTCCAGTGCAGTTTTTGCTTTGACCTTTCCAAGTTGACATACTCATTGACTGCAGACCACCGATAAGTAATTCCTGATGAGATCAGTTGAGCCTAGTCCAGATCAGCAAAACTTCCTAGCCAATCTGTAGATTCATAAGTAATAAGTAGTAATAATTAGCTGATACATAATGAGGTCATTTGTTATACAGCACTTCACAACTAGACAAGAGGTGTTGCCATGACCAAAAATTAAAAGATGTTACAATGAGTACCTTTGAGACCAAGCAACAGACATGGGCTGAAAATTAAGTAAGGAAATGGTTATAAGTGGCCAGAAAAAATGTCAGCTTACATTATATAGTAATGAAACTATTGGTAAATAAATTATCTGCAATAATTTGGCAGAAAATTTACCTAATGATCTTCCAAATATGAGTAATGAGATTTTCAGGGGGAAAAACTTACTATGTGAGTATAATAAGAAACTAGAAGAACAAATTGAGGAAAAAGGAAGGGAGGGAGGAAGAAAGGTAGGAAGGAAGGGAGAGGGAGAGGGCAGGGATAGAGAGAGAGAGAGAGAAAGAGAGAAGAGAAAGGGGTTGAAAACAGGAAGGACAAAAAGAAGGAAGGAAAATATTGTTAAACTAGAAGAAGGGACACATGTAAACTTTAAAATATAATTTATTTATTTATTAATTTATACATTAAAGTTCATTTTATTATAAATCATTTATGTGAGGCATAGTGACAAATATTAAGTCTGGTAGGAAAAAATAATAATAAATGTTAAAAGTGCCTTTTTTAAAAAAATTGAGAGACACGGATGAGGGAGAGGGTAACATCTGCTCAAGAATTGATAAGGTAACATTTTAATTGAATAGAGAATATCACTAGTCAGAAATGGTCATTTCACTAAACAGTCATCAAACTAAACACATTTGTACTGGCATCAATGAACATAGTATATCTGAGAGATGGCCAGAGTGTGATTGTAGCTATGGTTGGAATGTCAGGCTGGAACAAAATTCTGAAATTTTTAACATGACGAGATAAGGATTTGGAATGGAATCTATAGGCAGGATAAAGCCAAGGGAATTATTTAATCATGAGGCAAATAGAGTGTAGAATATTTAAATATGATATCAGTGTACATAATCCAGTTTGGGAAGAATAAGCATTCCCAGACATGCAGAATTCTTTGGAATATTATTCTTCTGATAGAGCCACTTAATGAAGATACTAAATAGAGCCAGAGAAGGAACCAGGGTATAAACTCTTTTAAGACTTTTAGAAATCTGTCCTTTTTTTCTGTAGCTATAAAAAACAGATAAAGGTCCTGGCAGGTTCATAAGAACACCTGTCCATCTGCCCACGTGTAACCTTGGTCTAATTGCTAGATTTTGTTTTGTTTTGTTTTTAAATACACGTTGATGCCACTTTTCAGTAGGGTAAGTCCTTATGTACTGACCTAAATATAAATATACTCTCTCTTTTTGTTCACGTTGTGACAAAGTGATGCCACTTTATAAAATGATTAGGAAGAATTTTGTCACAGCCCAAGGACAGGAACTAAAGATAACTAGGACACACAGGAAATGAATCTTTTACTGTAGTCTCTGCATTGGACACCAACCATGGACAACTTAATAGTGTTGTTGAGGCAATATCTTTCAATTCTTTAGTCCCTTTGACATGAGTAGATGAAGTGGCTGATCCCATCAAGGATAGGTGAGTTTTCCCAACTGCATCGCTGACAAGCAGCAGAAAACAGAGACCACACCTTCCCTTGAGATTCAAGATAGAGTTGTTGCATGAGCTCTTGAAAAATATCCCATTTCAAGTCCTAACCTTGTTCAGTAAACATAAAAAACTAAGAGGCTGTTGCTAGAAATTTTTAGCAATGTGTCTCTTCTCTATCCCTTCAGTAGTCCTTCCATCACCCCACCTCATATGTCCTGTTAGTTCCATGATGAATTGAACAGTCAGACGGCTTCTCTGTTTTTTATGGAGACTCCCTGGTATTGACAAAATGCCTCAGTGAAATTCTGATGACCTCGGTGCTCCTCCCTTGCTGCTTGAATGCTCTCTCACACACACACAAAGCAAACCGTATTGAAGGATTTTGATGAAACGAGTGACTTCCCCTGAATGATGGTCCTGTAAAGTAAGGGAGAATCTCACAGAGAGCACTGGGATGTGTCAGCAGACCTTAGAGATGCTGTTCAGTACACCTGAGCACAGAGGCAAATATAAAAATTAATGGAGAGTTTGTAAAGGGATGTGTGTTGACCAGGATGAACAGCTGAAGAGTAATGAGCTTCCCAGCAGGAGGGCTGTGTGTTGTGTTGAGAGAGAGAGTTTCATTCAGGTGAGGACACAAGCTTTTTGAGTTTTATGAATGAAAAGGGGCTGGGGAGTAAGAATGAGAGGGTTGAATTGTGTAGTAGACCCTTGAGGTTTTTGCCTGCACAACATTCATTTCCCTTTTAGTGGCCATTGCTTCCTCCTTTTCCTTGGTGAACCGCCTCTTTCCTGCTTTCACACCATGTTGTGGTGTTAGGAATACAATTCAGAAACCATCAGTCAGAACATCACATCATCGCACGCTATGATTTTTTTCTAGGGTAGGTACAACCGAGGCCTGTCTAAGGCGATATGAGATCCAATTCCAAGCATTTTGCTGAAATTTCTGGGAAAGAAAACATCATTTTGTGCTGAACTTGAAACTATTCAATGTCTGTAGCTGCAAGGGACCACTGGGAATGGGAACCTGCTTCAAAATGAACCTTCTACAGAAAAGCAGCAGAGCAGAAAGATATGGCAGGGCCAATTACTGGTAAAATGATCTGGGCCCCTGGATTCAGACTTGCCTAGATTTGACAGCTAATTTGACCAACGAGTTATGTTGTGTGTTTAAACCAGTTTGGGTTCAATTTCTGTCACTTGCAACAAGAGTTCTAATTTGCATAAAATATTAAGGCATTCGTTTAAGGGTAGTACTCCCCTAAATTTACCCCTACACCCAATAAATTACAGCCTGAAACGAGGCTAGTGCGGGTAGTTAATTCTGGTAATTTATCCTATGGAATGAGAAGGAGGGTAAAACAGTGAAGGAAAGGAGGCAAATCCAACAGTACCGTCAAACTCGTCACCGTTAGGGGCAAATGGAGCTGGATTTCGCATGGGATTTTGCGAGAATCCGTGAGGAAGAAGCATCAGTATTTTATGTGCAAGGAATGAGAAAGGAAAGTTGATTCCTGTCCCATGGGTCACAGATCGTCTCTTGGGCTTTTAACTTTTTTCCACTTCCAGACTTGCACAGGTATTAGAAATGGCTACGTAGGGTCCTGCAGGTGTTCTGTCAGGCAGGGCTCAGGAAGTACCTGATATAGCCCTGACATAGGCTGCTCAGATCCACTGGTGTTTACCTTAGGCCCAATTATTGACAAGGCTCTTTAGCTATGACAAACCATTCACCTCTTCAGAAGATAAAATACACCAAGGTTGGTGAAACGAATTGCAGTGAGAGTTGCCTCTTTGAAGGAGAGGAATCCGATTGAGTTGACATTCTGTGAATGCTGGGCAATATTTTTAAAACAACAGTCATTAAATGATGTTGTGCTTTTTATAGGTAGACTATATGGGTCTGGGATTTAAGCAGTAAAGATAGGAGCCAGTTCCTACTTCCCAACCCTCCTAGTGAACTTTGGGCATTGGGTATCACATCCCTACGAATATAGAGGTACTTCTTTCTCATTAGGGAACAATGTGGCCAAGGATTGTCCTGGTTTGCCTAGGACTATCCAGGTTTTAAAATGACAAGTCTTGCTTTTCAGGATCCTCCTCAATGCCAGACAAACTGGGATGTTGTTACACTAACCAGGCAACATGACTTCCACTAGTCTTAAAAACTTCAGCTACATTTGCTTACTTTTGCCTTCTCAGCAGGCAAAGGAAGAAGTTTTTATATAGGCATGGACAACTGAAACTGATCATCAAGATAGGGTACTGCTTCATTATGGGGACATGGAAGCCTGTGGTTGACACTCAGTTAATATCCTGAAACACCTATTGCTACTTTTGTGCCCGAGTTTAACTGTAAATTGGCAATTTCAGCAACTACAACCTGATAGTGCATGTCACTGTGGGCTCAGACCACTCAGGAATAAGTGTCTGGGTTGCTTGAAGGTGACAAAAGTAAAACTCAGATTAATTTAAACACACAATGTAACATATTGGACAAATTAACAATTTAACAAATTAAAGTTTAAGCAACTCTGGATCCATGATCAAATAGTTTTATTTGTATTTTTTTTCCATATTTCTGTTTTGCTTTTATGCTGTGATGACTTTATTTTGGAATAGGTTCCCATGGATGGTGGTGGCCCTTCGCATCAACAGATATAGAGAAAACACTGCTGAGATTAGCAGTGAGTGAGGTTCTCTTACCCCACAGTTCCACCAGATCTAGAAATGAGTTCTGACTTATACAGTGCATTGAGGAATTTGTCTTAGAATATGCTTAAATTCCTCTCAAATGTCATAGCCTAATATGAGGGCCTGTGTGTGGATAGTTTACTTTGAGAAGTGATCTCATACAGCAGGGGTGGGGAACTGGGTTTTACTCTACAGGTTAAGAAACCAATGATAGGGTTTTACCATGTGCTGCTTTCCCATTGTGCACCCAGATTCTAGGGGTTGTCATTAAACTCACTGAACCCACCATGAAGTTAACATGGACCAGTTGTGTGTTTATGATCTGATTTCCACAAGCCTACACTCGATCTCGGATTCTCCTATGGCCGTACCAGACCACTAGTATCAATATTAATTCAGACCCTTTATCAGCAACCATTAGTAATAATGAGCATGATTCTTTCTCTAGACTACAGTTTCTTTTATGGGGTAAGTATGGACTGTTATATATACCACATGCACAAGCAGTGTCATTGCAAAGTCCTTCCTAAAGGGGGCACAACCTTCCTTTCAATCAATGAGAACTGGCTTACCTCTGAAAACTCAGCAAGAGACCATGATTTTTCACGGTGACACCTGCAGTCAGCCTTCTGTTCACCAGCTCTCGTGTCTGTCTCCTATTCATCATTTTGTTGAGCTTTACTGGTCTAACATCCTGACACATACTCAAGTTTCTTCCAGTAAACAATAGCTAGCTATTGCAATATTTGGATGGGGGAAGGGAAGCATACACCATTTTCTCCTACAATGTGCACTTTAATTTTTCTATTTAGACTATTCTGAAATGTGATCATAGCCATTAGTGTTAAAGCAATTAGGGAAAATAGGGTAAATATTGAGAAGAACAGCCATTTTTTTTTTTAATGCACCTGACTTAGGGGAAATATTGTCCATATCTCAAGGCCACTTATATGGAGAAGATCTCTGCTTTTCTGGCCATATGGATTTAGGGAAATGTGGGAATTTACTAATGCTGGTCTATTTAAATGTCTTTTTCTCAGATCTCAGGGTCTCACTGTTTCCTCCCATAATCCTGATTGTATCATGTCAAACGTATTGAAACTTTGTACTTACTCTACTTTGTGGCTCTGCTAGTTTTATAGTTGAATCCTGAGCTTAATATTCAGCACACTTACCCTGCTACTGCTGAAGTTACGGGTCTATTTAAATACTGTCATGCAGGCAGTCTAACGCTCATAGTAAGCCTTGAGTTGATAGTTGGCTAAATTTGAGCATATTATATTTATTTTTAAAGGCTTCTCAAGCTGTCAATCAACCTTAAAATATTTATAATCTAACTGACCATTTATTGTTTAAATATCACCGTTTAATACAAGCTAATACTTCACCTTCCTACCTCATTTAATTCTAATTTACCACCAGTGACAAACCTGGTTATAACAATGCTTTCATATGCCAGGGGCTGTCACTATTCCACTTATCATCAGCACTGGGAGCCTTATTACTGTGAGTGTTCACTTTCAGAATTCTGTCCTGAAAGTCTGCTTTCCGGGTTACTTCTCATTCAAACCATCTTAAATTGGTCCCACTTCAAACAGAGCATGAGCTACAGATATACATATACAGCTAGTTTGTTTTGGAAAGTAACTGGAGATTGGGTCTTCCAAGAGTGAAAAATGGAAAGAAAGGAAATTAATTAAAGGGACAGTTGTTGAATTTATCACAACTGTGATTTAACCCACTATGCATCTTCTGAGGTATCATATAGACTAAACAAAGAATTTTTCATCAAAGGGACAGAGAGGGACTGCTATCTATGAGCTGTTTTCCCTGTTTATTACAAGATTTTCATTGGGAGTTAAATACCTTCCATGTCTGAGTTTGCATTGAAATGGCTGAGTGGGTTTCTACTGGTATCAAGCTCAGAGTCAGCAGAAATGTTCTTGGAGAGACGCAAGACACTCAGGGGAAGTGCTCTCAGCTTACACCTGCACACAGCTGATTGCTATAACAAAGACTAGAATAAAAAGTGAGTTGAGAAGTAAAGAGTGTGGGTAAAACTGGCATCCCATCGAGCATATCTACCCATGCATGTGAAGAACACTGGGACAATGCTTTTCCCTTCAAATTCTTTATGAATGAAATTCCCAGGACCTGTTTTAGGAGTTTACAGCCACCAATGTAACGTGAGGTCAAGAAGACACTCTTCCATGTTGCCTGAAATTCTTTATTTCACTGTGTCAGGATGTCCATATCCTTCAAGATTATTGACTTTTCTCCCACCAGTATTGATTTATCCTTTAATAATTTCTTTCAACAATTACTTGTGATAAATCTTTAATGTGCAGCCATGTTGAGGAAGACATAGTAATTAGCCAGAGATATACCTTATCTTCACATTGGTTTGAAATAATTGTGGGGAAAAAAAAGGTATCAGGACATTTACTGTCACAGTCTTTTCATTCCTAGTTCTGAAAACAAGTTTTGCATTCTTGAATTACAGGATATTATTTCAGTGTTTCTGAGATGAAGTAAGAAAATAAATTGGAGTTAAGAAATTGAGACACAGTTTTTTATCTCAGAGGTTTAATTTGGTAAAAGAGAGACTGAAAATTTTGGGATGTTAGGTCAGTAAGTTGAAGAAAAATAATCAGGTAATGAAGGCAGACAAAGTTCTAGAACTCAAAAATGCAGCTTCTTTGGGAGAACATAAGTGCAGAGGTCAGGGAACAAATGTTCTTGGGAAACATTTTTAAACATGAGAAACATGTTATTTTTTGACTTGACATTGAAGTTTTGACTGTTATCGATGGCTCTGAAAATCCAATAGTGTTGATACTTTGTGAGACAGAAAATTGAATTCAAAATGCCACTGGCTGACAGGTAAGAAAGAGAACTGAGCTAAAGAGTACCCAAGCCCCCTGCTCTGCATTCACTGAAACACATGAAATGGCTGTATGGTGAGTGATGGAGGCCTTATATATACTAATAGAAAGAAACTAATTCCAGAAAGAAAGAGAGAGGCCCATCTGGATGCTGAATCCCCTTTGGAGCAGAGGTAGAGGACCCGAGGCAAGGAAGGTTACTATGTACCAAATTAAGCAAATGATAAATCTCTTTGGACCCTTTACTGAAAGGGTTTGTGAAGCCTTTCCTTGGCTGAGTGCAGCTGAGTTCCAGATTCATTAGTATGGATATGGGAAGTGAGAACATCAGCAAAGTGACATGATTAACAACTTTGAAGAAACGGAAAAGAAATGTTGTTTTTGTCTGGGTTCCCCTTAAAGCGAAGCATGAGGAAAAGGCTTCTGAGAAGCTAGTTTATTTTTTAATGTAATCCCATACAGCAGATATGAAGAACAAAGGAATAAAATGAAGCCAAAAAAAGTCAAAACAAGGACAAGTTCTTGATTTGGCCACTGTTAAGGGTGATCGACCTTAAGGCACCTTCTATGGAGCTTTTAATATGGCTCTGCACATTTCTTGCCTGTGAAATGAGAGGTGAGAGTGTGTGTTCTCCAGCCGCCAGCCCTCTGGTCACGCACTGACTGAACTTCCACACTGTGCATGCACATATGCCATCTTAGTTCTTATTAGCTTCTGAGGCCATGACCTCATTAAGCAAGGGGTAGGTGGCCCACAGCCTGAGGTTGAATTTGAACAAAGCTGGTCAAAGACTGTGTTGAACTGGGGACCACAACTGTTTCTGAACTCAGGTGAACTAAAAAGAAAAATTATTGTACTATAATAATAGTACAATTATTGATGCTTGAGATTATATTTCTGTGTTCTACAAGCTTATACTGACTCCATAAACAAAACTCAACCAAATCTCACCAACTTGAGCGGTTATGTACACAAGGTGTGGCCTTCTTAGGGATGTTATTGACTGGATTTTTTCCCAAGTCCATGTTTAATCTTTGAGTAGTAAATCCTGCCATTGAAGCTTAGGCCCCAGCTGCTACAAAGGCAGCAGTGTCAATGAAGTAAAATTAAAAGTGTTGCATGCTAATAAAATGGGGAAATCCCAGTGTTTCCTATTTAAAAAAAAAAAGATATTAGCCTAGCCCATATTTATTATCCTCTTTTGTAAAAATTAGTTTTCCAAGAAGCTTTCAGGAAGCATACCTACAGTAATGAAGCAGAAAAATGATGGATGTTAAGAAATTAAGGTGCTCCAGAATGGGTTATAAACTTGTAGCTCGTTGTTGCCCATTCACTTTTCATGAGCTTGCAAACTGTTAAACCTCTTTAATTTAAGATGGAGCAGTTTTATTTCTTTCAACTACAGTAGAAATAATTTCCTTATCTATCATTAGAATGGTTTAATACTTTCATTAATCCACACATCATAAAGCAGAAAGTGATTTTTATACCTCCAAATCACTCATTGTGCCTGATTCAGAATAGAAAATGGTTGTTTTCTGCAATTCCAAAGATAGAGACTTTAGGCCAGTATCTTCATGAGATCACAATTATAGGAGCAAGACCAAGGTATAGAAATGGTGCTATCACCACCTCTCCCTTGGCATAATTTGAATTATTGCTATGAGCAGCAGGATGTTTACAAATATATCAGAGATCTTGACTTTATGGCTATACACAGAGGTGGGACATCAGAAGGCACCAGCACGGCCTCTGGGGTGCAGAGAATTTGTTTCTTCATCACATCTATAGGATGCCTTTGGGGTTTTATTTCTCATCCTTCTGCTTTATCTCTCAGTGGCCAAGAAGGTAGAAAGCTATATCCACTGTTCCAAGATCAGCCCTTCCTACATTCTTATTTCATTGATCTACTGAACATATTCAGGAAAGTCTCCCTCTCCCTACATAGAACACTTGGTTTTCTATTTAACACATGCTAAAAAGAGGGACAAGACATTTGCAATGTCATAATAGTAAATTTGGCAGTCTCCAGTGATGTGGATCCCAAGGGAATTTTAACACTTCAGGTGACGATTTAGTCTGATGTAATTTTAAGAGAGTGTGCTATGGAGAACAGACACTAAATAGCTGCCAGTCTGGTCAGAAGTCACAACAGCAAGGCTCTGACTCCTGAGACAGAGTGTGCTAATGGACTTCCGAGTGTGTATTTCCCAGTCTCACCAGGCAGTTGTGAATCATGTGTCCTCTGTGTCCTGAGAAATATGATGGGTACTAATACCGAGGAATAAAGACTTGGGAAAAAGTGAGAGGGAAGAAAGAAAAAAATCTAGGATAGGGTTGACAAATGCACGACATTTTTCTCTCTCATACATGGGAAAAAACATGTATCCTTACCCCCGGACCCTAGAGGTGCTAAATCCTAATCTTTGGCAAAAAAGAATGCCCAGAAAAGAGTCATTATATAAATGACCAAGAATACTTTATTTTCTCCATTTCTAGAATATGGTTTATAGCCCAATTGATTGCTTTAAAAGTGTGCTAACTTTTGTGTTTTCATTTTCATGCCCTAATAATACCTTAGATGCATATGATATTTTAAGTTATTTTTACATAAATTACCTGTTTGAGTCTTTCAACCTCTTTATGAAGTAAGGTGGGTATTATTTCCATTCAAAGATTAAAAATAAATGAGGCACGGAGAAGTTAAGTGAATTTTCAGTTCCGCAGTTTTTAGGAACTGGAGGAGCTAAAATGAAAATTTGTATCTCTAATTAGAGCACTGGGCTTCTATGTATTTGTGTTGAATTAAGTGTTCAAGATTAATTTAGAAAGAAAAAAATGTCAGCAGCTAAAAGAAGGTTGAAAATCATAAAAATAAACAATTTTGAAGCTCCTTTCCACAGAGAGATTAGAGTTTATAGAAGCATTTCTCAGGTTTCCCTAAGTCTTAGGTGTAGCCTATTTGGTCTTGAACACAGCCTTGTAGAGTGTAGCCCTCTTCTCCCTGAGACTGAGCAATATCTCAGAAAATCACATGACAAGGCACCATGGGAGAAGAGATTACTTTCAGAACTTCCAAAGCAACAGTTTTATTTGCTGAAACTCAAATAGTCTTTTAGCTGACTTGAATGAAATGGTAACAAATAATATTAGGTACCAGGATAATACCAGACCCTGTTAAAATTATGGAACAGGTTTCACAAAACCATGGCCTGCACATATACAGTTTGTGCTACTCAAATGCACCATGCCACTGGTGGGCACACTGCTGTGTTCTATTCTCAGAAAGTAACTGTGTTCAAAATTTATGAATTACTCTCTCTGTCCCCAGATTCACACTTGATTCTTGAAATTGTGTGCTCAAATTTTTTGGTAGATTAAAATGATACAAATATTTTTCTTACCGGAGGAAAAAAAATTGGAATAAAACAAATTGTTAAATCTAATGGGGATGCATGCATAATTTAATGAAGTCTTCCTCTGATGAAGAACTGAAATCCCCTTAGCTTGTCACAATGGGAACACAGTTATACTGAGACATGCCTAGTCTGGCCTAGTCTTCTGAGACTTAGTAGTATCTGTCTATGGAACATCTGTTATGTACTGCACTAGGTTCTCTGTGTACCTTATCTCCCAAGACTGTCAAAAAATTGTGATACAGTGACTTTAGATGTCTCAGCTGATTCCTTCCACAAAACAGGTGCTTTGAGAAATTACAATATTTTGGCTTGTTTACTGACTTAATGAAGAAAAAATTCCTTTGTCTCAATACTGCAAAACAAAGTTGGAATTTATACTATTATGAAAAGCATTCTGGCCTTAGAATAGGAAAATGGGTAATGGGGTAGATTAGGAAGGAAGAACTAAGGTGTATAAGAATGAAGCTAAAGAAAATGAAAATGAATAATTTTATGGCATAAAGTTTTAAAATAGGCTGTTAGGACTTTTCTTGGTTATATCTATCTCTGAAATTATTGATGAACCAAAGTCAGTTAGATCATTCACCTGGTATTCAGGAATTAATGCCAGATTGAGGGGGAGGTCAGGCTCCATACACACACATGCACACGCACACACATGTGCACACACATGTGCACACACACACAGATTCTTTCTCTCTCAGTAGGCTGCAGAATTTAGTCCAAATGTTGTATCTTGACATGCAAGACCACTCACCATCATCCTTGTCCTCTGCCTTTTCTTCCATTTATCTCTCTCTGTTTTAGCTGAAAAGGGCCTGATGGGAAACTAGTTGCCTAGGACACTAACACACTGCCCAAATAGTTAAGATAAATATTTCAGTGACGATACCTCATTTGGGGTAATTTTACAATGGTTATAGGTAATATTTTGCTGGGCTGCTCTCGGTCTACAGTGAGACACCCAAAGTACAAGTCTGAATTTCATCATTGGGTCACTATAATTTCATCTAAGGCAGGTATAACCATGTAACATAATTTTGGGTAGAAATAAAGTTAGAGTAGAGATGTACTTCTCACCATAATAGATATCAGGCAGTTTCCCAATGGTCCTTTTTCTTGGTCTTTATCCTGACAATAAGCTCCGTTTTAAAAAATAAATTAATACTTGCTTGTGTATATGTGTGTGGTATGTATATGTTTGTATGTATGTATTCATATTGATATCCATTATCATGGTCTAAAGGGACACATGGACAGTAGCTTTCTCACATCCATACCTGTATATTGCTGACCCTAATCCAGTTACCCTGAATGCTCTTCTGTTTCCTCAACACGCTGGACACTTCATGTCCTTGGCCATTCTCTTCCCTGAGACTGGAACACATTTAAATGCCCCTCTGCTTCCCCCTTACTCACCATTTCTATCTGCAATGACTTAGCTTAAAACACACCAGTTTTCCTTTGGTCTCTAAGCTATTTGCTTTTTCCTCTGTAATAATCACGTTGTACTTGGTTCAAACCTCAGTTTTATCACTTACCATGCTTACTGCGAAGTCTGTTTTCTGTAGCATGCATTCAGTCCTTAGGACCAACAAGAATATTTTATTAGTTTTTGTAATGCCAGAGCCTCACCCAGAACCTGGCTCTGGAGAGGGGCTCAGTATATGTTTGTTCAATTATCTCATAAATTCTGTGGTGTGGGTTCTAGTTCTGAATGAGTTACTAAGTAGCTACCTAATCTTGAAAACAGTAGCTCTATTTTTGAGGCTCAGTGCTTCAGAAAAATAAGAAAAATGTCACTGTCATACTTATGAGGCATTCATGCTAAATTAAAAGGAAATATGCTTTTTTTTTAAAAAAAGTAGAAAACACTTGCAAGCTGTATACTGAGTAAAATGGAATACAGTAGATCAGTTGTTGATCAAGGTCCTGGCTGTTGCAGAAAACATTACGTAAAAGTTGAAGGTTTAATTACAGGCTCTCTCTCTTGACTGAAAAAATATGAAATCCATTAACACCACAATTTAGAATCTTAATTCTTCCAAGGACATCTACAAAGGGTGGCATTCCATGTCAGTGAGTGTGGATTGTTCAAAAGGCAGAACAACACTTCTGTGCTTGAGCATTCTTTGGACACAGGAGAGTGAAACAAAATCTTGGGTACTGAATTTTAAAACTAAGACTCATTATGAGAAAATCTGCTAAAAAGAATATAAAGAGAAACAATATCAAGAAAGGTTTTTGCATATCTTCTTTCAAAATAGTACCTATAGTGAAATTCTATTCAAAGGGCACATTATTTTAATTCAACATTTTTAGATTTAATTATTTGCTTTTTAAAATTTTATTTTATTAGTTTCAAGTATACAGTACATTTGTTAGACATTTATACAGTTTACAAAACATTCCCCCGAATTGCTCTTTCTCTCCTCTGGCTCTCCACCTAGCCATTGCATTAAGCTAACTTCATTACCTATGCTGTGCTCCCCATCCCTGTGACCATTTATCAATTACTAATTTGTACTTCTTTAATCTTTCACCCCATTCTCCCAGCCCCTCAACCTCCATCCCCTTCTGGGTTTATTATTTAACATTCTCTATCTACCTTCACCAACCCTCCCCCTCAACCAAAATTTAAGAAATTAGAAAACACACTGGTTCCACTCGAATCACTTGTATTCCTTGTCCACTGCTGGTAAATATATATTGCTTTCTTAGTCCCAAATTGCAAATTACAAATTTATTTTCTAGTTCAAATTGTGTAACAAATTACTTTCAAACTCATTTGTTTAAAACAATCATTTTTGTTATTCTTGAGGATTCTGTAAATTAATAATTTGGTTATTGTTCAGTGGGGTATCTTGTCTCTTTTTCATGATATCTGGGGCCTCTAGTGGGTAATTTTAGAGACTGGCAGTGACTCTATGGCAGGATGCTAGAATTATCAAAGGAATAATTTATATGCATTCATATAGCTGAAACAACTCCAAGATTAAAACTGCCAACCTTAAGAGTTTGCATGAGATGATTCTGTTTGGCTTGGTTTCTTCAAAGCATGGATGCTTCAGGGTAGTTAAACTTCTTGTACGTCAGCTCAAGGCTCCAAATGAAAAGGAAGTGGAAGTTGCTGTTGACCTGAGTCATTCAGTGTCCTTTCTGCTGCACTTTATTGATTACATATAAGTTATATGCCCACCTAGATTTAAAGGATAATAGGTATCTCAGTGAAAACAGTGTCAGAACACCTTCTTAGGGAAATCAATCAGTTTGTCTTTGGGAAGTAATATGTCCAGAAATCTGGCCCTACATTTTTATCACTCATATACTAAAATTAACCCCCTCTCTCATCTCTTGCCAATTCCTCCAAAATTAAAGCACTGAAAGTGAGAATTTTCCTTGAATATGAAAATTAGGAAGTTAGCATTTTCTATCAGCAAATCACATATCCTCCAACGTACTGTGTGTAAATTACAATTTATTTTATTTCCCATCTCACAACCCCACTTTTTTGTTTTTGATTAAATTTTCACTAGTTTTCAGAAGTTTGCATTCTCAGCTGTTCATTAGTTAGTTTCCTTAAGACTCTATTGTTGATAAACTCTGTTATTTTATGGATTCTTCTGATAATGTTCTGGTAATGGGACCTGGAAAGTTCGCATCACAGCATGTGTTCCACTACAAAAAAAAAAAAAAAAGCTCTAGTTGTAATGTAATTGAATAAATTTAAAAATAATACAAGTAGAATATTTAAAGACCTTGGCTGAGGATATTTTGAATGAATTTTTAAAATATGCCATTACTTTAGAAATTAATGCACTTAGGTTAGTTTGTGAGGAGATGAGTTTTCATAAGCTAGGAAATTAAAATACACTTGCAAGTAGAACAGAGAAACCTAGAGTCATACCCAAATGAAAATATCTAATAAAAGTAATTTCTTCTGCCTACTTAGACATGGTTTATGGCCTGTACTTTGTGCTAGAGGGACAATAACAAAGTTTGCAGCTCAATAAGAACATTAAAATTGATTTACACTCCTTTTTATTGATGTATGCATTTATTTCAGTCACCATAAAAAAGTTAGGGCTTAAATTTTCTAAATTAAATTTTTTAAAGTGTTCAAAAAACTTTTTGTCTTCTCCATGAAAACTTCCTAGTAATTTTCAATGATGTAACATTTTTCTTTGGGAAAGTTGAATGTAACTTGTATAGTTTATCTGGGAGATAAGATGGTGGAGAAAGATTTCAAGTGAGAGTAATTGGGAAATATCTGAATTCTCTAAACTAAAGTTCTAATTGGTTATAATTATTGTCAACATTATCATTATTAGTTATTATGCTATTTAAATCACCTGAAGTCTTTTCACAGCAATGGTTAGAGAGGGAGTAGAAGAGATTAGAAACGTTGATGACTTTATAGTTCCACACCCCTATGGTCACGTACATAGTTTGATTCTAAAGAGTTAAAGTGTGAGGTATTGACAACAGAATTAAGTAATAATACAGACATGGACATTAGAATTGTCAGAGGCCTTGTTTGGGCCCAGCCTGCTGACTTATAGAATTTGAATGAATAGAAGGAAGAAGAGAGTAACCTTGAAAAAGCATACAGTTTGAACTGAGTATGGCACAGAAGTGAGGCATGAATTTAGAAATCATCAGGGTCATGTCAAACAATATTTCCAGAGGCACAGAGAAACAAGAAGGGAGTGAATAAATGTAAATTAGTTTCCAATGAGCATAATGGGAATCAGTATATTTGCCATACTTTCTAAATTTCTGAATATGGAGTTACACAAATTTCTAGATTGAAGCACTGTTTGCTAAGCACAGTAAATTAAAATAGATCCAAAGCTAGGAATATATTTTGGAATTTTAGAATGCTAGGGATAAAGAGAAGATCCTAAAAGGTCCCATGGTGGCCAAAAATTATGGAGCTCAAGATGTCATCAGGCTTCACAGTAGCAACCTCAATGTCACAGACATCAGATTTATAGTTTCAATAATATTATGAGGGAAAACAATTTTAAACTAGAATTAGACATTCAACGAGAGTGTCAAGCAAATATGAGGATGGAATAAAAACCTTTTGAGATATGACTCATTTCTTTTCCTTCCAGAATCCTTTCTGAGAAAGCTACTGAGGATGTTCCCCAACAAAATGTGGGTAATAAATCCAATAAGAGAAAGAGACAGGTCTCAAGAAACAGTTAGCTCTGAAGTAGCAGCTCATACAATAGAGCCAGGAGGGAAGGCTCTAAGGCAAAAAAAGAGAAATATATGGATTCTCTGAAAGGTTTAACTATGTTAAGGGGAACAAAACAGAACAGAACAACCATAACAACAAAATGACTGGTGGCCACATGATAGTAGTGATAGAAATAAACATTGTTAAGTACATTACAGACTATGCAAGTGAAAAAATGATTGGTATTAACTCTAGGAATTAAAATCCAAAACTTTTCAGAGAAGCCCATGATCATTATGTACTGTTTGTCTATTTAGTGAACAGCTGAGAGGTAGCAATATAGGTGCTTATTATTGAGTAACAGATATATAATATACACAATATATTACATGATATGTATAATGTAATATAAATATAACATATTATATAACACATATATAAATACAACATATAAATAGGTATATGATAATTTAAGCAGTGATTATATATTTAAGACATTTGATACAATTCTATTAGGATAATGGGGGGAGGAGTTGGTGGCAGTGTATGTAAAAGTAATAACTCTATATAATATAAGTAAAAATATAATGTGGAACATAATATAATGTGGAAACCCAACAAACCAAGAAAATTAAGACATATCAACGAACATATATTATTTAGAAATACCAAGATAAATAAATTTAACTCACTAAAAAAGGACTCCCTTATTGGATCAGAAGTGGAGATGGAAAAGTATCATAGGAGAAATTTTTGTTTTGTGAGAAAAATTTTTATACAGTCATACGCCGTTTAATGACAGGAATACATTCTGAGAAATAAGCATTTTTGTTGTGCAAACATCATAGAGTGCACTTACACAAACCTAAATGGCACAGCCTACTAGACACCTATGGTACAGCATATAGTCTGCCTCCTAGGCTGCCAGCCTGTTCACTGAGCTGCTGTATAAAACAATGTGAGATTCAATCAAGCACGAGAGTAAATGATGCAATCAAGAGACATGGGTCTTCATTAACTGAAACATCATTATGCAGTGCATGCCTGTATTTGAATTTTAACTTTAATATTAAGAAATTTTTTTAGAATTATAAATTGAAATGAGAGACATTAAGGATTCTATGATTAGAGAAAGCTCCCAAGAAAGTACGGATGATTCTCAGTTCTAAAGTGGATTAATGATCTTCCAAAGTTTGAAAATATTGCAAGAGGGTGAATAGTTGGGGTCTGATTTTTCACAAAATGACATAATTTATTGCCTAACCTAAAGAGATATGATAATGGTAGGAATGACTTTTCAGATGAGAGTCCTCTAGTTGATGCCAAGCCAGGCTTGTACGGCAGATGTTTCAGCAAAATTAGTACACACACACATACACACACACAAATCCACATTGAAACAGATTTTTGAGTTTGTTCACTGATCTCCCTACAAAATCTAGAGTGCTTGCCCAGGTCACTCTCACACTTGAGCTTTCTACTGGAGGCTCACAATGTGCTCAGCCCAAGCCTGCTTGGAAATTTGTGTTCCCCAGACAAAACAGGCCTTTCTTGGGTTTAGTTTCCTGCGTGTTCTGATCACTGTTATGCCACTTCCCCTACTAGATGACACTTTGATGTACGATAGGACCTGAGATCTCCGGTAGTCTAAATAGGTAATATCCAGTGTGTTTAGATCATTCTTCATTGAGAAGCACACATTTTATTAGTATTTAACATTTTTTTTTTCAATTTCATTGACGTATAATTGACTAAATGGTATGTGCTTAAAGTATACTATGTCATGATTTGACATGCATGTACTTTGTGAAGTGATTACCACAATGTAGAGGTTAATTAACAAATGTATCATCTTACATAGTACATGACTGCTAAGAATACTTATGGCTGACTCCTGTAGCAAATTTTAAGTAAACAGCACAGCGTCATTGACTGTGGTCACCTGTCCACATTAGGTCCTCAGAACTTATTCATCTTATAGCTGAAGGTCAGAACCCTTTGCACAGTACCTCCTCCTCCCCTCACCCTTCAGTGCCTGGTCATCACCATGTTCCTCTCTGCCTCTGCGAGTTATATATTTTTTTTTTGTTTTTTGTTGTAGTGGTTTTCTTTTTAAGATTCCACATATAAGTGAGATCACACAGTATTTATCTTAACTGTCAGGCTAACTTCACTTAACATAATATCCTCTAGATTCATCCATGTGGTTGCGAATGGCAGGATTACCTTCTTTCTTATGGGCGAATAATATTTTATTTTATGTACGTGTGTGTGTATATGTACATAATATGTCTATATAACATATAGCTATATAACATTTTCTTTATCCATTCATCCCACAGTGGGAACTCAGAATATTTTCATATCTTTGTTATTATGAGTTGTGCTGCAATGAATATGGGGGTCCAGATATTTCTTTAAGGTACTGATTTCCTTTCCTTTGAATATATACCCAGAAGAGGGATTGCTAGATCATAAGGTAGTTCTATTTTTAATTTTTTGAGGAACCTCCATATGGTTTTCTATAATGGCTGTATCAATTTATATTCCCACCAACAGTGTACAAGGATTCCTTCTTCGCCACACCCTTGCCAACAGTTATATCTTGTCTTTTTGATAAAAGCCACTCTAACAGATGTGAGATGCTATCTTTTTGTGAGATGCTATCTTTTTCTGATGATTAGTATGTTGAACACCTTTTTATATAACAGTTATCCATTTGTATGCCTTCTTTGGGAAAATGTCTATTCAGGTCCTTTGCCTATTTTTAAATCAGATTATTATTTTTTTATATTGAGTTGTATGAGTTCTTTATATATTTTAGATATTAACCCTTATTATATTTATGGTTTGCAAATATTTTCTCATTCTATAGGTGGCTTTTTCATTTTGTTGGTAGTTTCCTTTCCTGTGCAGAAGTTTTTCAGTTTGATGTAGTCTGCTTGTTTATTTTTACTTATGTTGCTTGTGCTTTAGGTGTCATATCTAAAAAATAATTGCCAAAACCAATGTCAAGCATTTTTTCTGTTTTTGTCTAGAACTTTTACAATTTTGGATCTTATGTTTAAGTTTTTAATTCATTTTAAGTTAATTTTTTTGTTACTGGTGTGAGATAGGTGTAACTATTTTTAAATAATCTAAGGAACTCAAATACGAATTTTCATTGTGATGTGGTCTTCAAAAGTGTTGACAGGATCTTAAGAAATAATACAGGTATTTTGCATCATCTTCCTTGTTGCTATTCATTTTATACTTAAAGTTCTAATGTCAAAGTTATCTGTTTAGTGAACTGAAATATACTGTCCTGTATTTGGAGCAGAAAGATGAGCATGTCTCTAGACCAACCAAATGGGGGAAAGTTCAAGGATTTAAGGTTGTTTTATCTGAAAAAAAAAAAAAACTTTGATGAGTTGTGAAAGCTGAGTTTAAATATCAGAAAGAGCTATCCATGGGGGAAAATGGGACATAATTTTGTAGTTTTTGAAGGATCAGAATTATGAGAAGCCGATGGAGGTTTCTCATCAAGGAGATGTCTTTCATTAAAAATGTCTAAATAATATCATGAGCTCTCTATCCTGAGAGCTACTCAGAACCAATGGATTCTAACATCAGGACTAGTCTAGAACGTTTTACAACCATGTGGATCTACTTAAATGTGAGAACAGATAATAAGTATTAGAAAGTAAAATGGGATTATGTATCAGGACCTTTAAATTATATTACTGTCCTTTGTTCCCTCTCTCCAACAAATATCCCCTCCTCACTGAGTTGGAGTGAGTATACATACCTGATGAAAAGAGTTCGGTTTCAGTCCACAGGGATATCCTGCTCCAAAGGGTATTTGGTACAGTGAACTGCCTTGAGGAAAGAGATGGGAAATACATGCCACCTCTCCTTCCTTTTACGCATTGTTAAATACTCATAGAACAACCTTCTATTGCCTGGGTACAACTTCAGAATCCTCTTTGAACAATATTTAGACACTATTAATTCAAATTGGAATGCCATATGGGACCTGATGTCATCTCTGCTCTAGGACAAACTTGACCTTTCGCCATATCTCCCATTAGCATACCAGCAACTTTGTCCATCTGCCTGAAATTCTCTTTTATACTCTCTTCTTCACTTTGATGCCTATCTTGTACCTGAGAATCCTTGCCTAGGGGCTACTGGCATACAACTTTCATTTTTTTGTGTTTTTAATGCAGCCACTGTATCCAGTTGTTTAAGTTGAATACCAAACAATCTAAACCATTGTGTGCTTATTATAAATCATCCATAAAAATCCCCAAAGATTTGAGTAAGGTACAAAATGAAGCAAAAAGTCACCAATATTTTTTTACATATTTCATACCAACTTTATTCTTAACAGTGAAAAATGAATCTTTTATTTAGACTATAATAAGCCTAATATAAATATAATGTACTTAAATAAAATTAATTTTATTTTTTGACTGGGCTTCTGGCTAGAGAAGTTAGGCTTTAACAACCCCTTTACTTTTCTGCCACAAACATTAATGATTTTGTAAAAGGGAACTAGGCTAATAAATTAACAAAGATGAGCTGAATACCTTCTTCTGTTATTTTGCCAGATAAGCAACCATGCTGTCTTACTTTAAAAACAATCTTAACTGTACTTTCTATTATGTACTTCCTGTTGTTCCAAATAAGACTAGTTTATTTTATTCAAGTCGCTGAGCTGTCACCACAAAACTAAGATTGATTTTGAATCTCTCTTAAGCAACCCCTCCTTGTTTTTATATATTTTAAATCACTGTTAAGAAAACCAGAGTCTTGCAAAATTTAATTTAAGATTGTTTTTCACCTGGAGATTTTTAGACTCCTAAGAACTTCAGTTTGTGGAACATAAAAGTAAGAGAGGGATTTTTTTATAAAATAAAAATATCTAAAAATTATTTGGAAAAATGAGCATTTCTCTGCATGTATATTCTCCTTGAGGAGTAGGTGATAGTCATTATTTTTGAAGGATTTCCTAGTGATTATTTGTTCAGCCTTAATCTAAAATGAAAGCAAGTCACTGGAAATATTTTTATGTTATTTATGAAAATTAATATTTCAGTGTATGATTCAAATGCAGGATTGTTTTTTCCTCCTGTTTTCCCCAGAATGAAACATATTTTCAGATACTACTTCTTGAATAAAATCTCAAGATATGATATTTTGCCAAGACACAATGAAATTTTATACCATGATAAATATTCATGTATTACAAAAGCAATAGTTTAATTCATTGCCACTGTCATTTAATCATTCATCAAATATTTACTTAGTACCTACTACGTGCTAGTCACTCTTCTAGGTGCTCTTTAATTTTACTGTCATGTTTACTTTTACAATTGTCCTTTTCATACCTAATATAATTTACTCCACTTCCGAACCAGTTTCATAGTCTCTTTAAATAATACTTGAGAAAGAAAAATAAGATTATTTTGTTCTAGACATGATATATTTTCTACTAACCATATTTATTCTAAAACTCAAATGGGAAATGAGACCAGTATATACTAGAAAGTATGTATCCAAAATTGGTTCTTACATTTATGAAGTAAAGTATGAAGCAAAGTATTTATAAGTAAATATTAGTAGGATTCTGCTCTGGTCTTGGTGGATTTCTCTGATTACTTTTTAATGCTTCTCTTTCTGGGCACAGGGAGTGTGTTGTAACTTTGCTTTCATGCTTTCAATTTGGAACCTACAGTCATGGCTCGTAATTGCTTTTTGTGACAGTCACTACAACCTTTCAAAATGAGGTGGGAGAAAGTTAATGGACCCACTGACTTTAACCCTCATTAATTTATCCTACTAGCCTGCACTTCTTTTTCTGTTCCTTCCTTGCAATTAGCATCAGTGCTACGGCAGTATTCCTTGCTGTGCATATGTGCATGAGTGTTGTGTGTGTGTGTGCGTGTGTGTGTGTGCACATGTGTGCTCAGTGAATTGAATAAGACTTAGTTGTAGAATAACGATATAAGCCTCTGTCTGAATCTTGGTTCAGTAACTTCCAGAGCATAATTTGTAAGCTTTTTGGTTCTTATTTTTTATGGCTATAAAATAGATATTTTAAAAACTTCTTAGGGATTGTTTCAAGTATTCTAGATTTTATACATTGGACTTCAATCCCCTCAGTAAGTGGCAGGTATTTTTATTTGTGGGTAGTAAACTATCTGTAATCAAAACTGAGTGGCTGGATGTGGGTGGGTTCAGGAGGGATAATTTTCATAAACACAAGAAAGACCTAATAAATATACATTGAATTGAATTTCTTGACTTAATAGTCTATGTAAAGAATTGTCAGCACTCTTAATATCAGAAATAACTCCACAGATTACTCAATTACTGATGAATGTATAAAATATGTTCCCATCCAATTCTGACACTTCACTTTCCATAATTCTTCCTAGGAAAAGACATTCCAAATTTGAATAATTGCCAAATGATTTCAGCATTTAGATCTCTTTTTCCATAGTTTATTAATGATCATATAAAGATTATATCAGTTTAAAAAGTTAATATTTTTAACAGCTAGTTCAGCAAAAATGTAGAAATCATTTTGAACATCTCATTTAAAAAATTGTGTGAGGACACATACTTTACTTCTTAACATTTTAAGAAAAATATTGTCAAGTTCTGACCTGGCTTAAGATTGAAGCAAATTACTCTGTCATAATTAATTAAAAGAGATGACATTTTGAAACACTCTGTTTTTCAACCTTAGTCTGACATGCTGATGAAAGCAATTAGGCAGTGAAACCTGCCACCAAGAACAGCAGCCCAGGCTAGGGGACACAATGCATTTGTGGAGAACAATTCACTAACTATATTCCCCTCATCTCCATTTAACCAGGCCATGTTCTCAGAAATAAATTGCACTTTTTAATTATTTTTCAACAAAACTGTTTCTTTTTTTTTTTTAAGTACAAAACCAGAGCAGTATATTCAACATGGTTAGCCACAGCTGATGGATGGCCCACAGTAAGATTCCCAGAGATCAGTGAGTGTCAGGCAAAACCCATATTAAACAAATGCAAAAATTCTCTAATGAACAAATTATTAAGTAGTGATGACAAATGTGTCATTTTTCAATTCCGTGAATTCTTAAATAGTACTGAGACTATGTATGAAGTTATTCTGAGGAAGGTATTCGTGAATTACAGAATTCTGGGGAAAAGTTACTATCTTTCGGTGAATTTCAATACTATTTGCAAGGGATGGTCTGAGGGCACACAGATAACTAGACCAAGACAAAGCCACAGTTTACATATGTGGTTGTTATTGCTTTAATTAGTTTTCTAGACTTTTGAGTGCTTCTGACAAGATCCAAGAGCCAATGAATACTGCCACCTGATTTAGCCTCATTCACGTGGTCAGCCCACCCAGAGAACCAACTACGGGAGTCATAGCCTTTCTAGCTCAAATGTCAAAGTCAAATGAGTGTCAGTAGTCTTTGTTCCAAACTATAATTTTGTAATTAAATATGTTTATATCCCCTAGACTGGAGTATAAACTTTCTTTTCCAACCTCTTCTAGTGCCCACATTTTCTTTGGTAGTATATCTACCTATTTCCAAATTCTGTGTTTTTATACAACTGCAGAATTAATAATTCTGACTTATGTTTTAAAACTTAGCCACTTCATGTAATTTTCACAGTTCAGTTTCATCTATGATGTCTAAAATTTCCTCCACCTGTCAGAAATTAGGGAGAATGTGCCACCAGTCTTCTACCATGGCTGCAAAAGGTAGAGGGGTGAAGAAATGCAAAGAGTTTATTTTGGATTTGAATCAGAAATATTTCATGTGTAATTAATGGAATAACCCAGTTAAAAAATGGCTTACAAAATTGGCTTACCTCTTTTATCTTACCTTCAACCACCCTTGATCTCTCTTAATGTATATTTTCTTACCTCTTCTAAGTCCCTTTTGACCTACTTTACATGCCAGCCAACCTCAAGGGAGGCTAGGCAATCAAGTATATTATCTGAATTTTCAGACTTAATAAGCAATAAAGAGAGTGCAGGGAAAGTCAAAAGACATAAAATCACTTCTGTTTGAGTGATAACATCTCTGAGCCATAACCTTTCAAACTCCAGCAGTCTATAGAGTGGATCCTGTACATATATGCTGAAGTGGGAAGAGTGAGAGGGAAAGATCTAAATGTAGAATGGGGAAAACATGGAGGGATCTTTAGGATGGGCTTTTTTCACAAGTTTTACCTATGGACATTCATGAACTTGTTACATGGTGTTGAGTTGGCTCAGACTCCTGGAGACCCTATGAATGAGTGATGTCTACAGTGTCCTGTCTGCAACAGCCTTGTTCAGTCCTGTAGACTCATGTCTGTGCCTTCCTTTATAGAGTCGATCCATCTCATATTTTGTCTTCCTGTTTTCCTGCTGCCTTCTATTTTTCCCCAGTATTATTGTCTTTTTTCAAAGAACCCTGACTTCTCATGATGTGCCAAAAATAGGACAGCTTCAGTTTTGTCTTTTCTGCCTCTAGCCATGAGCAAGCCAGGGGCCAAATGACAAAGTACCTCATTTGCTTGGGAAATCATCTGGGAAACTCTGCATTGAGGGATGCTCAGCAATGCAGTTTGGAAGCTACATGACTGCTTGGCAGCAAGTGTTTTAAAAATGTGTGTAATTGCCTGGTATATCATATATAGGACATCCAAAAAAAAAAATAGTCTCTGAATTTTGGTGCTTAAATGGCCAGAATTTAGAAAGAAAAACTGTACCCTTTAGAAACAGATACAAAGGAAAGAGCTAGCATCCATTTTTTTTTCAAAGTGAAAAGTTTTATTTCCAACATTTTATAGTTTTATTCTGATTACTGAAGATTTAAAAAGAACTTTCTTTGTTTACATTACAATTTGGGAGGCATTTTGGAATTTAGGAGCTGCTCTTCTCAGATTCTTCATAGGAATTTTTCCACAAGAATTCACAGAATCGTAGAATATAATCTGGGAAAGAAAAACGTTCATATTCAACCCTTCTGTTCTTTATACCAGGCAACGTACTGTGCACTTTTAACAAAGGTTTTGTCTCCTCTTTCAAGATAAAGAATACTATACCTGCAAGGATTGAGTAAGAGCAACATGAGTATTAGGGTGATTGGGACTTAAACTCTGTCCTCCTGGCTCCAGGAGGTCCAAACCCAGGGCTGTTTTTTCTATCCGTTACTATCTTTTTCATAGATATTGCAAAGCTTATACTCTGTGGTCATCATGAACTGGCTGCTGATACTGATTTTATTATACATGTTGTTCCTGGGCAAGCTAGTTAACCTATGTAAGCTTCGATTTGCTTACACAAAAATAGAGATAATGTTATATATCTTTGTTATAGAGTTGCTCTAGATAGTAAATGGAATTGTTGCAAAGTGCTTAGCCAAAATGTTTTTGTGAGAAAGCCTGTCTGTGGTGTGAATGATGTGCATGTTAGGTGGGGGTGCTCATTTGTGAGTGCCAGGAACCTATGGGATCTGAGTTGACATGATTATAACTATGTTTGGCCTATAGTCTTTATGTATGTTGATTGTGTAGATACACACACATATACAGGTATATATGTACATGTACATTTTATTTATCTATAAATTATGTATATGCTTGTATATTTTTATTAAGCCTTTGGAGACTAACACTACAAGAGACCATCATTATTTGCCAATTGAAGGGTTGTTCTGGATATACATCTTAAGTATCTTGTACGGTAAGATTATAAACATTATAGAGTTCTGGTTCCACTTAGGATGTTAAAAACTGATGAAACCACAATATAGTATAGCCACATTCAAACAGAGTGAGTGGAGGTTCCCTGACCTTCTATGTAGAATTCCAAGATGTTATCATAAAATCTGGATTTATAGTGGTTATAGCTTTCTACTTGGTTGATCTATGTGTATGATGGTGAGAAAAGGAATGCTACAGGTATGAAAAAATAAGAATTTATTTTTTAGTGAATTATAATTTTTTTATCATGATGATAAAATTTAAATAGAGTTAGAGAAACACTCAAGTAAGCTAGAGGTAGCAAGACATTGAGGGATAGATCCAGAGAAGCAGAGATCAAACATAGAGCCAAGGTTTGCCACTGGGACCTAACTTCCACATCGATGGTAAATAATCTCCTCCTCTCCTGACCCCCTGCACTTGATCTTTCATATTGAGGCAGTTTATAACTCTCGGTTACATGGGTTTAATAAGGTGCAGGTCAGTGATTCTGCTGTCTCCCTCAGGAGTCCTCTGTTCTGAACAGTGATGAATCTGCTGAACAATTTATCCAGGCATTTGCATGTCAATTGTAAGTCAGAAATGCTCTGATGGAACTGTCAGTGTTGAAATGAGATTTTTTTTTTCCCTCAGAAATATATTAAAAATACAATAGTAGAAATGCTATGTCTTATTCATATGAAGCTGAGATTTTTGTTCGGTGATTTTAATGAATGCGTAGACTTTCTTTAGCTGCTTTTTTTGGCATTTGCCAGATAAGACCACTTCCAAGTCTCTCCAGCATCCAGTTCTCCAATTACACAAACACAAAAAGAATTCCATTTCTATTTCTATTTTATTGGTATAACATTTCAATGCATCATTAAGAAACACAAAAGTTGTATACATACAAACACATTCCAATGTTCTTGAGGGTTTCTTCTCACAAAATAATTTTCTCTTGAAGAGATGTTGCACTTGGCAGTCTTCCAAATGAATAAATATGAACTTTAAAATGGTAGGATGTCCAGAAGAAAATGGTAAAATTAAGTAACATTTGAAGACAATTCTGGCCTGATCATATGTCAGAGGTTTCTGTATCTCTCTTGTTGCTTCATTTCAGTGAAATTGGCATAAAACAATTATGTTTCTCAAATACCGATGGACATTGGGGAAGAAATGTTTAGAAACAAAATCATGCTAATTAAAGGCAAGACGAAGGGTCCAGCCCCTTTCTTTGGGATGTAATTGGTTTATTCTCTGCACATGGCTGCCTGGAAAATTTTAGCTAGTGCTAGAGGCTTGTTGGTGTCCAAGAATTGTTTCAATTATAGATTCTTTCTTATCCAGAGCAATGGAACACATATGCTCCCCCAAAGGCTCCTTCATCTATTCTGTATTTTAGCATCAAACCTAAGCCATGTTTATGGACATGTTACATATTTTAAGACAATTTTTCTAGAAGATGGATATATAGCTGATTTGTATTTTAAAAATAATTTTAACCTTAAGTGTTATAAATTAGGCCATGATATGCCTCTTTCATAGTCAAATGACAAACTCCCATGATTTTAAAATTGGTAAAACACATAAAGTCTGGCTTCAGTTCCTTTTATTATGCAGGAAGAGTCACTTTTATTAAGCAATAAGAACTCTGTCATATATCCTATTTTATGTTTTTTTTTTTTGCTTTGTTTCTCAAGAAGGTCATTGCCGAGTCTAATATCTCATAATTTTATAGTTCTTAAATTTAGATTTTCTGATTTCATCTCTCATTATTATTGTTACTTAATTCTTCCTTTACCTCTAGCTTCGGTTGAACTTTGTTGTTCTTGATTTGAATATCTGGGTTAGTGAGTTTTGCCCTATTTTGGTATTTATACATTTTATTAAATACTGTTTCAAGTCTTTTATGAACGCTTTTAAGGTGAAAAAATCTTACATTTATAAATATTTTAGACATTCATAGAAATCAAAATACCCTCACATAAATGAAAGTTCTATAAAAGAGAGCTTTGTGTGTAGTGCATTGATTGTATCATTTGCAGTACTTTCAACACAGGAGTTATTCAATTATTATTGTTGTAATCTGATCACTTAGATGTGACATGAAGGGAGGAGGCCAAATTGCCCTAGCTTGACTTTGCAAAATTAAAATTTTCTTTGCAGACACTGTGTGAATGTTACAATACACAGTATAACCTGTGCTATACTATTGGACATTTCCTAAATCACAAGGTGGATGTGAGGAAGATGCAAAGCAGGTAGGTTATAGGGTCAGATGTCTTGTGCTAGGAACCTCAGCTCTTTCATGTGCTGGCTGCGAGACTGTTAACAAGGTACATAACCTTTCTGAACCTCATTGTCCTTGTCTGTGAAAAGGAAATAGTCGCCGAATCTGCATTCACTGTTGTGTTCCATCAACACCGATTTGGTATTTACTGATGCAAGGCAGTTTCATTTATTCTTAACTCATTTGATTTTTATATTAACTCTACGACTTTGGTGACAACAGGAGAGAGAAACTTAGGCTTAGAGAGATTAAGCAATTTGGCCAAGATCACATTGTTCACAAGTGGCACATCTGCTCTGAAATTTCCTACCTTTTGATCGACGTGATATTCAAGGCCAGCCTATTGACATTTAAAGTGTGTTCCTTTAGAGGCACCTCATGTGGAAGGTTTTCACTCACTTCCTTTCTGGGGGTGCAGAACCCTTCTTTTATGCTCCCTTTGCTACATCATATTTTTTCTTCCCTCACAACTGGTATCTCACTGCAGTGAACCCACCCATGTGTCCTCTTTCACCAGGCCATACATGCTTGAAGGAAGGGGTTGCCTGGAACCTTTGTACCATCAGTACCACTCACATAATAGCTCCTTAATGAATAAATGTGTAGAGGAATGATTTAATCTCATTTGCTTCCTGACTTAGATTCCTCCATGACAGAAGCTCATCCTCATGGGACTACCACACTTGTAGCAACCATGGCTGGTTGCCTCCCCAATATTCTTCTAGTTTTCTTCTTTTGTCTAACCTTTATTTTATTTTGATCAATGATGTATGCAACAAAAATATTAAAGTTTAATTTTTTTTCTTGAAGACAAGAGAGGCCAAGTGACATAGGGCTCTTCAAGGAAATAGAGGCAAATACCTGCTGGGAATTTCTGGAAATGTTTTGCTTTTCTAATGCAAGTATTGCCACCTCTTGTTGCTTTTTTTTTTCTTTTGCCTGAAATGCTAATATGAGGCAAGAGGAAGAAAGGCTTTTTTTATAAGTTGAGAAAGAAAGCAATGGCCTAAGGTACAGGGGAATAGAATCAGGCTGGTCCTTTGAGTAGCAGTATGAGCTGAGGATTACCTAGCCTTGGGTTCTTGTACATAATGAGTGTGAACTTCTATTTGTCTAACCCATGATAATAGGATTTCTGTTACATACATTTTAATAAAACTCATAACTGACAGCATCTCAAAGACTGTTTACACTAATTGCTTTGGAGAGAACAAATGAATAGGTATAGTAAACAAGAAGCTTTCTATTTTGGTTCTAAAACTTAATTAGTACTCAGGATTTATTTCTAGGAAGAAATGATAAATGTTGTTATGCAGTTTGCTGGGATTAAGTGATTCATTTATGTAAAGATGTATATTCCAGGAATGCCCGTGGATGCTTATATCAGATACTTCTAATATTCTAAGATTTTTCTTTTAAACATGCATAAATTCATGTTTAATTTTTGCTCTTTAGATAGAGATGATATGTGTGGACAAAGGCAACACTTGATGAAAAACTAACTTTTAAATTTTGCCACCAAGTTATATAATTTTTAAACGAGTCCAAAATCTCTGTAGGGAAGCAGCCACCACCTGTCACCCATTTTCTACTGCAGTTGTGACCTAAGCCTAAAATAAAAACTCCTGTGTTTCCCCACTTATTTTTCTAACTGCTGCCTATTGAGACTCATGGAACTGGCATCTTAAAGGAACCCACACATCCCTCTGTACTCCTGAAATCCACTGCCAGCCACCTCTGCTTTCTCATAATTGTTTCCCAGGACTGCTTGTCTTTAGCTGTCACCATTATTAATGCCACACCCCCACTAAGCTGGGATCAAGAAAGTGATTGAGTTTGCTCATGAGTAAGTGGAACTGTAAACTCAGGAAAATTGAGCCTCTCGAGGAGAGTGCCCAGAATTTTATATTCTTTTTCTGAGATGGTGTGGAGTAAGGCATATTGTCTTTGCTCATCATTTGGTGAAAGAGAAAAACATCTGTGAAGATGACTCCATAGAGGCAATAGTTGTTCTAGTCATCTCCCCATCACTGTCTAGAGAGCCCATGCTTTTAACAACATGGCATATCTGGGCAACACATTCTCAATAGTCAATGTCAATACAATAGTCAATTATAAATTTATAACTGTAAACCACATGGTTGCCAGTGTGTCAGATCCTAAAGATCTAGGCAAAAATTGCCTTAAATGCAGGATTCACACAATTCCATGGCCTGTGGGGGTCTACAGCTCCCCAAAAGAGTTACATTAAATTTTGTGAGGGCCTCAGTTATATTGCCCTTTCTTGCTTCTTGGGGCTGGTACCCTTATATTCTTTTTGCATCCAGATCCAGACTTAAAACCCCATCAATGGGACAACAATACACTTACTTCACTGAAGATTTAGGGGTCATAAAGAAATCATCGATTACATGACAAACCACATAGTATTAATTTATTAGTTTTCATTAGACAGTTTTTCTTTCTGAAGACCTTTTTAGCATTCTACTGCTTTCACCATCAGAGACTTATCAGGGAGTATTCTTGAGTAAGAACACTGCAGCTACATATCCCCAGATCTCTGAAAATGCATAGACCCCAAAATCTTGGATATGCACACGTGCACATGTGTTGTGTGTGTGTGTGTGTGTGTGTGTGTGTGTGTGTGTGTGTGTATGCGAGAGAGAAGGAGAGAGAGGTGTGTCAGTAAGGATCTCCCCAGTTACAATCATCTTGAGTTTTAGAAATTATGATTAAAAAGGTGCCAGATAGTCTAATATGCTGGCATCCAAACAACTTTTTTATAGATTGACTTGTACCTCTCCAGTGACATCAAATCTATCATCAGACCAAAGTTTTAACATTAGAGCAACCACTGGTAATACTTTTGAAGCTTGAGTGTTTATATAGCACCCACCTCAGCATAAAGCAGAGATACAAAAGATTTAAAGTAATGTCTTATTGAGTAAGCATGCATTATTGGAATGAGTCATTTTTCTATATCCTAAATGAGCATGCAGTCTGCTTTAAGAAAATTTCTAACCCAAATCTCCAAGCTTACATCCTGAGGAAGATAAGACATAATACATTCAATGTATTTCTTCTCTTTATAAGAGTGTGTGATATTTTTTACCATATAGCTAAGTTTATAACAATATGCAATATGAACACATAATAATGTAGCCATAAATCTTATGATATAAAACATTAATTGTAGCATCTTCTCTGTGCCAGGCATTTTCCTAAGCTTTCTTGTTAATTGTCTCCTTGATTGTCATGATCCAATGAAATGCTGTTAAAACCCCTGTGTTTCAGATGAGAAAACTGAGACACAGTCATATGAAGTCAATAATTTAAGGTCATAAAACTAAAATGTGAAAAATTAAAATTTGAATGTAGATTGGTAGGAATCACTAAGCTAGATCTAACATTTCTAAAATTTGGTTTGCATGGAATTTTTATAGGTAGAACTATTAAATAAAGGTAGACCACATGGTCAGATAAGAAAGGATATGATAGTCAAGAGAAGTAATGAATGGGGCCAACATATGGGATATAGGTTCTAACAAAGCTAAAGACTGTGTCCCCAATAGCACATCCATTTCTATAATGCTTGCCCATACTGAATGCTCATAGACCAGATGAGATTCCAATCCAAAGTGAAAAAATAGTAGGTGATCAATACTTACACGCTTCCTGATCGTTAGACCCAGTCTTTAGTAACCACCCCACACACAGCTCTACCAATCTGTGTTGCTTTTACAACTTCTAATGGAGCCCAGAGGTAGGCTCTGATACTTCCTCAGTCTTTCTGACATTTTTAGTTAAAGAGAGGTCCTAAAATGAGTGTAATACACTTTATTATCCATCTGCATCTTAGATCCAGTATACATTAATGAGAAAATGCACACACATTTCTAAGTGTAACTCCATTTGGTGGTGTGTGGCTACCTGAGAATTACTAATAGATTGTACCTTAAAGGTAACAGGTTTTACTCTGCTGTGATCACATCTTATTTTCTAAAGTCTTCACTACATAGGCCCTACTCTTCTGCTCCTCTCAGTTGGATGAATACTGTCCCTTTTTTATGTTCTATTTGAAGCATAAGCATTGTGTATGAATGTGGTGGTTGTTGTTGTTTTGGAATAAAAATTATTTAGTGTTTTTTTTTAATAAGATAATATATTTATTTGTTATGACAATAAACACAGCTACAAAATGAACCACAAAGAAATAGATAACTTGCAGATTTCTGTACCCAATGTGTCAAAGATAATTGAGAAATAAATTACATGACCCATCTGCTTCCCATCATTTACTCCTTTTTTAGTCAGTATCCATGATTTTTGAAAGCAGCCAGAATTATTTATACTAATTACTCACTAAAAAATCCATATAGAAATTAAATGACTTTGTAATATAATTTGCCAACCCCTAACTTTCCAACACTCAAACGTAATGACTATGATGAACTCTTTCTACTTATTAATAGTTTTCACTTTATCATGCCAATACTATTGAATTATTTCTTTATTACTCTCTTATAGGCACTGCTAAAATAATATATCACATAATAAGCTTAACAGTAATCTAATTTATTACCCTCATAGCACTTGCCAAGGCAAAGGAAAACAAACAAGGAGTAAAAATAAAATAGCCAAGTGGACAAAAAATTGTTTTATGTGGGTTATAACATGAGATACAGTGTGCTTGCTAATAATATTCATAGGTGAAGGTTAAAATAGCCAACAGCCACTGGAACTAATTAAATATAATTGTACCATTTTTCTTCCTACTTAATTGTTATAATTATCCTACTGAGAAATCAGAAGTCAGGGAAAAGCAGCAAAAACTTCTTTATTTTATCAAATGCTTTCATGGTCATGTTTCTCTGCTCTGGAAACTTCCTGTGTTTACTTGAGCCTTCAGGGACATCCCTGAGATAATCATAGGAAACATTTGCAGTGTGGGTGGTGGATACAGGGGATGCTGGAAGGTAGGCCACTTCCCATGGACTACACCCCTGCCCTTATGGTCGCTATTGTCTCTGCTTGGATGCCCTGTAACAGAGCTTCACCACTCATAATCTCTGTGATTCGGAGCAAATAATTTAATGTGCCTTTGTCTCCCTTTAGCCATTTGTTATAATGGAATAATAGTAGTTCCTATCTTATGAGATGTTTATCACAAAGTAATTCAGGAAGCACCTACCGAAATGCCCTACTCTTAGAAAAAGTACTCAAAAAACGTCAGTTCTCATCACTCCAGCTCCAAACATTCCCATCATTTAAATCCCAGCTCAACCTTTTCCTTCAGGAAAACTTTCCTGTGCCCTCACCTGGATATGAGCATTTTCTCTTCCAACCTTACATTTCTCTGGCATTTATTTGTACAAAGCATTGTAATTAAATATATGAATTTCCCTTACTAGAATGTATAATTCTTAAGAAGCAAGCTAACTCCTTTCCATCTGTGGCCAACTAAACAGTTCTCTCCCACCACACAAAAAAATATTTGCTTTCTAATCTCCCAAAGCGATAAATGTTACCTTCTATGGAAAATGGATTTTGCAGATGTGATCAAGTTGAGGACCTTGAGATGGGGAGATTTTACTAGATTAGCTAGGTAGGTCTGATAATAATCACAAAGATCCTCAGAAGGAAGGCAGAAGATCAGAGTGAGTAGTAGTAGGGGACTGATGGCAAGCGAGAGATCAGAGTAATGCACTAATGAACCGAAGCATGGCAGCAGCCTCTAGAAGTGGAAGAAGCACACTCATTCTCTCTTGGAGCCTCAAAAAGGAACCAGCCTTTCTGACACCTTAATTTTATTCCAATAAAATCATTTCAGATTTTTGACCTCCAGAATTATAAGAAAATAAATTTGCTTTGTTTATGCCACTACATCTGTAGTAATTTGTTACAGCAATGATAAGAAACAAATGCACCATCCAATAAGATGCTTAGCACATTGCAGATGTTCAACAAATAGTTAATTAATCAATTAATTATAAACACAACACAAATAATAAATAGATACAGTCCTTTAAAACATGTCGGTGCAAAAGGTCTTAGCCAGCTCACAAGAAAAAAATAGCAATTTCAGAGCTGTATTTTTTTCTCCAGGAAATAAAACACATTTTATAAGTCTGGAAGTTGAATTACAATTTGGTTTTATTTGCCCATCATTTAGAGGTCAGGCTGGATTCTATGTGGTGCTTTATAAAACAAGAAAAATAAATCATGAGAAATGAGAAGACACTAGTTCTTTGTTTTATTTTGTTTTAATGGTACCACAAATCCCTATGAAAATGTGACAATTGATTCTATGCTAGGTTTATAAAACACACCTCACTTCTAAGGAGCCAAAACTTACTAAAAAAAAAAAATACTGTCATCCGACCACATGACTCTTCACTCTTCTGATTCCTGATCTAAATATGTGTTCAGGGCATTTACACAAAAAATAATCACCTTGATAAGATGGCAATTTGGAAAGGGTTACACAGAACAGTTTCTGCTTTATAATTTATGAGATGTTCCTCATTCATCCATGTGGAAACTCAGGACCCTAAGTGCAAGTCATTGCCAATCTCTGACACTAGGCTTGACAGTGTTTCAAAGTAAAAATTAGAATGATGTTTCCACCACAGGAATTGGCCAGGTTTGTCTTTTTGTCCCTCATTTCCCCTCCTTTCTCTCTTTTTGGTGCTTGCTTTTTGCTGGAACCCCACAATCAACTGAACACCATGTACATATATGAAGTGACTACACACCTGTCATCTAACTCCTACCCAGCATTGCTGAGATGAGAAAGAAAAATTTGCCGTGCCATGCATGAGTCTGGGCAGGTCAGCTCTCAGGCATATGGTAAAAATGAAAAATACTTAAGGACAGAAGCTGTGTTTTGAATGTTGTTCTATTGTTCCCAGAATATCTAAACACTCTAGCATGTCCTTTCTTTAGCATTAAATCTATCAAATGACTGTCCAGGTGAACAGTGTCCTCCATCAGCTTAGGCCAGACCCACAAATTACACTTCTCCCATGATCCAGACAGAGTTCTTCTTCTTGCTAAATGTAACGATCCCTTGGAAAAATCCCTGGGCTGGGAATCCATAAATCCACATTCCATCCTGATCTGGTCATCAGTAAAGATGCTGTTAGCTATAAATAATGGAAAACCCAGCAGCAACTGGCTTAAACAATGAACACATTTATCACATGAAGAGTTTGGCAGTTAAAGGATTGCTAAGACATAAGTTTAACAGCATCATCACAGCTTGTGCTCTTTCTATCCGTGCTCTTCCAGCCTTGCTGTGTTCGCCTATGCATTAAGCTAGCTCCTCTAATGGCCACAAATTATCTGCTTCAGTTCCATGTGTCCAACAAATATGAAAACATTTTACCAAGGAAATGAGACTTTCTTCTTATGTTTGTGTTGTCATTGTTGTCTGTCTGTCTGTTAAGAGCAAAGATATTTTACTCAGAGACCCCTCCATATCTCTCCTTACACATTTTTGATCAGTCACATGGGTACCATTAAAATTATCACAGGAGAAAAGAATAAAAAGAGAGATAGAAAAGAAAAAGATGGCTAATAATTTGGCTGAAACTAACCAATATTTCCTCCTTAAATCATGTGTGATGGAGTTAACACTCAGGATCAACTTTTAAGTAGGAAAATATAGTGTTTATTATAATATGTCTTTGGCTAGTGGTATGAATTTACATAAAAGTCTTCTATAAAATAAAAGATATATATTATTATATCAATAATGTGTTATGTAATATTATTAATTCATACTATTGGGATGAACCCAATGGGGTCATTGTGTTCATCCAATTCAACAGATCTTTACAATGTATCTGCTAAAAATAGGTTACTGACCTAGATCAACAAAGACATTACAGATGACTAAAATGCAGTTGCTACTTTTAAGAGTTTTAAACACCTGTGGAAAATTTAAGTGCACACGCAGCTATAAGATAGGCTCATTATATAAAGGCACATGAGAAAGTTAAAATTTAATTTGACCTAAATTGAGAAGGACATATAATTCAGGTAATAGAAGGGGTTAATGAGTCAAGAAAGATTTGTAGAGGAAGTGGCATTTTAGACAGATCTGCAAGATTGGGTAAGATTCCATGGGTAGAGATCATGAGAGACAATTCCACATGGGAAGGAAAAGCCTAAGTGTGATGCGAAGTTCATGTATCTGCCTCTTGGCATTAGGTCATTATGTTCTTGGTAAAAATATCCTAATCATTTTCTGTGAAAGCACTTGTGCCATGCTCATGCTTTCAAATTCAGATGACTTTACACACACACACACACACACACACACACACACACACACACACACACCTTGCTCCAGGATTGTGGTCACAGGCATGTGATCTAGGCTTATTATTTTATGTTCTTGTTTACAATTGTTGGTTCAGTTTTAATCAGAACTAATCCCATTTTTTTTAATTATCGAAAAAATAGGCCTCTTTGCTACTGTATTTCAACATAAGAATTATAAAACTAAAAAGGTTATAGAAATTTTGCTACTGATTAGACCTGAGACTAAATCAACAGAGTTAAAAAATGGGGATACTGAAGCCTCATCCGAAGTCAGCCACCACTCATTTCTTTGATTATTTGAGTTAGAGAAACTGTTATTTTGACCAAGTCTTTTTATTAATTTTTGTATCTAAAAATCTGATTTTAGTTAGATTTTCAGTCACTTGTAACATAATGAATACAATTGATTGTTGAATAAATATATACATTTGGGAAAAAGCTGAGGTTTCAGAGAAAAAACAGGTCTGAGAATGGAAGATCCTCCAGAGAACAAAAAGTTCTCTGCAGTGGACATTTTTATCTAGTGTAAGCCTAGACTTTACATTCCCATTAAAAACAATTTTCAAGGAAACTCTTTTACAATTAAAGGTGGCTGAAAAATCATTTGCTACTACTTTTCCTGAAGGGAGGTGGAATTTAAGCTGTGCTGTTGAATCTAGAATGGTATTAGTGACTTGCTTGACCAAACATGTATGGAGAAATAATGGTCATGAGAGAGCTGATGCTAGGCCATTGGAAGCCTCAGGACTTCCACAACTAAGAAATCCAAATCTGAAACCCCCACGCTGAAGAACAAGTATATAGCATAAGTGCTTCGTTCAGGATTCCCATATGACCCCAGGCTGCCAGCCACACACACGCAGGTACAGCAAGAGTAAATGAAGCCCTCTTGGACCCTCAGGCTGACTCATTCTGCAGATGAATAAAATCCACTGATCTGCATTAATAGCACATGAACAGAACTATCACATAGCCAAGTCTTGCCCAATGTCTTGACCTACCACTGAGCTTTGGAGTAGTTTGTTACATAGTAACAGCTTATTGGAATAGAATTTGTTACATGGAAGTGGGATGCTGCAGAATATGGCCAGGAAGCAGACAAGCCAAAAAGGCTTGGGCAAAGTGATGACGAAGACTGGCAAGACAGGAAGAATAAGCTTCAGGTGCTTATTGAGATCTGCCTTGTGGAATTATCAGGACTAAATGAGACACCACCCATATATGTGCCTACTTAGCATGTTACCTGATACATAGTAGGTATTTAGTAAATATTAACTTGAATCAGGGATGGAAAGAGTATTCCTCAAGTCAGATTCTACTAAATTACTGCCAACATAGGCATCTATGTGGATTTCCATCACTCTTCCTCTTCTTTATGGGATTTAATTAAGGACTAATGTAAATGCCTCTGTGATTGATAAACCATAATAGTGAATCTTAGTAACTCACTGTTTTCTGTACTTAGAATGCCTGTTGCTGAGAAGTTTAAACAAACCACTAAATCTGTAGGAGAGGGAAAAAATTGAGAGCAAAGGCAGACCTTGCCTTTACAATATGCACAACTCCCTTTAGATGGGCAACTTTCCTTGGCACAGATTTGTGGCCTTCTGAAGATGGTTGATGGAATTTATGTGTTGCTATCTGGTTCTTTTTGATAAAACAAAGTGAATGTTGTCAGCGGAACTACGAGCTCTGAATAAGAACAGTCCAGTGAAAGACTAAAAATAGGCTTTCTTGGGTTAAATAACTTTAGGAATCAGTGCATATATTAGACTCCTTGAAGAGCCACAGTGAGCACAAACACTTTAAATGCAGAGACATCTTGCTATCTGCATTTTTAATTAACTTAGAATCTGAAAACTACTGATGCTGGAAAATTTTTCAGAAATAATATTAATACTGTGAGAAATTAGTACAAATGATAAGTAATGGCAAAACACCAACAATACACAGTAAACTTCAGATATTAGAGCAATCGTTCTATAATTGATTGTGAGAAATGGTTTCATTTCAACTGGGATTTCAGTAGAAAAAACACACTTAAAAAATAGAAAGATATCATTTGATTTGCTATCCTACGACTTTAGTTGTTATAGAAGCAGTGCCAGTTAGGGGTGGGAGGGAGCTGAGCATCATCTATTTAATTCATGGTGAGAAAACAAGCCAAGTAAAGGTCAGTTATTTGTTTGAGGTTCACAGCCTGAGTTCCTGAAAGAGTCTGAACTAGAAGTCAGAACCCCTGACTCCAACCAAGGGAGAGTTCCTGGAGCGATTAGGCTGTTTGAATTTAAATCCCAAACTCTGTGACCCCACAAATGGAACTCATTCTTTATGAGCCTCAGTTAGCTCATTTATAAATTGAGGATGATAATAGCATCTTGATCATGCTAATAGCACCTTTACTCAATGTCAGTCTTATAACAGGTACATTAATTAATGCTTATTATTTGATTAGCAAGCCTCATGTTTAATCACCACATGACATTTCAAAAAGCATTTTATCTTAGCAGTTTATTTTTCTGTGTTTTAAACAACTTATTACTCACGTTTCAGTCTGATGCCCCTTCTCTTTGCCACCAAGAAGAGTGAGTTGCATTTGGTGATATGATCTGGCAGACTGGAAGGGACTGGTTGAAGCCAGAAGCCCTCAGTTCCCATTTCAGCTCCACCCTTTATAAGCTCTATAATTTGGGTAAATGTTTAATGTTTTTGAGACCTAAATGTCTCATAAAAGAGAACCTAAAAGTTTTCCTCATTTATATGACACTACTTGTGAATGTGCCTAGCATGAAGAGCCTTTTTGGGGGTGTGCAGTCTAAACCATCACACAGTGCCACACGCTTAGAAGGTTCTCACACTTGCTTCGAAGCTCTACTGTCGCTGTCACCAAATTCCTGATGATTTTGAATAAAAGAGCTCTCATGTTAATTCTCTAGCACTTAAATTATGTAGCAGGTTCTGCTAGTACATTGCCTTACACATAGTAGGTGTTCAATACATATTATTATCCTAAATCAGATAGATTATGAGCACGTCCCAATTATCCTTTGGCAATGCAGACAATCCTTTGAGTGTTGATTATCGACATTCCCTTTATGAGATTTAAGACCCCTTTAAGAGCTTTTGTAATTTATTACAATGTTAGTGATTTTAGTGATTTAATCATTCTTCTAATTAGTTGGAGAGATTAGAGCAAGCTTTCCTGTTACTGTGAGATTTGATTTTTAACAAACTACTAAAATCCCAGGAGGTCAGTTGAGAATGGCAGCCAGGCCCTCCATTAATACAAACTCATCCTCTCGGGCAACGGCAGGGCCCTTTTGGTTGGCACGTAGTAATCCAGGGTCTGTTGAGGGTGTAGCTGGAATTTCTGTGTGCTTATTTGATGACTGCTTACTTGGCTATAAGTACCTATTAAGAATAGCAAAAATCCACTTATCCCAGCATTTCTCCAAAAGCGTATATTGTAAAGAACTCATCTCATAAACAAGCAAAGAAACCTTCTAAATAAAAAGTACATGCAGTCAAGTAATTTGGGGAAGATTTCCCTATATTAGTCCTTACGTGCAAAGTCCTCCTGCACATGAATGTATGAAAGACTGTGATATGAGCCATACATAACAAAACTTTGATTGAATGCATATTTAATTCTAGATTTTATTCAATTAAAAGCTATTAATGTGAGAAACATCCAAAATAATGGAGTAAAGATTGCCAAAAATCTGCCTGCAAGCCTCAGTTTCTTCACACAGGGTTCAGGAATTTCAAAGTAGCAACAACTGAACCTGCAGTGAAGACTAAGCCTAGAACCTGCTCTGTCATGGCAGACAAGCCAAAACACCACAGCACAGGAGAAAGTCTTGGGAATTCAAACCCCATCTTTTAATTAGATCTACTGCAAAAGATTGTGACCATTTTTATAATCTACTACAATCCCTTTTGCAGGTTTTTCGGCACTCTGCAACCATTATTTATTACTAATTGTTATTTTTATTCTCTTCCAAAGATTATCATATTTTTAAATTAAGAAAAAATGAAAACAGTAAACTATGTTTTTGTTGAGAGATATGTGCATGAGAAATGAAATAAACAGGCAGATGCCCCAAATGGCACACAATCATTTCCAGGCAATTTAAGAAATCCTCCGCAGGTGCTATTTTTAAAACTAACATGTTCTGTGGCAACAGACAGTGCTGCTCTGGGGATGTCTTCCAATAGTAGAGTATTTCCATCAGAAAAGGGATTTCAACCAGCATGAGTTTGTCCCCAGAAAAAGGTGTTCCAGGAGCTAGGAGGCCCTAAAGACACTGCTGTTACTGCTCTCTGTTTACTCTGTTAATGCATCCACAAGGAAGAAAATGCATACACATCACAATATATAACACTTGCATGGCACTTTGGAGCAACACTTTAGGACCATTTAACTGCACAAGTTTTATTGATGATGGCCTGGCTTCCGTGGTGTATTCCCTGACAGAAACTCCATAAGGAGCCACCATTTAGGAAGTAAATTGTATTCAGTTAGCCTCTAGTCAGGGAGGCTCCTACCACAGGTCTGAGAAGCCTAAAAATTCTGAAATTTATGTGACAGGGTGAGATGATCTGAAAGGAGAATAAAGGAAATGGCTTTTTAGTGTCTTTAAACCATCATAAAAGGTTCAGCTCATGGCCTCAGGATAAGAGATCCAGCCCTCATATTTCAGGTATTCCAAGGAGGATCATTTTTGCAGAATGCTTTACAGGGGATGGAAAAGATTTTCCTAGAAATCATGTAAAGAGTAGACAAATTAGGTTCATAAATTTAATGGAATTCTAAAGTATTATGGTCAGAATCAGCAAATGCTTATACATATTATATAGTTCAGCCTCTCCCTGATGCTTGAATCCTTGTTATAAGATCTGCATTGTATAATCATTTGGGGAGTGCCAAAATAATCCCAATGGTGTGGAACTCACTACTTTTATATTTGAAAAGTTCTAAACTTTTTCACTTATGAATGCATATAATTTTTTTTAAAAATTCCCACTATTTAGCAGTTACTGTGATAGCAAGGGAAACACAACAGTGATCAAGGGATGTGTAATTCCTACTCCAGAGAAGCAAGAATATATTGAGAGATAAAATTAAATCAGCAAAGATAACATAACATTGTTCATTATTGGGATCTGTACTCTCCTGCCTCAAATTACATTCACTGTTCTTGGTTAACATCCTTAACATCAAACTCAACGAGTCTGATTTTCTCCCATTGAGATTTTCCATAAGGAATTTGAGGACAACTCTCAAGTCCCATTTTCAAGCCAAAAATTTTTATTGATGTTCATTTGTTTATTCATTTGTCCATAAGTCAGTTTCTGATCTTCACTATGTACTGAGGCATAAATAGTTTTTTTTTTCTTTTTTTGACCCTCTTAGGGTCTCTGGCTGGGTCTGAAAATTAAGCTGAAAAACACAGAATACCAGAAAAGTATCTACATTTATGTAACATAAGTTTTATGTGCCTTGGGAGCCTTCATAAGGAAATGAAGACCTGGATAAATAGTTAGAGCTGAGTGTTTTTATGCCAGGTTTGATGAAGAGTGAGCAGTAATGGAGAGACATAGTAGGACAAAGTACAGGCTAAGTGTAATGAAGTGAAGAATCTTAACAAGGCCTGTTCTACAAATTCTTCTCTCTGTCTCTCCTTCTTGGAGACAAGTATGTCCCTTTGTTCTGGGTATACGGAGGACAATTATCACACTAGGGTTTATGACCTGCTTTGGGGGATAAGGTTGGATGGGGGATGGTCAAAGAAACCTACCTTTCCTGCTATTTTCTGAAACTCTTCAGCTTAAAATATTCAACATGACAAGGTGTTATATTTTGGGGTAGTGTATCCAGTCAGAATATGAGCTGTTTCCATCCTCAGTAGCTGTCCTGCCAACCATTCTTACGCACATCGTTCCATAGGTAGAACTTTCTTTATTCAGGTGTCTGTCCATTTCCTGATTGAAATACTGACCATAACACTATCCAAAAGATTTATTTACATCAGTGTTTCTTAACTGAGGGACAGTTATTCTCCTCAGGGGACATTTGGCTGTGTTGAGACACATTTTTGATTGTCACGGTTGTGGAGGAGAGATACTACTGACATCTAGTGTTTAGAAACCGATGTAATTTATTCTGTATGAGACCACCTCATTTTCCTGAGATTGTATTGCAGACATGAAGCCTACAATCACCAGGAAAGCCCTCTCAACAATGTCCTGATCAAGTCACCTGCCCACCTTTCAGTTGTTGGCTGAGTCTCAGGTTGGCTGTTCCAACCTAGATCTAGATGTCTTCATCTCCAATCTTTAGGAAACCAAAAATTACAATTCATTGTTTATTTCTTTTTTTTCCACCCAGGGTACTGTGCACCACAGAAATCTTTGAAAATACTCCCAGCGGGCAGGTAGAATATTCTGCCTTGATTCTCTTCTGTACCGCTCTGCTATCTTGATGTAGGCATCAATTGAATGACTTTTTTCATTCAGTTTAAGATCTTTCTGGCTCTTGGCATGAAGAGTGATTTCTGATTGAAACATTAGACATGTGGTTGTTACGAGAATATAAATCTTATTTTCATCTTCGTTTGAGCTGGCTTCCTCTGACAATGCTTCAGCAAGGGAAAAGCTGTGTACTGCTTCATTATTGCCAGGTGGGAGTAAAAGTCCACATCCTCTACTCTGCCTCCATTGGTGCCTGCATGTGATGAACACCTCATTACTTCCCTGCAGGCAGGAGAGGTCTGGCTTGCCCTAGCCTTTGCCAATACCACTGTCCCTGGGAGGAGTAAAAGAGCATTGTTGCTGCTCCACTTGTGGCCACCACTGACATGGTGTCTGCCTTGCTGCAGAGCAATATAAAGGTCATAGTAAGGGTCAAAGTCCTGCTTCTCCACTAGGCCTCCTTGACCCCATTAAACTTGGAGGAGAGGGTGCCTCATCATTTCCAAGTGGATGTAAATGTCAGGCTCCCCATGTGGTTTCACTCAAACTGTAAAAGTGAAGGGGTTTCTTATCGCACAAGAGGCATGGAATCCTCCACGCTATTCATCTTTCTCTGATACCCCACTGCTGTCAGGAGTGGGGAGCATCAACATAATCTAGTGAGAGGGGAAGTCTCGGCTCTCCCCTCAGCCTTTCCTGGCCTGGTCATGAAGCCACGTATTTTTTTGTGGTGTTTGGTTGCAGTAGAGTGCTTACTGACTAAAAGTGTGCCGTCTTGCTAGGCTTTTACTTTCATGGCCTTTTGGCTAGAGAAAGCAAAGTTACTTAGTCTGTATTCATTAGCATTTGTGGGTTGCCATTTTTTGTTTGTTTTTGCCTTTTTAGCTCTAAATATGTGATATATGAAGCAAAAAGACAATCTAGGAACTCACCACTGCATCATTGCTTAGATCTCATGGTATCTAACCAGTATTCCTCCTTACCACTTTTCAGACACTTCTTATGTTTGCTTCATATACAATTTCAAAGGATTTAGCTGTAGTTAGTGGGAAGAATAAGAACAGTATCTTTATTTCATCTTCCCAGAAACAGGAGTCTAAAATATTTTAGTGATAATAGTTTTCACATAAACATATGTGGATATGCTCTAATTAAAATTAAACAATTAAACAATTAAAATTTCAGCTATTTAAAAAAAAAACAGAATATTTTTTAAAAGTGCATCATTATTCCTTTTCTGAATATCCCCTCATTACCATTTCTTAACTCAGGGTTGGAGATAATTGAGTGGGAGATCAGAGGTCTTCTGGCTGACAATGAAAACCACACAGGGTATGCTAACAGGGAACATTTAATTGCTAACCAGTATCAGAGAACTGAAAGTGCCAAATGGCAAGAGTTTATATCATTAAGTGAGGAAAGCTGCTACCAACTCTGGGGGCTGGGGGAAAAGAAAATCAATTAGAATCACTAAAACTGAAAATCTTAGACAGACTCACAATTTATAAATATGAAGTGGAGATGCTGGTTGGCTGATACTAGTGTATTAGGGTTTGGAAGTGGGGCTCAGAGAAGCTATGATACGGACCTGTGGAGAACAGGCACTGGACTGCTGATGATGAGGCCCATCTTAGGAGCATTGGGGATAAAGTAAATTGTATTCTAGAGTAAACTGTTGCTACTAGGATGACCTCCCAGTACCATGATGAAAACCTTTGGCTGAGGTGATGCTCACAGCAACAGAAAGGAGTATGTCTCTACCCTTCTAGAGATACTGATTCCTTACAGTGACAGTTTTGGGCAGAGATCAATAGGAGCAGCTAGCAAAATAATACACAGTTTGCAGAGTTCCAGTCCCAACATCCTGATGAAGAGTATAGAAGGGTGAGTTGAAAGCTGAGAGCCACTAATTAAAGCAGCAGCCTTCTCAAAGAAGTCTCAATCTGACAATAAATCCTTGATATTCTTTCTTATATGATCTTGCTTTATTTTCTTCATAACTGTTCTTTGGTATCTGGATTGAATTTGTATGTATGGATGTTTACACACACACACACACCCACCCACACACACACACACACATACACATACAATGTGTTCATTATTTTATTTGTATGCAATCCTACACCACCTAGAATATATGCTCTATGAAGACAGAGCATATATCATTTACCAAGGCACTCCAAGCTGACACTAATCATCAGACAATATTGTTGAAGGCATGCTTGAGATGAACATATATGTGCATTAAAATTTACTTGTCTTAGAAATAGCTATCGGTCAAATCAGTTTAGGTATATTGCTCACTTTCAGAATTCACTCATACCTTAAGTAGTTCTATCTCATGTTCTAATTTATTTCTGACAATAATTATAAAGATATGTACTCAATAACTTTCAATTAATTAATGAATTAATGCTTTATCACTCAACATATTGTCTTTTCAATATGGAAATCTAGAGTTTAGATACCTGTGTTTCTGTGGAGTCCCCATCATTTTTCTGAAAACATACCCATACACATAAATAAACACACACACGCATGCGTGCACGCACAGATGGTAAGTAGAGGGAGAGGGCAGATAAGGTCATTTGTACCCCAGGTTATCCCTTATTCAGAGTTTTAGACTTTAGAAGAAATCCTCAATTTCCTGAGAAGTAGTACTATACTTTCATAAATGTACATACATCATCTTTGTTAAATAAAACTCTTTTAGAAAGAGCATTTGAAGTCCAGGAAACATATAAAGGACTAAAACAGTTTTAAAAGATCTTTTTGGAGGTAACTTTCATTTATAAACTGTATTTTAAATCTTTTTAGATTTACAGAAGAGTTTCACAGATAGTACAGAAAATTTTTATATAGCTTCCACCAGGCATCTCCTAATGTTAACATCATATAATACCACAGTACACTTATCAAAACTAAGAAATTCATATTGATACCATACTATTAACTTCAAACCATTTGAATTCCAAAAGTTTCTTTGCTGTATTTTTTTTAATTTTAAAATCCAATCTAGGATACTTCATTGCATTTAGTTATCATGTCTACTAATCTCCTTCAATCTTTAATTTTTAAGGCTTTCTTTTTTTTGTGACCTTACCATGTTTTCAGAGCAATAGGTGTTTTGTGGAGTCTTTCAATGTATTTTTGGCTGAATACATTACATGATTAGACTGGGGATACGGATAGTTCAGGAAAATAATACACAGAAGTGAAGGGGTTTACTCATTTTTATACAGGAAATGTATTTTGTTTTTTAAATAATATATAGTTTTGATATAAAACATTAATTTGTTTATATTAAATATGTAAAAATATACATTTTATGGTATTTATTTTATTGTTTAATATTGTTCCAGTTTTGGCAATTAGTTCTTCCTGGTTGACTTCTGTGTCCTTCTGGCATTACATTAGCATGATTGATTACTGGTGACATTAACTTTGATTGCTTGGATAGGTGGTGCCTAACCAGTCTCTTCAAAGTTTCTTCAGAGATTTACTCATAGTAATATTTCCCCCTTTTTGTACACTATTTGGTAGAAATAGGTCACTAAATCCAGCCTACACTCAAGGGAAGAGAATTAAGCTCCACTTTTAAGATAGAAATATCAAATAATTTATGGATATAAGTTAAAGCCACCACAATAGTTAATAAATATTTGATTAGGGATAATTTCATACTATACAAATATCCTGTTTATTTGTAAAGCTTTGCACTCCTCGCAGGATCTTGTCTGCAGTAGTTATTACTGAAATATTCTAATAGTAGTTTTCTATTTCCCTCATTTTTCTACATTTATTATTTGGAATCCATATATAAGGAAGATATATCTCTTCTTCACTATTTATTAAATTGTGTGTGTATGTGTATGTGTGTATTCATATTTATTTTATTTTATGTGTGCTATATTCCAATACTGCTGTTATTTATTTTGTTTATATTGCTGCAGCTTTGTCATTCTGACATATACTAATTCTTTCTTTTACCCAAAGTACCTATTTACTTTTTTGGTGTTACCAGATACTAGGGGAGTATCATATTTTTCTTTCCCAAGCCTCAGGGACTTAGATTATATTAGTGTAAACTGACTAAAATTTGAGTTTTTGTTTTATGCCTTTTGAACATGAAACAGAACTGTATTGATGAACTAAAGGAGAAATTATGTGTTGCATAAATATCTTTTAAGTCTGGTTAGAAAAGTTAACTATCAGTTATTTGCCTCTCTACAATCACTAGACTTTTTCTTTTTATACCCTCAAACATATTTCATAAGAAACACAAAATTTAACCAAGTAACCTTAACAAATTAAGTGCCTATTCTTTGACATGTAAAACAGATTGAGTTCTTGGGTTTCATTCTTGTTAAAATGTCAGCAATATTTTGCCTGCTGGGAGCACATATTTTCTTCCTGTTTTTCATTCTTTTTCAAAACATTATATTGTATATTTTATGAATCATAGGGGCCAGGGCTCTTAGGTAATGTTTTTTTAAATTATAAATTCTGGTTCTCATAATGACATTTTGTTAAGTGATTGTTGTACATGTAAGATTTTCAAGCATATCAAGAAAAAAATGCAAAGGGAGATACATTCTTGTAATAATTATTCTCTTGTATGTGACCTTCAGAAGCAGAAATAATATGAATTCATTGAAGGAGTAAGCTCAGTTCCCCCAACAGAGTATCAATTTTCCATTTAGTCTAAAGACATAGATAGTAATGAGATAATTATTAATTTTTACCTTGAAGATGTCCCCGATGACATGATGTAAATCTGCCCATGTTTCCATACACAAGGGGATACATTGTATACTCAGTTCACAGGCTCTCTTATTTTGTGTGGCATAGTCCACAATCTATTATTTTCCTTATCTTTCTCCTTCTCCCTCTCTCTCCCCAACCAAAGTTCCTCCAGTTTGAAAAATTCTTTAGTTAGCATCATGCAGACATACTTAATAAGCACACACATTCTCTAATAAAACTAGACTTCAGAGCAAAGACTATTACTGGGAATGAGAAGAGCCATTTTATGATGACATTTATAATGACAACTCACTAAAAAGACTGTGCAGATCTCTTCTCTCCTGTATTCTTCCCTATGAACTTGAACTGCTCCGGCCTCCCCTGACCCCCAGCTTTGTCTCTTTAGCCAAAAAAGACCACCTGGCAATTCCTTGGTTTTCCTTATTATGCCATAGCTTAGACATGCTCTCCAGGCAATAAGTCGTTAACCATAGTTAATTTGTTCATTTTCTTATTTTCAGGGACCACTGTCTTCAGCTGCCTGTGTCCAACGTGTTGAAACCTGTTTTATGTTTGTTTGTTTTTTTTTTCAGTTTATTGGGCTTTGTGGTTACTCATTGTTGGCTAGAAGTGGAAGTATCCTTATATATTTTTAAATGTATTGTCATTATAAGCTTACAATTCTGTGGCAACATCAGAAAATATTGGATTAGAAAATAATATAATACAGAGTAAAATTAAAACACAAAGAAAAAGTCATTAGTTTATTAGGTGAGGAAAAGAAGAGAGGATATTTGATTCTGGTTTTGAGGTTGCAGTATTGATTTTTAGGAAAAGAAGTGTGAGTGAAGCATTTAAAAGACAATAGTGCATTTGGAAGCAGGACACTTTAAATGGACGTGGAACTCTGAAGGGCCAGTGGGGAAAGGCTAGCACATAAGAGAGAGTCAACAGGTCATGAGAAGCCTGATATGCAATGTAACTAAGATTAATCTTTATATGCTGAGATTTAGGAAACCTGAGATTGGGGCTTTTAAACAGGAGTGACACAATATTTAATTTGCATTAGTAAAATTATAGTGGTGACAGTAGGGACAAGATTGGAGTCAATAGCTTTATGGATCTTGCACGGATTGAGTGGAGAAAAAAATTTATGGGAGACTTTCATGGTTGACAAAGCATCGACAGCTTGGGAAATAATACAGAGTGCAAAGGCAAAAATTATTGGTTACAATGAGATGTAAGATTTGAGAAAGAGATAATGGGAAAAAGCTCATCAGTGCTTGGATGGCAGGAAAATTGTGATGCCATTTACCTGGTGTGCTGAATACTAAAAGAGAAGATTGTTTGAGGAGGAGAAATTCCAGGTAGGATTGGTTGATTCAAAAAGCTAATGGACTTTCTGCTGAAGATGAGCAGGAGAGTATTAGAAATACCAAGTAGAGATGACCTTTTAAGACCAAAACTAGTCATTTTCTTCTTGTAGCAGTGGTATATACTTCGCAGCAGAGGCAACACATGGAGAGGGCAGGTGGTGGGTGTTGCTGGTTACATGGAATTGGGAAGGATCACAGGGAAGTAAGTTAGAAGGAGGAGAACAGGGACACAGTGGAGAGAGGAGACGAAATGACAGGTAAATGAGGAAATTATATTTTTCACAAATTTTTTCTGAACTCTTGGGTTTTGAAGGCTGTAAAACAGTTTTAATAAGTGCCCTGTTCTCACCAGCAGATCTCCTCTAATTGGATTCTCACTTTCTCTGGAACCTTAAATTTCAGATTAATGGGATTTTATAGAACAGAGCAATAAATTTTGGGTAACTGTTTAATTACCCCAAGGGAGAGATAGCTCCATGATGAGCTGTGCCATTGCTCATAATGGCTCCATATTGGCTACAATAAGCAGCATAGAGGATGGATGAGAATCTCTACCATAATGTTTGTTCAGCAATCAGCTATAGCTCAGTGGTTAGCATTAAAACCTCATAAAAATCAAATCAACTGACAATTAGTATATGTCACTATCAATGGCACCTCTACCTCAGATCTTTATTGAGCTAAGCTATTTGGAGCGAGGCCAGCAAACAATGCCAGAACATAATCTCTTGAGGGGAATCAAGCATGTCCTCATGTGAAACCAGCAGCTCGTAAAGTAAAAGAATGATTGAAGAAAATTAGTTATTATAAATGGTATGAAAGACTGAAGGGGGCAGATTTCTTGCCTCTCAGCCACAACTGGGACATCAGTCATCTTGTAGCTTTCCCTAAAAGCTTGAGAAGCAGCAATGACACCTATTCAACCATTAACATGATCTATTTTCTAATTCCAGCTTTAATCTGGGGACTTTCTCCACAGTAGACAAATCAGAGCAGTTCTATCTACCCCTTTTAGCCATTTTGGTTGGTTGGTGAGCTGGGAGTGGAATGAGAAGGGCATATTGCTTCTGAACTAGGCCATAGTCAAAGGCCTAAAGAATAGAAAAACATAAACCTCTTCTTTTCTTCCCCCCTCTCTCTCCTTCTCTCTCACTTTCTCTCTCCCTCCCTCTCATTTCCCCACTCCCTCCCTCCCTCTCCTCCCTCTCCTCCCTCTCCTACTTCCCTCCCTCCTCTCCTCTCCTCTCCTCTCCTCTCCTCTCCTCTCCTCTCCTCTCCTCTCCTCTCCTCTCCTCTCCTCTCCTCTCCTCTCCTCTGTCTCTCTCTTTCTCTCTCTCTCCACTCTCCTTCTTCCCTTCTTTATTTTATTCTAAAAATACTGTATCAAAAGGGACTGAAATAAAATCTGCACATTTTAAGTAGTGGCATATAAGCATTTTTGAATTTTCTCATCATGAGTATAATGAAAAAAAATGATGAGGTTTGTAATTCCCAATAATGTAATGTATTGTGTTTGTCTCAGTCCATCTAGGAGCAAGCAGCTGCAGGGTAGGCAAAAATAATATAATGTTTTACATGCATCCTATTATCTACATGACAAAATAAAATTAGAGCAAGAGACAAGTGGTAAAATTTAGTGATAGGAGATTTAAAATGGAATTAAAAGTAAGAGGCAGTTGATTTTGAGCAAGTGCTTTCAACCAACCAGCAACCTACACATCAAAGTCAGCTAAAACCACAGGCTTCCAAGTAGCACTCCTCAATGGCAAGTATAGGAGAATAGTATAGAAAGAACAAGTAAACACCCACCAGCCTCTTTAACTACACAAAGATTGGTGACAAATGCATTATAAATATGTATCCTGGACAGAGATCAATAGCTGCCTCAAGTATGGAGCAGAGAAAGATAATGACCAAATTTCTTAGGCACAGTTCTATCCACCAAGGGTAATACTCTTTAACAGTGTGATGCTCTTTTCTAATTGAGATATTAATTACCATTAAAATGTTTCTCTGTGCACATTTCTGCTTCAACTTCATATATCTTATTATTTCATACTGAGACTTCCTTTAAGTTCTGTTTTTACAATTAATTGAGTATAAGAAAAATGAGTTACTTTTCATAATTTTAAGTGTAAGCAGACCCCTACTTCGTTAATTTGTTTACTATTTCTTTTCCCTCTAGTTTAACTCTTTACTGAATGTTCTTGACTATAAGCTTAAATATTTTGTGATGTCAAAATATGGAAGGACTGAATTATTTGTCATTGAATAGAAGTTGGTAAAGGTTACTGCTATTGTTTTATTTTAGAGTGCAAAAGCAGAGCATATCTCATGGAAAACAGCTTGCATGTCTTATACCTTTATTAAGTAAATGCTCAAGTAGCATTTTTAGCACTCCGGGCAATTTATATTCTCAAGCACAACTGGCTGCCTTTTTTTCATATATCTTCATAATAAAGCGTTCAACGGTATTGCTGGCTGGTTTTCTTGGAAACTTAATCAGTGTATTTATTATTTTGGGGAGAGTCATCATTTCCTTGTTTTGCTTTCTAGAAATGCATTTTAAGGGAGAGGAGAAAAGTAAATCTCTCTGGTTGAATGTTAGCAATAGTCAAAGTAAAGAAGGTCACTAAGGTATGGATGAGCAAAGGGACTCATTACTGAGGATCCCGTGTTATGGATTTTGGCTCATGTACCTGGAAGAACCAAGCGGCACTCAGCGAACTAAGAATCAAAGGAGGTTTATTTACACAGGTGGGCTCAGAGGAGTCACTCTCCAGAGTCTGAGCCCTGAACAAAGGCAGGCAGGTAGATTTATACATTGATTACTTCTGCATACTTGGTGTTCTTTTGTTCAGTATGTGCGGGAAAGGGTAGGGTTTCAGAGAGAGGAGGCTGGAAAAATTCCCATATCACCTGTAGACTGGCCTTTCACCAGTCTTTCCTCCTGCACTGTTGGCACATCTTGTGTGAAAAAAAAGTATATCATCTGCTTTCATTCCATTGGGGAAATATTGTCTGAGTGGAGTAACGATAATTTAATTCTGGCTTTCATGCATGAACAAGGAACTTGTGTCATCAGACAGTGAGTCTGTACGAAGGCAATTCCCCCTTCCCCACTGAGTCTACCACCAACTGATTCTTCACAAAACTATATCTAAATGCTCCTGAAATACAGAAACCTCAGAAAGTCAACCTCCTTTCTGTCTACGGAAAGTTTCAATGTCCTATAGAAAGCATTTATATTTCTGTTTTCTGACATTCTCATTTTATAAGTGAATGTCATAGAAAGCAAGAGAAAAAATGAAGATGGACCATTGTGTTTGTTCATTCCATTTTTCGTCTCCTTTTATCCTGGTGACACAGCCTTCATCAAACTAGAGCCCAGGCTGTAACTTAGCTTCCCTGCTTCCATCGTCTTCATGAATATTTCAGCATTTGCACTTCTGCTTAATGTCCTCAGATGGATAACACTGTCCTTTGATAGATACCGACTAGGGTCTTCTGCTACTGACATGTTTATTCTCCCTTCTAATTTTCTGTTATATATAATGTTTATTTTGCTGCTCATAGCCTTATAGTATACTCATTTTTCAAAAATCCATCTTCTAAGATCATATTTTCAGGGTAACAACATTAACCCAGAGGGATTATTTGATTGGTGAAAACAGTGTGCTGTTTCAAATGCTGCAGCCTGCTCAGGTCAGTCTGATGCTAACTTGCTTTCTCTCATGTAGGACCTCTCTATGAGTTAACTATGACCTGAGAAAGAACTCAGAGAAGGTGGGCCAGTATTTAGAACTATAAAGAAAGAAGAAAGAATAAAGGAAGGAGAGAGAGAGAGAGGCAGAGAGAGACAGGGAGTGATACTTGGATGAAGGGAGAGAGGGAGGGAGGGAGAGAGAGAACACCACCTAGTGAAAAGGACTGCCTGCAGGACAATCTTAAAACCCTCATTTTGCCAAGCCACTCTTTCATTTTAATCACAACTCTCAAGTTAAGAAAGCAAGATGAATACCTAAAAATAAATCCAAACGCAGTTTACATATGATTTCTCTGAAATCTAATTCTGTGAAAAGACAATGAACGGTACTAATAGAAAATATAAAGATAAATACAAGATAGCAATGACAACAATATATTGTTTAGACAACCCATATACTTTGAAAAACAAGTAGAGTCACTAAAAGGAACAGTTTTAGAAGATGTAAGACCAGAAGAAATGCCTGTAGAGAAAACCCTATGGGCACAAGTGCCATTGTCAATAGGTAAATCGAGTGAGCTAGTATTTACATTTCACAAGAGTCATATTTCACTTTTTATATTATTCTTTACTAATGATGAGATGATAGAGAAGTAAACAAAGACAGAAACTAAGGAGACAGAGAAAAGCACAATGGGCAAATGGGAAGAGGCTGGAAGCTGTGTACAGAGGTATATGTGTTGACCAAGATGACCATAGAGGCCCTTCCGCTTGACCACATTTTGAACAGATTCCTCTCACCCCTATGATCCTGATTTCTCGTGTCTTAGAGCATTTCTTTTTGAAAAATTGTAACATTAAATTCTTTCTCTACCTCTTTGAAATGTAAAGCTTTTTAAAAGTCTTTCTCTAGTTCTACAATCCAGGAAATCTTTCTCAAGGACCTGGAAACCATACCTTTGAAATATCTCCATCAAGGAAGATAGAGCCCCTATCTCCCACTTTCTGTGGGAGGATAGGAGACTAACTTCCTGGGATGGGGTGGGGGGAATGGGCAGGGGTGGTGCCTTGCCCCAAGTCAAGCTACCTCTTGTCCTGAAAATTTGAGGAAGTATACTTTTCCTTTGGGTAAAGCCAAATAGCAAACACAGATGACCTATAATCTCCCCACCCCAGCTCTTAAAAACACTTTTTGTTTGTTTGTTTGTTTCAGTGTATTTGAGAGTTCCGACTCAGTTCTGGCCTATTTTTTCTATTGCAATAGCCTTGATTAAAATCTTCCTTGCTTGTTTAATGTTGCCCGGTGCAATTTTTGCTTTGACATATACAATAAAGATAACCACACATGCCTTCCTTCTTTCTATTTTTATCTTGATGCAATGCAATAGAGAATGCGAGAATTTTGAATAAATATGTAACTCGCAGGGATCCCTGCTGTGTAATATGCCAGCTGTATAGCCTTAGGCAATTTATTTAATGTCTTTGAGCCTCCCCCTCTTAATTTATGAAATGAACTATTTTACAGTGTTATTATGAGAATAAGTGTAAACTTCCTGGCAGGAAACAATCGATAAACAGATCCTGGCCCCTTATCCAATCAGCAGCTGTGTCTGTCATGTGCCCCAGGGCACATATGCGCAATGTAATTCTTCATAAGTATCTTTCTGGTGTTGGTGATGCCAGAAAGACATATGTTGACAATGAAGATTTATTGAAAAAATATATATATACATTTTTCAGGGAAAGTTACCTTTTCTGGAATTAGAATAGATATAGTGTTAACATGAACTATCTGAAGTGGACATTGCTTTATTATCTGAATATCATGTAGAAGTCATACGCTTGTGATCAAACACACACGTGTTCCAAATAAAAAATAGGCCTTATGTCTGTTGTTTTGTTTATGCTGTATTTTGCTTTACTCACAGATATTTACATACATACACATATATGCATACACATGTGCATGTATACATATACATGCATATATACTCATTCACATATGTATTCATATATATGTGAGTGATATAAAAACCAAAGTAAATTAGTTATAAAAATGGCCCCAAAAGCTTGCATACTGATTTTGTATAAATAGTTCCAAATCTGATGAGTATATTGCAGCATCCCAATTTTACTCAGTAAGAAATGTAAACAGTTAAACAATATCATTTCTACGGTTCTATATTTCTTATTTAAAGCAAATTGTTTTCCTACGTATGTTTTATTCCAGCTATTGTAAAAGAAACCACTATTTCTAGGACACCAAACTATGGCTTGGTGTTTCACTAGGAATATGTTGGAGGGTTGGTGGAGTGAGCCTGGTTGTTACATTCTTTTTCAGGGAGTTGAGATCAGTTCATTCATGTGTTGAAAATTTTGTGTATTAAGAGCAGAACCCCTTCTGTGAGCTCCTAACAATTGCTATGCTTATAGTTATTATGTAGTCTTTCCCTTGTATGAAGCCTTGATTTTATTACCAGGTATGTAATTAGGAGCTATGGTGTCTTTGGGAACAGGAGAGGTTCTGTGTCTATCTGAAGCATTAGCTGGAAGTTTTCTGGGAACCCTCAAACAATGTACCTGCATAACCACCATGCTTGTGATTTACCTGTGAGGTAGGTAGTGATGTGTATATACTGTGGCCACAGAATATCTGGGTTCTGAGAACAGGTGACTCCATGTTGCACTTTATAGCCTTAATAGCACCCTGAAGGTAAGAAGGGGTGCCTGAAAATAGACGAAGAAAATCTCTAATGCATTTGAAGTCAGTGGTATTTATTTATCTAATGATTAGTCTGATTTGTAACTTTCTATGCATGCCCTGAAGATTAACTAGTTTTAAAGAAGCTACTGAAAACATCCACCTTCTTTCTTTCTTTATATTTTTACTGTCATTTTTCTGGGATTTAATTTTGGTTGTAGTCCCAGGAGCGACAGTATATATTTACATGTGACTAAATTTTTAATGTGGCTGTCATGAACTGCACCCACACAAAGGTATCACAGTGGTGTGGCAGATATTGTCCCCAGTGAATTACTCCCACTACCTTTCCTGGTATTTAGTTTTTCTCTGGTAGAGAACTAAAGTTATACAGCACAAAAGTAATAAGCTAAATAAATGTTAATTGCAATGGCAGAGAAAAACCCTCAGTAAAAATGTGTTTGCAAGATCCCACCCAAGGCATCTTATAATATTTCTTAATAGTTCTTGGCACTTTATGTCTTTTCCCCTTCCCCTTCTCTTTCTCTTCCTCTTTCTGCTCCTCTTTTCCCCACTTCTTCCTTCTACTTTGCCATACTGGTAAAATATATGTATCATATAACATTCAGCATATGGTAGGCTAAGTATTTTACTGGCATTATCTCACTTACTTCCCAGAAAAATTCCTATGATGTAGGCATTCTCACTATAGCCATTATATAAATGAACACTAAATAGCTCTGCAACTTGGAAAGGGCTAAAAAGTTTGCAAAGACTGGAGATGGAGTTGTCTGTCCAGATCTAGAGCTTGGGTCTTTAACCATTATGCTCCACACTCCCTCATCTAAGAGCATGTCTGAACTCTGATGCAGAGGTTTTGATACATGCTGAAGTGATTAATTAGCTTCATGTTTTGTCCTTGAGTTTAGCAGCATTTGTATACAGAGAATAAGACTAGCTTATTAATGCACAGAAGAAATTTTCCTAAAGAAAAGTAACAAATCAGTGTCAACATTGGGAGGAAAATCTGGGGAGCTAATGGCTTATCTGTTTTAAGAAGCAGAAAAAAAGAGAAAAGTGATTGTTTTTGGAAGGCTTGATGGGAAATGGGGAAGGGTTAAGCAAGAGACCAATGATGCCTTTGCTATTATTGTTAATAAATCTTTTACTGCATTTAAAAATTGCTAATTACATAAAGTATATGGGGAGAAAATGCCAAGGAATTCAAAATCAGCTAGAAGGTACTGGAACTTCTCCCAATCTTCATTCAGTAGCTGGAATTGGATCACCTCCTATTTTTAATAATGAGAAAGCAGAACAAAATACGTAAAATGACTGTTTTTAGATACTGACCAACAGGCAGTGCAAAGCTATGATATCTGCTAGGAAGGAAACTAATAATTTCAGTCCTACAATTGTCTTGGCTGAAAATTTTTTGCAGATCATAGTTTGAGGCATCCAGGGAGTAACGCAATAGAACTTGGCAGGTTTGCTGAGTTGAACTCTGAGATAGCGTTTAGAATTTAGGGTGATTGAGGCAAGTGCAATTTGAGTTGCTGAGTGCTAGAGAGATTTCTTCCTAGAGGAAGAATGTCAGAAATCTATATTCAAGTCCCTTTGATCTTTGGATTAAATACTAAGAAACCTATACAAATTCCATGATACTGAGCAAAGAATTATCAGAGAGTTGTATGCTGAACAGTTCTTAGAGTTCACACAGGAGTCGAAGCATTCAGAGTGAGGAATCATTGCTAAATATCTAGCACATTTGATAGATGCCCAAGAAGTGTCTGTAGTGTTGAGCTAGTATAAAATAAAGACTACTCTAAACTTACCATAACAACACTTAAAAATTAACCTTGAAAGTCTAAAGTTGTTCCATAAGTAAATTAATTGTCTTCTAGATCAAAGTCTACTAACTGTTAACATAGATAGAAAGTCAAACACACACACAAAAAAACTTAAGAAAAATCACAATATACTACAGCCAATAAAAAATGACTGGATATAAGAAATCAAAACTGTTATCCACAAATAGAAAAATGTCATTAGAAACCTAATGAGAATGAGAGATAGATTGGTATTTGCAGAGAAAGGCTTTACCATATCTATTATAGATATACTCAAGGAATTAAGGAGAAAACAAATAGAATGAGGAGAAAAATGGAAGATTTGAAAAGTATCCTGATAAAATTTTTGAAAATAAAGGTATCTCAACATTAAAAAAATAAATCACCAGCACATCAGCATATTAGACACAATAGAAAAAAAATAAACCCGACTTTAAAGTTACAAAAACTATACAAGTGGAAGCAATTAGGAAGCATTGGGATTAAAAACAACCAAAGAATTCATGATAGCAGTAGATGTTCTACATATATATAATTGGAGTCAAAGAAGGAAAGGAGAAAAGGAGGGCAATGAGAGAGTAAAAAATGGTAAACAGTTTTCAAATTTAATGAAAAAACACTAATTTACATAACCAAGAAACTAAAATAGCCTAAAAAATCAATCATAAAGGGCATGTCATAATAAAACTGAAAAAATAGATAAAGATGAAAACTTAAAAGAAGTATGAGGGGCTATAAAAACATTATAGAGTTTTAAAAATAAAAATTACATCTGGGTGAAATCAATGAGAATACAGGGAAGACTTTGAAAATACTTTTCTCCCTGAAGTAATGAGAACAGTGGCAATATATATATATATATATATATATATATATTTAGAATTCTGGAAATTAAGTAAAGGCCTAAAACAATCTGAGAAACACTATTAGAAAAAATGGCTAAACTTTGGCAATGACAGGAAACTTTATTGCATTTTACTTGCTCTATTTTCATCTCTCTCTCTCTAGTTTTGTGATAGCCTTGAAAATCAACAACCCTGTAATCACAGTGCAAGAGCTCAGCAGCCCTGGAAGGAGGAAAACAGGGTTGGGGGCCTCCAAAACCCCATTCCTAAAGAACCCTATTTGACCTGTCTGGAATTTCCCTAGTACATTACACTCACTTGTCTTTGACCTAACTGAGAGTTCAGTCTATGTAAACACACTTTCTCCCAGGGGTATTTGTAAAATAAATAAATAACTAAAAAACAAAAAAAAAATATTCGCTGTTTAATATCACAACTTCTCAAGGTGAAAGTGTTGAGGAACAGAATAAGCTCCCACCAAAAAAAAGTAATTATAAAGTAAAATGCTGATGAAAAAATATTTGAATAAATAGTATTCATGGGGGGCATTTAGAAATATCTGACATATTCTTGGAAATATAGAAAACCATCTATATAAACAGGGGTATTGTCATGTCAATGGCTATGCACATGTACAGAAAAAGACCTGAGAAGACATTCTACTCTCGCCTCTGGTTGACCTTGATACTGTGCAATCAAGAAGTTGAGGCTAAGGCAGAATTGAAAATTCCTTGCCTAACCTTGGAAGAAATACACCAAACACATAAAGAGACCCTTGGCAAAGCCTAGTAGGTTACTGCAATTTTTGATACTCTACTTTCAATAGTGTCTAGAACAAAGAGACAGAAGATCAATTAGATAAAAGAAGACTGGGCCAACACTATTGACCAACTGAACCTAACAGACATCTACAGAAAACTCTACCCACCAACAGCAGGATTCTTCAGGATAAACCATACATTTGGTTGTAAAACAAATATCAATACCTTTGAAAAGAATGAAATCATGCAAAGTATGGACTGAAAGTGGGAATTAGTAATAAGAAAATTTGAGAAATTCATAAATGTGTGGAAGTCAAACATGTTCCTAAGTAACCAATGACAAAAAATAAAACAAAAGAGAAATCAGAAAATACTTTGAGGTAAATGGAAATAAAGTTACAACATACCAAAACTTATTGTATACAGCAAAAGCAGTACATAGAAGAAAATTTATAACCTGTAAATTTATATATTAAAAAAAAAAGAAAATACTCAAAATCAATAGCATTACCTAATATCTTAAACTATAGAATAGCAAATAGAAGAAAGGCAATAATAAAAATGAGAGTGAAAGTAAATAAAACAGAGAGTAGAAAAACATACAGAAAATTAGTGAAACCAGAAGTTTTCTCTTTGAAAAGATGAAAATAATTGATAAACCTTCAGCTAGAATGAGGAAGAAAAAAAAGAGAAAACAAATTACTTAAATCATAAATGAAAGAGAAAGCATTGCTACCAATCTTATAGAAAAAAAAGGATTATAAGGGAAATTGTCAACCATTGGATGCTAGCAAGTTAGATAAACTAGTAAGAAGGTGAAAATAAAAAACACACCCATATACACAATATACCCAAACTGTAGGACTTATATATTATAATTTATAAAGCTTTATTAAAAGGAATTAAAGACCTAAATTAATGGAAAGACAGCAAATGTTTATTGATTAGAAGACTTAATGGTTAAGTCTTCTAATTGTTAAGATGTTTAAAATTATTAGTCATAGTGGGATGCAAATCAAAACCACAAGATACCACTTCACACCCATCATCATACCCCAACCAAAAAGATACATGAGAAGTAAAGATTTTGAAAGTTAGAACACTCATTTATTGCTGATCACAATATAAAATAGTAAAGCCATTTGGAAAACAGTTTGGCAGTTTCTCGAAAAAGTTAAATATATTTATATGACCCAATAATTCCACTCCTAAGTATATACTCCCCAAATAAAAACATATGCCAATACAAAAACCTATACATGAACATTCATCACAGTCTTGTTTTAATAGCTAAAAATTGAACTCTCGCAAATATGCACCCCTATATTAAATGGTAACCTAAGTACTCTAACCATACAATGGAATAATGTTGAGCCATAAAAAGGAATGAACCTTGAAATGGATGAACCTTGAAAACGTCATTCTTACCCAAAGAAGCCATATGCAAAAGGCAATATATCATACAATTTTATTTATATGAAATTCCAGAATCAATAAATCCATAGAGACAGAAAATAGAATTGTGGTTGATAGGAGCTGGAGGAGGGAGAATAGAAAGTGACTGGTAGTGGGTATGGGTTTCTTTTTGAGAATATTTTTGTTTTCATGGATATTTTCTATATCTTGGTTTGTTTGGAGCTATAATAGGTTCTCATTTTTTTGACAGTTACCTACGCAAGAAGTGTTTCCTCCATAGTATATGAACTATTATGCATTTTGGGAAATATCTGTTACAACAAATAGCCTATCTTAGCCATTACAGCCCTGACCTATTCAGGGACTCTTAGATTGCCCAGAGAGTGTACATAAAGTATACATATATTGATCAGCAATAAATAAATGTGTACTAAATACTATGCATTTTTTCCATTAAGTGCACTTAACATTATTTTTACCTGTTTCCCTTTCTCTTGTTTTTACCTGTTTTACCCTAACCATGACTTGAATTTATTTAAAATTTTCATATCAATCTAATTCTGGATTAATTGAAAGTGGACTGAATTTGTATAATAAGAATCACTCTGTCTCTGTAGCAGCATGTTCTCTTCACCCACCCGAACTGGACCCATTCATTTAGCCAAGCTCGAGTGATACTTTCTCTAAAAAACAAAACAAAACAAACACCAATAAAACCAACATAAAATGACTCCCTATATTCTCTGACACACAGGGTTCTTTGTCTCCTCTAAAACTTAGTGTTGAGAGTTTGAGTATTATCTTTTACACACTCAACAGTTGTTGCCATCTCATTAAGGCACCTCACCTACTATTTTCAAAAAACTATAGATGTGACTGTGGCATGGTCCCCTGAATTCAAGCAGGTTACGTTCCAAGTCAGAAGCATGTCTCTACAAAGTCACTATTCTAGTTCCTAAATGCCATGAATAATGCTGTGACAGTTAAGTTTGTGTCAACATAGCTAGGCTATGCTGACCAGTTGTTTGATCCAGAGTAGATATTGCTGTGAAGGTATTTTTTATAAGTATAAAAATTGAAATATCATTTAAATCAGTAGACTCTGAGTTAAACATATGCTGCATAATGTGGATAGGTCTCATCCAATCAGTTAAGGCCCTAAGAAAAAAGACTGAAGGCCCCTAATGAAGGATTCTCCTCCAGGCTGACTGAACTCAAAACTACAATTTGAAATTTAAGCCTCCTGACCTGTCCTCAGGATTTCAGACCTGCCAGCCTTCACAACTGAGCAAGTGAACCAGTTCCTTCTTACACCTTACACACACACACACACACACACACACCTTACTGGCTGTGTTCTGTACTGAGACATTAGTGAAAGCTTCAGAAATTGAAGTGAAAAGAGGCAAAAATTGGGTCGAGGCTCAATTACAGTTTTAGGTATTTAAATTCTTATTATGTACCAGTCACTGTTCTCAGTGCTGCAAGTATGATATTTAATTTAATCCTCATAACTATCCTATGAGCTATAAAATAATTTGCAGGTGATGAAACTAAGACATAAAAATTAACATAATTTATCCAACATAGCTTGGTGGCTGAGCAATAATTTTAATACAGGCCTTTTGATTTCAAGACTCTTTAATACTAAGTTCTCAAGACTCCATTTTGAAGGACAGTTACCAAGTGCAGCAGAAAAGGAAGGGTTTGGCAAATAGAAGAGTAGGCATGAAAAGACTAGCTCATAGAGACAGAATGGGGAGGAGTTTTCTGGGCCCAGAGTGAATGACAAGCAAGAGATATGAAGCAGGCGAGAATGGTGTTGGCTAAGAAATGTGGAAGCGGAATTAGAATGGTATTCAGTGTTATAATGAAAAACCTATTATAGTTTCATAACAGCCCTGTGTGGTAGATGCTATCTGAATCTTCATTTCATAAATGAAGAAGGCAAGATCCTGAAGAGAGAGACAACTTGAATGAGATTGTACTTGGAGAATGATAGAGCCACGATTTAAACTAAGGCAGTCTGACAGTAGTGCTATGCAATGCCTACAATGACTGAGCAAAGCAACTCCAGCCACAGAGCTCAAGGAGACAACATCAAAGTCAGAGATACTGAAAAGCTATCATCATAATCTAGATAAATGAAAATGAAGATTTAAATAACTACTCTGAAGATGGAAAGAAATTATACTTCACAAGAGGCAGGAATTATGTCTTCAACTATACTTTCCACCTGTCCATCACATAATTGTTTGGTTTCATAAACCACAACCTGCCAACATCTCAGTGAGACTGCCTTCTTTATCTTTAAATCTGTTGCTAAAGAATTTCTCTTCTCAGGAAGATCATTTCTTCTTAGTGTCATATTTAGTTACCCTGCTGGATATCTCCACTATAAATAAAATGGATTATTCTATTTTTGAGCTGACAAGATAAATTATATTCTTCTTTATAAAAATATTTAGAAATTATGAACTAATTTATGCTGAAGAATTTACCCCACTAAGGTTCTCTCCACTACCCACAAAATATAATATCCTGGCCTTTCCTCGAGTGTTGGCAAGAAATTCCTCGTTTATAGAGGGCTAAGGGTATAACCAGACCTGCCCAGGAATAACTTTGTGCTGAGAGTGTTCTATTGGTATTATGACTTCATTTGAAGCTGCAATGTAATATGTATATACCAATTTTCAATTTCTCTAGGAACATTATTTGATGTCCAAGCTTTGTGTAACTGTCAAAATTATTCATGACTAAGGAACCAAGTTACAGTGTCCTGCTCAGCATATTCAAATCATAAGACTAAAGGAGAATAGGGCTACCTCTTTTTTACATATATTTTTACTCATATCCATTGCTATTCTTCATTCTCACTGAAAAATAATTCTTTTGTTTATGTTATTGCAGAGTTTATGCCGCCAGCATTCATGTAACATCACATGTAGAAATGCTACATTCCAGAATTTGACATTTTCAATGATGGAGAATTACTATGTTTTGTAATTGGAAATATACCACTACTAAAAATGGAATGCGATACTTTGCAGAAACATGGTGGAGTGAGAGACATTTCCAAATCTCTCCTTTTGAAACAACAATAAAATGAGCATCTAAAGCTCAACAAAAAATTCCCAAACTGCACACCAGCATGTCTGAGCATGGGATCTGTGCATAAGAGCTACCACAGGTCAGAATCCTGGGTGTCCGTCGGTGGACTGGGACAAACAAGGAAGCTTCTTTTTGCATCCTCGGGAGCTCCCTGCAGGAAAAGGGGGAGGGGTGAAGGTGTGGGGACTTCCCTGAGCAGTTCTGCCTGGAACTACAGCGGGTGTCAGGGCCCAGTCATCAGGGCAGAAGACAGAAGTGGGACAGGACCACAGAGAAATAACAGTTGATTTTTACCAGTCACTGTTGCAAAACTGAGGCTGAGCCACAGCCTGCAATTCCCAACCCAGAGGGCCCCTTCTCCCATACTCTCCCAGACCGGTCACTGAGGAGCCCCAGGGGAATCTGAGCAAATGCTGCCAGCTGTCACTGACACTGACAGGGATTGAAATGGAGGGTAGCAAGTGTGATTAAATACAAGAAAAAATTTTTAAAAGACATTTTTAAGGCTTTATATAAAGCAGGGATCCAAGAGGCTTAGACACTACCTACTGGAAACCAAAAGAAAAGTGCCTTCTTTGCAACAGGCTAAAGAGAAACCTTTATATAATAAACCTTCTTTCTGGAAAAACAGCAGAATACATTTCCACTAATACCCAGGCAGAGAAATAGTCCATTAAACACCATGAACAACTAAGATGATAAGGCATCTCAGAAAGAAAGAGAAGAATCTTCAGAAAATAAGCTTACAGAAATAGACATATGCAACTTAAATGACAGAGACTTGAGGATGGTACTTCTGAAAAAACTCAGTGAGTTCTGAAATAAGTCATATCAACAAATTCGGGAACTAAAAAAAATCTAGATGAGCAGAGCAAGGAGATTGAAAACTTCGAAAAGAAGAGAATAAATCTTCCAGAGATAAAACAAACAAACAAACAGACAAACAAACAAACAAAAAAACACTGTAAGAGTTGAAAAACGAAATAGCAAGCTTGGGAAGAAATAGAGTCAAACAAATGGAGGAAAAGATCGGTGATGTTGAAGACAGAAATCTAGAAATAAATTAGAAGGAAGACAAGAGAAACTGAAGAATGAAAAATAATGAAAGAGAAATCTAAGAACTAGCTGATTCCATCAGGAGAGGAATCATAAGAATAATGGGCATTTTCGGAGGCAAGGAAAAGGAGCAGTGACTAGAAAGCATTTTCAGACAAATAGTGGATGAGAATTTTCCAAAATTAAGGAATGAGCTGGAGCTTAGAATTCAAAAAGTCAATAGAACACCCAATTATCTCAACCAAAAAGAACTTCACCAAGACACATTGTATTAAAGTTATCAAAAATCAACGTCAAAGATAGAATTCCCAAGGCAGCCAGGGAAAAGAAAATGGTAACTTATAAAGGAAAGGTCATTAGATTATCATCGGACTTCTCAGCACAAACCTTACAAGCCAGAAAGGAATGGAATCAAATATTTAAACTATTAAGTGAAACGAACTACCAGCCTAGAATAATGTATTCAGCTAAGCCCTCCTTTAGATATGAAGGAGAAATTAAGGCCTTTCTAGACATACAAAAATTGAGGGAATTCTCCACTATGAGGCCTGCACTACAGGAAATACTGAACAGGGTCAGCTCACCTAAAACAAAATAACAACAAAAAAAACATAATTAGGAGTAAAGTGACTATCAGGCAAATAGAAGCAGAGGAGTGCAACCTTATTAACAGCAGGGCGTTATAAGCTTAAACAATAAAAAGTGAATTGTAACAAGATAGTAATGAATGTTCAGCATACATAAGGACAAATTGAGACAACAATGATTGCAAAGGGAAGGATTCAAAGATTCAAATTCTCAAAGGGATATGGAGATAAGGCACAAGCAAATAAAATGGACGACTGTACACACACACACACACACACACACACACACATATAAACTATTCTTTACATATTCATAATGGTAACCACCAAAGATTCAGAACTGAAGTATATAACATATAAAAAGAAGAACCAGAGGGAAAACCCACAAAAGCCAACTAAACTGAAGAAAACAGAAACACAAGGACACGGAAACAATGGAAACACTGAGTTACCAGGAAACAAAAGATAAAATGGCTATAAGAAGACCTCATATTTCAATAGTCACTCTAAATGTAAATGTACTGAACTCACCAATAAAAAGGCACAGAGTTACAGAATGGATCAAAAAACAAAACCCAACCATATGGCTGCCTCTAGGAGAAACATCTCAGTTCTAAAGACAAATTTAAACTCAAAATGAAAGGATGGAAAATCATATTTCAAGCAAATGGCATTCAGAGAAAAGCAAGAGTAGCAATACTAATATCAGATGAAATAGACTTTGAAATAGAAAAAGTAAAGAAAGATAGTGAGGGACACTTCATAATGATAAAGGGAATCATGCACCAAGAAGAAATAACACTTACTAATATTTATACTCCCAATCAGGGAGCCCTGAAATATGTAAAGCACTTACTATCAGAACTAAAGGGAGAAATGACCAAAACACTATCATAGTAGGGGATCTAATACCACACTGTTGGATATAAGCAGATTATCTGAACAGAAAATCAGTAAGGAAATAGCATCCTTGAATGACACATTAATCCAACTGGACATAACTGACATTTACAGAGCCTTTTATCCCAAAACAGCTGCTCATACTTTCTTCCCTAGTAAATATGGAACATTCTCAAGAATTGACCACATACTGGGACACAGAGATAGCCTAAACAAATATAAGAGGTTTGAAATCAACCATATTCTCTAATCATAATGCTCTGAAACTAGAGATCAACTGCAAAAAGAAGTCAGGAAGAATCACAAATACAGAGATTAAACAACATGCTACTGAAGAGTAACTGATTCAGAAGAAATAAAGAGAGATCAAGAGATGCATAGAAACAAATGATAATGCTAGTACAATATATCAAAACATGTGAGACATGGCAAAAGGAGTCATGAGAGGAAAGTTCGTATCATTACAGACCTATCTCCAAAAACAAGTACAAGCCCAAAGAAACAACCTAATGCTTCATCTTAAAAACTAGAAAAGTAAAAACAAATGAAGCCTAAAGTCAGCAGAAGAAAATAAATAATCAAAAGTAGAACAGAAATAAATGAAGTTGAGACTTGACAACTTATATTTGAAAAGATATTTGTACACAGATATTTATAGCAGCATTATTCACGGTGGCCAGGATATGGAAGCAACCAAAGTGTCCTATGATAGATGATTGACTAAAGAAGCTATGGTACATATATACAATGAAATATTACTCAGCCATAAGAAGAGGTGAAATACTGCCATTTGCAAAAACATGAATGGACCTTGAAATAATCATAGTAAGCCAAATAAGCCAGACAGAAGAAATTGAAAATCATTTGATATCACATATGTAGGATATAAACCTAAAAGCAACAAATGAACAGGACAAGCAAACAGAGACTCATGGACATGGACAATGGACTAGGGTTACCAGAAAAGGGGGAGATAAAAAAATAAAATGTAAAAAAAATTATGTATATATAATATGAAAAATAAATTTAAAGAATGTTTTAGCTATCAAAAAGAAATTGAAAACAAACAAAAAAAAAATAGAAACATGCAACAAAGAAATGTTTTTTTAAGGAGATTAATGAAATTGACAAACCCCTGGCTAGACTTACTAAAGAAAAATGAAAAAGGACACAAATAAACAAAATCAGGGATGAAAGAGGGGAAATTAAGACTGATATCGCAGAAATATAAAGGATCATACAAGAATACTATGAAAAAGTATATAATGCCAAATATTATAACCTGGGAGAAATGGACCAGTACTTAGAAAAATACAGTCTTTCTAGACTGAATCAAAAAAACAACTGGAAGTCTACGGCCATGCCACCCTGAAGAATCCCTATCTCATCTGATCTCAAAAGCTCAGCAGTGTCCGGCCTTGTTAGTACTCAGATGGGAGACCACCTAGGAAGACCAGATGCTGTATAAAAAATAAGGGATTGTAAGCTGACTCAGTCCTTGCAATCTGTGAGGTCAATCAAGGGTTGCCTCACCTAAAAAGGTAAAATAAAATAGAAATAATAAAAAAACTAGAAAATCTAAATAGACCGATCAGCAGTATGGAAATTGAAACATCAAAAACCTACCAAAAAGTGAAAGTCCAGGACCAGATGTCTTCACCAGTGAAGTCTACCAAACATTCAAAGAGGATTTAATACCTATTTTCCTCAAACTCTTCCAAAAAATTGAAGAGGAGGCAATACTTCCCAACTCATTTTATGTCAATATTACTCTGATATCAAAACCTGCTAAGGATAACACAAAGAAAGAAAACTACAGACCAATATTTTTCATGAACACAGATGCAAAAATCCTAAATAAGATACTAGTGAACCTAATACAGCAACATATTAAAAAGACTATATACCACTATCAAGAGGGCTTCATCCCAGGGACACAAGGATGGTTATACATACGCAAATCAATTAATGTGATACACCATATAAACAAATTAAAAAATAAGAATCATATAATCATATCAATAGAGGTAGAAAAGGCTTTCAACAAGATACAGCATTTATTTATGACCAAAACACTCAATAACCGGTATAGAAGGAAGGAAACTTAACGTGATAAAGGTCATCTATGACAAACCCTCAGCCAACATTATACTTAATGGTGAAGACTAAAACCTCTCTAAGATCAGGAACAAGGCAAGGCTGTCCACTATCGCCACTGCTTTTCAATATAATTTTGGAGGTCCTAGCGAGTGCAATCAGACAAGAGAAGGATATAAAAGGCATCCATACAGGAAATGAAGAAGTCAAACTGTCACTATTTGCTGATGACATCATTATCTATATAGAAAATCTTAAAGATTCCACAAGAACACTATTAGAAACAATAAGCAAATACAGTAAAGTTTCTGGATATAAAATCAACATTTAAAAATCTGTAGTGTTCCTATACTCTAACAATAAAGTGTCAGAAAAAGAAGTGGAAAAATAATTTTTTTTTCAATTGCAACAAAAAGAATAAAATACCTAGGAATAAATTTAACAAAACAGGTGAAGAATCTATGTAATGAAAACTACAAGATGCTATTAAAAGAAATTGAAGAAGATGCAAAAAAAATGGAAAGATATTTTGTGTTCTTGTATTGGAAGAATCAACATACTAAAAATGAACATGGTGCCTAAAGCATTATACAGATTTAATGCAATCCCCATCCAAATCCCATTGTCTTTTTTTAACGAAATAGAACAAAAAACTATAAGATTTGTATGGAAGCACAAAAGACCCTGAATTGCCAAAGCCATCCTGAATGGGGGGGACAACAAAAACATAAACAAAAAGAAAACGAGGCCAGAGGCATAAGTCTGCCCAACTTCAAATTATACTACAAAGCAACAATCAAAATAGCATTGTATTGCCAGCAAAACAGACACTAGGACCAGTGGAACAGAATCTGAAGTCCAGAAGTAAACCCATATTTATATGAGCAAATAATGATTGATAAGCCAAAAACATATATTGGAGAAAGGAAAGCCTCTTCAATAAATGGTGCTGAGAAAACTGAAAAGCTACCTGCAACAGAATGCAACTAGACTGTTGTCAATCACCATACACTCAAAATAGATTAAGGACCTGAATATAGGACCTGAAGGAAAAAACTCAAGGACCTTAGTCTTAAAGAGGGTTTTATGAATTTAACCTCAAACACAGGGGAAGTAAAAGCTAAAATAAATTAATGGGACTACATCAAATTAAAAAGCTTCTGCTCAGCAAAAGAAACTGTCAGCAAGGTAAAGAAGAAACCATCCAAAGGGAAAATATATTTGCAAGCAATGCCTCCAATAAGGGCCTAATTTCCAAAATATATAAAGAACCCATACAATTCAATAACAACAAAAAACCCAAATAATCCAATAAAAAAATGGACAGAGGATCTGACCAGATACTTCTCCCTAGACGACATACAAATGTCAAACAAATATATGAAAAGATGCTCAACATCACTAGCTATTAGGGAAATACAAATCAGAACCATAATGAGATACCATCCCACACCTGTTAGAATAGCTAAAAGCAACAGGACAATTAATAACAAATGCTGGAGAGGATGTAGAGAAATGGGAACCCTTATACACTGCTGGTGGGACTGCAAATTGGTACAGCCACTATGGAAAACAGTATGGAGGTTCTTCAAAAAACTAAGAATTGATCGGTCATATAATCCAGCAATCCCTCTACTGGGTATTTACCCCCAAAGACTTGAAGACTCATATTCATAAAGATATTTGCACATCGATGTTCATAGCAGTATTATTCACAGTGGCCAGGACATGGGAGCAACTGAAGTGTCCTACAATAGATGACTGGGCAAAGAAGCTGTGGTACATGTATGCAATGGAATATTACTCAGCCGTAAGATATGAAACACTGCCATTTGAGACAACATGGATGGACCTTGAGATAATCACACTAAGTGAAATAAGCCAGACAGAAAAGTTGAAATCATATATCACTTAATGTGGAATATAAACCTAAAAGCAACAAATGAGCAGGACAAACAGGGACTCAGGAACATGGACTATAGACTAGTGGGTACCAGAGGGTAGGGGGTGAGGGAGGAGAGGGGAGGTAGACAGGGTAAAGGGGGTCAAATATAGGGAGATAGGGAAAGGGTGAACTGGGTAAAGGGATCACATATATGGTAGCTGAAGGAAACTGGACTTTGGGTGGTAAACACACAATAGAATATATAAATGACAAATTATCATTTGCACTTGAAAATTATATAATTGTATTAACTAATATTACCCCAACAAACTTAATTTAAAAAAAAAATCATCATGTGTGTGGACATGTATAAAAAGTACCTCTGGGGTAGCACAGACAAATGAGACTCTAAAGATTGTCGATATACCAGAGTGGTGCAAAAATAATAATAAAAGCATGATATTTCATGGCACATTTTGGGAGTTAAAGTTTAGGACTGTAATCTGTGAGTTTTCACTGGGTAAACACTGCAGCTGTGAGTGTCACTGGAGAGTATGCTCGGGGTAAACTGAAAAGTGGGTGTTATGTGGAATATCACAGACTGAACTTTGTGTTTCCAAGTCATTTGTTAATTTACTGTCTTAGCTTGTGTGGGCTGCTGTAACAAAACACCACATTTTGGGTGGCTTATGAACAACAGAAATATATTTCTCAAAGTTGTATAGGCTGGAAGTCCAAGGTCAGGGGGGCTACCATGGCCAGGAGAGGGGCGTCTTCCCAGGGCAGACTTCTCATATTCTCATTTGGCAGAAGGAGTTAGGGAGCTCAATGGTGCCTCTTGTAAAGACATTAATGCCATATATAGAGGACTCTGCCCTCACGACCTAATCTCTCAAAAGCCTCACCTCCTAATACCAATTTTTTGCAGGTTAAGATTTTAATATATGACTTTGGAGGAAGGAGGGGCATAAACATTCAGACTGTAGCATCTACTAAAGACTAAGTATTATTTTACTTGCAACACTAAAGAACTAAGAATAAGATTGTGGTTGGACTTCAAAAATAACAGAAAAATCAATGTGTTCAGTATGATTTCTCTCTCTCCATCTCTCCATCTATTTCTCTCTGTCTCTGTCTCTCTCTCTACCCCCCACACGCATTCCCCCTTGTCTCTGTATCAGATTCATTTGTCTGTGCTACCCCAGAGGTACTTTTTATACATGGCCACACACGTGATTAATAAGAACTTCCAAGTTTCACATTTACAGGTGTAAATGGGTAAACTGACCTAATGATCTCCACTGTTCCAAGATCAAATATCCTGGGTAGGTGACTCATTTGAAGGTCCTATTCTGGAACAATCAAATATGGCCAGCAGATGGTGTGTGTGTGCGTGTGTGTGTGTGTGTGTGTGTGTGTGTGTACAGAATTCTAGGGGAAAACAATTTCTTTAGAAAACATACAGCTTGAGCTAGAGATGAGTAGTCTAAGAAGTAGATTGCTATTTTAATAACAAGGATTAAAGATTAAACAAAACAATTAAGTTTCATTGAGATTACATACATTAGAAAAAGCCCAAATCATTGACATTTTTGGGTTTATCTTCATTTAAAGCAAAGGATAAAAAAAAGTAGCATACTATAGTCACCCAAAGGCATCAATAACTTGGCCCTCAAGTCCCACTTTGAAACCTCTGTCTAAAGTCTCTGTTCTCACATTTTGTTCTATTTATATCCTAGTCACTCCCATTCTCAGGCTCAATGCATGTCTCTTCTCCACCAAGAAGTTTTCCTTAAGTATTATATTCTGTCTTGTCTTCATTCCCGTAACACTGGCAACTAGCTACAAAAATTGTTTTCTTTAATCATACACTGTCTTGTATTGTTCTTTAATTGTTTGGGTCTTATGGTTCATCTTCCTTACAGGACTCTAAACTCTATAATCTTTTATAATGATGATTATTAGTTCACTGACTAAAATTACCTTTATTCTGCCTCCTGCAGCTTATAGCACAATGCCAAGTGTAGTCTTGGTAAACACATCAATAGGAACAAATTTGAGGAAGATTAGGGTAAAGTTAACTGTTCAAAGAATATTAAATTTCCTCAAAGAAGCAGAACAGATGAGTAGCAGGAACATAATCTCTTTCTTGAGACATAAATGGGTTAATAAATACTGCATAATTTGTTAAGAGATAAACTCAAACACAATTTGTAAAATGTTCCATTAGCAATGAGTTTGGAGTGAGGAATCAGTATTCTATTTCTGCTTTCTGAAGTAAGGAATGTTTCAGAGGCAGAGGATATTAATAAAATTTACAGAAAGAAATTATTTATTTTCTAGAAGAAAAATGGAGTTTGTGCTTTAAAACAAAATTCCAAGTGTGAGGCTTGTTAACTCAAACCATAAATGTGGCTGACATACAAGCTCACTAATTTGTACTAACTGAAATAACCAGCAATTTATATTGGGGAAAACTCCAAATATGGGGTGTATTTAAAAGTCACAACAATTAGAATCCAGGTGGACAAAATATTACCAGAAAACAGTTAAGGGAGAGAACTTTCTACTGAATTTCCCATGAGTATTTGCCATTTTAAAATTTATTGTTAGGACATAATTTATGTTCTAACAGTGACTAAAAACAATCGTTTTGGAAATAAGATCCATTTTTTTATACTTATTTTGCATTATGATTTGTTGAATTCATTTATATAATATTTTCCCACATCTCTATATATTTCACATTTTAAAATTTCACTCATATTCATTCATGACCTCGTTAGTTAAAAAAACAGCAACATGATTTTGACACCCTTTCAGAAGTGAACAATATAAGGCTTCCTGACTTGCCCCAGGTTGCAGTGCCAGTGATTCTAGTGGGACTGGAAATCTAAGACAAAAGGTATCTTTCCAGGACCTCTGATGAGGTAACTACCATTCTGAAAAGGCAACAACAATTCTAAGTCAGTAAGGTCAGAAAAAAATAAGATTTGACTATAGTTTTAGTTTTTATACGGAAAAATATATGCTGATGAGCCCAGAGGAGAAACAATGACCCAGACAAAGGACACCTCACCTCCAGATTAATGCCTGGAGATATTAGATGCAGTGCTTACTAGGTGTCTGGGCAGAAAAGAGGGGGAGAGCCTCTCTGATGTGGGCTGAGCTTGGCTGCACTGAAAAATGATTTGTTTTTCTTTTTTGTCTACCTGTTTTACTTGGAAAGATATATAGATGATAGAAACATAGATGCATATTCATTCTTTCTCTCTCTTTTTCCCTTTGTCGTCTTCTCCTTCTTCCTGAATTATCAGGATCACATACTTAGAGCCAAATGGATAAATGGATAAACTCTGAGTCACACTGCGGAATCCTCACCCCTTCCCCTTTTATATACACCACTTTTGCAAAGGGATGTTTCTGTAGAAAATTGGATTCACTGTTTGCATACAGCAATATGTTTAGCTGGTGGCGGTATGTGCAGGTCCAATTAACTCTTTTAACAGTATGGGTGAAATGAGGTTATTGGATTATGTTTCCAGCCAATTATAATTGTTTTGGTTGAATACTTTCTCTTGTAACCTTATTTACAGTTAAGAAAACAACATTGAAAAATATTTCTTGGTGTGGGGAAAAAAGCCCGAGGAAAAATTGGAAGAACAATTTATTTCCTCTAGATATGAAACGACCTTTTATTTATGTTTGGGTGAAAAGAAAAGGCTATTTTTGCAGAAATAAAAATGAAAATGTCAGACATGGAACACTTTGAATCCATCTCATTATCATCATTATCATTATTATCTCTATCTTATAAAAAAAGTAATGTCATTAATGGGAGACAACATGATAGGAAGGAAAAAACACAAGGCTGGGACCACGATGACCATAGTTCTTATGTTACCTTTGCTGTTAGTTACTCAGAACCTCTTTGAACTTAATGTCCTTTATCCAGAAAGTGGAACTAATAAGCCTGTTGCCACAATAATCAAATGATGTAATGTGCATGATGTGCTTGAAAAAAATAAAAGCTCTAAGGCATTGCTTATAAAATAGTATTGAATAATATGTATTTTCTTTCTGATGTTATTTCATACTACAGTGTAAGATTTTGTTCTTTGTATTAAAACTGTTTTTAGGGTAATGTTTAGATAATTTTTGTTAACTAATCATCCCTTTCTTACTTGTTGCAAATATGTTGTGAATGTCAAAGGAGTTTTCTAGTCAGGCATGAGAAAGTCCATGACACTTGATTGGAAAGGCAAACAGTCATTGTGACTGAAGTATCTATCACCAGAAGAACAAGTGGCCATGTAAGGAACCAATGTAAAAAAAAGACCAGGCAAATGAGTGACTCTGAGCCTCAGTGCCTGTTTTGAAATTCAGGTTTTATTATTATTCAGGTATGGTGAGGTCAACAGATCAGGAGACAATTGCCATTTAAAAAGTTTGTTATTCATAGTGCCCAAGAGGAGGAGGCATGCCACCCTACACAGGACCACACAGGGAACCACAAGGTCAGTCAAGAAACAGAGGGATTAGGCTTGAAAATAAACAAAGTCTGTGCTCAACCCAGCTTTCTTACTGAGAGACCTGGGTTAGAAAATACAGATTATTCAGAGCAAACCCATTTCTGCTAATAGGGGAAATCTTCAAAAGAAAATTCTGCTGGCAGTGGTAACAATAGAATTCTTTTTATTTCTTTTTAATATACAAAACATTTGTAGGCCTTTCCCCAAGAGCTAGTTGAGGCCATGAATATGTGTATATGTCTGTGTATTATGTGTTGCCATTAAGAAGAGGAAAATTCTGAGATATTCTAAATTAAGTAAAGTGGGCCTCAGAGTGAAAGAGACCATGAGAGTATTTAACCAGTTATTATCTGTGTGCCTGCTAATAAGAAACTGGTAATATTCCTAAATGCAAATTAGATCTTTGAGCTAACTTTTTAGGGACCACCAGGTACTGCTGCATCCTGCAAAGGCATTAACTTTCAGCACTGTTGCCTCTCAGTCTTCATCATTGTTATTTTCAGATCTGAGTTCCTTCTTTCCCTATAGCATCTATACCTTCGGTACTTGTGTCTTTGTGTTCACCTCTGGTCTGTGAGCTCCTTGAGGAAAGAGGGTACAGTGACACACATCTTTGTATCTCTAGTTTAAGGTATTACCCAAGATGGAGAAGACATGAAAAATATGTGTTGAACAAATAGATTATGTCTTTATGACTTTATTATTCTTATACTTTCTGATTGACTGGGGCTCTTCACATTCTGTACCCCATGGTGCTGATGCCATTTCTTTTAAAAGGTGTTAACAGAAAAGAAATTGCTATTGATGCAGTTGTTATTTATAGTGTAAGATTGGCCCTTGAAGCCTAGCTTCATGCTAATAATGTTTAAGGACAACTAACTGTAGAGAAGAATTTCCAAGAAGTAAACTCATCACTGTCACATGCTTTGCCTAACATTGTATTGGCTTTTATGTGCCTGAGGTTTTAAGTGAATCTATATTTTTAATTCACAACAGTTGATTGACCACCAATTGTTTAGCTAATAGTTTGGTTAAAAATGCAAACAAAATTAAGTTCAGACAGATGATGAGAGGCTTATAATAATAAAATGAAAGAAAGGAAGGAAGGAAGGAAAGAAGGAAGGAAGGAAGGGAGGGAGGAGAGAGAAAGAGAGAGAGAGAGAGAGAGAGAGAGAGAGAAGAAAAAGAAAGAAAAGAAAAAAGAGAAAAGAAAAGGAAAAGAAGGAAAGGAAAAAAAAAACAAAAAATGAGCTAAAACATTGAGCTGACTGTACCATCTAAATTCAGCGCTGCTGTATACATGTATTTATGATAAATGATTTGCTCACTGACATAGAAGAATTTAAATAAATTATCTTCTAAAGACATCCAACTAGCCTGGCCCAGGGACAATCCTCCAGTGAAAAAAAGGTTCTGTGACAAGGTAGAAACTGGATATTCCCTCATGTCACCAGGTTAGAGTCTTCCAGCCTGCCAGTGTCTCCAACTCCTAGGGGAATTTCAGACGGAAGTCAATGGTTTCATTAGGCATCCTTGGACATGTCAACATAGAAATCATCCTTGAACAAATAGCTGTACATTCTTATGGGTACAGAAGTTGCTGAGGAATGAGTTTCTCTATGTAAATATAATATAGCTCAGGTGGTGTGGATGTAGCATCTCTTAGCTGCTTCATATCATGTGGACTGGTGATCATGGGGCCAGTGGAGAGAGTATGGTAATAAGGAAATAATTATCTTAGTCTCATGAGTTATTTAACAACTCTGTGTAGACCTCTGTGCAGAACACGAGGCAGCTAGCCCATGAAGTCTAACAGGCACTAGGGCGTCCATGCTGTGTGCTTGGGATTGAGCACAAAACTGGCACTCTACTGATATTTAATAATTATAAGTTGAATTAATTAATCCCTTATGTTGTTCTTGATTCTATAAGGGAAAGATATTGGCCCTGAAAAATTGTCATGTATAGATTCCTGGTTACTCTTTTACCTACCTGCTTCTTTTTCAGCCTACTAAATACCAACTTCATCTCATCCAAGATACTGCTTGATATCACCGTATTAAGAATGTGGCCATTTTATTGCTGGTGACAATGCTGAAACTCTCTCAACAAATCATGTTATTTTAGAGTTGACAATAGTATTGTACAAAAGTCCTCTAAAAGCCTTGGTGGGCCAATCAATACTGAGCAAACCAAAACAGGAATCCAGAGTAGACTGCGGGCACTCAAGGAAGTGACAGGCTAATCAAAAGACAGTTATTTCAGGAAAAGAAAAAAAAAATTAAGACAGAAGCCAAAGCTGTCATTTTATTTATGCAAAATTAACTTTTATGGCTCTGAATATAAAAGGTGATCCTAAAGGTGGTTGTTTTTTTTTAAGTAGTTAAGCTCTACAGAGACAAAAGGGTTTATCCATAAATTGAAGCTATACCAACTTTAAACCATGTTAGGAAGGCATTAAAAAATGCAAATAGAGATTAGCTCTATGTGAATCCTGGACTGCATTTTTGACCCCAGTGGTCCAGGCTAATTCCCAGGACAAAGACTTGATTCAGTCCTAGCCCTTCATGGGGGTAACCTGGTCTCATATAGTAGGGAATATCTACCTGAAAATATGTGGAAATATGAAAATACGGAAAGTCCACATTCAGATAAAGTGGACCCAAGGGAAAATGACCTCTGTCAATAGCTTTCTTTACATAAGGAAAACTTCTTACAAATTCCCTTTGGCTTCCAGTGTGTTCGACCTACTATTTATGGGAATGGATTTCTTTCTCTAATTCTCCTTTGTTCTGAGTGGACTTTCTGCTCACTGTCTCTCCATTGGACATGGTCACTCCTAACTCTAAGTGCTTACTCATGGAGTCCTCTATCTTCTTCTCTTTCTCTCTGGGCCACTTCCTCCAGCACTGTCCATAAGTGTTTGCCTTTTCCTCAGGTCCATTCCATTATTTCTCATTGCTTTATTATTCAATATTTAGAGTCACCATATAATTTTTCAGTAAACAAGGAAACTTGAGAGTCCATGGAGTGTTATTAATAATTGTTCTAAGAAACCGTTGTAAGCCAGTATTGTCTCTGGGTAAGCTCATGTGTATGATGGCACTCTCATAGCAAAGGGCACATACACATGGGCATATGTATATGGCAACTAATTACCATGGTCTGGTGATTTTCATTAATTTTTATTTTAACCAGTTTATTTGTTGCACTTGGGCCTCAATCTAAAATGTTACTGACTAGAGTATATTTCCCCTTTTGTTGTTCTTATTACTGCTTGACACTCTGCCAGCAGGTGCAGCTACACAGTGACCATCTAGTGTGTGAATTTAAAGCAAAATAAATGATCTTTGATTAATGACCACATAGAGGTCATTCTTAACCTTAACTGCCCATTAGAGTAACTTGAGAAATAAAACATATCTATATCTATATCTATATATATCTATATCTATATATCTATAGATAGATAGGCTGAAGGTATGTATATGTATAGATAGATAGGCTTCAGCCCATCTACAGATATCAGTTATTCTGACTTAATTTGTAATGGGCTTGGTTTGAGTGTCAGGGAATTTATTTATTTATTTATTCTTTTAAATTTTTTTAATGATAGTTGACATTAGTTTCAGATGTACAACATTGTGATTAGACATTTATATACCTTACAAAGTGACCGCCCCATGAGTTTTGTGATCATCCAGTACTCCATACATAGTTATCACCCACCATGTTATTGACTATATTCCCTATGATGTACTTTACATCTGCATGACTCTTTTTATAACTGGCAGTGTGTACTTCTTAAGCAGGGGTCATGGATTTTAAACATTGCTGGTTTATTCTGATGTCTAGCCAACATGGTAGACAAGCCCTAGGGAGGTCATTAGTTAAGCACTGTGGTGATGAAAGCATATTTTTGAATGGAGATGCCAGGAAAAAACAACCCTTCAGAATCATATATTAGACCTAGAAACCCTGTCTGAATTGCAGCAATACTATTAAGCACTCAGACTTTAAAGCCAGATAGATATATATTCAAATTACCTGAATAGAACAGATCCTGTGGGACAGAATAACAAGAAAACAGTAATCCAAATAGCTGCCCCTAGAAAATACTAAAAGGTAGTAAATTATCCTAGATTCCCACTAACCATTTTCATTTAAAATATGCTGGCTTGCAGTCAGACATAAATCCAACACTTCTCTGAAAATATGATCATCAAATTTCTCTACTTTTAGTGAATCATTCTATTGCCCCCTACAGTAGTATGACTTTGCTCTAGTTGTCAGAGCAGGCCAATATAGAAAGATGGCTACTTTCATTAACTGTCAATTACAGAAACTAATAAAGTAAGCAACAAGGGTTAAAGTTCTTGCCTGTTGTTTAAATCCAAATCCTTTGATGTTCTCTCCAGTTATATCACCTGGCATCCATCCCCCATGCATATTTCAGGCATTTAGAATTGCTGTATAATACTTCCCACTTTGAGCAAGGCTATCTGCTTTTATTGTATCCTAAGTATCTTTGACTTAAGTAAGCAGAAGTATCAAATATAACTTTAGTCTCTTGATATTATCATTTTGGCATCCATATCTGTTTACTCCATAAAATGTGAGACTCACAAGGGCAAAGAACATGTTTAATTTTTCTCTATATCTCCAAGAAGTAGCAGAGAGCTAGCCTAGTAAATTTTCAAAAGGGTTGAACAAGTGATAGAAAGAACAAGTGTTAATTATGCAATGCTAATGAAAAAAGCAAAACATAAAATTAGATCACTCACATCTATGAGCAAGATGTGTCTAAGTATTGATGAATTGATGATGAGAAAGAAAATGTCCCATCCAGAAAGTGTAAATAGTTGATATTTTTGTTAGAAACTACTTTTCCCTCTTTAGAGATAAGCAAAAACTTTCAGCAAAATAGCCCCCTCACTATGCAAAAGACAATATATTTGCTGATCTATTTGAATAATGAAAATAAATTGGTTTGTGCAGGACTGTGCATCCCTCCTGTTTTTACAACAGAAGTAGCAGTATTTAGTTTACACTGAGAGTAGGTGAAACAGAGTCCATGACTTAGAATCCAGTGGCCTCTACCATCTACCACCTACAGACTACTGGAAAATTGTAAATATCTCACTATTTTCTCATCTTTAAAAGGTTACAACAACACCTGACTTTGTCTAAACTGTAAGTGAAGTGACCAAAATAGTTCCATACACAGGACAGATAAATCTTTTGTTTTTCCTACTCTTCTAAGTCAGAAGGGAACAAAGCCAATTTGGAAGAAAATAAAAGAAAGCACAAAAGATTTGTTTCCTGCATGTCCTGTGAGTATGTTGCTTAATTGAAATTCTACCAAAGTATCTAAGATATAGTTAAATAAGTAATGTCAAGTAAAAATTGTGAGAAAACATTTTTCAAGCCAGAATTTTACACTTAAACAAAGAAGAATTTAATGTCTGTAACATTAACATCAACATAAATATACAAAGATATCGAAAGATTTGTTTTTGATAAAAGGCAGCATATCTCTGCTGAAGAAACATCTCCCCCCATTTTTTTTTTTGGTTGCTCCAATATTTATTTAACTGATCATTCAGGAGAAATTTTTCATTGTGCCTCTAAAAGTGTAATCCTTATGAACTAGCTTTAATTTCTTCAAGCATAACCTGACAAAAATCAAATGACTCTATTTTCCCTCACAAGGTAAAAAAGAAAATAAAATAGTCCTCATCAGAAAATCAGAATGTCTCCCTAATTATTCAAGTTTACCAGAGCTACTGTCACAAAGTATCACAGACTGGGTGACTTATACAACAGCATTTTGTCTCATAGTTCTGGAGACTAAAAGTTCATGATCAAGATATCAGCAGGGTTGGTTCTGAGGGCTATGAGGCAAATATCTGTTCCAGCCTTCTCTTCTTGGCCTAGATATAATGTCTTCTCTTTGAGTCTTACACCATTTTCCTTCTGCGTCCAGATTTTCTCTTCTTGTAAATACAAAATCAACAATATAAGGTAGGTGAGATTATTAGGAAATCTATAGAAATAGAGTCACAGAGATGGAAGGTACAAATTTCCCAATGGGTCATTGGGACTAATGTGTAATGAGAGCCCATCCTGCATGCTCTACAATCTGATTCTCAGGGTCTCACCAGTCAGGGCAGAGACCTGATGTTTTTGAGAATTCAACCTTCTCTGAACTTTTGCTCCCCTTATAATTGAGTAGTAAACTTGATCCTCAAGTATTTTCTGTCCTGTGACTGCAAAGCCTTATCTTTAAACTGGTGATTAATCACCCTCAGCATTTTGTTGTCTTTCTACAACACATTGAGCAACCTTAGCCACTACCATCCTGTCCCAATGTTCCTATAATAACTACTTTCTCTCTACTTCTCAAACACCAGAGATATTCAGCCTGCCAGTGCATTCTCTTTCACAATTATTGCATCCCATTTCATTGCTTATCTCTGTGAAAGTTAACCACGTGCCTCTCCATGACTCTCAGGAATTCTCATGCTTAGTAAAGGATCGCAAGAATGTGGTTAATTCCTAACAGTTTAACTAGTTCCCGGATGATTGATTGTTCTGCACATGATAATGCTAAAGGGAGAGATAGAGTGCCTTACATTATATTGAACCTTAGAATTCTGGAAGCCTGGGTTTGAATTCTATCCCAGCTGACTTGGGCAAAGAACATTTATCTCTGGATCTCAATTTCTCCCTTTATATGAAATAATGTTTGTAGTAGTACCTCTCCTGAAGGACTGGAACAATTTTCTGGAGTCATGCATCTAAAAATATCTATCTCTACCTTTCTTCCTAATTTGACAGGAGGGAGTTGATAAATTGGATTTCTCTCTTTCTTCTCCCAGTGAAAATCAGTCTGCCTACAGTGTGGGTGGGTTTGAATTGAACCATCTACTCCCTCTCATACATACAGAAGGCTGATCTTGATTTGGTGTGCATGCATCTGTGCTGGTGAGACATGAGTTTTTCTCTATGGGAAGCTGCTTGCTTAAGAAACCTCACTCTCACTCCATTATGTGTATGTTCAACTGATCATCCTTGATTAACCAAAGGTGACTCAGCCTGGACTCAAGAAAAAAAGAAAAAGAGGAGTGCCTATGTGTGTGTACTTTTCCATGCCAAATGCTCTCAGTAAAGGCCTCCAAAATTTTAATACTACAGAACATGAAGGTCTGTATTACAATTTCAGGATCACTAATGACAGGAGTCATTTGTGAAGAACAATGAAAGCTAAAGAGAACTGCCTCGATATTGGATCCCTACCAGATGTTCAAGGAAAGCCAACTGCTTTCTGAGCCCGTTACACCTGTTTAATTAGCAATAATAATAGCCTTTAGATGATCACAGGGAAATTAAATAGCTAAAGATAAATGACCTAAGAGGGTTAACAATTTAATCCTTACCAAAGAGCAAACAGAATGCAATCTAAAAACATGATCACAAGCAGAATTGTAGGTTAACGACCTTGTACTTTATAATTTAATGGAGCACACATCGTACCAGCCTGGAAGTAATGGATTATAGGAAATAAATACATATACTGGCATTTTATGAATAAATTATTCTAACACTAATTGCAATTAAATTGCCTTGTTTTAATATGATCTAGTAATTAAGCCACAAGTGGTTTGCTGCCTGGTTCTTGCCTGAACAGGCATCAAACAAAAGTATTTGACTCAGCTAAAATGTTTTTGAATAATATACTCCCCAAACTTTTTCTTTCATTAGGGTGGAAGTTGATGGGAATATTAATTATATGTAAAAGGATCACTTTGTTCTTGTTAGTTTCCCTTTTAGGATATGTATCTGCATAGTAAAATTATTATTATAACAAGTTGGTAAACCTGGTCCCTCTTTCATGCCAGAAACACTGTCACTACTGATGTGGTACTATTTCCAGAAGAAGGTCATTTCCAAACCATTCAATTTCTTTTGTCATCTATTCCTTAGTACTGTACAAGTGTCCCTCTAGTCAGGAGTGACATTGGCATATAATTCAAATATTAATTTTTTTAGTTTTTATGTTTATAATAGTATTGGGCAATGTTTATATTATGATAATTTTTAACTCTAAAATTATATTTATCCTACTTGTTTATAAATTATTAAAATACAGTAGTAAAATGGTGTATCATTTTTTAATTTTGTATTTCCATAATTTTATATAATTACTTGTATTCCTTGCATGATTACAAATAATAGCAAGTGATTCCAAGGAATTTCACATTAAATGTACATTTGTCACACAACTACTCTTTCCCTATTAAAAAATTAAAGGGAATAATAATCTATTTAAATTTAGTGATTAAATTTAGTGAGGAAAACAAAATATTAATTTTCATAAAAGTGCATGTAACATGCTTTGGGAGGTGAGTAGAAGAAGCTGATTAATTAAGAGAAGGATAAAACTCCATGGAAGGGAACTGATTTGCTCAGGGCCTTAGAGAACAGTTTCTCTTGGCTGTAGTGTCCCCTGGGATGGGGTCTGGAGTACTGGAATGCTCTGAGAGTCTCCTTCTTTGACATAAATAAATGAAGGCTTTCTGATTTAAAATAATATCTAATGAAAAGAAAAATTATCTTTCTGCTTGAAGAACAAATTCTATACTAGAATACAAAATAAAAATTGGGATGAATAAGAGTTGGCAGAGAGAAGAGAGTGTAAATTATAAGGAAAAAATGGCAGTTTACACTCTCTCTGGGGAAAAAGTAAGTTTGTCAGAATAACATAGGTGCTTCTCCAACCAGTGAAATGAGTGGAGATAAAAAGATCAGAGAAAGCGTCGTTTTTGGAGAACATTTTTTTTGTTTGTTTTAAATGATGAACTCAGCAGAGAACAGAGGAAGAGCCATAAAAGGTGTTAGAAATTTCGAGAGGCCCAGTAAACAACATCCTTCTGCCCAATTCATGTTCTGAAAGAATTGAGCAATAAAGTAAAATAGTAAGGCAGATAAAAGCTCAAAATATTATCTACATTATAAAACAGGCTGAATTGAAGGATATAGCCTATACAGGAGCCTACTGATTTTAACAAATAACCCCTGAAAGAGAAGATTTAGGCTGATTTATAATCCAGTCACTTCGGTCCAGGTCAGCCCCTATGTTTTTTTAGGACCAGAGTAAAAGTCTGCCCAGGAGGACAGCAGAAGAGACTTCCTTCCCAGGCAGATCTCCCCAGAGAGAAGAAAATAAGTGAAGACAAGCATGCCTAGTTGATTCTTTGCAGCTTTACAACTTTACCAAAAGGCGTACCATTCTATATCCTTGGAGCAGAGGGAGTAAAAGGGCAAGGAAAGTGGTCAGAGGTTACACTGATTGAAATTTTATCACAGGGAGAGAAATAGCAGCCATTCTCAGTGCACCAAATCCCTTTTGAAGTTTGTTCAAAATGCAAATTCAAAAGCCAAAGCCACAGATTCTTGTTTTGTCAATTCTGGAATGTAGCTGATGAATTTGTGTTTTTTACATTCACATTGACCTCCTCCCTCACAAACCTGGAGGCATTGACTTTTGGACCATATTTTAAAAACTGTAAACCACCTCATGTTACCTATTTAAGATTTTTTTTGAAAGAAAACTTAAAGGTAATAGCAGTGAAATATGTAATTACATAGTTATTTATTACCCCTAGCATTGTTATTAGTTCACTGAATTGTGATGCTGCTCCTATTCTAGTGCACAGTAATTTTATTTTTGAAGGAAATTCTCCTGCCTTTATTAGATTCGAAGCATCACACATTCAATATATAAAGTGTTTCATGGCCACTCAAATGAACTGAATATCTTTTGTCTTTATTTCTGAAATCCTAGTTATTGGAAATGTTCACCAAAACTTGGTAGCTAATATTTCTGCAAGAGTTTACTCCAACTGGTGACATAAGAAGCCTTTCAACCCTGGCATTCATGTAACCCTCCTTTCTGGTGTGGTGGGTAGAAGTCTAAAATTCCTGACACCTGGTATACATACACGCTAATGTCGATAATGACATAAAGGACTTTGCATATGTAATTATGACTCTCAATCAGTTAGCCTTAAGAAGAAAAGATTATCTAGGCAAGCCTGACAAAATAACATAAGCCCCTTGAATCTGAGTCTAGAGGTCAAAGACGAACAAGTCAGAAATTAGAAGTCTGTCTCCCTAGAGGACATACACATGTCAAAGAAATATATGAAAAGATGCTCAACATCACTAGCTATTAGGGAAATGCAAATCAAAACCACAATAAGATACCATCTCACACCTGCTAAAGTAGCTATAATCAACAGTACAAGAAATAACAAATGTTGGAGAGGATGCAGAGAAAAAGGAACCTTTATATACTGCTGATGGGACTGCAAATTGATACAGCCACTATGGAAAACAGTGTAGAAGTTCCTCAAAAAAGTAAGAATTGTTCTACCATATATATGATCCAGCAATCCCTCTTCTAGGTATTTACCCCAAAGACTTAAAAACCCATATATCCATAAAGATATTTTCACACCGATGTTCATAGCAGCATTATTCACAGTGGCCAGGACATGGAAGCAACCATGATAGATGAGTCCCATGATAGATGAGTAGATAAAGAAGCTGTGGTACATGTATGCAATGAAATATTACTCAGCTATAAGAGATGGACTACTACCATTTGTGACAACATCATGGACCTTGAGATAATCATGCTAAGGGAAATAAGCCAGAGAGAAAAATTTGGAAATCACAGGATATCACTTATATGTGGATATAAACCTAAAAGCCACAAATGAGCAGGACAAATAAGCAGAGGCTTTTGGACATGGACTATAGACTAGTGGTTACCAGAGGGTAGAGTGTGAAGCAGGAGGGGGGAAGTAGATGGGGTAAAGGGGATCAAATATAGAAGGAAGGGAGAGGGTGAAGTGGGTAAAAGGGATCAAATATATGGCAGCTGAAGGAAACTAGACTTTGGGTAGTAAACACACAATAGAATATACAGATGCCAAATTATAATGTACATGTGAAAATTACATAATTGTATTAATCAATGTTACCCCAATACACTTAATAAAAAAATTAAAAAAAAAGAAAAGAAATTTGAGAGAGATTTAACCCATGAGAAAATCTGCTGACTTAAAGATGGAGAATGCTATGTGTTAGGAATATGGGTGGCCTCTAGGAGCTAAGAGTGAGACCCCACTGACAGGAAACAGAACTCCAGTCCAGTCCTACAGCTCGCAAAGAACTGAATTCAGCCACAACTTGCTAAATGGGAAGTGCTCCAGATCAGAATGCAGCCTGACACCTTGCTTTCTGCTTTGTAAAACCCAGAGCAATGAACCCAATTACAGTTGTCTAAATTTCTGACCTTCAGAATTGTAAACTAACAACTGAATATGGCTTTAAGTTGTTAAACTTGTGGTAATTAGTTATGCCACAATAGACAAGTACACTGGGTCTTGTCTAAGGTACCCACTTAAGCCATAGCATTTTGCTTCTCGCCAGGCCTATCAGCTGGTTTTCCTAATGATAGTTGAGCAGCAATTAGGTAAGCTCTGCCCCTTTTTTCTTCATCAGCCACTGGTGGCGGGGGATGTTGTTCCAATTAGGAGCCAAGGGCTTGGTATCTATTTTGCTCTTTATAGAAGTTTTATAAGGAATATTTTCTTGGTTCCCTGGTGCTTAAGTTGTCAATGTCTGGTTGTTTTAAGGAATCATGACACCATGCTTCAGGTGAACCAGAAGGAGAATTGCTTGGATGTTCATCTCATTTTGTCAGTAAAAAAATCCCCATTCAGAGGAAATTAGTTTGTCCTTAGATGAAAGTTGGAATCAATAGCCATTTTGAGCATCACTGTTTTAGTTTACAACATATTTCATTAAATTAGGGCAGTGGCTGACGGAGATGTCCTTGGATCTTATTAATTATGAATAAGTTGTTGTTTACAGAAAACAAGATGGGTCCTGTCTTGCCAGAGATCAGCTAAGCTATGCCTCTAGACGGACAGCTTTCTGAGTTAGCTGCTGATCAGATTTGGCCTTGCTGATCGAGGCTCCGATCTAATGCAATCACAATCTCCTATGGTAGCCTGACTCAGAGAGACAGCTACCTACAAGGTAGGCCCTGACCTTGAGGAAGCCACTGGGGGCATGGGGTGAGACAAACTAAATGGGACAAAGCTCATATGGAGCTAAATGAAATATTGGAGATAGTGGATATCTTGGGCAGACAAAGATCTTTAACCATTGCATAGAATCATTGTGATTACTCAGTACAGCTAAGGATAGTGATGTTATTGTATCAGCTATGATTTGGAGGGCACTTCCTTAGTGCCAGACACTGCACTAAGTGATATATTTATTTTACTCCTACAACAGCTCTTGGACATGTAACTGCTGGAGAAATAAGTGGGTTGCTCCTCATATATAGGAGATTCAGTGCTAGTTGTTCTCATCTGTTATTTTGCCAGTGTAGTGTAGTGCATCAGAACAAAGATTCTAGAGTTTGGGTTTAAATCTCATCTAAGCTTCCTAGTTTCTGAGTATCTCATATATTTTATCTCTCTAAAATTTTAGTTTACCCTGTAAAATAGGGATAATGATAGTAGCTATGATACAGAGTTTTTTTGAAAATTAAAAGAGTTAGTGCAGGAGAAGAACTCAGCAGAATATCTGACTCAAGAAAATATTCCATATATATTAGATAAAGGAAGATAAAATTGTGAGCCCAGACATAAATAGATGAGCTCAAGGATCCAAAAGAAAAGCCATATCTTAACGGTGGGTGTTCCAGGTCAGAGCAAAGATGATCATCTGAAATTTGATTGCCAGTCAAATAAATAGACTACCCAAGAACTGTAATGCCAAAGGGCTAGTTCAGTGAAGCTGGAGACATTTGCAACCAAAGTGGCCAGACGACAAGAGCGGTTTTAAGCAGAGGGTGGGAATTGGAGCCTAGTATCATATCAAATCTGACATGCAAGTTTCTGAAGGCACTGTAGGTCTCCTGGCCAATGATCTTAGGGTTAGAGTTTTGAAAGAGGTGGTTAGTATACCAAAAAATAAAAAGAGACAGCCAGGTCTTTTTTCCTTGAAATCTAACAGCCATTCCATTCTCATCATCCTTACCATAGAGACTCATTTATACTTTTATCTTGTCAAACTTCATCCTTGGAATAAGACTGGTTATTATAACCTGGCCATAGATTGGATCTGTTAATGATCCTATACCAAGTATAATATCAGCTAGAGAATCTGAAAAGTACATTAGATCTATTTTAGGAAAATGCCAATTTATGCCCACTATGGCGGATTCTTAACTCTTGGCATGTTGGAGGGTTTGTTTTACCATGTGTTCCAATCCTAAATCCCTTCACCCAGCTCTCAATGACAGGAAAAGATAGCTGAGTAGAATAGCTGCCATGGAAAAAATAGTAAGTCAGTGGTCAGTGGGATCCCCAATGTTGGGAATGTGAATCAGGAGACACAATTAAATTCTAAGTGGTGGATATGAAAGGTGCTACAAAGTCAAGACTCAGGCTCCCAGTGTCAGAACATGCACACACAGAATTATGAAGGGTTAGAGTTCCACAGGAAGCGGATAGGGAAAAGAGAATGGAACATATGGAGAAAGACACCCATGAGAAGAAGTGATTAAGCTAAGAGAAGTTCAAGTCTTAATCTTCCTGAGGCTTGGCATTCAGCTTTCTTTGTGAAACCTTACTGTGGTCCCTCTATCTTGACTAGAAGAGTGGCCCTGTGTTTATTCCAAAAGCAGAGTTTGAGCAGTAAACTAAACTTATTCATTCATTCATTCATTCATTCACTCATTCATTCATTCACCTAAACATTTATTGAGACATTGCACAGTGGTTGATGCTGTCAATATGATTCAAGGAAATAAGCAAAAATTTAATAAATAAGTAAATAAGTAAGTAAGAAAGTAAAGAAAGGATGGAAGGAAGGAAGGAAGGAAGGAAGGAAGGAAGGAAGGAAGGAAGGAAGGAAGAAAGTTATATCACTGGCTGAGGAAGTCACAGAGAAGCTGCATCTTTTTCCACTTTATCTAAGGTGGCACAGCACTTTTCCCTAAGAAACCATTTCTGAGGTGCAGTATTGGTCTCAGTATCCAGTGGAATAAACACAGAGCTCTCCAGTGGCAGGGACCAGGGTTTGAAATCCAACATATGCCCCTACTAGTTTATGGTGCTGGCTTAGTTGTTTCACCTCTCCGAACGACAGTTCCCATATCTCTAGTTTTAGTAAACAAACATATATTTTCTATGGGTTTTGTACACAGTAAATTTAATAGTCTATACAGCTTCTAGTCTGTTCCTGCCACATGGTAGCTAACTTCAATTTCTCATACAGTGTTTTTGTGTAAATTAGAAAAAGTAGTCTCTTCTTTTCGGTAGCCAAGTTGGCAAGTAGAGTAGGGCAGAATTCCACACATTATTTTTCCTCCTTGACTGGTACACTTGTGAGATATGCAACCTGCATTGTCAGCAATCATTAACTGACCACTATTCTGATGTCTTTGCAGATGACATATCTCCAAGTGCATTTCCTTCAGGAAAACAGCACCAATAGCATAGAAACATGCATGCAACTGATGTTTTTCTATTTTTTTTTTCTATACCAACTTTTATAAAGAAAAAGAGGCATAGTGCAGGTGAAAATAAAAGTGTCATCAGTGTTTTCAGCTGAATAGAAAAATCAATGAAAGTCAAGGTGTTGTCAATATCACCAATTATATTTTATTAGATATCATCAAAAGTGGTTTGCACTCAACTATTACAGATTATTTTTTTTTAACCTGATGTTTGGTCACTTGTCACCCTAACAACTGACACAAAAGCAGATTAAAAAATTTAAAAAATCCATCTCTACTACATATGTGGATACCAGCTGAGAATTAGTTTATCTATAATAGAGTACATAATTCAGATTAAAATATAAGAAGAAAATAATTTGCTTAATTTTGTGTACATGGAAATTTCAAGTTGTTGATGAGATTAAAATTGCTGACACTTTATACTCACTGACATTTTTTGTGTACTTTCTATTGAGTAGAGGCAGATCATTTGGTTAACCTTCAGGCCCTCAGATGGTCTTTCTGAGGGTCTCAAGAGACTAAATCTGTCAGCAAGGAACTTATTTAGTCTGATTTGATGTTACATATGGTAGAAGTCTGGGGCCCTGAGTTAGAGCAGCTCTAAAATTGACAGACTCTCTCAAGTGGCATTTACAGGGATGGCTCTAAAAAACAGGCTTGTGACACACAACCCCAGACGACTGAGTACATTGTTTGGCCACATCGTGTTCTGTTTTGACGTTAGCGGGAAGAAGGGGTGATAGTAAAAAGAACTCAAAGCAACATGATACTCACACCTCCAGATCCAAGGTGACAGTAATAAAGAAAAACAATTCAAGTTCATGCTTAGAATTTTGGAATATCACATGGGTGAAAAGACAGGAGCAATATCTTTATTCCAGAGTAGGGAACTCCCAGCTGTGTGTATGGAAGCATTCTAAAGCAGAGAGGTTGAGGAAGGCTTCAATCTAAAAACTTCTTTTGGGGAAAGAAGACCATGAGAAAAGCAAAAATGGCAATGCTTCTGCAAACTGAGCTTTCTAGGATTTGTTCCCATCTGTTTGCCTAATAAAGCACTGTTTTAGCACCCAACTCTAAACAAACAAACAAAAATAATGGGTTTTCTATGAGATAAGTCTAAAAATGCCTAGCACACAGTGGGTGATCAAAGAAGAGGTCTTCTTCCTTCTTCATAAACATCACCCTGGTCTTTTCTTACTAGAGTTGAAGAAAATAATTAATTCTGCCCCATGAGGAGCTACACCCGCAGATTCTCTGAGTCTGTGACAGAAAACTGCTCTTATTAATATCTAGGGTATAGAGATGCATCTCATCCATTGCCGTGTCACCTCTAGAACCCAGGTAAATACTCATCTCAATGGGTATAGAAGTACCTCATTAAGTTACCATACCAAATATGAATCTATATCCCCAGTCACCATCCTATGTGAGAGAAGTGATTTGGAGAACTAGAGTAGCCAGACAACACAGTAGAGAAAAGAGCAAACAAATAGAAGGTTACAATTTCCCAAAATTCAATGAAGTTCATATTTTTTATAGAAAAATATGAATGCCATTTGCCAGATATTATCTTATCACAATATGTCATTATATAGCAACACTCCAAAGACCCTTGAATCCTATTAAACCATGGGGTAGAAAGAGCTGATGTATAGACTCCGAATTCTACCTGGACAGGAAAAGCCTGATGCTGAGAAAGTGGTAATCATTCTTGAAAGGAAAAGAATAAGGGAATAAAAGAAATGAAAAGACAGAGAGGAATGTATTGCTAGGAGTAATTCCTAGACTTTTAGCTGTAAACATCAGAACAATTTGAGTATATGAAACAAATTGTAGATGACACTGCCTGTTTTCCATTGCCAACATGAAATTCTCTAATTGTGAGACTCAGTGCTTTGAAATAAACTTTAAGTTTCCTGGTTATTTGCAGTCCCTTTTCCCTGGGTTTATTTAGTAGAAGTGGACTTTCTAGATATGAGCCCAGGGGCAAATCCTGTGAACTCACTAAGTTTCATCTTTCTCCTCTCTAAAATGGGGATGATATTAGTAATTAACTTAAAAGGTTTTCTAGGTGTAAATAAGACAGTATATATACAGTACTTACCCAACTTCTTGGGTAATAGTTATTATTCTATTATTTTTATTTATATTATTATTATATCATCATCACCACCACTTAATGCACAGAAACTTGAAGAGTCATGTTTGGCTTTCAGTAGAAAGAATTGCCATTGTTTATTTACCCTGAATTTTCCTAGATAGCTGTCAGCTCCGAGTTGTTCTCTCTGAACTCAGGGCACCTCAAGAAAAGTCTAAGACTGTTTGAAGAGCTTGAAGGCCAAAGAATTGGCAGCCAGATATAGAAACTTCTCAGTAGAGAAGATGCACTGAACAGGGCCACTCAGTGAACCAAATAATGCTAGGGCACTATTCCAGTCTCTACCACCAGAAGATGACTGATCGAGGGTCCCTGATTCCAAATCACCCACCCAGCTGATTAGGAGACTTGGGTTTAGGAGTCCCTGAAGCACCAAACCACACAGTGTAGGCAGCTGCAGGCTTTCATGCGCATTAATTTTACTTACAATTACAAATTTTAAATGCTGCAAATACGTACAAGCATAACAAATAGAAAAGTACAAAGTGATCATTAGGGTTATAATGTGTGTGTGAATATGCAATCAGAATAGGCACACTGCAAATAAAGTACTATGTAAATGCTAATACCTCACCATTTGCTACTATAATAATTCGTCATAAGACTGGAGTTCTTAAGTACTTTATGTTCTCTGCTGGTATGAAGTCATTAATCTCATTTAAACAATTAATGAGAAAACCCTGGGCCCAAATTAGGGACAAGAAGAAAAAAAAAACACTGGAATTAAAGACAAATGATAGGTTGTTTTTCTCTAAAGCTGTAATGATGCTTCGCTAAATAACACATATTTCTCTGAACCCTATTTCGAACACTGCACAATTCACCCTGAAAAGAACTGATTATTACCACGACATCAGTTATTTTGAGTTGGAAAACCCACACATCACCATGACCCACATTTCTCCACAACCCAGCATGAACTTGGGTCTTTTAAAGGCCTCTTCTAGAGCATTCGCTTTTTAATCACCCCTTATAAGCTGAGTTGATTAGAATTCTAAGTGCCAATGAGACAGGATCAGAACAAAGAGCTTCACTTTGCAAGGCTGACCGTTTTAAAACTGTGAACTTTTCATCAGTGAAGATAGTTGTATCATAATGGTGAATGGAATAACCTCTGGAGCCAGGAAGACCTAATGTGAACCCTATTTCCATCCTGGGCTGAATGACCTTTGGGCAAGTTACTTAATATCATTGAGGCTAGGAGTCTTCGTAATTAAAATGGGCATAATAATATTACCTACTTTTAGGGTTATTGGCAAGGATATCTATTTTTATTAACAAAATAATAAATTCAGAATAAGAAAAAAAGTTGAATGTAAAAAAAGAAAAAGAAAAAATCAGATATATTTGTTAATAAAAGGCCTGAGATAGAATTGTCTGAATGAACCCTCTTCATAATTTGAGGTTTCCTTCTAGAAAACAATTTAAAATATCTCAATCAAGAAAAATGTAAATTTGAAAGAGACAGAAACCTCCTTTGAGGGTCCTAATCCCCTATGACTATCAGAGCAACAATGATTCACATTTTTTTTCTTTTGATAATGACATTGGTATGTTGGTGCCAGTCGTGTTGGTCTCATATGTGTGTACACATGTGTATATGTGTTTAACAAACATTAACTTTCCAAGAGAAAGAAATGGGGAACAGGAACTTTGGCTGTTCTCTCCAACAGGGAAAGTCTGCAGCTGGGACTTCAGAGAAAGCCTTTGCCACTTTGTGCAATTATAAAGCATAATGACAAGGGAAATTACAACAAAGGAACCTAATGCAACTTAAGTGACTTTTATTAACCACTGTGACCACACATCTTCTCAGAACCATTAGGCAAAGTCTTTTACTCCAACCTGTGTCTGCTGGGATCCCTTCTCAGCATCATTAGGTGGCAACTGTTAGAGGCATCTCTTCTATCCACCATGGTGAAATGAGACAACAAATTCACTCCCTGGAGAGGTGCTTGGACCTAATGAAACTGCTTTAGTCAGAGTAGAGAAATGCCACCTAGATCTCCCTTTAATGAAGATCTGGGTGTCCAAATGCTATGAGTGCTGTGAGCAAAGGGACCATTTAGTAATTTCTACAGCAGGAGACAGTTTCTCCACCCAAGTCATACCTCTGTCAAGGTGGCCCATATCCAGTGACTGATCAGTACATTTCAGCCAACTTGGACAGCTCTGATTTGGGTTAAGGGGTATTTTATCTCTGGAAATCCCCATGGGATCAGCCAGTGCTACCACTGGGCTTGCAAACCAGCTTACTTTCTGCCTAATCCTGCTTCTTTCCTCTCCTGTTCATAGGTAATGATTACAGGGGCACTGTCATATATATATATCCTGCACACTAAATCTTTTATCAATGTTTATCTCTTGAAGAATCTAATCTGCTAAAGTGTCCTTATATTTATCTTCTAAATAAGGATACTTTAAAGAGAAAAGATGCTGTTATAATTTTACTGGGACAACAGACTTAAACTAAGATTGTTCTTGGCAGAGAGGAAGTTATGGTAACCCTAAGGTGCCATAGCTAAAGCAAGATCAAGTTCAGGTAGGGTTTCTTTCATACTGTGGGCACCCACACAGGAAGCAGGGTATGGATCCTTTATTAAGTCACCTCTTCCTTTGAAAACAACCTCACCTCTTTTTTTTAAATGTACATCTTTAAAAAAGTTAATATGTTAATTTTAAATTTTGTTATGTCGAAGAGTACAAAATAAAATAGAACAAAGAAGAAAATATGCAAAATAGTGTTACCAATCAGGGAGAAATATTAGTATTTTTGTTAGACATCACTTTGTTTGTAAGGAATAAATAGATAGATGAATGGATGTATGTACACACACTAGATAATTTTATGACAATAAATCACATAATGTAATTATTTTTAATTATATGTATATAATTAATGATACAGACACATATTTATATATGAATGCACATTGTATGTATATATGTGACTTTACTTATCAAAGAGAAGCTAACATGAAATCAAAGAAAATTTTGAATTTTAAATAAATTTTTTTCAACACAGGAAAATAAGCTCCTCTTCCAAAATCTCCAGGTGCCTAAATCCTGTATACCCAATCTCATTGTGACATGACTCCAGTTCATTCGATATGACTTGGGTATTTTACTAGCAGAAAGAGGTAGCCCTGATGCTGTGACTGAAGGAACACCAAAGACGCATCCCTGCCTGTGGGTCTCCTCTACAAACTTGCTGAGAGGTCTGTAATTTCCACCTTTGGTAGCACTGTTTTAGGAAATGTCCCTCTAAGCATATTGCTTGGGAGAGGTGATATGATGCCATCATCAGAGGACTTGACTCACAATAAGGGACTCAGTCCTTGTGCTGGCTGGTAAAGCCTGATGGCCTTGTAAACATTTGGAGCCTAGTGTTCTGTTTGCCTCAGAGGGCTGCTGTGAAGATCAAAGGAAAGAACACAAGAGAAAAGTTTCACAGCTGAAGTCCAACATTAATGTAGAATATGTTTAAAAGAGTAGCTACTAAGTAAAACGACAACATGTCTTGTTTTGTTTGGGACAGTCCCAGTTTATCCCTTGTGTCCAAGCATGATTATTAAAACTCCCCCTTTTTACTTACAAAAGGAATAAATTATAGCAACTCTACCATTAAGTCATTGTCTGTTCTGAGGAATTCTTCCCAAATTAAGCAACAGGGGAAAAGAGCAAATGTATGGACACGGTTGTATGTGTTCTGTTTCTGTGACATCTGCCAAGTGATTTGCATTTCAGGATTCTCGGTTTTCATATCTTTGAAATGGGGATACTAATATAAGCTATTTTAGGCTTATTATGAATATTAAGTGAGACTCCTTATAGAAGATTATAGCACAAAGTCTGCTATATCACGAGATTTCTCTCTCTCTCAAAGGAAGTCATGGAAAGTACTAGATAGGGCACTTCTTGGGATGGACAGGATGGAATGGATTAAGGCAGCCCAAAGATAACACGATGCCAGTCTTGGAGAGAAATGGAAAGTGGGGTTCTTACTGTCCAGTGAGATTTGTAACTCTGAACAATTGCGGTGCAGGGTGCCCTTGTACTTCTCAAGCTTTATACTGCCCCAGATCGAAGTTCTACATGTGAGATCACTTATCCAGAAACCTCCATCTCTCCAAAAGTCAGGGAGATTGGTTTCTCCAGGAGCTCACTATCTGTTTGCCATCCTCCTCCAGGGGAATATAACCTACAGAATTTACAGAAAACTTATAGCCCTGAGACTTGGTTCATAAATGTGCAACAAACAGTTCTTAAGGCAGGGATCATGCTCTGTGAAGGGTATCAGGATTGCAACATATGGCTATACCATTTTGCCTTATTATATTAAATTCTCAGTTCAGATGATTCAGACCTCAGGGACGTAGAGGAGAGGGGGGAATCTGCTCTGCCACCTTGTGTTTTATTTCTATATTTTTTATATTGTACCAACTTCTCCAATCTTTTAATTGTTTTCACTTTAGCTTAGAGTCAGGAGAAAAGATGATGTGTTTCCCCAGCCCTAACCATTAAATGATGGTGAGAAAAATATTTAAATAACAGTTAAGGGTTTTTACTAATGACGAGGTCCTTACTCAGACTCAAAACATAGTAATCTGTGCCACTGTTAAAAGTACAAACTAAAAATAACATGTGAAAAGACTATAATGAAATCAAAATATAAGGTATATAACTATGATATGAAGTGAAATGAACAAGACTTAGAAAAAGCATTAAATAATTAAATGCAGATCATTTTTACAATTTAGGTATGTTTGCCTCAATATTCACTCTTTTTTCTGTGTCTCTACACACACACACTAACACAAAGGACAGAGTCTATATTTATCGGCAACTTTGTCTACATTTGTGTGTCCCTGGACTGTTGGAATAAAAATCATCGGGGATGCTCATCTTTAAAAAAAAAAGAATTCTGAGGCTCTAACTCAGACCATCTTGGAGAAGAAGAACAGGGATTTACATTAAAAATGATTTTCCAAGTGATTTTTATGCCGATGGTCCACAGACCACACTCTGAGAAACAGAGAAACACTATTGTTCTTCTGTGATTTATTTGTGATCAGCAAGATTTAAGATTGCAGAGGAAGGATGGGTAAACAGATATTAGGTCAGGTGTTGCTGGTGTTTCTGGCTAATCAAGTCTTTTTGAAAAGCTGTGAGACCTGCCAAATCAAGGATAAAGGATATTGTCCTCAGCATAAGTTGTATATTCTATTCACCTTTGTCTCAGTTTAACTGAATAGGTGATGTGGGCTGGTAAGGGAAAAAAAATGATGCCTCATTATGCCAGTTACTTTAAATTGGTAATTCAGGGAGCACCAACACTGGTCCCAGGAAAAGCTTTTTTATGTTCTGTGTCTTCAGAACCAGGGGTTTCCCAAGAAGTGAGAACCAATCACTATAATATCTCAGCCCTGACCTAGAGGTAGAGAGAATAACAGCCTACTAAAGGTGCCCATGTCATAGTGCCTTGAACTCGAGACAATGTTAGGTTACATGGCAGAGAAAAAGTAAAGTTGCAAATGGAATTAAGTTTGCTAGTCTGTTTATTTGAGATTACCTCAGATTATCCAGGGGGACTCAGTGTAATCACAAGGTCTAATTTTTCTTTGTCATTTAACTTTAAAATGGTAAACAAACAAACAAACAAACAAAAAAACTGATATAAGCTTCAGATCCTTTATATTCACATGTAAAGTGTAAGATGTAAAGACTCTTGAACTATTAAATGCCAGATTCTTGCTCCAACATTCACCTAGGAATTTCCTTGAAGGTTTTGTTTTGTCTGAAAAGTAGAAATAATAAAGCATGCTTTGACAAGGATCCTCTTAGACTTCGCATTTCTAAACATGTTTATATTTATAAATACTTGCTTAATATCTAGCTTTTATTAAAGTGTAAATTCATTATGAGCAGAAGACTACACTTGCTTTATTCATTGCCAAATCCTAGTCTCAGGCATAGTACTTGGTGTTTAAAAGGTACTCAGTTGATATTTGACATATTCAATAAATTTAGGCAATACATAATATGAATAGAAAAGGAGGAAATGCAAATAAAACTATAATTTAATTGACCTTGACCCTGGGCTCAAAATAATAGAGAGTCCAAAAGTTCATGTAAGGGAATGTCAGGAAATCTGGATTTTCATTCCAGTTGTCATTGACTAGAGAGTTATGACCTTGGTTAATGATTAAATTTCCTGGGTCCTCAAATTTCTTACTGCAAATAGCTGGATTAAAATAGGTGATGACTGAAATCCTTTATAGAACTGACCTCATAGACCCAAAAATGATGTGCTTCCTTCGCTCAAGTTATTACCATCTATTTCATAGATCAAAATCTGATACACAATGATTGCTCTAGAGTTACAGAACATGCTTATAAATCCTGATGCTTAAAACTATTTATTTGCCCCTTTCCTTCCCTCCCTTTCCTTCCATTCTTTCATGTACTCATATAGTTATTAAAAGCTTACACTTTATGTACCTGCCCTAGGGAAATTTAAAAATATTTTATATATGCCTGCCTTGAATTAAGTACCCCACATTCTGGCTGAAATCTCTGTCTTTGAAAGGATTCAAATTCTAGCCATGTGCTTTTTTCATTGAGTGGTTTAAGAAGAGGTAATTGGGATATTAGGGGTCAAATATGTAGTGATAGAAAGAAATCTGACTGTGGGCGGTGAACACACACACAAAATAAATAAGTTAATAAATTAATAAATAAATTAATTAAAAGTTGTTTTCTGATCTTGATGCGTTATGTAAATGACAGAAGCTAATTCTCTTTGAAGCATAAATTCTGGGAACTAGAACTTTGATCTCAATGAGGTAGACTGACACACACAGGAGAGGGCCTTGCCTCACATAACTCTCCAAGTCTTTTGCCTTTCAAGAAGGGGTATTATCCTTGTGTTTACTTTCCTAACAGATTTATTTGTCTTCAACTCTAAATCAATAATTAAATCAGATTGACTTTTATGATGTAAAACAGTATCCCACCACATCTTCTCCCCTCCATTCTATTTTAAACCTGTAGATAGATATAGCTTATTCATTGGTTTACTGTCATTAACACAACCATGATCAAATGGAAAGACCCCAGGCAGAAACCTGACAGGTGCAAGAAAAGTGATGTTGGTTGGAACTCATTTGTAATATAATAGTATTCCTGCATACAGTTGTTTTTGACCTTAAGCAAGGGAAAGTTGATGACTTTAATAGAATTTTCTTTATGAACATTTTTGTTTCTTTCTGTTTTAAAACTGCTGACTTTTTTTTTAAGCCCTGCCTCACCTACAATTGCTTTCAAAAGCATATTTCGAAGTTTCAAAGCCAGAGTTTACCTCGGTATTGTTTCATTAATTGTACGGGCACTCATAATGGATGGCAAGCTGCCCAAAGCCCTCCTTGACAGCATAAAATATAGCCCTGGAAGGCCTGCGCCCACTCTGTCTCTCATCACCGGAAAGCACTCACCCTAAATGTGAGAAAATATTTCTTCAATTCCAATTGTCTAAAAAGTAGCCTAATAATAACAATAACTTAGTTCTGCAGTCCAAAAAGTAGGGCATTTATGTTAATGTACATCTGGATTCAAACACCGCCACTTATAGATGTAAGTAGTGAATTTTTAGGCAAATTTTTAACCTTCTCTAAAGCTCAGTTTCTCCTTCTCTCAACATGACTGATACTAGTACCACCTCATAGGATCATGGTAAGAGTTATATAATGCACTTATAAAGAAACGTATAGAAAAATAAATAAATGTATAGAGATCTTGGCATATACCGTGCACTTTGTAGATGATGGTGGTGGGTATGTGTGTTATTGTTGTATAGCAACCTGCTTTTGCTGAAGACAATAATCAGACCAATGACAAAGAAAATTCTGCGCTTTGAGGTATGATAAAGGCTGCTGTCTATCTCGAGCACCCTCCCTCCTTTTCTTTCAGCCCTGACTTCTAACCATGCTTTTTATATTTGTGGTATGCTTCCTTCTCACAGCTCCAGCCAGTGGAGTCCTGCTTTTGCTTTCTAACTCTCCATCCTCCAGATTTCTTATTAATCAGTGGTCTTCTTCTCTTTCTTTTGTCCAAGTTTATGGTTCATTCAAAACAGCTTTTTTCCACCAACTTTCCACGTTTTCTAGAGCTGCTGTCAATATAAGACAAAAAAAAATGACCTTACAGAAACTATAAACATGGCTCCTACAAATAAATTTTTGAAGTTGTGTGGTTAGAAATACCAGTCTGTCACCCAATGAATAGAAATCTGATCCTTTTTGTCTCAAGATATTTTTTTTAGAAATGGCAGTATGTAATTCTCAGCAATCAAAACTGGTCTTAAGGTCTAGGGTGCGATAATGGGTCCGAGACACCAGAGCTAGAACTTAGTTGGCAGCATTGAGAGATTAGTTAATGCGACCCCTCTCTCCACCTGTGACAGTTTCCAAGCTGTTCCAGTAACATCCTCCTTTAAGAATGTCTCCCACAGGCCTACGGTGAGTGATCATTACTTTTGAAAAACTCTTCTAGAGGCAATTTACTACAGACTTCAATCGGCTACATCACCAGGTTCAGCAATGACCAATTTCTCTGCTTCTGTGACTTGATTCTGATCCCAATTCCTTCTTTATTTAGTCATATAGAAATCATTCTACACAGAAAATTATATTCTTGTGATTAGGGATGTATATAGCTTCATCATTATATCACTTTGAAATTGCATACATTCTCTCTCACATTTCTCTATCCTATGCATGTAAACCTCCCTCTCTCTCTCTACCTATCTATAATTATATCATCTATATTTATAATCTTCCTAATTCATTTGTCTGTTGTAACCTCCAGCATAGTAAAATGTGAAATGTGGCTTTCTCCCTCGTGGGTTAGGAGTAGAGATGGGAGCCGCAGCTACATCATTCTAAATGAAACCTAGATGTCATCTGTCACTTAAAGGGCTTAGCTATTAGAAATTCTCTTTCCCAGGAAGGCCATTCTGGTGATAACAAATGAAAAGAAATGAATATGGATGTCCAGGTGCCAAATTAAAATGTCAACCTTGACCTTTGTAGGGCAGAGCCTTCAAAGGCAGCCATGATCAATTGTCTCTCAGCCCTCACAGGTAAAGAAAACATTTTGATAAATTGAAGTCTCAAGGGGAATGGAGGGAAGGTGTGTGAATGGGTATAGGGCAGAGTGTCAAAGGCATCTGGATTCAACTCCCCACTTGGCCCTTTAGGTTAGCATCACATAATTGCACCAACCTAAAATACTGATAAGAATGTGGTTTTGATTATTTATTCATAAACTTTTTAGCAAATTAAATTTACATGACAGGTTTTTTTAATGCATTAGCGGCTAGGAGTCTTCCAGGAAGTTGCAAAAAAAAAAAAAGAAAAAAAAAAAAAAACTAGGCAGACATACAAGGTATCGCAGCATACTCTTCCTGTCCACACCTGAAGACATTTTCCCTTATCAGTCCCAAATCAAGTTCAAGGGGACAACAGATAGACTTTTTCACCTCAAGCATCTTTACTTGTCAAAATTCCCTGTAGAATAACAGAATTTTCAAGGTCTTTTTCATGGTATTTCCCTGTTTCATGAGTTTAAAAAATCAAGGAGAAAAATTGAAAGCCACCAGTTAGTGGTTATTTTAATCTTAGTACCTGCCAAGTCACCCTCATGTCTCCCCCCCCCGCTCCCACCACACATACATAAAATGCATACATTAAGGATAGAAGGTCCTAAAGGCAGGAGCAGGGGCCTGACTTCCCATAGTAAAACAACAACTGCTTCTTAAACACTTCATGAATAAACTAAAACTGCTGTCAACCCATATTTGGCTACTTGGTTAATTTTTCTGAAATACAGATTACATTATCTTTTACCTCTTCAGACTTTTAATGGTTTTCCACTACCTGGAAATTCTAAACAAAAGCCATTTTTGATCTGATGCCAATTTATCTTTCCAAATTTACTTCTCCTTGTTACTCACTAAGTATTCTACATCCCAGTTAAACTAGACTTCTTTACATGTGAAATAGTTTTCTATGTTATTTTTTTTTTTAGATTTCCATTTCTATATTGACTTTTGTATAGTTCTTCTCAAGCTAGTAGGAATCATTTCAAATATTTCCTTCTTCATGAACCCTTTCCTACTTAATTCCCTCACAACTACATGAGATCTTTCCTTATATTATGTTCCCTTAACATTAGTGTCATTTATATTTTTGAAAAAAATATCTCCTTCTGATTTTTATTGTAATTATTGACCTACTGTTTAATTTCTAGTTTAGTTCTTTGAAGACAAGGAGTGGCCTTAAATATTTTTGTATGCCATGCAGCATCAGACAGAGTACCTTACTCATAGTAGATATAGATGTATATATTTTGTAGAATTAGACTAAATTTAAAAGTAGCAATAAATTACTGCATTGCAATCGGAGTTTAATGACTATGAAAATAATTTATCTACCATAAAATTTCATATACTTCAGTGGCCATGAAAATGTAACCATGTACCTTATAACAATGTTTTAATCAGCAAAGGACCACATACACAACAGTGGTGGTATACCATGTAGCCTAGGTGTGTGGTAGGCCATACCATCTATGGTTGTCTAAGTACACTCTCAGATTTTCATACAAGGACAAAAATCACATTTCTCAGAAAGTATCTTCGTCATTAAGCAGCATATGACTGTGTTACATTTTATGAAATTATAGATTAAAATTCACATGACATGCCCAAGAAGGAAAGGTTCAGAAGGCCATACCAGTTTGCTTTAGATTTCTTCTGATTCTAGGAAAAATGATAAATCAGAAAACTGTACTGGCCAGAATTTCAGAAAGGCCAGGAAGGTGAAGAGAGATGCTTAATTCATACCAGGGAATTTCCCTATCACAATAAGTGAATATCAGGAAATGACTCACCAGAAATGTTTCCCAAGGTCAACAACATCTGACATTTGTTCTAACTTCATGGGTCCCTTGCCATCTTAATTTCTGCCTCATTTTCAAAATATCAGGGTTAGGTTTATTTATCAGGGGATTTGATTCTTTTTAGAATGAATTAACATATTAAATGGTTTTGTGGAATTTAAGTTTTTAAAGTCCTGTGAGAATTAAAAAGTTGAGTAAATATGTCTTGCCAGTTAGCTTGGTAACTTCCAATGACTCTTTCAAAAACTATGTCTTCAAACAGTTTCTTTATGCCATCCAAGAGACTAGACTCTGCTTATTTCTGTGATATTCTGTTGCTTGATGTAAAAATATTTAAATAAGAAAGACTATATATATATATGTATGTACATACATATATAAATAAATAAATATATATGTGTATATATATATATTCAGCAAGTAAATTTGAAAAGGGAAACAAACAAACAAACAAACAGACAAAATCTATGTAAACTATCAGGGCTAAATTCTAACTACTGCTTTTAGTCCTTGTGATATATTTTTAATAAGAAAAAATTAATCTAATGACAGTTTAAAACCTAGTGTAAATAATTTAAGACAGTGATAGTATACAATAAAATATCTTGGAATTTATATTTTTAATTGTCATAAATAATACTAAAGGACATTAGATTTTTTTTTTTTAAAAGGCAAATAAGCATGCAAATAGGAAAATAAATCTAAGTCCAATCTAAGTGTGGTAAATATTCAAAAAACAGGTGAAAAATTATGCTCCAATGCTAGGTGACCTAAGGCTTGGCTTTAGAGGTGCCTAATAGCCAAAGCAAAGAGATAATGTGATTAACTCATGAGTTATAGGGTTCAGGAGATATAACATTAAATAATATTTGAGAGATTCATAAGTATGTCTCATAAGAGAAGCAGAAAGAAAGTTTGCTGAATAGTTTTTACAAAGAGAATATGCTCACCACCATTCGCTAAATTAATATAACAGATTAGTTAACAGGAAGATATGCTATTGTACTCTTCAGTAGCAGCTTTATAATACTTTTTGAAAAGGCTTTCCTTTTTTTTTCAGGTAGACTAAGAAATTTTAACTTCGAGGGTTGGATAGAAGGAGACTTTAGTGGATTTTATAGAAATATATAGTAAAATATTACTTAAATAGCATTTTAGTGGTATATAAAATGTGGTTCCTCAGTACCTGAAATTGGATTAGGAACTCAGGAGACAAACACAATATTTTGTCTTTATCAAAGAGGATTATTATTATCTTCCCTTCATCAACAGGAGAGAGAACTGGGAAGGAATTATGGGTATGATTAGAAAATATTTACTGTTTTGAAATCAGGAGTGGTAACAAAATATAACCACTGATTACTATGTCTGTTTTGAAATACGTCAGTGCATAATTGACTACTGAATTCAACATAACAGTATTTACGATATGGCAATGAAGTGTAATTACATTTCTTCAGACGTACTATTACAAAATAGAAGGACTTTGCTTAATTTTATTATGTGTTCTTTTTGTATTATATTTCTTGCAAATCAGGATTTACTGACTTATTTAGTAAGAGTTGGCAAACCAGCAATCTCTGCACATAAAGTAATTCTGATTCCAATAAATGTATTTTTGACAAATGACTTTTGCCTACGTGATTTGTCAAATTAATGCGGGCCTAAGCAGCCAAGTAGTAGGCCCTTTTTGCACTTGGTTCTATCTTTGCAGACGAAAGAGAGTAAATCAGAAAATAAAAAATAATCTAAAAAATGTTTGGAAAAATATTATGTTTGTGTTAAGTTTGACAGCATATAGATCAAACAACAGAAATAAAGCAAAAGCAATAAAAACACAGGAAGGTTAGTTTTATTCAATCATGGAAATCCTTGATGTTTGCTGAAGAAAAAAGCACCATTAGAGTTAACTGAGCATATTAAACAATAAACTACAAAGTGACTTCTCATTTCATAAACTTTGTTCCAAGGGGTTGCAGTCAGTTTAGATTTAGAGGCCACAACACCATTAGCATGGTTTAATAAGACATTAGGAGCAGTTCGGATGAAAAATGCTACAGCTGAGAAGTGTATGGAGTTAGTTTTTTGATCACCACTCTCAGATATAGGGTGATCTAATCAGAGAGGTTTATATGTCTTGTAATCATTCATTACCTGATCCTTCATTACAGCACTTAGAATTACATGGTTGAAAGTATCTGCTCAAAACTTTATGCATAGGTACTTTAGTGTCTTTCGAAAGAGACCTCAGAAAGCACCCTTACTCACACCTTCATCCTCGTGAGGACATAGCAAGAACCAGGAAGTGGGTTCTCACCAGATGCCAAATCTGCTGACAACTTGCTCTTGGACTTTTCAGCCTTCAGAACTATGAGAATTAAATTTCTGTTGTTTATAAGCCACCCAGTCTATAGTATTCTGTTACAGCAGCCTAAATAGATAAGACAAACACTTGTCACCCTTGAAGAAATGACATCAAAAAGAGCAAGCATAGAGGCAGGAAGGACTGTGTAGCTATGGCAAAAGTTAAAGTAAGTGATGATGATGGCAAGAACTAGGAGGAAAGTAGTATACATACAGAGAACTGGATAAAGTTAAGAAATATTTAAGTAGTAAAATAATGAAGACTTGTTGGTACCAAAGATCGGAGGAGTCAGAGAGAGAAATATCAAAGACTTACACAGTTTCTGGACAGTGAATGGCAACACTACAACTGAACGATATTATTATTCACCAGAAATATATAATAACCCCAGTTAGGCATAATAAACAGGTGTTTAGTTCTATACTGATAGAATCTGAGATCCTAGACCAATGTGTTAAGTTTGATGTTGCCTTGTAAAATCAATATAGACATGCTATATATAGGCCATTTTTTATAACAGTATGAAGCTCAGAAGATGAGTCTGATCTGGCAAAATAATTGTATACGTTCTGTAAAGATGATATAATCTAAAAATATTTATATCCAATAGAGCACCTACACTAAGGAACTACAAACTATAGTGTACTAGGAGATGTGTTTGGCTTCTGAGTAGGATGGGGTAGGTTGTACCAGCCACCTAGTTTACCCCCTATGAAAACTAAGAGAAGCTGTATAAATTATATGAGTCTATTTTAAAGAGCGCATTATGCGAGCAATGAGCTGAAAATTAATTTTAATTCTAGAATCAAGGAATCTCATTCAGGTGAATTGGCCATTACTAGGACCTTGGCAGAGTTTGGTTATAGACTGAGTATTGTTTGGTTCACATAGATTTAATATAATAGGAGAAAAAATATTAGTAAGACATTGATAGACCAATGGGCATAAGGTTATAGATTTAAAACATGTAGACCCTTGAATAAGCAGCCAGTTTTCTTTGTGGGACATTTTCTGGGCTGTGAGGCTGTACTCAGTAGGTTTGAGGACTGGGAAGCGTCTTCTAAAAGACAGAAAAAAGCTCTTATGATTTTTCAGTGCTTTGTTGGCATAGCCCTGTCAGAGGTAGAGGCCTGCCTCAAGCACACATTCTCTCTCTCCATAAGACTCTTTGTCCTATTGAAGCTTCAAAGAATGGGGCTAAAGAGCAAAGTTCAAAACATCAGAAGGTCAGAGCTGAATGTTCTTCATTCTTTGTGAGATGAACAAATAGAGACATACTAGTTTTGAATGAAAAGTCAAGGAAGTCCCTGCATAAGGAAGAGAGACAAATCAGAAGTAAACTGACCCTTAAGAAAACATCAAATATACCCTGACCCAAACCAATACCTTTTCTCTATTTACCACGTTTTTATATCACTTGATGCAGAAAAATTATTTGATAGAGTCCAACATCAATTCTTGATAAAAACTCTCATAAAACTAGAAATACAAGGGAATTTTCTCAATTTGATATATACATTAAATAAAACTACCAGCTAATATAATATTCAATGACTATGTAGGGCTTATAAGAAAATAAACCAAAAAATTAAGAAAAAATAAACTATGAGCAGAGTTTTTTCTCAGTAAAAATTCACTCACTAAGCCAGTATAGTCTCTGCCTTGCTCTATTCTCAAGTCCACATGGTATAGGTGATTACTTGCTGCAAGTTGTCCTTGAGAACCCCGTGCTGTCCTCCCCCACCAAGTCTGAAAGCCAGGCTGTGGAGCAGATCCTGGGCCAATGTAATGAATACACCCAGGAGCACTGCCTTCCGATGGTTATATCACTGAGTAAAGCAAATGAGAAATCAAATACTATGATCTAATCATCGCCATTCATTTTATATATTGTTTCAAGACTTATTAATATGGGCAAACAAATACAGAATGAATTGCTATTTCTGTTAGGTTTACCCTTTAATCATTATTAAATGTTATCTTTAATTCTAGAAATATTTCTGACCACAAATATTTCCTTTTTAATAGTAGTAAGGTAATACTAGCTTTCTTTTTTGGTTAGTAGTTACTTCATGCATCTTTTTTATCTTTCTACATCCTTTTATTTTCATCTTTTTTTTCTTTATATTTAAAAGTATTTTTATAATGAAAATTTAGCTAGTTTAGCTTTGTCTTTTAAAAATATTTTCTATAATATAATTACAAAACTTACCTATTTTAATTAGTAATATAAGGGTAAATCTACCATCTTAATCTTTGTTCTATGTGTTTTACATTTTAATAGCCTTGCTTTTTTTGACATAATTATGAATTTTAAAAATCATTCCATTTCTTTTATAACAGAGTGACTGTTACTTATTTTTTAATTTACTTCCACATTTATCCTTGTCTTATCACAGTATATAATAAATTATTACTTTTATCACTTCTAAGACAACAAAAGATTTTACTTACAACATATATTAAAACTCAAGAACCATTATTATTGTTGTTTTAAAAGTATTTATTTATTTAGATCTACTTATATCATATTTTTGTACCTTGCTGTATGTTTTATCTGAAATTATGGGATTATTTTTCTTCTAGCTAAGTAACTTCCTTTTATATTTCTGTTAATGTGATTTACTATGATATAGATTCCTACATCATATCGAGAAGCAAAAGTCTTAGCCATTATTTATTTTGAGCTCAATAAATAATTATTTGATATGCCTCTTTCTACAGCTAAGAGGGAGAATAGAAGATGAGAAATAACTGCTTATACCATAACAGGGAAAACAGACCTGCAACCAACTAATTATATTCAAAGTTGAAATAAGTACTAAATAGAGGCACACGTACTTTAAGGTGGATATAAATAAAAGGAAGAGGAATAGTGAAAAGTGATAGAAGACAGTGATGATGACTTTCAGTTCTTATGTCTGAAGTTTAAGTCCAAAGTCCAAGCCATTTATTATAAATTTATTAACATTAAGGAATAAACAAATAAAACTTATCTAAGCTTCCAGTCACAGTCCTAAAACAAGAAAACTAATACTTCACTTAATGGGATGAGTATGATGATTATAATAAATAATATATTTAACACAGAATAATGCCTCTTACCTAATAGATGCTCTGTAAATCATACAATTACTAAAAATTCAAGAAAAGCTTCATGAAAATTGTATAATTGGGGTTGATGCTAAAAAGTAAGCTGATTTTCAATGGAAGTAGATCAGAGGGAGTAGTCAGCTTGGTTAAGAACCAGCAGGAGTAATGTCCTGGAGTAGGAAAAAAACAACCATGATAAGGGCCCAGCAAAGAGCTAACATTGTTGAGGCTCTGGTTCCCTGAGGTACCCCATGGGACACAACTCTGGAGTAAGGTGTTTTGGAGCATCATCATGGACTGCTTTGAGTGCCATGAGAAGTCAGCAATTCATGGAATAGGCAGGTAGCCTGTAGTGGGGATGAGTGCTGAGTGGATTAAAAATCATTATGGATACTTATGCAGTAATGTACCATCTTAAAACTCACAGTCAGTTAAGTTGTTTTATTAAATGCATGGTGTAGAAAGGAGTCATTCAAGTCTGCCAGTTGTGTGATCCTCTGCCCATGAGTCACCTTTCACTCCACTGCCAGCCACTTTAGTAGATTGAACAACATAATAACAATTTCACCAGGAACAGATGTTTTATTTATTTTTCCTTAGACCATTTCCCCTAAACCTTGTTTAACCCAAGTTTCCAACTTTTTCTTCCACAACACCTTTTCTTGCTAGGTTGTAACAGACATTCTCTTTACCCTACTCCATATCCCCCTGACCTCTTAAAGAAAAGTGTCTTCACTCTTGTTCGTGGGTGGTATATAAAAATCTTGTAAAAGTTGTTAGAAATACAACTTTGCAAATTACAGATTCACCAGGAGGTTATGTGTTCTGTTTTGTCAACCCGGTAGTCAGCATCTACCATGAAATGACAAATTTATCATCTCTGTAATGAGCCAAGTTCTATGGAATCAGGACATGACAATCCAGATACATGTTTTTGGGTTTGCAATAGAAGTGAAGCCCTGATGTTTGTAAACAGCCTTTGCAATTTTCCTTCTCTCTACCTCTGGGCACCTGTAGAATTCCAACAAATTCAGTTCAGGTACACATGAAGATTAGTTCTGAGAAGGATTTCATGCAGGTTAGAATCGATTATCTGATTCTGGATCATTCCACTTCCTTTCTGTTACAATGAGTTTACTCCTTCCAGTGTCAGTAAATGATTTGTAGAAACTCTCAGAAAAATCGTCATTTCTTCAAGCTCCAATCCAGATTCATTTGCTGGTATTCTATAAATACACTACATTAAGTAATAGGAAATGATCTCAGGAGGCAATACTCTCTCTGTGCTTGGGGAAAGGGGCAGCAGATGTGGGTATAAAACATCAGTAACATTGCTCTCCTGGGAACATTTGAGAAAACCCTTCCTAAGGCTTAGAGATGTCAAAGTACTATGACCAAGAGTCACTATTAAATATAATGGGGAGAAACGAGTTGTCTTGTTCAGTATTGCTAAAAGGCAAAGGACAGAAGGTATTTATTTGTGGATATGGTAAGCTGAAGGAAATAGTCAAAGATATGCAACGATGGACAGAGATGTAGGGAACTCTTTGAGAATTTCAGCCAAGGCTACCTGGCCATTCTTTTGCAATGTTATAGGTGATATTAATACATTTAAATGGATCAAATCACCTTGGAGGCCCTTTTCAACACTAAAACACTGTCTTTAAACCAAGAGATACTTTGGGACATGTACAGTCTCTTTTCTGTTATGCCTAAGCCTTCTTCTCTTTTGTCCATAACCTTATTATCTTCTCAGAAGTATCTAAAATCCAAGAAACCCTTTGATTGGCACTACTTGAGATCCCTCAACACCAGTGCAATGTTTTGTTTTTTAAAACTATCTTCATAGATTTCCTACTCAAAAATCACCCAAATAGCTTATTGAAAATACACATTTCTATGCCCCACTGTAGATATACTAAAACAAGATCCCTGTAGCATGAGATGCAGGCATATGCATTATAACCAGTGCTCCAGGTAATCCTTATACCCATCTAAGTGTCAGAACAACTGCCCTAATCTATTTCTATCCAATATTTTTTGTACTTGTTAATTTATAGGTCAGCAATGGCCAGTTCTTTCACCTCAGATTGAGAACTTGAGACTCAGAATGATAATGTCCCGGTCTCTGAATACATCTAGTTAATTTTCATCCCCTTCCCTTCCCCTGCCAAACAGGGGTATAGTGTTCTATCATGATGAAATCCTGAAATCCGAATATGAAAATTTCCCATTGTCTTATCCCTGGGAGAGATCATAAAGCTGCTACTGCCAAGAAAAAGAAAGCTTGGCAGGACTGGTATCTATTAGGTGGTGGTTCTCTGTCTTGGCTACACATAGACATTATCTCAGAAACCTAAAAAAACTACCTAAGTTAGGTCCCACAGCAAGACAATCAGATCAGTGTTTTCTTTCTAGGAAGGAGTGATTCAAGCATCACAATTTCTGTACTCCCACAAACTTTTTGTTGAATGTTATTTTTATATTGATCAATTTTTGGTAGTGTCTTTAATCCACCTCCTCATTAGTACCTGGAGTGGGGTCTATGTCATCAGTGTAGGCATAGGGACCTAGGACATATACATATTTAAAAGTAAATGAAATATTATAGAAAAGCCTTGTAGTTGCATGGGCTTTAAAATAATCTATGGAATATTAAAGTTTATTTTATGTTCCCTGGAAGGAGATTTCTGAATGTATTTTGCAAGCCTATCTCTGCATTTCTGAAGCTGAAGAATTACTCTAGCATATTTTAGTTATAACTCAGAAGTAGTCTTTTGACTAAGCATTAATAAAATTCTAAGTCATAAACAAACTAAGATTTATCACTTGTCCTAAGGTTGACACTGCCATTATTCTTAATTACTCCTGAACTCTTGCACATTATTCACAATGTCCCCAGAGAAGGGAAATGAGCAGGGAATTCTGCTTTAAGAAAGAATAAATTCTTCCTCGGGTTACATCTTGTATACTCAAAATATCATATCTGCAGCATACTCTGGGGAAGGTAATGGCGTGATCTGGTAGGCAGAACATTTAAGAAAAATAAATCTTTGGGATTTGGATGGGGAGCTATCACACTCTTGAAATTGCAGATCACAAATAGAATTGCTTCACATTTATCTCTGGTCCTTAGTTATAGAGGAGTGAGGTGAACGGGGAACAAGAAGCAGTATCTCTCTACCAATATGCCAGCTGGTGTTACCTGGTGAACTGGGAGAGAGACTAGATGTTCTAAATCAGAACAGCAGTCCAACACCCTAAAAATATCCCTTTGGTAATACTAGAGATGGTTGTAGCCTGTCTCACAGTTAAGGGCCATCTTGCAAGTATATTCATTCTACTAAAAAGCCTTAATTGAGATGACCATTTAAAATAATGGTGATATTATTTTCTTCTATTTATTGAATGACTTACAGATATGAGGTGCTGTTCTAGGTACCTTAGCATATTGACTCATAATTCTGACAATAATGTAGAAATGTAGCTATTGTTATCTCAAGTTTACAAATGAAGAGATTAAGACTTGGGGAGGTAAAGGTTGAGTGTCTTATAGATTGGGCCACCAGTGTTTTATCACATATATTTTGTGTGTGAATATAATTAATTTGCTGGGGCATATGGTGGGAGGCACCAGAGATACTGTAATAGGGGTATTGTCAATGGGTAAAATGGGGCCTACAATGACTCATAAATGAGAACTGACATGCGAGGCTGACGGAAGGCACTGAACATATAGGTATTCAATGAGCTATCAGACCTCCCCCGCACTCATCCTACTGTAGAAGCCTTTCAATTTTCAGCCATTGACTCCATCGAGAGGAGACTGTTCCTATCAGGTAAGTATCCTAGGCCCTCAAAGATTGGCTAGAAAATTCAGCTGAGGACTCTCTAAATAAAAGAGAGACCTCTTTTCCCCGTGGTAGAGTGCCCACTGGAGCACAGACAGAGCACCTGAGTGAACAGCCCACACGTGCCATGTGCTCACCATGTGATGGGAGGCTCAGTTATCATTTTCACTATTGGGCCAGAAATGTGTTCTCTCAAATGGTCAGGCGAGCAAGCATAAGGTAGGTGTCTAGGATGTGACCATCTCTTTGTAATAATATCAAGGTGGTGGTGGCTCTGAACCCCACCTAGAGAACTTGAGCTGGGTGAGGAACTTTGACTCTGCTGAATGATAAGTAGGATAAGACTTTAGATAAATACCTTGAGTGCAGGAGTTTAATTGCCATTAGTATCTGTGAAGCTACAGAGCCGCCTTTCATGTTTAGTCTTCCTTATCTCTTTCACTTATTTCCTCCCGTGTATGTGTGTGTGTGTGTGTGTGTGTGTGTGTGTATTCTTCCTTCTTTTTAAGCTCCTTATAATTGACAGTTGCCATATTTTTTTCCTTTTATAGAGTTATGTGAATTAGTCTGCTAGGATTGCAATAACAAAATACCACAGGCTGGGTGGCTTAAACAACAAAAATTTATTTTTTATTGTTCTGGAGGCCAGAAGTCTAAGATTGAGATGTCAGCTGTGTGAGTTTTTACTTTGGCTTTTCTCCTTGACTTGCAAATGGCCACCTTCTCAATGCGTGTTCTTGTATGACCTTATTTCTCTGTGTGTGTGCATCTCTGGTGTCTCTCTTTTTCAAAATCCTCTAGGATTAGGGCTCTATTCTTCTGATTTTATTTAACCTCATTTCTTTAAAGGCCCTATCTCCAATGCAGTCACATTGGAAATTAGCATTTCAACATGTTAATTACAAGAAATAAACTTTAGTTCATAACACTATGTTTGGATTCTCAATTTTGGGGCTTGTGTACTTTTGTTCTATAACTTTAAGTATTACATACAGAAAAAATGCCCATATATGCAATCTAAATTGAATATGTAACCTCGTCTTAATTTCCCATTTGATTTTTTGTTTGTTTGTATTCTTAATGAGAAAGACAAAACTGGAAAGTAATGGAGGCACCAAAAGTATAATTTTTGGTCTCAGGAGGAGAAAGGAATGAAAGCTGCCCTCTTCCCAAAGGATACGTGGGAGGAGGCTAAAAGAGGTGAAGCTGAAGAGTCAGAAGTGCAGCAGAATGATGGGCTGGGGTGCAGGTCATTGAAGCAGACAGTCCTAAGCCTGAATCCTGGGTCCACTACTTTCCAGCTGTTTGACCAGGAACAGGGTATTTCTCAGTCTCAATTCCCTCATTTGTAAATGAGTCATATTAATCTGTTTTTGGGGACACTGCAGAGGCACAAAGGGTCCAGGCAACACAAACGCACTTCTGTGTTACACACGTTAAAGTGCCTGATACAGAAAGAGTAGGAACTCTGTGGACCACATTGTTAGAAAACCTTAAAACCTTCACTCATTCATTCATTCATTCATTCATTCATTCTAAAAACCATTTAGATGCCAATGTCTCGCAGATACAAGCTTGACACCAAGCCCACAGTCAACCCACATGCAAATCTAAAGCCATAGAGGAAATATCAGACTTTCATGTTCAGTAAAAACAGACTTTTAAATGCAGAGCTTGGAATCTTCTCTCCATCTTAGTAGGGGCTCAACCTAGTGAGGAAGCTTAGAAGAACTGACTTTTGCTCACATTAGATTGAGATTCTTTGAACAAAAATCCATCAGTGTGTTGGCTCTTGTGTGCCTAGAACTCAGCACAGAGTCTGGTACATAGATGATGTTCAGTATTATTAATGACTGGATGAAAACATGCTCACAAATTACTGCACTCATCCTTGTAGGTAGATACATCAGAAGTCTATAAAATAAAAATGTGAAAAAGGCCTTTCTCCATCCTAAAAACCCAATGGTATTTAGAAGTTGTTCAAAGTTGCTTTAGAGTTTACCTCACAAATAAAATATAACCTAAAGGCTTACTATAAAGAATAACCAAAAATTCCCCCCAAAAATATGTTGATTTAGTTCTTTCACATCCCATGATGAATGAAGCAGCAAAGATGCTTCTTAAAATAATCTTAAAAGCCCTACAGCAGGGCTGGAGAAAAAAAATTATGTTAGAAAACAATTTTTGATGGATGAGAGTTACGAGTTTTCTAGCAATCAGAAAAAAAGTTGCAGAATTATAATATCTGGTATTAAACTATTTCGCCCTTGTATTCCTAACAGAAGACACATGTACCAGGCAGAAGTGATGATTCTCTCTACATTTTACATCTCTAAGACATTGACCTCAGCAACAATTCTTATGTGTAATATAGAACAAATTACAGTTTACAAGGATGGCTGCCTAGAGCTCAGGAGAAAAAGGAAATTTCTGCAGCTGAAAATTGCGTATATTCTTCCTAGGGAAACAAAACATCCATCTCTATTTGCAACTTTTAACATAATTTACATGACCTAAAACACATTTATAAGACCCAGACTGCATTTTCATGCCTTTGATTTTTTTTTTTTTTAGCTAAAAGTTTTTAATGTCTTTTATATTACATTTGGCCATAAACACAAGATTAGGGTAAAGGGAGTCAAATATATTGTGACAAAAGGAAATTTAACTTTGGGTGGTGAACGCACAATGAAATATACATATGATGTATCATTGAGTTGTACACTTGAAACCTATATAGTTTTATTAACCGATGTCACCTCAATAAAATTAATAAATAATAAAAAAGGTTATTCTCCACACAACAGCTAGGGTGAGCTTTTAAATGAAATCCCTTTCAATGATTTCCTCTGACATTTAGAATAAAAGCAAAATTTCATTCAGTGTTCTATATGGTCCCTGTGATCTCGTTAGGAATATTTGGCTCAGAAACTTACAAAATTTTTGAAAGAGAAAGAATGTAAGTTTTGGATCTATTTATGTGGTAATAGTTGAATAGGTTTGACCTGAAAATGTGACCAGATTTGACCAAGTTTCTGCTACTCTCCCAACAATTTCTCTTTTTGTCCCCAACTTTTTTTCTCAGATCTTGCTCAGATCTGTGAAATCTGAAAGGGATGTAATTTTCACTCCCATTGTCTTTGCATTGGATATTTTTGCTTTTTGTCCTAAATCTCAATATTAAAAGTCAACAGCCTAGGTCAACATTATTAAACCAGTCTGACTTTTTGAGACATAGCAAAAGCGAGCAAATACCAGCCATCTGTGGATGCAAGCAATCACCTTGGTGTAGAACAACTCCAGAAATGACCACCTCAGAGCTGCTTTCACCACCAGGCTCACTGTGGTCCTTCTCAAAAGCTCTCTGTCTCCCTTTCAGCTGTGTCATAGATTCATTCCTCGTATTCTTCTTTAGAAACACATTTTCAGATTTTGATTTTCCCCGTTTATATTTGATTTTCTTGTATTTATCCATTTATACTCCTATCATTCTAATTTTCTTCTACTCTTTTAGGGCACTTGTTTCATGTCCCTTTCTGAAATTCTTTAAATGAATTATTAAACGATTACTTCCTAAGTGTTATTTACTTTCTAATGTGTGTGTTTAAGACTATAGATTTCTCCTATTCACAGCTTTATCCGCACTCCTTGAATATCGTATTTTGGTTACAATGATAATACTCATCTTTAATTAAAATTAAATTGTAACTTTATTGTGACCTATGATTAGACACATATTACTCAATTTCCAAACTTTTGGCAATTTTCTGTTAGTGCATTCTAGCTTAATTTCAAAATAGAGAGCCTACTCTTTTTTTAACAGTACATTCAAATTCTTTAATAGCAATTTTCCTGTTTACACTAAGTACCAGCAGGTGTATATAAGAGGAAAACCATGAAGAAAACTCCTGTTGCAGCAATAGTTAGAGAGGCTGTTATTTTGTATTTCAATTGTGTGATGTTTTTTGAGAAGTGGTCTTAATATATAGTCAATTTTGTTAAAAAACCCCATGTGCACTTGAAAATTATATGCATTTTTAAATTTCAGTTTTAGAGTTTATTGATCATCAATTTGTCCAGGTATATCATTTGTTCATTTTTCTAACTTTACCTATTTTATTGAGTTCTTCTGACTGTTCTATCATATATAGAGAAAGCTTTGTTAAAATTTTCTATCAGAATCATTACTTACTTATTTATTTATTTATTTAATTTTAACCTGTTTGTTTGTTTGTTTGTTTATTGTTTCGCTTTACATATTTTTAGGCTATATCATTAGGTGCATACACATTTAGAATTATATTTTTCTGGCAAATGAACTCTTTATCATTGTGAAATTATCATTGTTTAGTTCAAATCGTGATTCTTGTCTTAAAATCTGAATTCTCTAGTATAAATTTGCTATAGCATCTTTCTTCTGGTTAGTGTTTGTGTGGAATTATTGTTTTAAATTTCTTTTCTTTCAACTTTATATTTAAGATGAGTCTGTTGTAGGCAGCATACAAGTAAGTTTTTTCCCCTGAATCTGGTTGGTAATTATAATGAGTTGAATAATGACCCCACATATTCATATAAAAATTTCCAATATTTGATTTTTTATACATTTGTGGTGCTTATTCAAGTTCCTTGATTCAAGTTCTCTGCTTCCTTGATTTCTTTTAGTTGCATTAGTACACTTTTATTATTAATTTTGCCCTATTTTAGACTATTATATAATTTTTATAGTTTTAATGGTATACTAGAGATTACATAATGCATCTAACTAATATACCAAAGTAGTATTTTACTGCCTTCCAAACAATTCAGTCCAAAGAATACTGCAACACTATCTATCCTTCTGGCTTTGGTGCTACTGTTGTTATGTATTTTAAATCTCACAATACCTTGTCTTTTGTAAATTTTATTTTTAGCATTAATACTTGTTTAGATTTATTTACAGTACTACCTTCTCATTGTCTGTCTTCTTTCATGTGTCTTTCATGTTTCATCTAGGCTTTTTTTCACTTTGACAGGAGAATACTTAAATTTTGTGATTTTTTGTTGTCATTGTTTCTATTTTGTTTCATTTTATTACAGTGTGCTAAATATTTTTGCCACTTTTTGAAAACTACTTAATTTTATTGTTTAAATTTTTTCTGAATAGGTGATCTGATTTAAAGTTACAATATTTTAACTTATTAAAGACATTATTTGCTTGTTTCCACTCTCTCAATTTTTTTGTTATGAAGTTAGCTGTGGCTCCTTTGAAGATAATACAGAACTTTTTTTGCCCATTTATAACATTTTCTATTTGTTTTTGTCTTCTACCAAACTTACGATGTTCTTATCTGAATTTTCTTGGCATTATTCCTGATTTGATATATTGTTCTTATTGAACATGGACCTTGATGACATTTATCATTTTGGGAAAAAAATTCACTGTCACTATCTCTGCCCCTTCTCTCTCCCCTATTTTAGATTTCAGTTACAGGCATGCTAGGTCTTTGCAATATTTCATATGGGCCATATGCTTTTTCTTTATAATATTCATAATTTTGTTTCTATTTGCTTCGATTTGAATGTTCTCTTTTTATCTATCTTTTAGTTCTGTTGTTCTCTCTAAATCTGTGTCTAATATTGGTAAATCTATTGATTTTTGAATCAATAGTTGTATTTTTATTTATATGATTTCCCTTTGTTTTTATTTACAATATTTTACTTTTCTGTTGAAATTTCCAGTACTTTGATTAATTCCATGAACACACTAACTATATAATGTATTAGGAGTCCCAGTGGGTTTGCCTCTTTTATAAATATGTATATTCTTTGAAAAATAAAACAAAACAAAAAATGTCTTCTTAAATGCCTGGGCCTTTTTTTTAGTTGATATCCAGATGTTAAGTAGGAAACTTATAGAAATAAGATATGACATTAAATGAACTATTTTCCTCCAGAAAGAATTTACTTCTGCTGCTGCAAGGTAGGTAGGCTAGTAGCACTACAAATTCCAGATAATCTTAATCCATTTCAAAATTAAAATAACTTAAAACTGAGTTTTGTTTAATGTAGGGACTGAATGATTTCATCTGTACTCTTCCCTTATTTTAGTCACAACCAAAAATGTGAGCTGTTTATCTTTTTTCCCTTTTGGTGTCCCACAAACCCCACAAATATGTCAGAAGTTTTATTCAGCTTCTCAGGCAGTGATTTAGGAATTGGAACTAAGCAGCCCAAACTTCCTCACTTCCTCGCTAATATCATTGGATTTTTCTCTTTGCATATCTTGACCCCATTACTCCTGATGGCCTTAGCAGCTCTGCAATCCAGTCAGATACTGTGTGTGCCCTTATCTATCATCTCTCTCTCTCTCTCTCTCTCTCTCTCTCTCTCTCTCTCTCTCGCTCGCTCTCTCTCGCTCTCTCGCTCTTCTCTCTCTTCTCTCTCTTCTCTCTCTCTGCCTCTCTCCTATCATGTATCTACCTACCTACCTATCATCTATCTATCTGTCATCTATATAATCTATGATTTTCTTCCAAAATTTTAATTTTTATTAGAAGGCACATTGTTCAAGAATAATGAATTTTACACCATTATTAGGAAAGGAAATCATATTACTAATCTTACTAAACATGGTATTGTGCCCATTTACTACTACATTTTCAGCCTCCTTTAAGTTAGGTTTTTGGCTCATTAGAAGTCGTTTTGTACAACTCCCAGCAAAGCTTCTTAAGAAACTTGAGCCATCTCCTTTTGTCCTACTCCTCTATGCTGTCTAACATGTAGGCGTGATTTCTATAGCTCTAAAAATCATTTTGAAACCTAAGGCACATTTTAAGATGCATGATATGTGATATGAGTGGCAGGAAAGAACAGTTTAAAAAGTCAAAGTTATATCTGAATACGATTTCACAGACTTGGTAATACTTAGCTAAATATTTTATCATTATTCTGATATAAATGGATTTTTTTATATATCAGCCTAATGACTAATAACACTAGATCTCAGGATTCATTTTTCCACCAAAATATCTAAATAATTACAAGTCAACTTCTGAGCATTAACATATTAGTTGATTGGAAGAATGCTTATGCAAACTTAGGTTGAATATTATTATATTTCATCTGCTGTATCACTTGCTTTTATTCTCTTAATATTTTATCCATGACTTTGCTGTCTTCCTTTCATTCTTTTTCTGTAATATTAGGTGTACTTAGGGTTTTATAAATATTCCTTCTAATAATATGAGTTGTGCGACAGCTAACAGCTTATATTACTTATAGTCTTTGCTTTTTAGAGTAAAACAGGAAACTATGAAGTGCGGTGATTTACTCAGCTGCAGTACACAAGGTACTCTAGTCCTTTTGAAGAATAATTGTTATGATTATTTAATGATATATACAATGCCTATTATTAGCTCTTTAGTGATATATGAGTACTTTAGCTCTGCTGCTTCTAGTCCCAGTGAGAAAACTCATTTTTCAATCAAACCTAATTACCAGTACTGGTATATGGAGAAAAACTTAACTCTTCTCATCAGATTTATTAGATAGCACCATTCTTTCCAGATCTCATATTGACATGTAATCTATATTAATGTCAAGGTGTTTTATATTTATAGTTGTGGGATAAAGCCTAACCTCTAACATGCCAATCTATAGGAGCAAGAAAATAGCAGGAAAGGAGATATGTTGAAAAAGTAATTTGCATATTTTTTTGGATTACACTTTCAAGGAATTAGTAACCTGAGGAGAGCTGCTTATTAGTAGTTTGTCTCCTGTTGTCTTGGAGGAACAGCAACCACCTGTAAAGTATAGAACTTGTAACTTACCTGTATGCCTGCATGCAGTCCTCACTACAGGGTATTCAAGTGAGTAAGTGAAAAAAATGGAATGAGGGAGCAGGGCAGAGTGTCTAAACTGTTCATCCATAGTTACTTGGATTTAGGTATACATCTAAACTAGTTGAAGGAGAGTATAATCCTTTAACTCCCTACATCCTTAATTTTGTAATTAGTGCAAATTACATTCTATATTGAACAATATATGGCACCAAATAAAGAGTCAGAATTAGACAGGTTCTGGCATTATAGTTTTAGGCACTGGAGTTCCTGAGATCTCCATCCCTCTGTTAGACATAGGTTTGAAATGGCCTGTCTTCTAAAAAGGATTCATCAGGAAATCTGTGCTATTTTGGGGAGAAAAAAAATCTGCAGAAATTCTCTAGGCTTGTTGGTGCTGTTTTCTACCCAGAAATCTCTGCTGTAACAATTTAGAGCATTTTTGAGGGGAAGGGAGACAGAGACTATCACAATTAAGACAAATTATTTAACCTTTCTTTGGCTTAATTTCTTTTCTGTGAAATATAGGATAAAAATAGTATTTATTTCAAACTATTAAAGATTACATAAGTTATATGACAGTAACTTAAAATAGAGCTTGAGGGAAAGAAAGTAAAATCTGAGTGCTATTAACTACTCCAATTAGAACTATCATGCTGATCACCATAACAGTCAGCATTATCTATCTATTGTTCGAGTGATCAGTTGGTCAGCATCCTCATCATTCTTCCTCATTCCTGAATTCTGAGTTTTATATAATTGATTTATAAAATTGAAGATCTTATTGCTTCAGGAAAGCATCCTTGACATGTTTCTTCCTGACTAGGTGGTGGAGCTTTATTATTTATGCCTATATTGGGTGAATGATACTAACCCTGCTTGTTTTGTTCCCAAATAGTTGGATCTAGAAATGGTCATAAATTGAAATTAAAGGAATCCATACCTGATGGAAAACAGAGGGGGGAGAGCAGGGGAGAGGAGGGGTTGACGCCCAGCTTCAGAAATCCCCTACCTCATTTTCTTTTTTCTCTGAAAAGTCTTCATTCTAATCCTATTCTTTCCTCCCATTTCTTTTTGGTCACTGCCTGACTTGTGCATTAGCTTAATTCTACAATTCTGAATCCTGATGCAATGATGACAAAAAATACAATGAACTCTCCTGGCCCCCACAATAGTCCCTTGCATTTTAGACTTCTCATTAGCCCCACCTACTTAGGCCAACAGTCAAATCTTCTTTTCTGAGACAATAATGTTGCCTCATTTAGCCAATTTGTTATACCTCCTTGGAACTCTGTTTTTGCCTGCACTAGCAAAAATAAAATACACTCCCAATCTATATCACATCACACATTTTAAAGCCACATCACCAAATTCAGTTCTGATGCCTTCATTCAGACCTCATTGATTCAACCGAGGAAATATTTATTTTGATTCTTTGTTCTATTCAGAAACCTAATGATACAGTTCTTTGAAGAATAGAACACTGTAAACCAACTTATTTTAAAGCTCTGAAGAAAACATATTTCAGACTAAAGTTGAAGTTCAGTTCATGTAAGTTACTTCCTCACACAGAGAGACCAATCCATTCAACTTCATAACCATTACTTTAAGATAAAAATTTAATATGAATTAAAAATTTATTTTTTTAAATGCTTCTTGGCAACACTGTAATTGAACCTGAATTAGGTTTTACATGATATGTCATTTCTATTTCTTTCCTTATTTTATCTATTTGGCAGATGTATTCCAAAGAAGCTGTTACACTTCCCCCAAATGCCTTAGAACTTAGAGAGAAAGCAGTAGAATTGGAAGTCAGGCTTGGATACCTGCACAAGCTAACATGGGCACCCCACCTTCAAATATGGCAGAAGAATGAAAAATAGTGAGATGTTCAACAAATTTGGGTTAATTATGGTTGTACAAACAGGGCAAAGTAGAAAATATTAATTGTTTGCTGATGGTCACTTGTGCACCAAATCTTACAAAATGGATTACAGAGACCAAGATAGGTCCATGACTTGAAATGTCACAACTTAGCTTTTTGTTCCTTCACTAGCTAGTAGAAAATAGAAAAAAAAATAGGGAAAAAAGAAACACACACACACACACACACACACACACACACACACACACACACACGATTAGAGGATCATGTGGTTTCTTCTGTTTAGAAAGCTGAGTATAGAGAGTATTAAGGGACCATAGTGCCAGAGATCGACAAAAATATCTAGCACATCAAAAGATAAAGGTGTGTTATTTAACTATTGTGTTTACTATACTGTGATTAGGACTATGAAATAATTCAAGTCTATTTTAAAATGTGGTATAGTCTAGGTGAAGAGGCAAGACAAAACTGTGTGAAAACAATCAGGATGCAGAATATGTTTCCAAAAATATTGTCTTAAACCAATTCAGTAGACCATCTTGTGTGAAATATACTAATTTGAAAAAACAAAAAAGTGAATTTGGATGGAGTTAATCTCAGCCTTCAATGAATGATATGCTTAGTTCAGTGTCAAAAAGCTTTCTCTAGAAAGAAGGATGCTTGTAGTTTGCTTTGTGATTGTGATAACCATGTGTTTGCTGCCTGGTTTATTTATGATGAGTCTAAGTTTTCACAGTTCTCAGCTATCTAATAGGAAATTTCCCTGCTAGAATTTCCTCAGCACATTTAATTATGCCTATCTCCTCACCTGGAATGCCTTCTTTTTTCTACTACTCCAACTTTTTCTTATCTTGCATATTCAAGTTCTTCAGTGGAGCTTTCTCCAATAATAGCAGTCCTTATTTTTCATTTGTTTGCTTTTTAATCTTGCCTCCCCCAAATAAATTTTTAAAAATTTCCTGTTTAACAGATTATTTAATTTTACTAATGATCACAAACAGAGGAGGCCTGGGTTTGTTGCTAGTTTGGGGAAAGATTTTCAGTATGGCATGAGGATGCAACAAGTTTGGGCCAATAGAAGGTAGACTGGGTATTGAAGTAATAGACTCATTTCTAGGTCTGGTCCTAATAAAAAAATAAAACAAAATCCTCTTTGTAATTACTTTACCTCTTCCCTCCCATGGTGACCTTGGAGCTCCTTATTAAAGATGTGTAGTACCAAAGTCAAAGCCTGGATACCTGCATCATTACTGTCAGAAGTGCTGCTGAGGAGACACCTCTAACCAACAACATCAGATTTAAGTTTTGAGGCAATGATACATAAACTTTTATATTTTTAAACCATTACAATTTTTAAAATTAGAGTAGCAAGTTAATTATCCTGAGCAATTTACTACTTCCTCTATTTATTTATTATGTGATTTAATACATGCATAGCACTTGGAACTATGCTTGGCACATAGTAAGTGCTTTTATAATGCTAACTATTGTTATAATTGTTACAGCCATAATAGTTACTACTGGAACAATCCTTTCAACTAAAATTTAATGAGTACTTACTAGGTACTAAACATGTTCTGAGTGCTGTAGAAAAAATCAGTTGATAACCATTGTTTCCTTTCTTGAGAAGTTCACTGTCTAATACAAATAAGATAATAATGACAGCAATAAAATACGTTAGAAAATATCTAATGTTTATTAACACTTGCCTGAAATGTGACACTATTGTATATCTTTCTATATAGTAAATCCTTTGTTCCTGAAGCTAACTTTATGGTATACCCATTTCACAGTTGGGAAAACTGAAGCACAAAGAGGTTTAACACAGTGCCAATGTTGCAAAGCTGATAATGGAAGGATCAGCATTTACATGTGGTGAGTATAACTTAGGGGCCCATGCTTTGTCTTTCATACCATGATGCATAGGAGAATATGTGAATTGTTGGAGCTGGGAATAGAATGTGATGAAGACACTTCATTAAATAGATGACACTAGAATTGATTTTGACAGATAAATAGAAGTTTGCCAGGTGTACTATAGTGTTAAGGATATGATTTTTAATTAATAAATTCTTTCCTGTGGATGTATTGATTGACTGATAGACTGATTAATGAAGCTAATTTTAGAAAGCATTGAGATAGTCTAAAAGCTCTAAATTAGTGATAATTGTTGGTTGCAGGGGGAGAAATTCAGCTTAAACTGGACTTAGGAAAAGAAAGGAAGCATTTATAAAATCATATGCAAGGCTCAAGTCATAATCAGGACAGTGCTTCTCTGTCTGCTTTGATTCTTATGAAGGGTGTTATTTTCATATTGAGTAAAAAAAACATGGACAGAAATTAGTCAACGTTTATATTTTATGGAACTCTTAACCTTTATAGAAAGAGCAGTGAGATGAAGACATTTTTATTACTTCAATGATCCCTTTTAGACGTTCAAGAATACTCATTGTCTGGCCTAATTTTCACGTTGTTGTAGCCATGTGCTGAGCTCTAGCCAATGAGATGAGAAAAGAAATGGTCTATTTGAACAAAGGCCCGGCTCTTAGAAATATTATTTTCTATCTTATATTCATCTTTATCCCTGGTTCATGAAGTTGGAGATCACATGTTTCATATAGTGAAGTCACAAGCAAGAGTGTGGCCTTACCAAAATAAAATTTTTTGACCTATAAATATATCTTTATTTTGTTAAGTTACTGAAATGCCAGGGTTAATTTATTGCTGCAGCATTTCCTAGTCCACCCTGATTAATACAACTAACTGGTTAATGTAAGTCTCAGAGATATATTTTGATGTACTAACTTGTCTTGTATTCCAATCTCTGAATTAACTGCTATGACAAGGGTTTAGAATAATCTGAATGGCCAGATGCAACTTAGAACCACTCAAAAGTAAACCATATAGAATATCAGAGGAGTCAGAAATGCAGAGGAACAGAGGTGGAAAAATGAATTAAGTGTCTACACACACACACACACACACACACACACACACACACACAAGTGTGTGTGTGTATACATATATATATGTATATGTACACACATATACTACAGTTTTTGTCTTATGGTTAATAACTCATACTAAATTCATTACCAATTTCTTAGACCATCAATAATCACATCTATATCTACCAATATCTGAAAGGACAATTTTTTTGAGAATAAATCTGTGATCTATTTTCATCACATAAATCTCTTCAACACTTTAGCTCAATAACAACCTTTTTTTCTGCCTAAAATTTTTCTTCTCACCCACATCTTATTTCTTGTCTAGGAGTTAATGTTCCTCAATTCAGTCATCTTATGCAAATACAGAAAGGCTTTATGTATTTTTTTTTATTTTTTCACTAACACTGGCTTCTGACTTTGTTTTTATTAAATATTAATACATTTGTCTTCTGGAAAAATTAAATTTCTTTCTTTGCAAATCCCATGAAAGTAGAAAGTTAAATTGAGGAGATCATAGTTGGTATTGTGTTTGAGGGATTCTCATCTACATTAATCCTATTTTGGGGCCAATTTTTATTAAAGAAAATATCTGTGCTCTTCAGAAGTAGGCAGGAAATATTAGAATTCAAAGTGCATGGAAAAATTCAGTCCTTTGTACTGTGGGTTGTATAGTACAATCAGAGGAATCTTTAAAAGCATATGATTTTCCTCACTTTAAATTTCAGACTTTTTAGGAAAACTTTACTTTCAAAATTGGGCACAATCTTAAAGGGCAACTCCTGCTATAGTATATATTATTCCTCTTATCAAGTTGCATTTTTCTTTATGCTCTAAAATTATATTTGGCTTTGTTCTACAAAGGAGTACTATACTGAATGCTGTGCAGTTTTGGAGTTGTCAGAGGCAGGGGAAACGGTGGTGCATGTCTAAATGCCTGAATTGATAATATAGGCAAAAAGTTTACTTGTACAGATTCAGAAGAAAAAGATAATCTCCATTGAAAAGAATGCTCTTGATAAACCTCATGGAAGAAAACGACTTTAAAATGGCATGAAGAATGGTTTTGTGGAAGAATAACAAAAACAGTACAGTATTCTTATTTGAGGCATTCAGCATAAGTGGAGAAACTGTGTGGCTGGATTGCTTTAGAAAGACAGGCATTACATGGAGGATTAGACTAAATTACTATTATTAATGTTCTTATTGTTACTCATCATCATCATCCATTAGAAAATATGTTCTCAGTATTTTTTTACCAAGGTTCTATGCAACTTAATATTAACTAACATGCAGTTAATAGCAGTAATTTATCATACATAGTAGTAATCTCTTTACATGGATCAGCACATTTAGTAATCATGACATCCTGTGAGGTAGGAAGTGCTGTTATCTTCTGTGTGTACATATGCATGTGAATATTCAGAAACTTTTTAGATAAGTAAAAAGTTAGAAAATAATTATAATAAATCCTGTGTATTTACCATATGCTCCATTTCTCTCTCTACACTCATTCTCCCTACACACCAAACCATTTGAAGATAGAGTGCATCATAGCAACACTTCCAAATGTTAACCTCAAGAATGAGAATATTGACAAATCCATCTCTCAATATCAAGGATATTCCCCTACAAAACCACAACTCTACTACCATGCATGAAGAGATCAATGTTAAATCAAATATATTCTATAATATCCATCTATTTTCCATCACCAGTTATCTGAAAAAGCATATTAATGGTTTCCTGTAAAAATGTATACATTTAATTTAGCTGTTATTCTCCTTTTGGTCTTCACAATCCACTATCTGTTTTTTTTTTTTTAATAATATTGAATCTTTTGATGTCTACTGGTCAGTCATTTCATAAAAATATTCCACATTCTTGATTTGCTGGCAGTTTCACAATGATGAGATTCAGATCACACATGGTGCATGTTTTGACAATGCTCTAAACACTTTACAAGAGCAGCTCAAAGCTAAAAGTCTGCCTCCGAATCTAAACTTTCTATTTTTTCCTCATTAGTTCAAATACTGTTTTCTTTCTTTCTTTCTTTCTTTCTTTCTTTCTTTCTTTCTTTCTTTCTTTCTTTCTTTCTTTCTTTCTTTCTTTCTTTCTTTCTTTCTTTCTTTCTCTCTCTCTCTCTCTCTCTCTCTCTCTCTCTCTCTCTCTCTCTCTCTCCCTCCCTCCCTCCCTCCCTCCCTCCCTCCCTCCCTCCCTCCCTCTATGGTTATTCTTTAGCCCACCGTGTGGAAAGTTGTATTCTTTATCTTGTGCTACAGAAATATGCATAGTCGGTAATTATAGTATGCTTTTTAAAAGCTGAAGATGTGGACCTTTTTAAAATATAGAGAAAACAAAACTAATATTTGGAGTAATGAAATAACGAACACAAGATACACTGACCAGCTTCATTACCTATTAAATTCTGTTCCATTATCTATTAAGTTTGGAACGTAATAATGATAATGAAAAGGTAGATTCCTTTATGAAAAGCCTTGTTCTGAAATAAATTTTAGATGGAATTGAACTTTAGGCATTAAAAATAATAATACACTGTAAAACACTCACCAACAATAACTGAATAGTTTCATAAGTATTAAGAGATTTTCTAAATATACATGTAATTAAATAAATCAAAAAGAAACTTAAAATTTGAAATGCAAATAAATGTCTTTTCATATCAAAACTTTAGTTAAGCTAAGTTAAAAGGCAAACAAAATCAAAGAGAAAATTTGCCAAAATATTAAAAAATTGATATTATTCTCTAAATATTTTATATATTAACAAGAATTATACACAAATCCCAACATATAAGTAAGAAAAGGGAATGATGAAATTTACAGAAAAAAAGTATATATGAATAAAAATATATTAAAATGTTTAATGTTAATGTTAAAAATATTAAAATTAAATAATACAATGTGTAGCAAATGTTCAAATATTTTTAAAATTTATTGTTTGCAAGTATGCAAGCAAATGGTACTTTTATTTATTCCTGATGTGAACTTAGATATTCCCATTGCTCTGTAAGAAACAAAGTAGAAATATATTAGCAATAGCCTTAAGAGAGTACATATCATTTAAGCTACTATTTCATTAGGAAAATGGTAGCATAGAACACATTTCAAAAAGACCAGCTTCAAAGAGGCCAATCAATATGCTCTCTAATAATAGTCTTGGCAATTCCTCTTTAGGCGCACAGTGTGATCTTCAAGAAATAAATTATCACAGAGAAGCAGGGATAAAAGCTAGTGAATGTAACAAAGAGATTAATGTTAAGGGGAGAATGAGAGGGGAATATTTTAGAAAACTCTCCTGAAAAGTATACAGTGCAGGAAAAAGAAAGCTAAAAGTACAGCTTGAAGACATGCCCAATTGGAGAAAATCCTGTATAGGTGAAAAATTCCAGGTTAGTTTATAGATGTGGGGGAATAGCTAATAAACTTGGAGTTATGAAATGTAAGAGAGACTATTGACAAATGCTGAAACAAGGCTTCAGAGAAGTCAGAAATAAACAAGACAAGAAACACTCCTGAAAACATTTAGCAGGTGGTTAAAGACACACAAGCAGCATTTTGGGGCACCAAAAACAACAACAAAACACAACAAAAAAAGACTTTATATGGTTTTAAACTTTATCTTAGAAGAGGAATTATTTTATGAGAATAAATGGCTCAAAAGTGAAACTGATGACTGCAGAATACTGAAAAACTCTTGTAGCAGCAATTATAGAGGCAGAAAGTTTAGAAGGGATGAATAAAAGAATGGCAGAGCAGCAAGGAGAGACCAGATAAATTAATTTATATGAACTCATAAGTAGATATCAAAAAAGTTTTATAATTGTATACAGTGATATAGTAATTGAGGTGTGCTTGTAATATCTCCCTTGAGGACCTATATCTATAGCTACATCTCTATCATCTATCTATCATCTATCATTTATCTATCTATCTATCATCTATCATCATCATCTATCTCTCTATATCTATCTATCTATCTATCATCTATCATCATCATCTATCTCTCTATATCTATCTATCTATCTATCTATCATCTATCTATCTATCATCTATCTTTCTATTTATATGTATGTTTTCTAGTCTAGCCGAGGAATATGTATTTATCTCTTTGACTATATTAAACTAATGAACTTATGTATTTATAATAAACATGAGTGGAGTGGGGATAAAATGATGTAAAGACGCATATCAAGGAGTTGAGTTTAGAAGACATGGAGAAACAAATTAAATGACAACTTCAGTGTGACAACTCTCTCCAACAACTGCAAATGGCTAATCACTTACAGCCAAAAGAGTGCTGGAGGTGGCTTATACCAGTTTATGAGAGCAAAACATATACCTCTCTTTCCAACTTCACATTCAGTGCTGTGATTTTAGTAGCTCTTTATCTTCCAAGGTGGGATTATTTACACCCTAGAAGTTGATAAACACTATAGGTTTTGTTGTTTGTTTTTCTCTGGAATCTGGATTACCAAGATTCCCCTGAGCCATCATTATGCAATTATTTGCTGCACTGCAATAATGGATTTCTGTGTTGATCTGCACCTATTATATTGTTAGATGCAAAAAAATATAAATTTATCTTTACCAAAACTCTAGTTTCTATCACAGAGCCTGGCACATACTTTCCTTCTAGAAGGACGGGACTTAAAAAGAAGGGACTAAAGAATGCAAAGACAGAGGGAGGCACAGAGGGAAGGAAGTTGGACATGGGTGAGTCTGAGTTTGATATTGTGACAAAAGATCTAAGTAAGTTGTTCTTGAGGTAGAAGTGTGAGTTCAGTTCATGAAGCTAACATGTTTGCCAGATTCTCTAAAACAGTGATAGCGGGGAATGTGAGGGTCGGTGGAGATTGTGATGGTCATTTAGGAATGTAGGAGAATATGCTTCAAACTAATGAATAATAACAGGATGGAAAAGACTATTTTAAACACATGGGATACTAAGCTTCACTTTGAGGATGAAGGGGGTTCACATCCTCCCCCAAATAGCAAGCATCCTAGCTTTGCAGTTAGATGGAAGTACACATTCAATCATTTTGCAAATGGGGACAAACCATTTTTGGCTGACCACTATTTTTTCTCTCTTGAAACAAAACCATAAAGATCCTGGCTGCAACTCTGAGAGACAACAGCAGGACCTCTTATCTAGACAAATATAAAACCACAAGGATGAATTTCATTATTCCTCTCAGATAGATGAAATGGTACTTGGATTTAAATGACGAGGAGCTGTTGGAAGAAAGGATAAAGCACTCATTGATAAGGCAGGTTCTGTGGTTGTTTTACCTGAGTTCATATCCTAGCTCTTGTCCTTTCTATCTGTGACTTATAAATGTTATTTGTAATTTTCTCATATGAAAAGTGGGATTAAAACTACTTTATTCATTAGGTTATTTAGAGAATCAAATAAGTGAATAAGTAGATTATTTAGCTGACATGTGCTAAGTACTCAGTATGATATAGTGCCCGACATCTACTAAGCACTCAGTTAAATGTTTATGATATTGATCATGATTGAAAATACTGTTATGAATATGGTTGGCTAAAGAGGGGTCAGATCTCTAGATCTCTCTATATTTTGTGCCCACAGGTGCCTCTGGAAAGCCATGGCTGCCTTAAGAAGGTAATACCATGCATACTTCCTAGGGCCATGAGAGCTCATTCATGTCTCCATTCTGATCTTTTTAGTGATTGCTCAAAAAATATATTGTTCCTTCTAAAAATCTGAAGAGTTCAATCTCTGGTTTTAATGAGAAAATTACCTAAATTTTTCCATATCTGATTGAAAATTTCACACTTAAGCAAAAATATTTTCCATGGAGTACTTAGATTCCTTAGATTCACTTCCCTTCTCCAAAAAATGCTTGCCTAACTAAATATACCCCCCAAAAGTCTCACTGTATTTATTACATGCTCCCCAATAATGATTGTCTGAATACTATCAATATTTAAAATGAGTGTCCAAGGAAAGAATTATTATTCCCTTTGAATGATTTATGTTATACCTAGAATTACTTGTTCTTTTCTATAAGAGCCTGAGTCAACCTAGTTCTTTTTGACTTCATACTCAAATTTATAAGTAACTATACTTGAGAGAAGTTTTATATTCTTTATTCAGACTTTTTCTAAAGTTTTAAAAAATTTGCCTAAAATTGAAGATTGTTTATGGTTTAACAGGCTGTGGTACAAGTGGGCTTATTCTACCACCACCACCACCAATAATAATAATAATAATTAATAATAATAATAATAATAATAATAAAGCAGCTTTCATGGACTCTGATTGCCAGTCCTCCAGAAGTCCTCCCCCCTCCCCAGCCAAACATATCTGGGATCCCCAAGAAGATGAATGACAAGTGCTCACAAACAAGCCAATTTTCTGCTGCCTCCCATTGCTACTGTTCATGGAATCCCAAATGCCTCTGGGACCCTGATGATGAATCACTCGCCCACCAGGTGCTGCTCTTTCCCCTAAGAACACCCAAGTCTTCCGTCCCTGCCCACAGCAATAGGGTGTACTCTCAAGAGAAGGAAAATATTTCCTCTCTGTCTTTTCGGGTCATGCCAAGTGAGAGGGGCCTATATGAGATGCTGCTTATGCCTCAAAGTGTTTCAGAGATTCTAGTACAATAATTTCTCCTGTTTTGTTTTTATTTTGTTTTGTTCTTGTTTTTAATTAGAAAATCTTTGTTTCACATGCAATTTAGAGGTGAACTGTGCACAGGATAGACCAGGGACACAACCCAGTAATGTACATAGAATTATCCCTCCTTTCCCACAGAACAGATTCTCTCCTGAAATGTCTGAGCCTTCATTGAAACTGATGGTGACAGTCTCTGCTGTAGGTTGGAAGGTGTATATGATTATCAGTTAAACATAATTCTCACTCCTCCCCCCCTCAAGTATTTCCCCTTCTCATTTTCCAGCACGTTTCCTACCCCATTACTGAATCACCAAACACTCTGTTTCCTTATGTAGACCTTATCTTTGCTATTTTAAATCTAAGGCTAATTAACATGGTTATTATGTGAGGGCAATAATGAAGCAAGCATCTTGAATTCAGTTGCAAATATTCAGCCTAGTCTGACTATGACCCATAAATTAAGTCACACTCTTTATTCAAATGCCATTTATAGAAATAGTGTTCTTCAGACAGTTCCAAAGGTGCCTGATCTTTAACCGGAGACACTTTTACTCATCACATGACATCACTCTGCTACTGACCGGTTTTCAGTTTATTTGGGAGGACAAATCATTACCCATGAGATTCCAAGCAAGAACTGCATGTAGCACAACATCAAGGACTGAATTTATTAGGACAGAGTTGGCCATAGGAATTCACTGGAAGTGAGACTAACCATGGAAAAATTTGCAGAGAGTAAGCAATAAAGCCAGATCTTAAAATAGTAATAGAAATTGGTTACTGGGAGAGGTGGTCATTCTGAGAAAAGGGCACTCATATTACAAATTAACTTTCATTGACACAGATTCTAATGGAGGGTTCTAATCACCAGTGATGAATTTTGTGTAATAGAAAGAGCAGCTTTAAATGGGAACCTAATGAGAACAAATGATGCTGAAAGTCCTGCTATGTAGAAGCCAGCGCTATATAAAAAAACAAAAACAAAAAAAATTTCTTCCCATGCCTTTTTGTCAACAGATGATTTTCCCACATTCCTTGTCTTTTCCCCCCAATTTAGGACAAAATTTTCTTATTGAAATGGGACATTTCCACATAAAATGCATTATTTTGCTAAGAATTCTAAAGATGACACTGAAACTTGATCATTTTAAGTCAAATTAGCTTTACTTTAACAAGAAACTCAAGCTTAAGATGTTTTATTTAACATTTATACCTTGTGTACTTTCCTCTGTAACCCTGATGCTTCGACAAGACTAAGGAAACACTTTATTTTAATAAATTTTTGATTTAGCAGTCCAATAAACTTACTAATCACTTGCAAGAATAAGTCATTATTGGACTGAAACCAACATCATAATTAGCTTGGTATGCCTCTGGCTTCTTTATCATGGAATAGTCACTTCATAAGGCTTGAGAGAGTTGAATGTTTGAACTATAAGAGATTTTCTATGAAGGAACAGATTTTATTTTCCTACTTTACCTTCATTCTTCTAACTTTTAATAAACAATATAAAAAGTGCTTCCTTATGAATAACTGCAGCATTGTATCAACCTGAGCATAATCCAATTGTGGTCCAATTTTTCTTTCTTGTTACCCGTTTCATTTTGTGCTCTCACAGTTTTATCACATAGATGAAAATGGCATAAACCATGGAGAATTTAATAGCCTCTTATTATATAGTGACTTCTATCAATCAATTTACCAATTATATTTCTATAATTTCATTAATATCTGTGTTATTTATTTTAAGATGGCACTGTGGATGACAGAAATAGTATCATTGAAAAACAAAAGGTTCTTTAGAATTCATTTTCTATTAAAAATAAAAATAGAAAGAAAGGACAAAAAAAAATTTTGGACCATAAAAGCCTAGTGATTCTTAACAAAGGTAGATGCTTCAAAAAATTTGTAAAATTAAGGAAGTTGTCAAACAAGCATGGACGCTTAACAAGAATCACGTGGATATTACGTTTTATGATTTTAACCTTACCTCTGAGGAGGGGTAAACAACACAGTTAAAAATCCCTAACTTAGTCACTTTGGGTTGTTCTAATTGCTTTCATTTATTGAGAGCCTGTTGTAAGTCAGGCATTCTACCAAATCCGAGATGTCATATTTTGCCCACGATAACCTTAAATAGAGGTGCTGTGATCATCTTTACTGCACTGATGAGGAAGTTGAGCTTAAGAGCAGTAAATTGCTTATTTCAAACTGCTTATAAATTGCAGATCAAGGATCAAAGAAAATAGATGTATCTTCAACCTCTACCCCTTAACATAAATTCAAAGTTGAGTCATGAATAGACTGAATAACTGCCGCCAATAGAGGAAGGATATCTCAATGAATGTAGGACCCACATTATAATATGGCCAATAGAGCTACTGGTTATGTAGCAGAATTCTTCATTCACTAGTAGATAAAGCTCCCCACAGACAATCTGAAGGCCCCTATGTAGCCAGAAAGTCCTCCCCACTCAACGTGCCCAATATTGATCTCACTGAAGAGGTCCTTTTAGGACTTAGAAGCTCCTCTTCAGAGAAAGGTTCTGTAGTTGAGACCCAGCAGTGAGAAACTCATTCTGCAGAGAAGCATTTTGATTCTTGATTCCCGTGTAAGCTCACAAGACTGGAATGCAGGAATTTTTATAACTTTTATAGCACCCGACAGACTGAACATTTGTTAAAACTGTATTAACATTAGACCATATTTAAACATTCATCATACTTTTTTAAGTGTTTTATGTTAATTATTTACTATTCACTGCATTCTGCTACAATTCTTACACTTTTAAGTAAAACAATGAGGTACAGAAAGTATGTTTATTTGCTCACGTTCACACGAGTTAATGACTGAAATGTTTTAAATGGTTTGTCTTACTCGAGAGCTTTTAAATACTAAATCAATTTGTTTGTTTCCCTATAATTTCAAGACTTATCACAACTCCTGGCATACAATTAGTACTTTTTTTTTTTTGAGAATGGAGCAATTATGGTCAGGCATATACCACCAGAAACTGACTGCTACTATCATGGAAAGTTTGGGCTCCATCTTCATGGCTGTTTAAGAGGTAGTGATGGTGAAGATGGAAAAATTTTTTCCCCTGTGCTGATTCATCACCCTTTTTCTTCTTATCCTACCTTTTTTCTTAGCTACTTATGAGGATAGAAATCCAAATGAGAAGTCTTAGCCGTCCTCTGCAGGAAAGCCCTGGAATGATATGCTCAAGGCTAAACGTGAGAGCAATGGCAAGGGAAAAGTTTCCCGTCCACCTTGTGTGTCTTAGAACTAGGTCTACATACTCTATTAGTAATTAATGGGGCATTTTATGTTATCTCATTTCTCTGTACTAATTGCCTGCCTCAGGGTTATAATAGGCAATTAGAAAGAACCACAAAGGCTTCAGAACTCTCACCTCTTATCATCTTGTGCATCATCAGGAAAATTTAATTCTGTCCTTAGAAAGAGATAGGTACTAAAGTATTAGAGAATCTCAAAGTCTATGTCTTCCTTAAATTTATTCTTAACTTACTGTCTGACAGACATGCATTCTCAAGTCACCAGTCCCAGGGAGTCCAAGAAAGATGCTTAGTGCTTGCTGCCGTGAATTTTGGGTGTCATAAAATATGTGTGAAATAGAAATGACAAAGAATCAGATCTTTAGGACATCACCTTCATCATCATGCACAGTAGGCTTGGCCCCCAAAGAACTTTGATTTTAATATTGTTAAAATAATTGCATATTTCCTGTAGGACACATTGTTTCTTCTGTTTAAAAATAGAAAGCATCATCTCTTTTGGATGCAATGGAACAATCTCCCCTTTTTGCTTACCAACCAACATCTGACAGTTTATCCTGTAAACATCATTTATTATGCTTACCAGCACTCCCATAGATTTTTGGCAACCAAAAAACATGAGGTGAAAAATACAAATATACTTTACTTTGAAATGCATTATTTACTAGACTACAAAAGTAAGTGGCTCTATATGCCCTTTTGTACTTATCCAGAAATCCATGACTGTTTAAGAGTAGATATTCCATTAAGTCCTCATGTTTAATTCCCAACCTGTCCTAACCATTTTAACTGCCCATTCCTCTAAATTTTCTGTGAAAAAGGAGAGGATTTTGAGTTCATACTAGGTTTTAGACATTCAGAGAAATTCAAAAGACTGAGATGTCCCAGAAACTACCTTCAAGAATACTACTACCTGGTAGTACAACTAGGCACACGAACTTTAGATAACTGAAGGACAGTGATAAAACCACTGTAAACAATTTAAAATACGATGCTGCAATTCAAATATATTTGTTTACTCTTAATTACTTCTCTTTGTAGTCTTTGTGATTTTGTTCTCCCCCTTGCTAGCTAGTTCATTCAAAATTTACAAAAAACTTCAAGGAGAGTGACTAAGTATAACTTGTATCAGAAATACATGCAAATTTTATCAATGATGAGAGCTTCATTGCTTCTCTTATTTTTTTTGTGTGTGTGTGCAGCAGGTGACCATTAAAATTTAGCCCTTGATAAAATGAAACTCAAAGCAATTCATTTTGGGCTGCATCTCATGTATAAGGGATTTGAGTCATGAATAGTTATAGGACTCAAGCTTTTGGTCTAAAAAAAAATGTAGTATTAATGGGAAGATGATAATAATTAAATGGAAGCCAACACTTAGATATCAATAGCCACTCATAGACACACTGGCAAAGGTAATGAAGGAATTATAACTATCATGAATATTCCATGTGAAGCTTCAATTACCAGGACAGGAGCCAGAGCCTTGATGATTTTTTAATGAAAGATTTTCTAATTTAGCATTTTTCATTTTAAAATCGTATCACCTTAGCCCCCATACGCACGAAATAAAAGTATGTGAGTTATACATGTTAATTAGCTTGACTATAATAATTTATGATGTGTATGTATATCAAAACATCTTGTTGTCCACCTTAATATATACAGCTTTCATTTAAAATTTTAAATAAAGACATTATAAAAACCCAGGAAATATTTTTTAAATAAAGAAAAGCTCATTATTTCATTATAGCAACAATACTTAACAATGCAACTTGACCTAACAAAATAAAAAGCAAGAGTGAAGGTGTTCAAGTTACATTTTCAAGAATAGATCTCAAGATTCACATTTATGTTTTTTGTTACTCAATAAATGATTCTTTGCCAATTTTCCCAGTGTTTATTGTGTTGTAAATTATTAACCCTTTCCTCCCTCCTGAAGAAGGAGAAGCAACTAAGTAACTCTGTTACTTATTGTTAGGGGTATTTTGGTTGCTGAAAAATCTGGAAGAACATGTTTAGGTAAGAAAGAGGCATAGCTAGGTCAATTGCCTTGAGGACTTCAGACAATCAATACTTACTTAGCTTAACATATCACTAGGCCATTGGGTCTTTGAAATAAATAGTCACCCTCAGCAGCAAAGAGCCAAGGTTGTCTTCAAATTTGAGTACCACAAACACACAGTGGTCTCAGTTGGTTAATAACTAGCACATACAAACAAATTCTTACTGTTTTTAAAATAATAAATTCGACAAAGGAGGAGATGCATGGGTTACTGTCAAGGGAAGAAAATGTTTAGCAAAAGCTGATGATCTAGTCAGTATATCTGGAAAAAGCACTGCCTGGTGTTTCTGCTACTAAGCTTTTACTCTTTAATTCCTCTGAAATTTGCAGGCAACACTAGATTTTTAAATTACATTACTGCAGATTTTCATTCTTCATGGTGAATACATTAAAGGTAGCCGCTATTAAAGTTTCTTTTCATATCTATTGAAAAGGAAATGAATTGCCACCCTATTAGACCTGTTTTAATGTTCTCTAAGCATATTATTTGCACATTTGATTGTAAGCCATCAATAAGCAACTTCCTGATTGATTTTTTTTCAGTATGAAAAAGACAGTTTGGGATGTATTTTTAATTACAGTGACATGCACCTTCTATCTTAAACACCCGAGAGAAACATAATTTCATAAATTCAAGTGCTACGGGGAATAGGGGACTAACTGCTCTTTTCTTATTAATAATTTCTATTTCTATAAGGGAGATAGATTGAGAATCTTATCTGGAGGTTATACTTTTAAATAGTCAGACTAAAAGCAGTTATGAAATAGCTTTTGAAGTTTAGATGCTATTTGAGTTCATTTGCAGCCCATTTCCATCATAATAGGATTTTAGATGTGAGTGCAGGAGAAAAAGGGCTGATTCAGCCCTTGACACAAAGTGGAATTGTCCTCTACAGTAAATCCATAAGGTTTTGTCCAGACTGGTAAGATACCCAGATATCTAGGCCTTATTATTTTTAACTTGAAACTCTGTTTCCTAATAGTTGTAATGACTATTCTACCAAACATATTCTCTCTCATTAAAAAGTGAAAAGAACACAGTATTTTAGGAAACTAAGCATGAAGGGGATTGGCACAGAGGTCCTCTCTACAGTAAAGCAATACCTGAGGTAGCAAAATGTTTTCATTATCACAACTTAGTGCTGTCTGGCGAAATAAGCATTATTTAAAAGTAGAGTTGAAACGATAAGGGAATGCTGAGGAAGCTGAAAAATGGCTTGGAGTGTTCGTGTTTTGAAGATACATTAGAATTATAATGGTGTATACCTAACCATGTGGCTTATCTGTGGAGAAGACCTCTTCTCTTAGATGAGAACATGGATTGCTATCAAGTTTTCCACTGTGGCTTCTACATGTCGTAAAGACACAACTTAGATTCACCATCATAAATTAGTCATAATTACCCTACATTAGAAATTAAATTATTGGTAAGATAAAATTAAATTATTGGTAAGATAAAACCCAAAAATACAATAGAAAAATATCAAGACTTAATATGGTACCTTCCAGCAGGACTTTTTAAATACCTGTCATGGCCAAGGCACGTTCTGTGAATATTTTCTTACTTCATTGAGTACTTGCTGGTGCTCTTTCCAAAAAAGAATAAGTTAACACCACTGCAGTCTGGACAAAACCTTACAGATATTACTGTAGGGAATAAACCCGCATGGTGTCAAGGGCTGAATCAGCAAACTGATGATGAGATGCTGAGTGTGGTTCCTGGGGAAGAAGCTTGATGGGGCCACTCTTGCTGCTTGGGTGTGCTGCTTCTATAAAGCCCCCGTGCAAAACAAACACTGAATACTTTTTCACTTTTCACCCCTTTTCGTATAAATAAAATCCTCTTAGAATTTATTTTGGTTAGCAAAAATAGATACTAGCGTAGGTCTTTTGTAAGAGCAAAGTGGAGTCTCTAAACTTTTGAAAAGTGGGGGATACCTGTATACAGTACTGAATAATGAATGATGAGGGTAGATACAGGAAATTTCCATTTCTAGGGGTATCAGAATAACTGAAATTGAACATAGCTTCTTATAATAAACAACTGGAAAACAGGACAAATATATGAAACAACTAATTCAGATATTACATAATGGAACATCAGAACTGTGATCCCTGAGAATAATAAATGAAAAGCAAATAAGTTGCCACTGCAGTTATTCCTACTGTTTTGCTAGGAGTTACTTTTCCATCTGCAAACATGACAATTTCTGGAGAAAGAAACACAATAAGGGATTGTGAACTTAAAAAAAAATAAATAAATAAAAAATCTAGCATGTATCTGTGTGAAGTTCAAGGTCCTATCTGCCAGCGTAGAAAACAACCCATAAAACACCCATGATTTTCAGACGGATCAAACCTTATTAGCACAGATAAATTACCTTAGAGTAAAGGCTATTTTAGACTTCTATTAACAAGCTTTTAAAAAGCCTCAAATGAATCATGCTGATTAGCATGAAACTTAACTGCTAGCCAAAAGACCTGACATTCTTAAAAGAAAGATAATAAAATTTATTTAAAAATAGTAATCAAAATATCCAGCATCTAATAAAAAAATAATAGACATGCAAAAAAACTGGAAGATGCCCTATAATTCATAGAAAATAATTTTAAAAAATGAAACTACAAAGACTATAAATGATAACAGTAAATAAAGACTTTAAAGAAACTATTATAAATATGTACAAGAAATTGAAGAAAAAAACACGATTAAAATAAAAGACAAGGCAGATGTGAAAAGGAAACTTCTAGGGCTCAAAAATACAAACATACACAGAGTTGGGATTTTAAGCTTGTTATTTTACCACCATTTTATTATAATATTGCCTTATTGCCTTGTGTAGATTTGCTGAACTTCTCAGATATTAGAATGAAACAATATTTGTATAAATATTTTTCTATCTCACTCTTTTTGTAGGAGTTCAACTAGACATAAATTAGACAACTTGAAATTATCTCACAGGTTATTGGGAATTTGTTCATTGTGTGCTTTATTTTCTCTGTGATTTAGTTTGGATATTTTCAAGTAAATTAGGTTCAGACTAGGTACAATCTTCTCTGGCTCTCTCCCCTCCTCTGTTTCCCTTCACTCTCTGGATTTCATCATCTCCTGTTTGTGGTTCTTTTGACCATTAAGATGGCTTGTCCTATTGAAATTTTAGCTTTGCTTTTTTGCTTCAATATTGGGAAACATCTTTGTGATAAAACCACAAGTTTAGGAAAAATAACAGATGTGATTTAACATGCTGATTACTTCTCCACATTTTAAATTTTCTCTAACAATCTGTCTAGTTTTATTTTCTCTCCTTAGTTTTCAGGTAGTCACTTTCCCCCCCAAGTTTTTACAAAGTTAGATTTGTAATTAGATAGAAAGCTAGTCTTTAAGAGTATTATACTAAAATAGTAGACTGAAATTACATAAGTATATTTTAATAATAAAGGAAAAGAGATTATATTATATATTAGACAGTTATTTTTAAAGAGAAAGGATTCAAGAGTGAGTTCATGGATTCTGGCCTGACAACAGGGCTAATACTACTGCCATTAGCTTAAAAGTAGAATATCTCAGAAAGAATAATTTTGGGATAAAGGTATCAAGAAGTTTACTTTAAACAAGTTGAGATACCTATTACACAACCCATTGAAATTTTTAAATGAGAAATTCATTGTACAAGTTTTATTTCAGTGGAGATATCAAAACTGGAGATAACTTTGTGAATCATCATGTTGATAATATAAAAAGGCATGGAACTGGGTGAGATCACCAAGGGAGTGGGTGTGACAGGAAAGAGAAGATACTAAAAGAGACCCAAAGGCCAAATTCTTACTCACTTAAGAAGCAGTACAATAAAATGTGAAAATGTGCTCAAAGTAATATGGAAAAAAAAAAAAAAAAGAAGTATGTGAAAGAATAACCCAGTTTGAGGTGTCAGGGAACTTACATACAGATAGATATTTCTTAAAATAAGTCTAAATGTATGAGTAAAGTTTTACTAATTGAAAACAAGGAGGAAAGGCATTCCCAGGTGATATAATGAGAAAATACAAATCACAACACCATGAGTGTAGTTCAGTAGTATTAGTGAAAGAGTAAGGCAGGAGGTGGTAAATGTTGAGAGGAGAGGGTACAATCAACCACCATAGACTTACTTGTCATTTCAAGAAAACTTTCTTCAGGAGACTTTGTTGTTTCAAATCATTTCTAAAAGAAAAATATTTTATTTGAGTAACCTGAGGGAGAATTTAAATTCACAAAACAAATAAAAAGTGAGTTTCTCTGTTGAGATTGATGCATAAGGAAAAGAGAAGGGACACCATTCACATTATGTTCACTCTGAGTGGCAGCCTCTCCCTAAATCTTTAGGATTAGAATTTTGGAATACAGTCATGCATTGCTAAAGGACAGGGATGCATTCTGAGAAATGCGTCGTTAGGCAATTTTGTCATCATAGAGCGCACCTACACAAGCCTGGATGGTGTAGCCTCCTACACACATAGGCTGAATGGACAGACTTTGGCTCCTAGAACATACATAGCATGTTCCAGTACCAAACAACATGAAAGTAATACAAGCACAAGAAAAAATGATGCAGTCGAGAGATGTGGTAAATGTGAGATGTATAGGGCTGCCGCCTGTGTAACACACCATGCTGTTTTTAGCAAAATATTCTTTTTTATAAGTAGAAAGAGTATATTCTACAATAATGATAAAATATATACTCTCATAAGCTGATAAACCAGTAACATATTTATTATCATTGTCAAGTATTAGGTACTATACATAATTGTGTGCTATCCTTTTATACAACTGGCTGCAAAGTGAGTTTGTTTACACCAGCATCACCACAAACACATGAGAAATGTGCTGTGATGTGACATTCTGATGGTTAAGACATCATTAGATGTTAAGAAATTTTCAACTCCATTATAATCTTATAGGACCACAGTAATATAAGTGGGTTGTCATTGACTGAAGGGAGTATAGGAGTTTAGGGTGCTAGTGAGGTGTTTTCAATAACCTGACCAAGTTTTCACTCTAAATATTATACTATCATTTATGTGGAATGACTTAAAAGGAAGTATCATTGGAAATGCAGGGAAAGAAGAGGAGGTCATGTAATAGGAAAGTATGCAAGAAGTGACAAAGACCCAGTAGAAGCAGCTTCTTACAGAAAATCATATGAAATCATTGAGGGTAATGAGATTTAGAAATTGTGTGGTGAACTAAGTTGCTTTCCATAAACCAGAATCTAGTACACAAAGATGTGAACTCTGCCATTTGAGTTAGTTTTTCTTTTAAGAACGCTAATTTATAACACAGATGCAAAAGGAGTTTCTCTGCTGAATTAAGATTTATTTGAAGTGAGCAAGAGCACTCTTCACAGTTTCCTCACTCATAGTGTCAGCCCCTATGTCCTTTTCAGGGACTCTCTAGAATATGACATAGTATTTGCATACAGTAACATTTACTGATAAACAGTGTACAGTTCTCATGAGTTTTAAGAAACATATTAATTGATGTAATCACTGTCACAATAAAGATATTGAACAGTTCTGTTACTGCCCAAATGTTCATCTTGGCACTTTGTAGTGAACCCCTCCACTAACTCAGCCCTTGGAAAGCACTGACATGACATCAGTCCTTAGAATGTTGTCTTTCCCATCTATATGAATGGACTCATATAGTATATAGCATTTTCATTTTAGCATAGTGCATTTGAGATTCATCCACATGGTTGCATGTAACTGTAGTGTTCTCATAGTTGGGGTGCACTCATTTGTTAACCCATTACCTCATTGTGGAACATTCAATTGTTTTTAAGTTTTGGTAATTATAAATAAAGCTAGTATAACCATTGAAATACAGATTTTTGTGTGAAGTGAGAGAGAACTGGGATTATTGAGTTAAATGGGCTTGTATACATTTAACTTTATAAAAAAATATCAAACTGTTTCCATATTGTTCAGAGGTGCTTTCACATGACAATAGCAAAGATATGTTGTGGTGAGAGATATTATATGGCTCATAAAACTTACAAGATTTGTTTTACCATTTATAGAAAAAAAATGCTGAATGTTGGCCTAGAATGGGGCCTGTCTTAGAGAATGGTTAACCCGCATATGAAAAAACTTTTTGCAGTTATTGGATGAAGAATTCTGTAAATGTTAATTAGTAATGTTCTTCTATATTCTTACCAACTTTCTAGTTATTTGCTATTAATTACTGAATAGTAGTATTGAAGAGTGTTGAGATTTCGAGCTATAATTCTGTATCTGCTTCTTTTTTCCTTTCAGATTTACTTGTTTTTGTGTCATGAATTTTGAAGCTCTCTTCTTAGGTACACACCCATTTAGGATTGTTATGCCATATTGTTGAATTAAACATTTTATTAGCTGCCATTCCTCCTGATCTCCAGTAATGCATTTTGTTCTGAATTCAATTTTGTCTGATATTACCATAGACATACACGTTTTGATTACTGTTTAATTAGTGTTTGCGTGGTATATCTATTTCTATCATTTTTACTTTTAATTTATCTATGCTTCCATATTCACTCTCATTTACTTTTACTGATATAAAGCTAGATTTTGCCTTATTAAATTGACTACTTTAGAACAGTTTTAGATTTGCAGAGAAGTCGAGAAGAAATTATAGGGTATTGTAGTATAATTCCTCTCTCCCTTTTCTCCCCCAGCCTTCCCTATTATTAGCATTTAACATCAGTGTGGTAGATTTTACATAAGTGTGAGGAGCCAATATTAATATATTATTAACTTATGTCTGTAGTTAAAATTAGGATTCATATTTTGAGTAATATGCTCTGTGGGTTTTGTCAGAGGTATAATGACATGCATCTACCACTATATAATCACCTTTTTGAATACTCTCACTCTTTCTCTCTCAGTCACACACACATACACACACACACAAATGTTGGCATTTTATTAAATTTTGTTGGTTTAAAATTTTGCCTCTTTAGTATTTAATAAATTATTTCATTATATTGAAACGGACTTTTTCTTTTAAATGATAATGAATATTGGATAATTTTACATCATGTAATGGAAAGTGGACATATTCCTGAAAGTTATATATAAATTAAATTTTTATATGTACAAATATATATAATTTAGTGAATATGAAGAATACTGTGGCATGCCCTTTGGGAAATAAATAATCTCTTTGAAACATACTTACTGCATAAATTACTTTTTTTAATGTATAATTTTTAAAAGTGTATTTAACTCATAAGACGTTTTATCAAAAGGACTATTATTCTTGTGCCCCAATCTCAGTTTTAGTCTTTTGGGGGTTGTATTAAGGTATTCTTTTAAATACCTTAATAGAAAATTATTTCTAATCATATTCTAACAACAGTCTTTTTTACTGCAACTTACTACTACATTTTATTTCTGAGTAGGTGTAAAGTTAAAATAGATTACACATATCAAGTAAGAGTTTCACTCTAACCTACAATCATCAGAACACATCGTGAGTGACATCTTTGTTCTATCAGTTGAAAGCCATTGACAAAGTAAGTATAATGTAATCCAGAGTCTATAGGCAAACTGACAGGAAGCTGGAGGCCATCTTCTCTAAGAAATAATTAGTGGAACAGAAAGTCAAAGTACAGATTCAGTATAGACAGGATAACACTTTCCGAATGTCTGCAGATTTGTTATGAGAAAAAAGGACACAGGCATTCTAGGAACTGAACTAGGATCCACAGATGTGAATTATAGTAAGCATGATTTATCTTAATTAAAAACAAATTTTAATGATAAGAACTGCCCAATCATTAAACATTTACTTACTTCTTAAAGTAATGAACTCTCTCCCATTCACTGGTCATGTTTGAATGGAATCTGGGTAACTACCTACCCAGGATCTTAGCTCTTATTTAATTTCTAAGCTCCTAACTCTTACAGACTGGGTATAGAAAAATGCTCAATAACAGTTAAGTATAAAACAATTTAATGAATGAAACAGAAAAAAACACAATATAATTAGTTTGTGAAAGTCAAGAGGAGATAGTTTTTACATGAAGTGTAACTTAAATTGGACCCTGACTCTTGGGTAAAATTTGCTTGGAAAGAACACAGAATTGCGGAGTAGGCTATTTTGTGAGTAGAGTGTGTCAGTTAGAGGTCTTAGTTATATGAAACAGAAAGCAAATCTGGGTAACATAAGCAAAAAGAATTGATTGGATAGATATAAAGTAATTTATTAAATCAAGAGGGAGAACAGGATAGGCAAATGTCAGTTGTGAAGATACGGGTAGCAGAGACTCAAAGACAGCCTCATTAGGCCATGATACTTAGTGTGATCACTTTTGACCACTTCCCTGTGGTACCTTTCTCAAGATTACAATTCCTCAGAAAAATACAATTTAAGAAACATGCTTCTAAATAACATTAGTATCTGCTGGATATAGCTAAAGCTATGTTGGGAGGGATATGTTTAGAATTATATAAAGTTGAAAATTAATTATCTATGATTCCCTCTTAAGAAGCTATAAAAAACAATAAATTAAACTCAAGGGAATAAAGGTATTAAATAATAATAGAGGGACCAATATTGAAATAGAAAACATGAAATAAATAAAATCAACAAAGCCAAAATTTGCTCTTGTTCTCCTTCTTATTAAATTGTTATTATTAAACACTAGTTAGAATAGTTATAGAACAGAAAAAAAAACAATTTATTAATATCAGGAATAGAAAAGAGAATATGCCTGAAATCTATAAGCATCAAAATATACAATAAAACCATATTATTAATAATTTTATTCTAAGAATTTTGACAATTTAGGTAAACCAGATAAGTTAATTGAAAAACATATGAAAGAAATAAAAAAGAAAAAATGACCATTTAAATAGCTGCAGAAAAAAAATATTAATCATATGAAGAGATGAAATAGTGCCATTTGTGTCAACATGGATGAACCTTGAGATAATCAAGTTAAGTGAAATAAACCAGAAAGAAAAAGTTGAAAACCACATATCACTTAAATGTGGGATATAAACCTGAAAGCAACAAATGAACAGGATAGAGACTCATGGACATGGACAATAGACTAGTGGTTACCAGTAGGTTGGTGGGGGCAATGGAAGGGGTGGTAGACGAGGTCAAAAGGGTCGAATAGGTGGTGACAGAAATCTATGCCTTACTGTTAAACTGTACACTTGAAACTTACTAGATTTTATTAACCAAAGTTGCCATAATAAAAATAATTAGAACATTAAAAAAAGAGTTAATACTCTTAATGATAAAAATTTTCAGCAAACTAGGAATAGAAAATTACTTTTCACTTTCTCCTTAAAATTAGGAAGACAACAGTAGTTAATTAGTAGTTCTAATTAACATTTTTCTAGATATTCTAGCCACTGTAGCATAACATAAGGAAAAAAGCTATAAAGATTATAAGTTTAAAAAGAAACCTCATGACTAGGCATATAAGAAAAATAAAAGATTTGCTTGCCATAAAGTCATTATACAAAAATCAATAGTACTTTATATAATAGCAATAAAGAATAGAATATTAAATATAAAAAACATTTTAAATACTACCAATATAATTATTTATTTGTTCAGCAAAATATATGCAAAACTTTCTACTAAAAATTACAAAATATTTAAGGAAAATAAAGAAGATATAAATAAAAAGAGGATTATACCATATTAATAATTTGTGTAAGAGTCAATTATTTTGTTATGTCAATTCCTCTTTGTCTATAGAGTAAAAAAAAGAGATTTTCCAATTAAAATCTCAGTTATTTAATTTTTATAAACATTGAGAAGTTGAGTCTAAATTTTGTACAAAGATACAAAGGAACTAGACTAGCCAAGACATTTCTAAAGAAGAAGTCAATACTGTGGGTTTAAAAGCACCAGATAATAAGATACATTATAAAGCTGTAGTAATTAAGACAGTGTAAATGTTAAGCTAAGAATAGAAAAACAGCTCAATTGAATATAATTTTAAAAGTTCATAAACAGAATTAATATATGAGATCACTTGATTTGTGACAGAGGTGCCACTGTAATTTAATAGGAAAAAATATAATCTATTAATAAATACTGTTGGGTTACACAGTATATACATAATCTAATTTGATGTTGATTATAGAGAGAAATATGAGAGGTAAAACAATAAATCTAGAAGTAAACATAAGAAATTACTTACATGACTTTGGAGGCAGGTAAAGATTATTCAGAACACAAAGTCTTAGTGAAAAAAAAAAAAGATAAAGTGGACCTTATTAAAAATGAGAACTTTTGTTCCTCAAAAGATAACATTAAAAGAGTGAGATGTAACCATGAAAAGAAGTGTTAGTTACAGTGACTGTTTCAGCAATGGATTCATTTTTAGAATATATAAAGAATTCCTAGACATTATTAAGAAAATGACTGATAGAATAATAAAAACTAAAAATCCTTGAATAGGTACTTCACAAAAAGAGATATCCAAATGGCAAAAAGAAAATTGTATAAAAAGTAACTCAGAATAAATAATTTTCAGGGAAATATAAAAGTAAAATCACAAAATATCATTAATTTCTACTCATTAAAAATTAAAAAGTGACAATTAAAAAGGACTAACAATACTAAATATTGGCAGAGATATGGAATAATTTTAATTCTCAGAGATGTCAAAATATAATTTAACTTCAGAAAACTTTTTTGCAGTGTTTATTAAAGGTAATTTTCTATATTCAATAAACAATGATCTAGTAACTCAACTCCTAATTATATGCTAATGGAAATGATTGCATTTGCACATCAAAAGATATATACCAGAATGCTCAGATAACTTATTTAAACTTAACAAATCTAACATTCATCAATAGCAGGAAAAATGGGTAACTATGTATGATATTTTCCTCTAATCAGATAATGCATAACAATGAAAAAAAATGATTACATGCAATGTGGATTAATTTCAGACTTATTGCTGCCCAAAAGTGATATAAAAAAGTTTACATTTATGATCACACTCACAGAAACTTCAAAAATATGCAAACTATCCTATAAAAACTATCCTATAGAAATTGAAGGCAGAATACTGTTTACCTTGGAGTAGTGACTACAGAGGAGTGTGAAAGAGGGTGCTATAGTATAGAAAACATTTCTTTCACCTTTATCTTTGGGTGGTTCTATGGGTTAATCCATCAGCCTGGACTCTTAATATTTGTATACTCTATTACATTTGAATAACACTTTTTTTCCTTCTATATTACATGGTGTGAAGATCTGATTGGCCTAGGAAGCTGACATGTTCACCTCTTAGCTTGGGCAGATTGGTGCACCCTGAGTGAGTTTGAAAAGAAAACACATTAAGAGAAAGAGTTTTTCAAGAAAATTACAATAATTATTACTAAGAACATAGGAGGGATGTTTTGCAGGCAAATTGACAGATGACTTTCAAATATGGTAATGGCAGAATATTAATACTAACTGATGCTTATATTTAACTGTTTAATATAATGTCTCCCTTAACCCTAATGACAATCCTATAAGCAAGTACTATCTTTATTCATATATTAAATTTACCTGTCTCAAGAGTCTACTTTATGAACCTCTATGCCATGCTGCCTCTCACCATGCACGTATGTTCGAGTCGAAATAAACTAGACAAATGGAGCAAAGGGAAGCAGGAAAGACAAAAGACATCAATGCATTAAGCTATTTCTTTGTTCCATTTCATTCTACTATGGAAAGTGTTCTTAAACTTTCATTTTATAAATCAGAAGCAAATTTATGGCTACAAAATCACTAAAGCCTGAGAGATTATAAACATACACATACATAATGAATGGTTTCATTTTTAATGACTTATCCCTTATAATTGGAAGTTGGGAGATTTTGTGTTTTCTAAGGTTCAGTGTCCTCTTTCAAAGTTAGGGGCTTCAGTATTTGTGTTACCAAAAGATTCATTATGCTATTCATTTAAACATTCGGCCTTCTACTTGGAATTGGACGAGATAACAGAAAATGTCATTCAGGTTCCTCATCATAATACTGAATGTCACATAATTAGAAAGTTATTTAAGCATAGGAGGTGGTATTGGGTGATGGTACAGATACCACGGTTATCTTCCTATTTGCAAACTCAGGTCATGTTATAGTGGAAAGGATAGCAGTCTTGAAAGGGACAAAGAAAAAGAAATCTTGTGAATGAAATCATTCTACAATGCCAAGTAGACCAATGCCCTCAGGAAATTGTAGCAGGGAACGGGGTTTAATCCAGACTGCAGGACACAGGAAGGTAATGTTAAATAAGAGGCTTTATTGGATTGGCCTCTGAAACAGATAAATGTGCAAATGCAAAGCTGATGAAAAGAAATAAGTTTGCAACTACACATTAAATGGATCAATATAAATCTGCTAAATCTAATCTTTTTATGGCAGTTTTCATTATAAATCATGACCTGCATATTTTAATAACCTGCTATCAAAAGTCTAGCTGAATGAAATTAAGGGTTATCTTTACATATTATTAATGCACTTGCCCCTGAATATTAACTCAAAACAAATTTGTCATTTTCCTCAAAGGCTGCTCACCTTCATGGCTTTTCAAGATCCTTATATTAGTATTATTTTATTCAGTTTAACATATTCTGATCTTTTCTAAATGGGCAGAAACCATAACAGAAATTCATGGGCTTTAGGAAACCTTTACCATTCAGATGAACTCTTCTTATGTATCCCTTTATACCAAAACAACTTCTCAAAGTTACTCCTACATTGGTGTCAATATTCTCATTCATACTCTCCCATGGGCAGCTTGGAGAACGGGTCGACATCTGTCAACAAATAAAGCTTCTCATAAGGAACTATAGTGGATGATAGAAATAAGATGGAAAGAACAAGAAGAATTTCATTATATTAAAAAATTTGATTCTAATAGGATATTTTTAAAAAGCTTATTTAGTACAATAAAACAATGAGAATTTTTACAAAAGTAAAAATTTACCTATTCTTAAATATAATTTTTTCATGTGATACCTTTCCAGAGAACAGGGAGCAATAGCAGACCTTATTTATTAAGCAGAGAGAGTCTTTGATGTGTGGAGGAAATATTCCACTGGTGGGGAAGAAGCCAGGATAACAAACTACCTTGTGCATTTCAGCATTTCAACCTATTTTTCTAAAGTCAACATAGTTACCCATCCCTAACCTTTGAATAAAGTTTCCATGATGATGCAGGCCTACGTAGCATAAGCCTCAGAAAGAAGACAGTGCATTAACCTCTAAGAAGGGAAGAAGAGAAATCCTATAATAAAACAAATTCTTACGAGACAGATTTAAATAAAAAGAAAACTGTCTAGGACCAAAAAAAGCAATAGAGTTGTGGAACAAGGGTAGTTGAGACCAGATATAAGAAAGACAGAGCAATGTATAGAATAAATAGAACTAAAATGATTTTTCAAGGGATTTTCATAAAGCTTCAAGATAAATATAATATATTAATATTGGAGGGAGGAAGTAATAGACTCTCTTTAACATCAGCCAATGCATTAGTGAACTTTTTAGAAATTAAAGAAAGAAAAAAGAGAGGGAGGAAGGGATGGAGAAAGGGAGATGGAGGAAAGGAGGGAGGAATGAGAAGAGAGAAGGAGAGAGAGAGAGAGAGAAGGAGAATCATTTTGATTACAAAAATAGAAGACAAAAACTCCTTGTGGGACTGCAAATATGTTTGGTAACACATACACCCACATATGTGTGTGTGAGTATTTAGCACACAATTGGAATCTTCTATATGCTAGACAGTGTGCTAAATTATGAAATCTAAAATGAAAACTTAGCATACATCTTAAAGAATTACAGTTCAGACTCTGAGCCTTGTATTAACAGCGAAAATGCCCAGCTCTGGGCAGATGAAGTCCTAAGGAATGAACAAAACACTGATCTGAGAGAGTTAGATGGGCATGTACCTAAAGGCACAAACTGAACCAGAGAATCCTAAGGATATCTCTGATTTCAATATGTATATGAAGAGAAAGAGTGGTTGCAAAGGAGTTGAACATTGGATGTTTTACTAATCAAATCTTTTAGACAGTGTATACACCCCAAATTTAGTATTCTGCATATGGCATTTGAATACGGACATTTAAATAATCCAGTCCTAACATCTCTGCCTTGTTCTTCCTGTTTTTATTCACATTTCCAATGTAAACAGGTGTTTTAATTTGGAACCGGACAAATTTGAGTAACTATATGTATAATATACATATACTTACTTTAAATTGCATGCAGAATGGCACGTATTAGTGGAGTAGGAAAGAGAATAGATGCATCCTGGAATAGGACAAAGCTGAAATTTAATCTAAATTCTGCTCTTTATTCAGTATTGACTAATTTGTTAAATTCTTTGCATGTTTATTTGTCTTATCTGTAAGATGGGTGGGATGAAACTATCATGTTTGGACCAAATATGTTAATGTACAAACAGGTCTAGCCTAGTATCATTGATAGAATATGCCCTCAAATCATTGATAGTAGCTAAGTTCTATTAAGCAATTTCTACATTTCAGTATCATTCAACGTAATTTCTGTACTTCACATACGGTATCTCCTTTAATCATCAGTACAAGCATGTAAGATAGAAACTGTTATTTTCCCTGATTTGTGAATATATAGAGTACTCAGAATCAAGTAAGCTGACAAAACCCAACAGACCAAGGGGGAAGCAGCAGTACTGAAATATGAACACAAGTTTCTCTTGCTTCCGAGTTAGGACTTATAACCACCTTTGTCTACCACACAATATACCTGCTGTGTTACTTGCCTTTTTCTTTCCCCATCTGTTCTTTCTTTTTCTTCTTCTCTGGCATTCTCATTGTACATATATTACACCTGTTATAATAATCCCAGAGTTCTTAGTATCCTGTTCCCTCTTTTTCATTCTTCTTTCTGTTTGCAATTTAGTTTTGAAAGTTTCTGTTGACATGTCTTTAAACTCAGTGGTTCCTTACTTAGCTGTGTTCAGTCTGCTGGTGAGTGTATCAAAGGCTTTCTTAAATTATTTGAGTATTTTTATTTATAACATTTTTTAATCTTCCTTAGAGTTTCCATCTCTCTGATGACATTATCCATATGTTATTGTCTGTTTTTTTCCCCATTAAGAGTCCTTTGTTTATTAATTATAGTTTTTTAAATCTATAATTCCAAAATCTCTGTCATGACTATGTCTGGTTTTGATGCCTGTTCTGTCTCTTCAAACTGTGTTGTCTACCTATTAGTGTGCCTTGTAATTTTTAGGTAAAAGCTGGACATGATATACTGGGTAATAGGAGGTGAAGCAAATATACCTTTAACATAAAGTCGTACATATTTCTGGCTGTGTTTACTGTTCTCTGTAACTGTAGGTTTCAGAGACTAAAGCTTCCTCTGTTGCTCTTGACTTTGTTTCCCCTGTTGTCTTTGTGTTTCTCTAGAGAGTGAAATAATTTTTGAGATGTGAAGTTCTTTCCCTTATTTGTAATCCCTTATAAAGAAGCCTTGTTGACATGGGGGTAAGATGTGGAAGGAAGGAAAGCATTTTAAAGTCCTATAGGTTTCAGTTGTTTCGTGAGCCTGTGCCCGTGGGTCGCATCTTTCATAAGTGCTTCTCAGATCTCTCATCCTCCCCAAACACACACACACACACACACACACACACACACACACACACACACACACACGCAACAGTAAGACTAGACAGGGCTGGAGCTGAGTATTTCCCTTCTCCCTTGTCAGTTAGTCTCTGGTAAAACTCAAGGTGGTCAGGCTCTAGTAAAATACTTTCTTAAAAGGGCAAGTTTTTATTAAGGCAAACAAAATGCATTGGATTTATTTCAAAATGGCTACTTTTCCCCAACTCATGTTTTTTTGTCTGATTTACACTTTGATAACTTGGACTTTGAAAGTGTGAAATCTCCTTAAGACTAGGAGTTTTTAATTATCAGGGTTGTCCATACTGAGACTCCAATGTTTTATCAATGAAAGTTTAAGTTTTTGTACACTGCTCTTGGCTGAAGTGGTAGGCTTCTGATCCCGCAAATCTGCTTCAGTAAGCTGCGATTCTCTGTATCTGCCTAGCTGTCCCTCCAGTTTTGGGGACAGTATTTTTCCTTGTGACCTCAATTTTCGGATGAATCTAAGAAGAGCTGCAGATTTTTAGTTTGTTCAGCTTTTTTTCTTGTTGTAACAACAGGAGTGACAACTTCCAACCTCCTTCTATGCCAGACTAAAAATCAGAAATACCCCTTAACTTTTTAACGCCTTCAGATACTCACAGTCATCTTTTTCTCTTTTGCCTCCATGTTCTTTTTCTCAAGCTGTCATTTCTTCCACAGGAGTCATCCCTGATTCATTATTTTGTTGTTTCTTCATCATCAGAGTTTGAGACATTTTCCTCCTATTTGTCGTGATTCACAAAGATAAGCCTATGTTCTAATGAAAGGATGATAGACAATTCCATTTCCACCCAAGGTGAGCTGAGGGAGCTAATGGTTTCTCAATCCAGCATAGACTGAAATTAGACAACAAAGCCTTCAGAAAACACTGTTTAGTGCTGCTATAGTGAAGATCATAGATGTAGGCTTTCATGAAATCCAAAGGAAAGGTAAACAGGGGGCCTAAAGCATTTTCCTGGAATAGAAACATAAAAAGTGACTAACTAGAGAACTGGTAAAATAGAGAAACACTGTCCTGTTTGTCTGCATACTCACACACAAAGTTTTGAATAAAATGCTAAAAACTCTGCCAGCATAAAGTTCCCTTCTTAGTGAGCTGTCAAAGGAAGCATCAAATAAACAGGAATGCAGAGGTATTGTCCTGGTACAGAGTGTAAACATACACTCTTTTCAAAAGTGATATGAATACTTTGGAGTTATACATCACTGAGAAATAATTAACTTTGCAGGCTGGCTGGACTTAGGCAATCCCAGAAATGTAATGAAAGATGAAAGAAGACAGGATGATAAAGGGCCTCCGCACCAGTCTGAAGAGGTGCCTTCTGTTAACCAATATTTATTAGGTATTAGGCACTACTGGGAACTTTATGCAGAATTTATACTACTTAATCTTCACAACAATCCTATCAGAGAAGAATTTTATTCTCATTATAAAGTTTTAAAAAATGAGCTGTAAAATATTAAATCACAGTGTCATGGTAACACTGCTACTAACTTTTATAAACCAGGACTTGCCCAGACCTGCATTTTCTCAAAGCCTGTGCTTTGAAACCTCTCTGTTCTCCCCTACAGAAAGCCACTTTTTGTTATCACAGCACCCTTGTCAAATGAGTAACTGAATTCTCTACCTGGGACCCTGTTCTGAGGATACAGCTGAGGGTTCTGATCCTCTGGAGGAGTGGCCTTACTTCCCAAACTGAAAAGCAGAGATTTAGTATGTTATTGGTATTTTTTTTTTTTTTTATCTACTTTGCTCTTTATAGACACATGGCTTTTAGCCATGGCCTGTTATGAACATGTCACAACTTTCTGGGCCATGGAGATCTATTTGAATATGAAGTTGAGCTTTATTTTTATTTTATTTTTGGCTGTCAGCTTTACCTACCACGCACTCTATAGCATTAAGGCAACTATCATATTAAGCTTAAAAGTATATAAAAATATTCCTGTGAGCAGATGAATCTAATTATAGTAAACAGGAATGGAGATATTTTCTACTATGACTCATTCTCCTTTATTACCTAAATCTCTTCTTGTAATATATTGGAGCACCATACTTTCTTAGGACCCTTTGAAAATGTATAAGAATAGAGAAAAGGCTGGTCATGGGTAAGGTAATTGCAAAGCTGTATATTTAATTGCCAAGCAAGAACACTTTTGAGAGAGGAAAGAGATCCTAATCAGTCAGGCTTTTGGGACATCTGACATAAGAAGAGATTGTTCTGGGTGAACTAGGGTTTTTGGTGACTTTTTATTTGTAACTTTACACTTGTATCAGTATTCTCCCGAGAAACAGAACCAGTAGGATATAAATGATTGATAGATGATAGATAGATGATAGATAGATGATAGATAGATAGATAGATAGATAGATAGATAGATAGATGGATGATAGGTATTATAGTAATTGGGTCATGAGATTATGGAAGCCAGGAAGTCCCAAGATCTGTCATTGGCGAGCTAGACAACCGGGAATGCTGGTGCTATAAATCAGCCAGAATCCAAAGGCCTGATAATAGGGCTGTGAGCAGTGGTATAGTCCCAGTTTGTATTCAAAAGCCAGAAAACCAAGAGCACTGATGTTTCAGGGCAGAAGATGGATGTCTGAGCTCTAGATGAGTGAATTCACCCTCCCTTCAGCCTACTCCTGCCTTCAGGGTATTGGATGATGCCCACCAGCATTAGTAAGGAGGATCTTCTTTACTCCAATTCAAATGCTAATCTTTTCCTGAGATGCCCTTATAGGAAAACCCAGAAAAAATGTTTTACTAGCTATTTGGGCGTAACCTTAGCCCATTCAAGTCAGTAAATAAAATTAACCAGAAATTTCAAGTTCTTGGGCAAAGCAAAGACTTATCTTTCCTCAGTTAGTTACTTATTTTCAATTCAAGGAGATAATGGTTTACTAAAAAAAAAGTCAGTGTGTTCAAATAAGAGCAAAATTAACACTGGACGTCTATCCTATATGAATAAGAAAATAAATACGTTCATCACAGATGTTAAAAGTCATGACTATGCTTCACAGTGGATCGACTATCTTCTCTGCTTATAAATCATTCTAAAATAATAAGGTTTAATAAAATATATTAAATATAGAATCAGTAATACTCTCCCTCTCACTTGCATCTCCACCTACATATGTGAATATTATTCAGTGTTTTTCCAATTCAGCCACTTTTATATTGTTAAAGAAAAAAAAACCTCAGACCCAAATGGCATCACTCACATGAAAAGCCCATGATACCAAACATAGACTTAATACTTGATTTAATTGCAGTTTCAACCTCTCCCCAGAAAAAATCTCAATCAACCAATATGGAATATTCTGGTCAACCACCAGTCAGATAACGTGATACCTGAGCCCTCTCCAACCCACATAAAAAGAAGAGGAAATCTGAATGATAAAACTCTTTCAGTTCTATTGCCCCAAGGAAAAGGTATCCTCTGGCCCCAAAATAATCTTTTATTTTCTTTTGTTAATAGGTCCTTGCTCCACCCTTTTCCCTATAAAAGTCTTTCATTTTATACAATCCCTCATAGTGCCCTTCCAGTTGCGAGGTAGAATGATGCCCAATTCATGCATCATTTGATTAAAGTAAATTATATCTTCAAATTTACTTCTTTTAGTTTTGTTTTTTAACAATATATAATTCTAAATATATTAGTTCTTGTGACGTCATGACTTATAATAAATGTATATTTGGTCTTTGTCCTGTTCTGGCACAGAGCTTGTAAAATTCTTGGAAATTCATTATTGAGAAGAGTGATAGAGATGCCTTCTTTATATTAATGAGCTGACTTTTAGAATGCTCTAAGGTCATTTAAGGATGGTGGCTGATTGCCAGGGGAGCGAATCGCTTGATTCCAGGGTTGGAAATTTTACTTCAACCCATAACCTCCATTAATGGACATAAAAAAAAAAAAAAAAAAAAAGGTAAAAGAAAAGCCAAACAAAGAGCAAAAAAAATAAGAGTTATTAAGGGTAGAATAAATATGGTTTGAGTTAGTGGCAGAAACTAAGAAGAGGCATAAAATATTTTGAAGCCTTATTTGGTGTAGACTGCTTTAGCTAATAGGGTCCTTGAAGTATAAACTTTTATTCCACAAATAAAGAAACTGAGACCCAGAGAGGGGAATGAATTTGTTCTTTTCTCATGAATCAAAGTGATCATAAATCCAATTATAAATCTGAGTGATTAAGGCATCCAAAAATAACATATCTTTCATCTTTAGACAATGTGCTTTATTAAGATAAAAATTTTTTATCTGCTTTTCTCGGTTAAATATAGCTGCAACTTTGAGTAATGAAACCTCTCTGTCTCAATGTGAGGCCAAATGAGATATTGCAGATGTTAAAAGTCATGACTATTGCAGAATATCTTCCACAGCCTGGCACACAGGAAGCATTCAATAAATATTCAACATGGACAATGCACATCATCGTCCTCTATTTCCTCATAGATTGCTATGACAAGAATAGTTCTTATTTGATTCTAACAAAAACTTTAAAAATGAGTCAGAAACATAGGATGGATTACAAAATTCATCTTCAATAATAAATGAGTTGTCCAGAGAGTCACACAATTCAGTGAGGCAGGGGAGTTCATCAGTAAATAAATACGAATTTCATTAGAGCCGTCCCTCCTACAGTTCTTTCCAGTATTAATCCTGAAGCAGGACACTGAACTCCACATGAAAAATGTCTCCTAATGTTATTATATAACTATATTTTAATAACTCAAAGTGATTAAGTGGGAGTATAAAAGGAAAATTATACAAATTGACTCTGAGTTCTGAATAAGATATCTCATGGGCCAAGAAAGTTAAACATCCAAGTGTCTAATCACAGAATAATTACCAGGTAAAATTTAGGGGGCTGATTTTTAAAATACAGACCAAAAATAAAGGTGGGGGCACATGAAAAAGATAGCATGATACTGGTATGGAGACAAATACAAAAATTGTAGAAACTGGGGAGGCTCAAAAAAATCCATTACAAACTGGAAATGTTTTTCCAAAAGCCATATTTGAAAGGAAACACACAGGGTGAGATAGAGCAGAGAGTCCTGGAATACAATAAAAAAGAAACAAAGATGCAGAACTGAAAGTTAATGCTACCATCAACACATGCAACATCTCTGTTTTCCTTCAGTGTTTAGCTCACTTTTATTGCAAGAAGGGTGGCCACTATCAAAGGAACACTCTTGAACGCATTTGTCTTTCCACAATACAAGGTTTATTGAGTGGAGGCTCCTCAGATAAACTGATCAGGTACCCATGAAGGCTAACATACAACACACAGAGAGGGGAAGTACAGGCTTATGTGACAGCCAAGGGATGAAAGTCCTGAGCATCCTCAAAGTGAGCTCTGCTGACTGGTGGTGTGAAGATCCACACTTCTGTCCCAAAGCCAGTGGTTCAGATGAGTCAGGAGGTCAAAGTCTTCGGCTCTAGCACTCTGGTCCCTGATGTTATCAGGTTAGGCCTGAGCATTGTCTATCTAAGTTGTTCAGCTTATATAGACCTTACAAGGTAGGAACTTCATCTTTTTCACCTCCTGCAGGTGGGGGACTGAACCTATATGAGGGCATTTCACTTATGTGCAAGTTGACAATACTGTCATGGCTCCCTTAGAGTCCATTTTGTAAAATCCAAAAAGTCCTTCTTTCTTTATGCTCTATACACCTTTGAAATCACAATTTTAAGATGTGACTCAGAGCCCTTCTGCTTCCCATTACCACATGACTCATGGCTATGCCTGCTACCCCATCAAATAGGTGTTGGTAGGAAAGGCTAACAGATAATGCTTCGGGGTATGGACTTGGGAGTCATATAGACCTGAGTTTGAGTCTTGGCTCTACTACTTCTAATTGTGTGTCCTTGGACAAGTTTCTAAACAACTCCTCCTTTGTACACAGTAGTAATGATAGAAACTACTCTCGTGGGAGTATTGTTAAAGTCAGATGAGGTATGGGTGGCTTGGCACAATATCTGGCACATAGTAAGTGCATAATAATTATCATTTTTTTTATTACTGATCAAACACCCTCCACTTAATTTGAAAGACAAAAGTGTAGCATGTACAATTCAAGCTTTGTGTTCCACAGTTGTCATTTACTTCTGTTACTGCTAACCATTCAGTCCCAAAGATGTGGAGAGGATGCTGACCTCGGGCAAATCACTTAACCTCTCAGAGCTTTTCTTCTTTTGTTGATCCTTCTTGTCTCAAAAGATTATCCTGAGCTTATATGCTCTAGGCCATTATTAGACTACAATTGAAAACCTATAAAGTGATGAGTGCTAAGGGAATTGGTCTAGGATTACAATTGGACAAAGTGGACACAGTCCCTGCATTCCAGGAATTCCAGTTATCAAAGATGTTTTAGACTCAAGGCAGACTAAAAAGTGTTGGCACTGGGCTAGGCACAGATGTGACCAATAAGCTCTTGACCTAGCAGAGGAAATAAAATAGATACTAAAGAAAAGTGCTAATATTCAAAAATATATTAGAAATATCAAGAATTTAGTAAGGATTTAGAGTGTTGGGTGGGTTTAAAAGGAAAGATCATATTTACAATCACCAAAAACCTACTATCTTATTCAAACTAAACCAGTGTTGAGATTTTACTTGAAGGAGAGTCAAACCCCCAGGTAGATAGCTTAGTTATCAACACCATCCTTTTTTTCCCAAAAATTTTATTAAAAGTTCGTATTTCAGCTGCAAGGTGAGTCACTAATAATATTTCTTAATTTATTGATTGAAAACAGATCTACATATTGTAGACACCCTATGCACCAGACCATGTGTCCCTTTTCACCTCAGAACATTCCTCAGTTTGTACTTGGCTGCCTCCTTCTCATGCTTCATACTTAGCTTAAATGGCAGTTTTCTCTGATCCTTTTCTGTAATTAAATCTCCTCTACTAGCCCTCTAACCTATAACACACATACATTTTATTTTCTCTCCTAACACCTTGGCCTTCCCTGTTATGTTTCTCTGAAAAATGATGTTTCCCTGGAGAGCACTTAACTTGGTTGTGTTAAAATTCAAAATTCAGCCTCTTCTACAGGGGTCAGTAGCTGAAACTCTCACAGCTCCATGATTTCCCATCTCTTGCTTTTACATCAGACCTCTGGGATTCTGTTGGTACAGGTTTAGTTTAGTGTTCAGACAAGTTTTTGTGAGGCATTTATATGAACATTTGGGAGCTCGACTCTTCTGTGGATCCCTGTTTTCCAGGACCTTCCCTTTGTCTGCTGTTCTGCAAGCCTCCACATCTGTCCTGTAGCACCCAAAAATGTGGCTACTTTTCCTAGCAAAGTAACCTGTGAATTTATGACTGCTCACAGGAAAAAGTCTCAAATTTGCAAATCTCACCCCTCTGCAGTTTGTCTTCCAACGACTGACTTTCCTCTGATTTATCCATACTTTTGATTTTTCTCCAGAATTTTTTTTTACTCTCTCGATTTTATAATGGTATCTACAGGAGGTTTAGTCTATCCAAATTATGCCACCATTAAAATTTTTCTGAAATATATCCATAAGGATTAAAAAGGTCTTTTTCTTTTTTTCTTTTTCTTTTTTAACTGCATTTAGCAAAGTCCCAGACATGTATAGGATAGGAGGTAATTATTCAAAGAGAGAAGCAGGGGCCTGACAGCCTGAAGGGAAGATAAAAAGCAACATGGAGAGAAAGATGACACACAACTGAGGGAATGGAGAGAGGAGGGTGGGCACACAAAATGATAAAATCTGTTTCATTTCTAGTTTCTTATGAAGACTGGTCATGGATGTGGCTTTGCACAGCAGAACACTTTCACCAATTAGCCCAGCTGGAACTTCTGGGGCCTCTCTCGCCTGATGTGATCTCTTGCTTCCCCTGATGTCTACCTGCAGAACTGCAGCTCTAATGTGCAGCTCACCTTTTTCAGTGGCTGTCAAATTCTGATGTCGGTCTAGTCAGTGCTCTGATTTAGGGGAGACAGCAACCAGTCCCTTGGGTGTCCCCCCAGGCAAGCTGGAACTCTGGGTGCATGGTCCAGGAGCTGGTCCACACTTTTTTCTATCTTGAAGGATGAGCGCTAATGGGGGGCGTTTCCTCCCAGCTGCTCTGCAGGAGGGGAGAGGCATGGACTGGCGTGCCTCCCCTTTAGCTGGAATTGATTTTTGGTTTTGCAATGACCTTATGCTGTAACTTTTCAACTTGTTTCTAGTGTTCTTACAGAGGAGTTCTGGTCTATATTTTGTCATTAACTCGGTGTCTCTGTTGAGGAAAGACAGGCTGCAATTTCCTAGTCCATCATCTGGTTGATATTGGTCACTAGAATGCATTTCTGGTGAACTTATTTTGGTGATTTTATTTCTTTCAGTCACTGATTTACTCAGCTAATTACAGTTGTTTGAGGCTAATATTAAATTGATTTTATGTATTCTGAGAACTCACTGAGAGTGGAGAAAGATGCTGGCTGTCAGAAAGAGGTGAACCTATCATTAATTTTACAGTGTGTATTAGAAAGGTAACAGTACATTGAATTCAAATCACACTTTTATTTCAAGACTCACAAAGCAGAGATCACATAGTAGTTTTATTCAGACTTTCAGGAATTGATTCCTACCTTAAATGTTTTATTAACTATGTGTTCTTGGGCAGGTTATTTAGAAGGTTCTTAGCCTCAATTCCTCACCTAACATATAAGATTATTATAGTACCTACCATACAGGATTTTTTCCAAGATTAAATGAGGTGATACATGTGAAATCCTTACCATGTTACCTGGCACAGAATAAGTTTAATAATTTCTAAAACCATTTCCTTTCTGATAACTTGGGAGTGACAGGTAATATAGCTAAGGACTAGAAAGGTCTTATTTTAATATATAAAATAAAATGCACTGATGCCACTATGATATAGCATGATTACATGTAAGAGTGTAAATTTGCTTTTCACGGGTAGCTGAGGTCATGATGGGACTTAGGTTATGATTTCACTTACTCCAATGATATCTTAATGAAATTCAAAGTATACAGCTCATTCTTGTCACCACATTTTCTCCAATGGCAGAATTAAGGCCCAGGAATAAAGGGAAAACCTGACCCAAATTATATAGCAATTATATAAAATTTATTTTAGAATTGAATTCAGTCTTTCAATCAGAGGTGTACCAAATGGAATTATGATTTGTCAAAAATAAATCCTGAATTAACTACATATGAAAATAGTCATACTTTTTCACTCTTTTGTTAAGGAAAAATATACAATATTTCTTAAACAAAGGGATCTAAATAACAAAAAAAGAATAATGCAAGAAAAAAATACATTGTTACTAGTAGAATCAAATGTCACTTTGGCCTACCCAAATTCTAAAATATATTTAAGTGAATGTTGTTTTTGCTAATAACTACTTTTGTCCATACAGAATGGACTCGGGCATTTACCAAAGTTTCAAAAGTCAAAATTGTTTATGTACTTTAGCATAACAATTTTCCAGAGGAATTTATCTTATATTTGTAATTATAAACATACCAAAATATTTATAAGCATCATGATTTGTAAAATAACTTGAAAAAATTCTAATTCTGGTAAGAGGGTATTGACCAACTGAATGTCAGTATATAAGAATGAATAACAATATTCAGCCAATAAAAATAAAATTTTGAAAGAATATTAGTTATAAGAAAATACAGTCACAAATCACTAAGCAAGAAAACAGGTTAAGTAACAGATGTATGGCACAATTTCGTAAAATACGCATAAAAGTCATTGGATAAATAAGAAAATGTCATTACCTTTCATCCAAAACATCAGTTATAAAAAAAACTTTGAGTTTATTATTTTGTACCATTACTTTTATTTTCTAACATTCATTGATAGGCATGGGGAGTGAGAGTTGCAATAAGAATTATTACCCACTGCCTGATCTGTGCTAAATTTTGACACAAGTTTTCTTAAAACTGATTCATGAAAATGAAATTATGCTTCTTGGCTATGTTTTTAGCTATGGAGTTCAAAATAAAACTCTTGTTTCTAGTTTTCTCTTTCCTGCAGTAATGGCATCAGTCCGATAATATGAAGAAATACGAATGCACAAAACACTGTGTACTACTTACTCGACTGTGACTAAAGTAATTGAGAGATAAGTGTACACAATTTAAGAAGTTTCTTAGCACACAGAGGCAGTACAACTCTTTTAGTACTTGGTGAATTTTGTGATCTCTTTCTTTGCCTTGGGGAATTTTCCCAAACCCTTCTTTAGTCCTTTCTTCTAAATTTAGCAAGCTAATATTAAGATTGCATCATTTCTAGTTACTTTTTATAAGTAATTTACATGTATAAGGGAACTTTTTTATTCTATAGACATTATCAAGGTTAGAGGATTTCTGCTTTGTTCTTCTCGATTATCACTATGTTAAGAATTTAGAAGCATAAAGTCTTCAGCAACTATTGCGCACACTAAAAAGTTCCAGCCTCTTGGTTTCCATAGCTTTTACTATGACATTTTCCTAATGACAAAACTATAGAGGAGAGTTATAGGTTGATGTATATGGAAAGTTTTTAAGGAGACTGACAAATGAAAGTAATAAACTGAGGATTCTCTATACTAAGCAAATTCTCCATGTACCACTCTGAGCACTAGATAACAGCATGCCACCAATAAAAAAAAGTATGAGTATAAGATGCACTAAAGATAATTGTATCAATGACAAAACCTCAGACCTGGCTCAGCTCCTCCCTAGACTGACTCAAATCTTTACATTAACATTTTAATAGAAAAAGAATGATGTCCATATCTGGGTGTAAATACTATTGACATTATTTTCACAACATGCATGAATAAATGAGAAATTTCAACAGAAATATAAAAACTCTAAAAGTGAAATAAAATAAAAATTTTAAATTATCAGAGATGAAGAAATCTTTCAATGTAGTATTAGCAGATTAGGCACAGCAAAGAAATAATCAGCAAAATTGAAGACAGATCAATAAAATTTATCTATTCTAAAACACACACACAAAGTGAAAAAAAATAGTATGTAAGAACTATGGAATAATATTCAAAGTTGTAACACGTGTGTATTGGAATCACAGAAGAAGAGAGAGTTAGAACAGAAGAAGTATTTGAATGGGTAATAACTGAGATTTTCCAAAATTACTGAAATATAATAAACTACAGACAGAGAAGCCTTGATAACCATTAGAAGAATTGATGCAAATAATAAAAAACATAAAACTAGATGCATAATAGTCAAAATGATAAAAAGTCAGATACAAAAAACAAAATTTTTGAGACAGCTAGAGAATATAAAAAATATTATGTATAGAGAAACAAACAAACAAACAAATATGGTAGTCTGTTTGCATTAGATTTTTTCCAGAAGCAGAGATAAATATATTGAGAAATATATCTTTCTCAGATTTTTCCTGAGAAATATATATTTCTGTAAGTCTGCACTTTTTCTTCTGTTCTACTGATGTGTGTGTCTACCCTCTGCCTTGATTCCTGTGACTGTATAGCAAAAACTATTGCACACTTTTTGCCAAACATTTTACCTTTTACTGGTTATGTATCCCACAATAAACTGATGTCATTTTAAGTAGATAATAGTTAATTTTATGTGTCAACTTGACTGGCTATTGGGTGCCCAGGTTAAATGTTGTTTAAAGGTGTGTCTCTGAGGGCATTTGTGAGGATGTGAACGGCATTTGAGTGGGTGAACTCAGTGAAACAAATGGTCCTCACCTTTGTGGATGGGCCTCATCCAAAACACTGAAAGCCTGAATAAGACAAAAGGCAAAGAATGGAGGAATTTGTCCATTTTTTTCTGCCTCATTACTTGAGCAGGCATACCTCATCTCATCTTCTGCTCTCAGACTGGGATTTACACCATCAACTCCCCTGCTTCTCAGGCTTTTCTCAGAATGAATTATATAACTAGCTTTCTTACATCTAAGACTTGCAGATGGCAGATTGTGGGGCTCCTCGACCTCTGTAATCACTTGAGCCAACTCTTCATAATAAATCTCCCTCTCTCTCTCATATATATATAATCTCCAGTTGGCTCTGTTTCACTGAAGAAAACTGATTAATATAGATTTTGGTACAAGGAGTTGTTCTAGAAGAACAGAATGTTAAGGATAAATTTTCTGAAATGGTTCCAGGGTTTCTGAAATTGGCTCTCTTATCTGATTTCTGATTAGATAAAGATGCTAATAATTCTATTTCCAGTAGCAGTGATAGACCATGGTGTGATCTGGAATAGAGATATGCAAAATATCTTCATAAGATACGTCTAATCTACTATGTATAAGAAGCAAGGAGCTGGGTGACACTATATATAATACTTCCAAATATATTTGGAAAACTAATGAATATAATGACCATAATTAATTAGCCAATTCTAGATGTCTCAATGAGTTAGAATATCCTGATGGCTGCTTTGACTCTGCTGTCCATCGTACCTACCTTGCCTTTGGCAGTTGAACATCACCACTTGGCATTTGCCACCCCAGGATCCAATTACCCCATATTCCATTTAGGTTCAGTGACTGTCATCTCAGAGTAAGGGCTTGTCTCCAGAGAAGAGCATTCACAGAGCTCTTCAAGGATGCTAAAACTCCCCTCACAAATTTACTTCTGGCAGCCCTGGAAAGAGGTAGTTCTTTTGGACACCCCCAGTGCAGTGAGTAGTTCTTAAATGATAATTCCACTCTAACATTCCAGTTTCCTTAATGCTTTGAGTCCCTCACTTTTCATTAAACCAAAATGTTTCCAGTATTTCCAATTCTCTCACAATGGACCATATTTTCGTCCATGCTTTATCCAACCAACTAAACTGTTAAGAGTACTTTCTATCTCCCCAAGCTACAATGTTAAGTGCAGAATCTAGGCTTAGTGAGGTCATGTCAACAAATCTAGCCTGATCCAACTTTATGTTCCTTCCACACCATTAGTATTCATTCCCACATGTGTTGCCCAGATTTCTGTCTGTATCATTAGAGAATTCCGGTGGTGCTTTTGGAGTGTAACACACCTGCTCACAGGTTGCACATTGTCCCTTAACTTTGGGGGCCTGCTAGAACTTTAGCTTAGTTATAGATCTAGAAGCAAAGAGGGGTTGGGGGTTGGGATGTGAGGAGAGGCCATTACAGTTTCTTCAGGCAAGGTAGGGCTAGAGCCCACAGGTAGAGCTGAAGAAACCAATACCACTGAGAGTGGGGAGGCCACTTCTGCTGGTGATGGGGAGTCTGCTTTCACTAGCAGTGGGAAGTACTCTTTCACTGGAAAAAACATTTCATCAGAATTCAGTGGCTCAATATCCCCAGATTCTTAAACGTTTTCTTACAGGTGTCTATCGTAATTTACAGAATCCTGTTGTTTTCCAGTGAATGCCCTCACTGTCCAAGTGATATAGGGTCATGTGAAAAAAAAATCTATAAAAGATAAATACTTTTGATTTCCTGTTAAACCTTGTTTTAGAAAAGGCCGTATGGCCTTTTCAGTGATTAACTTGTTTTTAAAATATCAGATACTCTGAGTTCAAGAGCCATCCAACCTTCACTGACATATTTAATATAGTTGTTTCCTCATAGTAAATAAACTATTTAAAAGCTTTCTTTTAGTAGCTTCTGTGATCCATTATTGGCTTATGTCTTAAAATGTTCCTATCATTTCTGCAAACTTAATAAATCAATTATGAAAGCCATATGGAACTAGAAGAGAGATTTTAAAAAAACCCATAACAACAACAACAACAACAACAACAACAACAACAACAACAACCACCCTCCTGAATAACTGGTACTGTAATAGATGGCATGTCACAGAACAGTGATGGAAAGGAGAAAATTTTACATAAAGAGAATACTTATTGCTTATTATTAGTCATGATGGAGTCCCTTGTTCTATGGTAATTCATTCCTATAGAAGTCTGAGCACCCATATCAATTGTTTACCTGTACATATCTGTGGGACTCTTGGCTCATTTGTTATAGGACCCAGCAGATGATGAATGGAAATACATTTAGTGACCTTGGGCAAGTTATTTAAATTCTCAGAGCACTAGAGTCATTGATAAAAATGGTAAATTTTTCCATAAACCTATAATGGACTTAGCTGGATTACTGAGGGAAAAATGATGGTTGTTTTAATACTGAGCTTTATCCATGTGTAGCTGAGATAACAAAGCAAAACTTAATCCCACGACTCAGAATATTTTACTAATAATTCTGGAATATTCTTTGTTGATGCTATTGTATGGTTGTACAAAGATGTTACATATTGGGTTAACTGATTTGGTTTCTCAAGTATCCCGTTTGAAATTCTAATTCTACAATCTATAAACTATATGGTATTAGGATCTTATATCACTTCTCCAGGCTTCTTTCTCCTCAAATTTTATACTAAAAAACATCATATCATTTTAGTTAGAATTCAATGATATAATGCAGAAAACAATATACTACTACTTTAGTACTCAATAAAAGCAAAATGTAATTATTATTATTACATTTTATATTTATTCTAATGGTGTAATATCTAAACTACTGAATTTCTTCTTTCTCCTTTCTTGACATATGTCTCCCAAAATTGTAATTAACCATAAAATATTATGAACATTGGAAATAATAATTATTTTAAAACAAAAGCGAAAAAAAATCATCCTTCTTCCTTGCTATCCTATTTTATAGAAAAATCTTGAGACCAGAGGTTTTTGTTCCAGTTCTATCCCTGGCACTTTTCTGTTTACTGGACCTTGGACAAGTCAGTTAATCTCCCTTAGAAATTCATTTTCCACAACCAAAAAAAAAGCCATGTTTGACATGCTCAGTTCACTAGGCACATGTAAGAATCAAAGACTAATTCTATCAATTTAGAAATTTTATTTATTATTGAAATATTTTAATCTACTTATTCCATTTTTTGGAATTTATTCTTAGAAAATAATTCTAAAGAAGAAAGAAAAAAAGCATATTCCAAAATGCTTACTTGCAATTACCTTTTCTTAAAAATATATTATGATCATTTCTAAAATTACGGAAAAAATTGATAGAATTTTACAATGAATACCTATATAACCATTAAATATCTGCTATTAATGTTAATATATGACCTTTATCACAGATCTCCCTATCTAGTCATCAATTTATCCAATCATAGACCGATTTTACTTTTTGATACATATACTGAGATGTTTGTATGGTTTTTTAAAAATTCTCTTAATATGCTGAATTATACTGATTGATTTTGTATTCCTGGAATAAACCCTACTGGTAATAGTATATTATCTTTTTTTATATGTTGCTGAAATTATTTCACTAATATTTTGTGAAGAATTTTTTATTCATGAGGAATATTTATAATTTTTTTTACTATTTTTATTTTACACTTTTGTTAATAGTCTTTTCTGGTCTCATAAAACAAATTGGGAGTTGGTCCCTCCTCTATCTTCCAAAAATGTTTGTAAAGGTGGGTATTATTGCTTCCTTAGATATTTGATAGAATGCATCTTTATATATATATTTTTCTAATAAAAAGTCTACTATCATTCATTTTGTTCTTCTCTGTAATACAGCTATTATCTAATTAATTTTAAGATTTTCTCTATCTTTGAATTTCATCAGTTAAGCCATTATGTGCCCATATAAAATTATTCTTCTATTTGTTCTTTTTGACCTACTTGACTCCAAGAATTTGGACATGTAGTTTGATGTTTTCACCAAACTTAAACATTTTGTCTATATTCCTCAAACAATTTTTATGACTTGTTCTTTCTCCCCAAAGTCATTGGGAATCCAGTTATCTAGACTGCTTAATATTGCAGCATAATTTTTATTAAGTCTCTGAAGTTCAGCCTTGCTCCTCTCTTTAGTATCAAAATTGTGTTGAGAAGAAAATATTTAAATAATCCAACTTTTCTGCTGCCAGTCTCGCCTAATTCAGTGAATCTTAAAGTTTAGTTATTTCCCTGTGGTGCTAATTATAAATATGGTCCCAGTGGTGAACTTTGAATTTCTGATCTCCTCAGACTCACTCGTCACTGCTGCTTTAACCTTGAAAATCATCTTTGCATAGTTCACCATGTTCCAGGCAAATCCTCTATGATTTTTCTATACTGCTCACAGAATTCATGCACTCAAGCTCTTCAGCTGTATTCCCCAGCTTTACATTTTAATTAAACACCATTTTCTAGTCTTGAGCTTCTTCACTAATTGTTTCAGAAATGAGACCCAGGAACTCTCAGATTTTGAGTTACGGCTTCATTCTTGGAGTCTTGAATCACATGGAATGCCTCAGTTCAAACATGTTCATCCTTTAAATGAGACATCTAAGTTATTTGGCTCCATGAGCTTCTCAAAAAAAAAAAAAAATATGTGTAGACTAGAAGCAAATGAACATGGTCCTTAGTATCCATATAAACCTGATATGAGACTATGACTGCAACTTTGGTAGTTTTAAATAAATTCAACAAAACTAAAGATGGTTTTAAATGTTCTTATTTTTATCCTTGACAATAAAAAACTCAAAATATATGTTAAGCCTCCATACAAAAGCTTCTAATTTGTTGCTTCAGATGCAGAAGTAAAACATACCAGTTTCAACCCTTGAGATGATAAACCAGTGTGAGACTCAAAACCAACAATCCTAAAATAATGACGTTTTCTACAAAACCCTATGACATTTATGTAGCCCAAAAAGTAAGTGTTTATGGTTTTAGAATACACATTGCTCTTTCGGTGGTAATTTACTTAGAATAAATGGAATGAGACAATTTGTCCACAAAATCAATACTCAAAATCTATAAATATCTGCATATTTATAGATACAAATATCTATAAAAATGTAGTAGTTATCCCTATACAAATGTATAATCAATTTGCTACAAATTCACAAAATGAGTCCCACTCTATTTCACCAAATTTTGATGTTAAAATAAAAGATAGAGTGAGTAATTTCAAACACACATATTATACAAACTGCTCATCGTATATTTTCATACAGTTCATCTAATTTAAGCATCACAATAATTTAAAATCAGGATGGGGAAGATATATTATTTACAACAAGAAAAGCAAGGCTCCGTGTGGTCAAGTGACTTATTGAAGGTCACGCAGCTAGTTAAATATTCTATCCAGTGTTCTTCTGATTACCCCACTCTAATTTGGCTCCTCCAACATGACTGAGATGTCAAGACACTTCACTAAGTGTTTGATCAATAATTCAAGAGCTGCTAATTGAATGGGGCAGTGTTTATGGATGTATTAAAAGGTATCAGTTCTCTAAGAAGCCCTACCAAAGGTCATGTGGTAGCTGAGTCTCAACCCACCTTGTCATAATCATCCTTCTAAATAAATTATTCAGATTAGAAATTACATGCCCATTAGCTTTCTGTTAAATGCTGATAAGCACATTTATTTTCAAGCTGTTTACTAAATGCATTAATATGTATTTTCTCCAAGTATAATAAACCAATATACTTCAACCATGAACAGGTAAAGGCATAAGGAGAGTCCATTTGAGAACAGAGAAAGAGCAAACTAGTTTGCAGGTACTATAAGGCTGGTACTTCCAGCATCTCATTGCAAAATAAACATCTTCTGGGAGGCGGCTGCACAGACACAGGCATGGCAGAGTGAGCAGTGTCTGATGGTGATATCAATAAACAGCAGCTGTTTGCTGTGGAGCTGGGATCAGTGACTTCAATTTCAAGAGTAAAATGATCTTTGAAAAGGATAAAAGCGCAGTGTTATCAGTCACTTTTGTGAAATTCCTACACACTGCGTAACTAATTGTGTGTGAGAGCCAGCTCTATCTGAAGGATGTGGAAGGGAGGAACCATAGCACTTACCTGCTTGTGCTGTTTGAATAATTTTACCTTCTCTAGGAAACATCTTAAAAGAAAAAGCCAAAGCTAGAAGTTTTCAAACTTATAAGACAGTCCTTTGAACTTAGTCATAATTGGTAATTAGAGTGGGAGAAAATTTTTGAGTGATCTTGATATCTTTTCTTCAAAAATAAAATAAAAAATACAAAGAAAATGAATTGAATATACTGATTTAAATAAACAGAAAATGAATAAAGAATAAATTACCAAAATGTTAATATTATTCTTCAAACCAAGACTATATAGGATATTATTCTTAACTGAGGAATGGTTATCATTTAAACTGCTTTGGGTGTGAAATGAAATAGTTCTAAATTTTGGAATCAGATAGATCTGGATTCAAATCTCCAGCAGCTAGACAATAGCAGTGTGGACTTCAGAATATACATTAAGTACTTTGGGTCACAAAAGAAGCCTTCCTAAGCAAATAGGGAAGGCTACTGGGTATCTTTTAGTCCTGTCTAGGCAAGTGGCAGCATGCCTATGTACAGAGCTGCTACATGTAGACAGTTAGAAAGATAGACAGATAGACAGATAGATAGATAGATAGATAGATAGATAGATAGATAGATAGATATACATATTTTTCCCTTTTTTCTCTATAGCTAACCAGGTTACCTCCATAGTAATCGTTCAGCTACGCGCTATGAATTCCTTTTTATAAATCATTGTCAATTGTCTTTTCCAGTTCTCTTTACTGATTTTCAGTTTTTGTTTTTTTCTGTGACCAAAATACCAAGTAATACCAATTTATCTAATTCCTTTCTCTTGTACCTATACAGAAAACTCCTCTAAAAAGATAATTCCTCCTGTCTCAAGGAGTTGAAGATGACCAGGGTTCAGCTTGGGAAACTAACAGAGAAGCCACAATGAGCTCATGTTAAAAAAAAAAAGCAGTTACCCATCCTGACATGTGATCAGAGAGAGTCCCATTTTACTTGTAATGTTAGGAGTTTATATGATTTTAAATCTTAATTGTTTGTGATCTTTATTGTATCCAGCCATCACCAATTGAAAGATTATTGTTCTATAAAATATAAAGGAATATGTAAACAAGCAGTCCCTTCTATATGAGATACAACGCTAGGAGTACAATTATACTCTCCATTGAATCATGAAACAGCTTTATTTATCTCAACAGAACAAAAATGACTGATAATGTACATTTCCACATTGGTCATACGTTCTTTCAAAGAGACCGTCTCAGCTAGCAGGTGAAATCTAGTGTTAATTTTCATTACCGTCTGGTATATGCATTTGAGGGAATTTTTCATTTTTCCACTTCTAGGACATTTCTATCATTTCAATGGCAAATAACGAGTCAGGGGAAATTCAAAATTAAGCAAACAAGAAAGCCACGGTTAAGTCAATAAAAAAAATCATTTTTTTGGTAATAATTTTAAACAGGATTTCCATTTTTCTTTTTTCCACTGTGATGCCTTGTTGTGGAAAACCTATTATTTCCACACATTTACTATGTGCAAAAAGGCAAAACATTTAACAGGCTCATTAACTCGTTTCTGATTTGATAGTTATACCAGTTGACTGGTGTCCTTGTCAGTTCTTTTCCTCTGGTTAATCCTACTTCCCCAAAGTCATCCAAAGCAGCAATGTAAGACACGAGGTTGTAATGTCAAATGTCACCAGGTGATGAAAAAGAGTGAGGCAGCTTGAGTATAAAACTGGAGAATGTATGACCTTCTATGGAGAGAAGAAATTCACTCTCATTGATACCAGGTCTTCTCGTTTTTAAATGAAGCTGGAATTTGAATTAGTAACTAAAATGTCCTGAGTTTTCATTGTGGACAAACTATTTTAAAAACTTTAAACACTTTGTTGGTAAAATCAAATATATCTTTGACTTGAATTAGATTCAAGAGCTGTCAGTTTGTGATTTCTGTGAGCCAGGGACTGTGCAAATAGGCAATCTGCTTCCTTTTCTTTTCCTTGCAGCCTCTGCCAGAGCGGGGTTCACAGATTTTCTTCCAGTGAAATTGACTGATCAGGAGGTCAACATCAGCTCCTATCTAGTAACAGATCAAAACAAGTTGGAAATAAGCCATTATTGTATTGACACCTTGTCTACTCCTTGACCAGGGGTCAGTTAGCATTTGCCCTTCCTTTCCTCAGATGATGTGAGTTTTTAGGGGCAGGTGCTTTTTTTCATATCCCATTTTCCAGATGCTCATCTCCTTCTGTCACTCACCATCTCTTTGATGGGAGACACAAACCTTTGTCTCCCTGGATTGATTTACCCTTAAAGGGCCAGAAGGCATCAGATCGGGTAAAAGTAAACAATATGACAGGACGAAGTACTGGTAAGGATGAGTGAAAACATGTTTCACTCTAATTTTGGAGTAGAACTTGGGATAGGCATAGAGAGAGGGCAGTCCAGCAGGGCTAGTTTAGATTTTAAATACATGATCAGATTTAAATACAAAATTTGATTTAAATAAATAGTTCAGCATTTACACTTCTTGGCACATGCTCTAGAGAAAGAGGTTATGTGTCTCATAAAGAAGCATAAACAGGACTGTTTATTGGCACTTATCAGAGACAAAACTGTGTTGTTGGGGCTGCCCACTACTCCCCCTTCCAAACTGCATGCATGTTCCCTTTCTGGTTGTTACTTTGCATGGTGCCCAGGTTTGTTGAGTTTGTCATTCAGGAAGTCCAGTCTTCCCATGAGGAAGTTGACTGGGTTTCTAGGAGAATTTGGAAAATCAAACTCCTGCAGGTCTATTTTTTCACTATGCTTATTTGGTCAAGTGGTAAATTTGCTTATTCTTGACTTGGCCAATTGTGTTCTCTCTTACAGGTTATGGGTACTTTAGTGGCATGAGCAAGTGGCAAGGAAAAAAAATGGTTGAAATTCATCAAGTTCATCACAGATTATAATACTGAGTTATTCCTATTCTTCTTATTGGACTTGTTATTTAAAAAAATAATAATAACCAAATGTACCCTATAGTTTTGGAATAACACAAAGCCTTCAAATTAAATGCTTTTTAAAATTGTTAGGGTTAATTTCCGATGCGTATGACCAAAGCCCCAAACTTAAGCATCGTTATAACCCACCCCTGATTCCTGGCTTCAAATCAGCAGACTGCTTCATCCTGTCTACCCCACATGCTATACAGACTCCTCCAAAAGCAGTCCAGACAGTAGTCGGTCTGCTGGATGTCCTTGGATGAGCACCGACACTAAGCATTTCCCTGAGAGCTCCAGATCTCCAGGACCAGCCTATTGGCTTCTGATCCATGAAGAACCTAGGGTCTTTGTTTTTGTCAAGGAGGCCGGGCTGGCATAGGAGGCTGGACTATGAAGGGCCTTACTTTACAAATAAGAAACCACTTTCTTCCCTGACTGAGAGTAAAGTCTAGGACATAGAATGTCTGCATATCGTAGCTGTAGATTCTTACTAGCAGACATCACCTCATAACTCTTGGATCTGGTTAAGAGTTGTTTCTCCCTCTATATTTGAATGATAAAATAATTTGTGTCACCTCTGTAGTATTTTAGATTTATTAAGGCACAATGGCTTGTTAAACATTTTTCATACATTATCAAACTTGTGCCTTGCATAGGTCAGGTATATAAGTGACTTCAAAAACAAGAAATGTGACTTTTGCTAATTAGGTTTAACCAAACATTTTTTCCCAAAACTTTATTTTTCTATGAGACTTTTTGTAACTTACCGTTAAAGAGCAAGGGATTAATATTCCTTGAGCTGAATCAGAAGACTGAGAGTTAAAGAGAAGCAGGTTTGAGTCCAGTCTCAGCTGCTGACTTCACATACAATCTTGGACAAGTCGCATATACCCTGTGCTCCTCACACTTCTCCTCATCTAGAAATTATGAATGTTACTATCTCTCGCATTACTTCACAGAATCTCGAGATTCAAACTGGGGAGGAAATTTAAAAATGGATTGAAAACTTAAAAACACGATCCAAATGAAAAATGGTATTATTTTATAGTACAAAATCGTAGTATTTTATACTATTTGTACCATTGTTTACTTATATCGTTTCCGAGAGAAAGTAGGCCTTTAACACTGTGATAGGTTTATAATTTGGTAATGGATGGAACATTACGAACCAATTAATTTTCCTATCAATTTTTGTTCTCATATAACATTATTATTATTTTTTAATCTTGTGAAGATAACTTTTATAACCAGTCCTGTGGAACAGGATTCTTACAGATTAAGAGCCATACCTAACCAAAGGTTTCGCTTTAATCTAAATTAAATGTATTTTTATTTTTATTTATTAATCTTCAGCAAATGAGAATATTCTACTGGCTTTCTTTTTACTGGTCCTACATTTATATTCTTGGTACCATTTCTCTTGCACCTTTTCCACTACAAGCTAAGTGATCCTTCTCACTTTTCCTTAGAAGAGATCTTTCCTCCTAGACCTCTCAGTTATCTTCAGAGCTCTCTTCCTGTGTAATTCTAGATAAGAACAGCATATTGATTTGTAGTGCATCTTTGTTCACCATCATGGAGAAACGAAGTGAAGTGTTACATCTTGCAAATAATTACTTTAGAAAACATGCCCAAAATGCAGAAGGATAAAGCAATGGAATTCACGTTTCATCTTATTCATTTTGACAGTCTCAGGAATAAAGATCCAATTGTGCTGCTATGAAGGTACAGGCAGAGATGGGCAAAAAGGAAAAGACATGTTATTGTCAAAGAACTCTTATTGCAGAAGAAAGGCCATTAAATGTTGCTTGAGAAGGGCGCCATGCTAAGTTCTGTGTTTTTGGCAAATTATTGATCATGAAGGGGATTCCAAATGATTTTCTGTATGTTGTATCACCATTGAATAAGTAAATAACCAACTCACAGCTGTCACACAGGGACCCCACCTTTCCACGGACACCCACATTTGTGATTGCTGCAAGTCAACCTTTGGTCTCAGGTCAGTGCTGTCTCTGGGCAGGGACAATGATGCTGTAGAGCCTCAGGTTGTTGGAAAGGAACAGGAAAAGATTCTTCTTGGTTTTCACTTTTTCTCTTTGGGGTACAAGTTTGGGATAGAAAAATATTTTAAAGTGTTCTGAAAAGTTGAGGCATGGAAATATAGAAAATATAAACAGATATGTTTAAATGAAAGCAATTCACATATAAAGTTTTAAGAATATTGCTTAAGAGCTATGAGTTACAAACAAAAACACTTAAAAACAGAAATTATTAAAATTGAAAGCCATAAACAACTAAAATAAAACTTTTCAAGGAGTAGGGGTATAGGCAAGGAATAATGAGGTGAAAAATTATTTATTTTCATAATAAATTAATAGATTTTTTTATTATGCCATGTATTACTTTGATATATGTAATTAATAAAGATGGTATAAAATACAGCTATAAAATAAAAATGATTTTGCATAGAAAGTTCATTAACTAATAGTCTTAATCATCATACTTTTTAACTGGGACCCTATGATGATAATTGTGTGGTGAGGTCAAAGTTTATTGCTCCATTCGTTGAGTGAAAAAAATTGAGATTCAAAAATAGTGAGGAAATCCTCCCAAATTACTCAGAAGTCAGGGACCTGGTGACTGAGAGAGAAACCAAGTTCCTGACTCTTAGGTCACCGCTCTTTCCTTCCCCCATTACCTAACAGAGGGCATGCTCATGGCTACTACTCACAAGACCTAAAGAATTTTAAGACAAGTGGCAGGAAGAGAAAGCCATCTTCACCCACAGAAATGCTTACCTAAGATTTAAAACAGGTGGACAATACAAACTGACGCAAAATTTTCTTAAGGCACAAGTGAGCTACTGAGCCACAGAGGTTAAAAGATATTAGACATCAGTGGGACACAGCCCTAACACTGTAAGCGTGACACATATGCCATTCCATGTATCATCTCTGACAGAAAGAGGATACTAGAATTCGTGAACCATAAGTCAGGTGTAGTGTGGCAATGCTGAGATTTACGAAACAGCATTGCTCAGGAATATGTTTGTCTCACTAAAGTGAAGTCAGAGGAAGAAAGTAAGAAGGATGCAGACTGGTATGTAACTTGTACAAATAAATAGCAGGGGCAGACCTAGCAGCCTGGACCTCTCTCCCATCATTCATCACAGCATTCTTGCTGGAGAGAAGGGGGCATGTGTTCCACCCAGGGCTGTTCTCGTTGTCTTGATTGCTGTTAATTGTAAAGCCTATTGCAATGAGCTTTCTGCAGTGATGCTTGAATGGTTTCTTTTTGGAGATTAATTCAGAATGTGTCTGTGATTTGGTTATTTATTCTCTTTATATATAGATAGATGATAGACAGTTGATGATGATATAGATATCTATACATATACACGTATACACATGTGTCTGTAAACGTATATGTGTATATAGTTATATATATGTGTACGTTTATACATATATAAATATATATATATATATATAAATAAATATATATCAGTGGAAATAATTTTATCAAGAGAGCTTTAGATGAAAAGTTATATGGAGATAGAAACTGAGTTTGGATATGCCAAGATCCTTTCCTTTCCCGTAATCCGTACTGTCACCTGATTGTGGAATACAGGAAAGGAAGGAAGTTGGGAGTCAGTTCTGGAAACAAGATCCTATTGATTAAAAAGGGGAAAAAGTCAAAGTCTTTTCATTACCAATATGACACATGCACAAACTTTCCAGTGTCTCATTCCCAAAGACCCACTCCAAGAGGAAAGGCCTGAATCTCCTTTCCAGTGGAGAACTCAGTCATCTGTCAGGTTACGACAGTCCATCTGCCCTCGTCTGGCATCTATACCTGTGGTTTGGTCTAAGTTCCAAATCATAAGAGAAAGTCTGTGTGTGTGTGTGTGTGTGTGTGTGTGTATTGTGAGGAGTAATGGAGATGACACCAATAAATGCCCTTCTGTTTAAAGTTGACATTATTCTGTGATACAGGTTGTCACCCCTTTCTAATTCTGTACCTATTGTCAACCTCCACTCACTTAGAATCAACACTAAAAATTAAAGAAGGCTGTGATAAAGTTCATGAGTTTTCAGGGGAAAAGTCAGAGGTGGTAAATAAAGCAGACAGCTATGAACTTTTCACTGGAGACCTATCTGGAACAGCAAAAATACCAACAATTATCCCTTAAAAAAAGCTACTTCCAGAAAACCAGCACTTTGTCTTATCCCCAGCACAGTAAGGATGACAGGTGAAGACAGTGTCTGAGATAACAACCAAGATGGGAGGTAAATGAAGGAGCAGCAGACGGAAAGCATGGGCAGAACAGAAGAGAGGCAGGCATGGAGCACCCAGGGACACAGAGAAGGACAGGCAGACAGCAGTGACATTGCCACAGACAAAAAGACAGACTTAACCTCAAGGATGTATAGCAGCTCCTGAGTTAGGTTCTTCTACAACCTTCCTGGTGTTTGCAATAGTAAGGATCCATCTGCTTTATTACTGTTGTCAATATTTTCTTGAACTCAAGTCATTGAAAATGCTTTTTAGGTAAACATTTTAGTAGAACCACCTGTGAAAAGCAGGTATCACTTTGAAAATGTAAAAAGCGAAAATAACACTTCAAACTTGATGTAATGTTCTAGCTAAGTGCTTCCGCCCCTAGGAAGGAGGGAGGAGGGGTGGAGGAAAGAAGAGAGACTAACGAGTGGTGAAAGATGACAACAGTAATGAGACTTGTTCCTTGGTAAAAATCCCAGAAGTAAAAATGTAGAATTAGAAAGTAAGTAAAAACGTCTCTGTGAGATACAATGCCCTGTTGCACGGTATTGTGGCTCTGTGCTTTGTAAAATTACTTCAAGCTTCACCTGAAATCACCTGCAAGATGCACGCCTAACACACTTAGAGATTCACTGATGCAGTCGAGGGGCTCTGGACACAGAACTCACCTTACTGTTGGCTCGTTTATTCCAAAATGTATGTTAATCACCTGCTCTGTGAGCCAGGCACTAAGCAAGGTGCTAAGACTATAAAGGTGAAAGAATGAAAGAACTTCCTTCATCGGCCTTCTTATTGTGGTAAATAAATTTCATAAATATAACAAAATTACCATTTTAACCATTTTAAATGTACAGTGAGTGGCGTTAATTAAATTCACAATGTTGTGTAACCATCTATTTCCAAAACATTTTCACCATCCCTAACAGAAACTCTGTCCCCATTAAATAATACTCCCCATTCTTCCCTCCCTCAGCTCCTAGTAATCTCTATTTTACTTTTTGTCTCTATGATTTTACCTGTTTTAGGTACCTCAGATAAATGGAATGACACAGTATGTGTACTTTTGTATTTGCCTTATTTCATTTATCATAATGTTTTCAAGATTCATTCATGTTGTACCATGTATTACTATTCATTTTTAATGGCTGAATAATATTCCATTATATATATACACTACATTTTATCCATTATCTTTCGATGGGCTCAATTTATATCCACCTTTTGACTATTGCGAATAATGCTGCTGTGTTCATTGGTACACAAGCCTCCATTTGAAAGCCTGCTTTCAATTCTTTTGAGTATATTCTACACTCCTCATGAATCCTACACTTTAACAGGAAATACAAGCAGACAAATAACAACTATTGAATATTGTGTCACCAGGATATATATTTTGTGATACAAGAACACAAAATAGCCAGACAAAACCTGGGTATAGGGAATTTCTGTATAAAAGAAAGAAATGACACAGGTGAAAAGTCTAAATTAAGAGGATGAATAGTCCATTAAGAAACAAAGGAAAATTCAAGACTGCTTAAAAGAAGGTATAGAACAGGGAAAATGAGATTACAATAAAGAACAAGGAAGTGGTCATAAAGGGATTTATAGGCCACATTAAAATTCTTGAATTCTCTGAATATTCCCTTCATTCCTTCACATCATTTAATTTCCTAAATTCCAGTTTCACATTCTCGTAAATTACTTTTCTAATCACTATATCCAAACTAACATGTTACTATCAACAGCTTTTAATCTTTTTCTTGTTTTATTTTTCTCCACAGCATTTACAGTCCATACGCATGTATTGTGTGTGTGTGTGTGTGTGTGTGTGTGTGTGTGTGTGTGTATGTGTCCTCCTTCCCTCTTAAAATGAAAGTTCCATGAGGCAGAGACTATGTCCTTTATTTCTCTACCTGGTCCCAGAACCAATGACACTGGCACATAATAACTGAGCTATAAATATTGGTGGAATTATGAATGAATGCTTTTATTTACTAGGCTTATGACATAAGTAACTTCCTTTTCTAAATTCAAGTACTTCTGGATAGTTATGTGGACAAATTAAATTTCTTTATAAAGCCCATAGTATGGGATCTGCAGTATACTAAATGTCTAATAAGCATTGGCTCATAGAATTTAGAGAAAGGGAGACAACCATCGAGCAAAAGGTCGAGGAAGCTAAATATAGAAAGACAAAACAAGACAAAATGATTCATCCATTATTTCCATTTTAGTAAGTGTCCTTTCTCTGTTTTAGACCCTTCTATTACAGATAAAAGAAAGCAAAACAAAAGCAAAACCAACAACAACAAATCTAAGACTTTTGACTCAGGGAAAATAATAAAATAATAAGAATTAGGCTGATGCTGAAAATTTAAACTTTTATTTCATAGAAGCAAGTATCAGTTCAGTCATGAACTTTACATCCTCACAATGATTTACCAGTTTGCACACACTCTGGGGTGAGTGAGGATGTGGTACGTGTTTGTGTGTTCTGTGCATGTAAAAACATATGTGCATCAAACTGTATAGAGTAAATATGACAGATGCAGTGAGTATAAGCAACATGACCTATGTGAGTATGCTCGTTCATTTCTGGTTCCCTGCAGTTCACTAGAGATCCAGAATCATCAGAAAATCAGGAAATTTGAAGGTAATTTTTGTACCTCTCTCTCAAATAAATTGCACTTCTTACTCTTAGAAACTGGAAATAAATTTAATTTAATGAAAAACAAACATCAGTAATACAGCACTGACCAACATGAACTCTAGGAATGAAAAAAATCACATCATGCTGGTGTTAAGACACCTGTAGAAGTGGGAATAATGAATAAGGTGTTTTAACTGTAGCTTTTGGCTTGGAACTGATAAAAGATAAAGCTCTCCCCAAAAGAAAGGCTTTCATTTCACACCTACTTTGTGAATCTGGCAATAATTCTGAGGCAGGTTTCAAGGACCATGACTTACTTTGCCAATTTCACAGCTACTCTTGGATCTGAGCAATAGAGGCTCAAGGCTCCTTTTAGAGCTCATCAGGTTGTTGTTGATTTTCTAATTTAGTTATTCATAAGTTAAACCTTTCTACTTATAAGGGAAATTTGCAGTGGTTTAAAGCACACTTGCTTCTCTCCTCTCCATGGCTGTGCTTTAGCACTCTCCCATACAGGGACAGGACTAAGAGCTGGTTCAGTTTAGTTCCAGTAAGAAAAGCTTGTATATAGTGTGGTGAGGAAAAGGGGAAGGGGATTTTTATTTAATACGTCAAAATGGAAAACAATTTATTTTAAGAATTTTAATTATTTGCATCTCATTTAAAACTCCCATGGCAATAGAAGTAGAGTAGGCCAGTGGTTCTCATGCTTAAATGATTGCCAGCCACCTGGGAATAGTGTTTTGAAAACAGCTTCCCAGGCACCAGCTCCAGATCTTTATATTCTCTCAGTCTGGAGTCAGGTCTAGGAAACTCAATATTTAGCTGGCACTGAGGTGAGTCTGTTGTGCTGGAAACCATATATTGAGAAATTATGTAGTAGTCAAAATTGCCAGATTGATTTTGTTAATATTCTGCATATGGCTTGTTGGTCCATTTCTATTCCTTTACACACTGACCTTGACTCCTATTCCCACCATCCATTTGGGGAATTTAAGGTGGTCACTGGTGGAGAAATTTTTCTATAAGGCTAAAAACATCTGTCCCTGCATCTCTCAGCAATTAAGTGATAGTTATAGAAGCAGCAGAGTCTTAGAAAAAGAGATGTTATGATATTGTTTAATCATGCCAATGATATGAGAAGGCCCATATCATAATTTCTTACAAATACCCTTTTAACAGTTGAGGCAAATACTGTATGGAGAGGATGATGGACTGTGCCAGTGTCAAAGTGGGCTGGGAGGGGCAGGAAGGGCACATCGTGTGTGGGTCCTGTTACAGTGGTTGTTTTCTTAGGGAGTCAGTGATCATTAAGCAACTGACAGAGTTAAATCACATTCTCTTGGGAAAAAAATAATATAATAAGGAAAGCAGAAAGTTATGTTCTGTCACTAAAGTCACAATGGGGAAGCTATTGGGAGGTAAAGCATGAAGGAACCAAGATGAAAATAAATATAAAGATCTGGTTTCTCTTGTACCCACAGTCAGGCCGTGGGGGAGAGATGGGTGTGTGTGTGCATGTGTGTGTGTAACTACCAGGAAAGAAGATTAGAGTCTTCATGCAGAGAACAAGGTGAGTCAGTGGTGATCAAAGGCAACATCAAACATACAGCCTCCAGAATTAAGCCTGCTGTTTGTAAACTCATTAGAAAATAGGAAGAATCATTATCATTATGCATTTCTTAGGTTACATGTATTAACTCCACATCATTCTAATTTCCAGTCCTTGGACTCTTTCTGCCATATCCTTTCGCTGCTTCTCAAAATCAATGTGCAATTTAATATTGTAGAGTTTGCCAAAAAAGAGGGCCCAGTTTCAGTGTGTGTGTGTGTGTGTGTGTGTGTGTGTGTGTGTGTGTGTGTGTGTGTGTGTGTGTATAATAAACCCCCAGGAAAGGTCAGTGTCTTCTCCATAAAGGGATCAAGTTGAGCTGGAGCTACTTAAAAGCTGATATAAAACATATACCTTTAATAATGAAAACTCCCCTCTGTAAACCCCCTTTCAAGAAAAGGAAACTTCTTTGTAAGTTTTGAAGAAATATGTTTTAGCTCCATGGAGTTTCGACTTCCAACATTCAGTCAGTCTCAACACATCCTTTCTCTGCCATCTCAGATCCAATTTACAATTTAATGCCATGGAATCTGTCAATGATGGGGTCTTCCACGTCCTCAGACCCATGTTAAAACGTGGAGTGTTCTGTGCAGAGACCTTATCCATAAAACACCAGGGGCATTAAGCCATCAGACTGAAAGAAAATCACATTTCATAAATTCTCTAAGTTTAATCTATATGTAAATTTAGCCAACATTCTTAAAAGAATAATAATTCATGAGTATTGATGTTTACACTGCTTGGCAACATTTTTTTTTATTACTTTAAGTAATGATGCAAATACAAAGAATGCTCTTTTATTTTATAAAAACAGGTGGTTGGTTGTCTGAAGAGATTCAGAATAGAGACCCACCTTATGCTTTCAGAGAAACGAAACCACTGGGATGTTCCCTGAGTTAAGAGAAAAGAGTGATTATATTAGAGTGATAATACTAAAGAGAAAGAGACCAATTTTCAGTAAGTTATTGAAATTTACCAAGAAAAATGTAAAAGTTTTCTCCAAATGCACTTTTTTCCTAAATAACAACAACAACAAAACAACAACCAGTAACAACTGAAACACTGAGATTGTTCAAAGAGTTATGTTCCAGGAACCAAATCAGAGCTCTTTCTATTCTTTGTATCATAAAAGTCTAGCACCTTTATTGTAATGGAATGATGTGGTTCATCAAGAAGCTTTATATAAATGTTGCCCTGGAGGAGAAATTGCATGTTTAAGAGCAGTTATTAGGGTAACAACCATTGCTATTTGAAATAATTTCTAACATTTCCCCAATGTATCAGAAGGTTTTTTGCCTCAATTGTGTAATCTTTTTCTTCATGCATGTGACAACAGACTAACCTATTGTCATCGACTCAGTGCCCTAGATTCCTTTTACCTACGTCTCTGGCATCACCTAGAGCTTGTTTTCATCTGCATTGCTGACCCAAAAGGGAATGAGAAAGTGGAAAGGATATGACTGCTTCTTAGATGGCTTGGCCCAGACGTGACAAGCATTGCTTCTATTCACATCCTCTTGGTCAGTACTAGTCACATACTCATACCTGGATGGCAGTGTGCTCACTGGCTGGCCAGTCACTTCCCGGCCAAATAATGTCCACTGTGAAAGGGAAATGCACATTTTGGTGGCTATCCAGCCCCGACACAATGGCAGTCACAATACCTTTTCTAACATAATCCCTTTTAAGCATGACTATAGGTCAGTGTTGCCAAGACTGGGTGAGTTTATTTAAAAATATAGATTTCCAGACTTAAGAAACTGACTTAATAAGTGTAGTAGGGTTCAGGATTAACTGAAGCAAACCACTAAATTCTAATCCAGGCAGAAACACAACCAAATCCACACTGAAACACCTGCTCTATCCTTTAACATGGCATTTACATCAAGTCTTGAGTTGGGGGATCTATGAATCTGCATTTTAATAAATTGTCTAGAAAATAACAATGACTAGATTAGCCCCTTTTGACAGTTAAGTTTCACTAAGCATCCTAAAGGCTTTATAAAGACTAACTTATTGGATTTATTCAATTATTTTCTTATTTAATCTTCAAGAAACACAATGAAGTAAGTAGTATTATCTCCATTTTACAGAGGAAAAAAACTGAGGCTGAGGAGCTAAGGAGGTTGTTTCAGCTGATTCTAGAAAGTGTCTGAGCTGATTGAAACCAAAGCAGTTGGACTCAAAAACTTTTGTCTTCCTCACTGCACTATTAGGTGCTTCAGATGCATATTAAAACAACTGAGTTATGAGACAGATATGCAAGGGCTCTGGACATAAGTAGTCTAAAAATCACTGAGAAAAACTGAAATAATATTTTTAAATGTTCCTTAATTTTGTTTTCAAACAAAACATCCTCTCTGAACACCATACCTGTTTATTCAATACCTTTTGTACGAATCTCAGTTCAACTCTTTAGTCTTAGAACCTATTCAGAAGTTTCTCTGCTAATTTCTCTTTCTCCAGTGCTTCCTGCTGCCTTCCACACAACTGAGTAGATCTGAAAATCAGGCAATCACCCTACAGCTTTCTTTCCCTCATCATCAACTTCCTTTGCAGTCAATGAATGATCCCTATCACCCTTTTCTATTAAAACTCTCACCAACTCAGCTTTTCCCTTCTGCAGTCCACGATATCATCATCTTCTTCTCTTCCTCCACCTCCTCTCTTCGCTTCCTCCTTCATCTTCATCATCATCTCCCCAGGACTTTTGCAGTTGTTTTGCATCTTGTCTTTCACTTGCCCCATTCAAATCAATCTTCACTGTGTGGCAAGAGTGTTCTTTTCAGAACCTGACGCTGAGGCCCTAGATCCTTAATATTTTCTGGGAAACCCTGCACATATTACTACCCCATGGGCCTCAGCTCAGGCCACTTTCCCCAACTCTTATACCCCAGGCGTGTCAACCTGCCTTCAGTTTTGCCAACTCCTCATGCTCCTTTAGCTTTACATTTTCACATGTGTCCCCCTACCTGGAATGCTCCCAGTGGACAGAAGCATAAATGACTGAATAACTCCAGGTTTCATTTATAAAATGGGAATAAAATAACTTTAGATCAGAGTTGTTAACTATGAAATACAAATATATTATGTTAAATATTTTTTAATTTTCCTAAATATATTAAAAAATTTAGATAACTTTTAATAATCTTGATTTTAAAACACATTAAGTGATATAGCCTTTTCCACCATTTCACTAGTTGTAATTTCATGGATTCTCAAGGGTAGACATGTCCTTTAAAGAATCTGTTTTATCTTATTTCAGAAATGCATTAAAATTATCACAAATATTGCTGTGAAGCATTCTCCTTGTAATGTTTAATTATTGTCTAGTTAATAACATCTTTTAGAAGGTTGCATCTTTTTCAAAAGTAGGTGTCGGATAGCTATAATTTTTTAAATTACTACTTTGTTCTACAACCCATTTAATGAGTTAGTAAAAAGAATTAATGGAATTTACACACTTTCATGGGGCTTGACAGGAAAAAAAAATCTATATAAATGAGCAAATAAAGGCACTTTAATTATCATCTAATTTGTAATAGTAAAGTACAGTGGTCAATAATTTGAAAGTTAATTGAACTTTTATGTTGCTATATAAGATAAAAGCATGCCCAAGTTCTTATTGTGTTATGACTAATATTACTGTAATAAAAACTCTCAAGAATATTAATTTGTTGATGTAGTGAAAGTATATTATATAAGGTTTATCAGTAGTATAATCCAGCAAGAAAGGTGTTATACTATCATTCCTGTGTAAAATATGGAAATGAAGTGGGGGAGAGTGTGAGAGAGAGAAAAAGAGAGTAAAAGAACAAGAGAAACAGAGAGAGAGAGAGAGAGAGGGAAAGATGGAGAGAGGAAGAGAGAGAGAAATTCTAGATACATGACATTGTATTCTTCTTACAACTTCTTTATACATTTGAATTTATTTTGAAATAACATTTAGGGAATCTGGATGAAGAGTATTCTTTGGACATTTCCATAAGTCTAAATTATTTCATAATTTTTCTTTAAATTTCACCTTGGCCCTGGAGCACCTTCATCCTTGTCACATTTTTACTCTATAGCACTCCCCATTGTTTAATAAACTATATAATGTTTTAATTTATTAGATGTTTCTCCCCACTAGAATGCAAATTTGTGAGGCTGGGCATTTTCCCTCGCTCCCATTTTATTTGCAGTCATGCTCACAGCACTTTGAACAAAGCTTTATGAAGCAAGGCATTCACACACACACAAAAAAAAAACATTTTGAATGAATGGATAAATTGATCTACAGTGTGGTAGCAATCAGAGGATCATCATATTTACATTATGCATACCTGTGAAACAGCACAGCACCTAAGTGCTTGATTTATATATTTGTACCAAGTAGTTCAGTATGGCTAGAGTTCCTGCAGTGGTAAAGAGATTAGGCTGAGACTGGGGACAAGGCCCACATCAGGAAGGGACTCATGGCTCATCCCAAGAACCTTATACTTTATCCAATAACCAGTAAGAAGTGTTTCGTCACATTCATCCCCATGAATTTTTCTGTTATGGGTTGAATTGTTTCCCCCAAAATTCATGTGTTGAAGTCTTAAGTAAATCTCTAGAATGTCAGAATGTGAGCTTTTTGGGGAGATAAGGTCTTTAAAAAAGTAATGTCAAAATGAAGTCATTAGGGTGAGCTATAATCCAAGGTGACTAATGTCCTTATAAAAAAAGGGGTATGTGGAGACAAATTCCCATAAGGGAAAATGTCACGTGAACATGAAGAGGGTCATTTACAGGCCAAGGAGAAAGATCTGGAACAAAATCTCCCCCAGCCTTCAGATGGAGCAAACCCTGCCAACATCTTGGTTTCAGACTTTAGCCCCCAGAGTTCTAAGACAATACGTTTCTGTTTCTTAAGTCACCCAACTAGCGGAATTTTGTTTGGGCAGCCCTAGGAAACTAATGAAATTCTGGCTGACAATTATGGGATAAATGGGACGAGTGAGTGACTAAACCAGGACAAAGCACTGAACCCTTCAGAGGTCTAGTTCCTTCATCTAGAAAATAGAAATAATACCTGATAAACAATCCTCATAATTCTACATGAAAATAAAAATTTTAAATGTATAAGAAAAGTGATAATTCAGTGTCCAGGACATGGCATCAACTGAAGTGTCCTACAATAGGTGATTGGCTAAAGAAGCTGTGATACATATAAACAATGGAATATTACTCAGCTATAAGAAGAGATGAAATACTGACATTTGTGACAACATGGATGGACTGAGAGATAATTGTGCTAAGCGAAGTAAGTCAGACAGAAAATGTTGAAAATCACATGATATCACTTTTATATAGAATATAAACCTAAAAGCAACAAATGAGCAGGACAAATAGAGACTCATGAACATGGACTATAGACTAGTGGTTACTAGTGGGGTGGGGAAGGAGGGGGGAGATAGATAAATGGGGTCAAATATAAGGTTTAGGGGGAGGGAGAAGTGGGTAAAGTGGATCAAATATATGGTAGCTGAAGGAAACTGGACTTTGGGTGGTAATCACACAATAGAATATACAGATGCCAAATGATAATGTACACCTGAAAATTACATAATTGTATTAACCAATGTTACTCCAATAAACTTAATTTAAAAAAGAAAAGTGATAGTAAATATAAAGGAATATGAAGAATAAGGTACATAAAGCACATGATGGTAGATATGTAGGAGTTCTTTTATTTATTAGGGCTTTTTAGAATATTCATCTCAAGTAAGCCTCTCTAATCCAGAAAAAAATATTGTCAATAGCAAATCATCCACCCTTTCTTAAGTAGAATTTTCTTCCTGAGTATCACTTTCAATTGCTAATGGACCCATCAATGAAATGTGATATGAACAAAGGATGATATCTCTATGGTCAAAATGGCATTTTCCCCCACAGAATCAGTGAAATGCGAAAAAGTCTATCCTTAAAATTAGTAGCTAGCATTGAATGTGAGGCCAACCAGTTATCCTGCTCTTGGGTGGACATAATGATTGAAAGTATTGATGATGAAGGAAACTGTCCCAGGGAGATGAACCCTTGAGAACACCCTACCAGCTCTTGAAAGTCTGAGACCCCGAAAACTTTGTCATTTCATATAAAAGAATGAACATGGTACTTAAAGCCTGAGGTAGCACAAAACAGTACTTCAATCTCCATTTTTAAATTAAACTAGTGGAAAACCACCTTTTCCCAAATCTATTAGCACCATATAATTAAGTCCTCAATGGAGGTTCAATAGCTAGTCAAAGAACAGTACTTTGTCTTGTTATTGTTGTGGTTAAATATTTTCACTGAAAACTTTATAAAGTGGAAGTAATCAGAATGTCTAACTTGCAGGCTATGTATGGGGACTACATGAGACCATACATAGCGATTCTTAGCATAGGGCTTGACACATAGCAAGTGCTCCATAAATGTCAGCTGATAACAATGATGAACAGAATACATAGTATTATTCAACAAACATTTTATAAGCGTGTGAAGATAGCGATGGACTGGGCCAGAGATAACATGCACCAAAATTAAAAGTTAGGGTTAGAAAGCTGTTACTAGTCATCAGTTCTTTATTCTTTATCATTTTCTTTTTATAGTGACATTAATTAATGAAATTCACTAAGTTTCTGGTGTACAATTCAACAGTAAGGCATATATACATATTGCATTGTGTGTTCACCACCCATAGATTTCTTTCTGTCACCACGTATTTGACCCCTTTTATCCCATCTAACTCCTCTCCCCACTTACCCACTACCCTTTAGTCATTAGTTCTTAATGGCATGCTTACTAACTCGATATACTCCCTTTTGTTCTCCCCGTATGCCCTTAAGTGGTCCAATCATTTGTAATCAAAATAGCCCAGACTAACAGAGAGAATATGCTCGCTAAACCACTGAAAGGGACAGTGGGAGCAAATAGAAAGCATTGAATTAGGTCAGTCAGATATGATGTCTTAGGTGACAAAGTGTTCTAGGTAGAAAAAAAAGTGTGGACAAAAGGCACAGTGACCTGAAAGAATATCATGTATTCAGGGTAGGGAGTCCAGATGGGCCAGAACACATGAGACAAGACTGACTCATCCTTCCTGTAGATATTTAAATGAATGACTGACCCTCATATCCTATTGGTGTTAGCTCAGCCTTCATCTCTCCAGTATGACCTTGCTTGATCACCGTGCCTAACATCCCAAATTAAATTGTACATATTTTTGTTTTACAGATATCACAGCACTTATATTTTTTGAAATTCTCCTACCTGTCTGCCATTGTGTTTATTGCCTACCTCTATTCTGATGTATGAGTTACACGAGAACATCACCCTTGTCTGTCATACTCCCTCTCCTTTCTGTGTGTTCACAACAAAGTTCACAGAAAATACCAGTTGACATAGAGGTGAAGAGGTGAGGAATGGTATAAAGTAAAGTTGGAGTCAAAATATAAGGTGCTGTACAACACCAGAAGCATGATTTGTTAAAGAAATAACTGATAAGAAGTTAATTAAAATTTTAAAAGTCTGCTCTGCAGAAGACATTATCAAAAAAATGACAGCCATTTTTTCCTCCATAGGAGAAAACCTTTGCAGAACACTTATTGATAAAAAATAAAAAAATAATAAATAAATAAATAATAAAAAACACTTGGTATCTGAGATATACGAAGAACTGTTAAAACTCAACAATAAGAAAGCAAACAACTTGATTTAAAAATGGGTAAAAGATCTTAATAGATATCTCACACACAAAAAAAAAAGATGGCAAAAAGGCATGTGAAAAGATGTTCCACATCAGATGTTATTAGGAAAATTCAAATTAAAATAACAGGATATCACTACATACCTATAAGAATGTCCAAGATGCAAAACACTGACAACACCAAATGCTGATGAGAATGTGAAGCAACAGGGACTCTGTTTCTATGCTGGTGGCAATGTCAATGGTTCAGACATTTTGGTAGAAGATTTGGTGATTTCTTATAAATCTGAAGATACTCTTATGATAGGGAATCCAGCAATCATACTCCTCCGTATTTACCCGAAGGAGCTGAAAGTTTACGTCCACACAAAAACCTGCACATGAGTGTTCATAGCAGCCTTATTCATAGTTGCCAAAACCTGGAAGCAACCAAGTTGCTCTTTAGTAGGAGAATGGGTAAATGAACTATGGTACATCCAGACAATGTAATATTATTCAGCACTAATGGAAATGAGCTATCAATCCATAAAAAGGGATGGAAGAAACTAAAATACATTAAATAACTAAGTAAAGAAGCCAATCCAAAAAGGCTACATGTTATATTTTTCCAATCAGATGACATTCTAAAAAAGGCAATGCGTGGAGACAGTAAAAAAAAAAATTTGTATTTGCTGGGGTTATTGGGGAAATAGAGATGGAATAGGTGGAGCACAGAGAATTTTTAGGACAGGGAAATTACTCTGCATGATGCTGCTAGTGAGTACATGTGATATGCATTTGTCCAACTCACAGAATGCACAACCCTAATATAAATGATAGATTTTGGCTGTTTAGGATGTGTCAGTGTACATTTATCAATTATAACAAATGGACCACTGTGGTGCAGGATGTCAGCAGTGAGGAGCGCTGTGTATTTTAGGGGGCAGAGGTTATCTGGGAACTTTCTATACTTTCTGTTTCATTTTCTTGTGAATCAAAAACTGCTCTAAAAAGGGAAAGTAAGTCAGAGACTGCAGATCTGGGCTTCATTCGGAGAGTAAGGATCTGGGGGTTTTGAGGAAAGGAGTATAATTTTCAGACCTCAGCTTTTGTATGTATGCAAGAGGCAGAGACTAGGCATGGACAGAAGTGAGAGCAGCGAGGTCATTATAAGCATCTGAACAAAGAAGTAAAGTTTATCTACTGTAGTGAAGGATCTACAGGAGCTCCAGTCTTTTCTTCCACACGCTGTCCATACCAAAAGAACATCAATTGATTTTTCTGTCTCTAGGGACTAGCTGCTCTGCAAAGACTCTTATTTCTTCAGATAAAAATCTTGAAACTAGAAATTACCATCTTCCACGTGAATCTAAGGTGGCTATTTCCCCCCAGGTGGTAGCTTTGAAAGGAGACCTTGGCAGTGGTACTTGGTCAGACAATGAAGGCATAGCGACATTTGAGCCTTGTATAATAAAGTTCTTTTCCTGTGCTTCCCTACTCCAAGCTTCAGTTGCCTGAGGCCAGATGTTACACTTTATCTCCTTTCAAACAAATCTATTTCTCTTCTTAATAGGTTCCTTACCAACCATGTTATTCACTCTTTTGTTTCTCATGATTTAATATTTGTCAAAAAAATTATAATACTCTGTGTATTTCTTTGAATTTTGATTTTTTGATGATTTTAGAGATTTAGCTAAGTTAATATATTTTTGTGTTAATGCAATTCTTTTCACTATGTTGTAGCTTTTATTTTGTGACTCTATCAAAATTTATAATTCTTCCTGTTAAATATCACTTAACATGTTTATTTTTCCCTAACCACATACAATAGTATCAAATGGAGAATCAAGTAGACATCTTCTTTTGCACATGTTTGAAGATTTCTTTGAGGTACATGCACAGCACTAGAATTGTTAAATTAAAAAGTATGTAAATAATTCAATTTATTTAGTACTATTAGTTGCCCCCCAAAATAATGTACCTTCTCCCACCCCCATACTACATAAAATTTTCAAATTTTGCCACATTTGTGCCCAGCCCTTCAGAGTTATTTGGCTTTAGCTTTAAGTAAGTATCATGGGTATAGAATAATCTCTTACTATTGTTTTAGTCTGTCTTTCTCTGATAACATGTAAGATCAAGCATGTTTTCATGTGCTTATCAGCCATTTGTCTTTTATCTTTTGCGAATGACATTTTCATATATTTTGCCCATCTTTTATTGGGTTGTTTATTTTTTATTTTTCAATTTGATTTGGAGACTCTCTAAATTCTGGATACTTATCTTTTGTCAGTTATATGCATTGCAAACATCTTCTCAAAATCTGTTCCTTGTCTTTTACCTTGTTTATGATGTCTTTGGATGAACAGGTGTTTTTCATTAAATGAATTCAAACTTATCCACTTTTTCCTTTATGGTTTGCCTTTTTTGTATTATTTTTATAAGGAGAATCTTTCAAACCTATGATTATAAACAATGTTTTGTATTTTATTCTAAATGTTTAAATGTTGTAATTTGCATAGTTGGTCTTTTGTCCACCAAAATTTAATTTTGCATTATCTCTTGTTCCTCTTCTTATGGACCCTCACGAAAGTGCTTTCCTTCTTTCCTCACTAAATCATGACTTATTATAAGGCAGCTTATAAAGCCATCTCTAAGTTCACAAGTCCTTGCTGACTTTTTCTTTCCTGGAACGTTAAAATATCTATCCTTGAATTTGTAGTGATTTTTAGCTAAATACTGGGAATATAAATAGATACTGCAGTGTCCAGACTGATAACATAAGCAAATGAAATGGGTAAGAATGAACATAATTAGTAGGGAATGTTGAAGATTTCGGTGGACAAAAGAACACACATATCTTGCCTAACAGATGAAGAGTGTTGTCAGTTGTTACCCTGAGAAGCATGGGCCCACAGTTGCCAGGTCTTCTTATTTTTATTTTTAAAAGAAACCAGAAATTTAGATTTTATAGAAAATCTCATAATTTTTAAAGTTAGCAACAATTCGAAATGCTTAAATGAACAATAGGGAAATCTGGGATGTGTAGTTTAATGTAGTTATTCTCAATCTTTTTGTCATTATTCCTCCCTAAAGAGGCTTACACATTTTTTTTTATCACACCCATGTAATTAAATCCTAAAAAATTAGATTGGAGAGAGGATTACCAATCGATTATGCCCCCTAAGAACCAACTCTTGCCTTGTTGAGAATGATCTAATTATTTCTAATCAATTCACAACATCTAATGATTATGTTTTTCTTCATTTAAATCACAAGCTCTTTGAAAGCAAGAACTCTTACTCTATATTCACACAGAATCTACTACAGGGTCAAGCACATAATATGTCCTCAGTAATTGTAGAAGAACAATTTCATAATCACACTCAGATTCTAAGGAGATAATTTAGAGAAAATTGTACAAGGTGATCAAGATGGTTTCCTAGTTCTTGAGCCTTTTTCATCCAGCTGGATCTACACCCTGAGAAAATGGCAAACAGACAGAATATCTTCCTGTTGAGGCCATACCTCCATATTTGTGGCTAGAAAGCAATCCCCTCCAAAAGCTTATTGAGATATTGCTATACCAAATGCTAGAAAGAACTGTATCATAGTCCTCAGAGAAACAACAAAGAAATAGAAGTAGGTAGGACCCCATTGCCTTCTAGGGGAATCCAGACTCATTCTAAGGATGTACAAAGCATGTTCATTGCACTTTAGGTCAGTCTCTGTTCCTAAGCTTCAGTCTCTCCACCTAGTCCCATTTACATATGGTCCAAGAAATGGTACAAAGGCTCATTTCTCTGGTAAAATCAGCCCTGGAAATGGAATCAGAATATTAGATTCAAGATATGTGTGCGTCTAGGAGCTTTAGGTGAAGTATTTAGCCACTCTGATCTTCGGTTTTCTTATGCACAACATGAGAATACCCATAAGATTGACCCCAAGCTCAGTGTTTGATAAGGCCATGTCACATAGCCGTCAAGAGAACCAAGTTCATTAGACATCTTTTTGACTTCTAAACATGCAACTTTAGTGGCTAGGGAATCTCAGAAATGTTATGTAGCCTCTTGGCGATAATTTCAGAAAATGTAAAATGTTTATAATAATAATTCTTATTCACTTAGTTGCTAGGAAGATCAAATGAGATCACACTGAACAACTTTATGATATGATTAACTGATTTAGTAAGTATAAGAGAATTTATTATTCTATAAAAGGCACAGAGATATTACTTCTTGAGTATCATTATTACAGGATGTTTTCTTCTGTTGTGTGAATGTCTGTTGGTATCCAAACATCAGGGATGTAGTCTTTTCTTGCTCCTCAAATTTTCAGGTTCTCATGAGAGAAACATTTTCAGTAGAATTACCTCCAAAAAATATGTATAATTATTTCTTTGGAGAATCTGATTCCAATGCTGCCTTCTACGTAACTCACCTGGAAAAGTGAACTTAGGAAAACATACCAGCTGAGAGGCAGCAAATAACACTACCATGGCACTCTGAGAAACTGTACACACACACTTGCACATGTGCACACACATGTGCACACACACACACAAAGACCCAAAAACTACTAAAGGAGAATTCCTGAATATGTTTGTCTCCTCTTATGTCTTTGTTCCCTTGGTGCCTAAGTGTATTTTCCCTTGATTTTTCAACAGTTTTATTGAGATGTAATTCACACTCAATGAGATTCATTCTGTAATTTTTTCTTTATCTCTTTTTGAGTCTCTCTGATCATCTTTCTGTGTGTGTGGGCAAGGGCTACGTTTATACACATGTCCTTCTGGATGTGTCCAAATATATGTGTGTCTTTGTTTGTGTCTCTCTGTACCAACACCTCTATCTGTGTGAAGCTGTGTCTATGGATCTCTTTCTCATGAAATCTCTGTGCCTTTGTATGTCTGAGTCTGTGTATATCTATGAGCTTGTTTGTGAGGTTCAGGGAATGAATCTGTGTGACCAAATATGTGTCTGTATTTGTGTGGTGTCAGTTTCTAAACATGTTAGCATTTGTCTCTGTGCCTGATCTCTGTGTTTGTGTGAGTTTCACATTGGTTCTGAGCACTTGCATGAGTATTTTTGTAATAAAAGCAAGGTTAAGCCACTTTAATTTGGCACATTAATGTTACTAAATTGTTCAAACGGTCATTATGGACAACTCAATTCAGTAATTTTAAATCCTGTTGTTTTTATACATTTTAAGACCTGTGTTCTATTTCTCAAGCTGATTTTGAAAGGGTGCTGAGTGAACAGTGATTGGCCCTAGTCATAAGAACTTGTGAAGCTCCCCACGTTAATTCTAATATGCAACCAGAGTGTAGGACCTCTGTACCAGTAAAGTGGTTAGGTCTCTGCCATTCTTCTGAAAATATGCAACCTGCTTTCCTTAAATTTGGCATTATTAGTGTCATAGTGAAGAGGGAGATTACTTTGAGTACTTTATTGAGTGTGAAAAATAACTTATCCTTTCCTTTCCTATGGTGAAGGGAAGTGTCCCAAGAAACTGAAGTGTGTGAGATAACAGCCCCTAAAATAACCTACGAAAATGGCTGAGGAAGAATCCCTCCCCAACCCAATCCTCCTCCTGCCCCCATTCCAGCAGACACTTGTCTCCTTTTATGAGTACATCTATCTAATTAGGCAGATGTGATGCTGCCTTAATTTTCATATAATTTCTAACGACTCACTGTGGGTATTTGGCAAATCCAAAGAGAACCTATTAGTATAATAAAGAAAGTATTGTACTTTTTAAAAATTGCATGTTTGCAATATTTCTTTCGTGAGATGGTCAGGAAAGAGAAAATGCGAAGGGTGGTACAGAGCAGAGGTATAAAGTTAAGAGAGGGGATGAATCCAAGAAAAGAGAAAGAGAAATATAAAATCTAAGATACTTAAACCCTGAGAGAGGGATATCCATGGGCTATAAAGTAACTATATAAAAATTATAAAAAGAAGTGAACCTTAATTTTTAGGGTCCAGACCCCATGTACAGTATTGATAGGAGGGTTCCTTGTAATGAGAGACTGAATGTTGAACCTATCACTCCACCCAATCACACCCTATGGAGAGCTGTCTCAGGTCTTGAGAATTAGAAATCTGGTACTCAAAGGTATGAATTTAGGCCAATAGACAACTTTCATTCACTGAGGCAGAAAAAAGTTAGATTCCCTAGTATTCTCACTATCCACTACTGTAAATTAATGTTTATGTAACACATAGTAAGTGCTTGATAAATATTTGAGAAATAAATAAATGGTAAGCCTGGATTTAACGGCTTTCTTGATCTGAATAGATTATATAGAAGTCTCTCTCTTCAGTGAATGAAAATCAAATAATGAGAAAACTCTCTTAGGTCCCTAAATGTTTTACCAGAATACAGTTATGTTAAAAAATTTAAAAAAGCATTGCTAAAAAACCTCTAAAACCTAATGGGATAGAAGTAGAAGTAGTGAATATGAGTCAGTATTTATTAACATAATTGAATGATGTTCATGCATATAGGAGAATAAAATGGAAAAAATACATTACTATCACAATACACCTGGAAATTTTAGTCATATTTTAAACAATACTTTATGGCTTCTAACTCAGTTAAAAGGGCGTGCATTGGTAAAAATGATAGCTAAAAATTATCCAATCTCTGTTATGTACTAGCACCATGATTGCATGTAAGGTCCTTTCATGTTCTCATTTACTTCAGTAGGTTGGTTCAGGATACCATAATTTTATAGGTAAGAAAATTTAAAAGTCAAGAGTTTAAATTTCTGGCCTAAATTCACGTGACTAATAGACAGGAATCCCGAATTCCAAATCAGGCCAGTGACCACAGACCTATATAGTTAACCACTGTACTATTTGATTTGACTTTTCTTGACCACAGAAATATCAGGTACCAACTATTCTCACATCCATTGGAGTCGTGTTTGATAGAACGACTACTGAATATGGTGGAGAAGCTTGGATGCGAGCTACTTTAAATGCATGTGATCTGATTTTCTAAATATTATACCCTTAGATATAGTACAAGATATAAACTGTCTCCCTAAGTTTGGGAATACCTTATTGTGAACTGTATCATTTTGCTTTACTTACTAATTTTTAAGATAAGAGTAAAAGACAGGTTGTCCCACAGAATTTTATAGCTATTCTTGGGACTGTTCCATTCTATTTCTGTCATTCTATAGTTGAGATACATGGTGCTCACACACATGCAGACATTTTCCCAATAACAAAACCAGTCAGAGATAAAACCAAGAGAAAGATTCAATTCTGTCAACTCCCTATCCCAGATCTTTGATGATATTAGATGTTTAATCTTCTTTTTGGAATATTTTAAAGATGGGAAGACAGATTTGTTGACCTCACTGTACTCTGAGTAGAGTAAAACAGCCCCTAGTATTCAATCTATTAATTTAAAAAGTCCTAATAGAAATATTAATTTTTCTTTTTTATTATTTGAGAACCAAGAATGACTCTATTCTCCTCTCCAGGCCTTGGCATTTATAACATGGGGGAAATAGTTACAAGCATTATGTAATTTTATTCCTTAGAATGAATCTTTTGAGATTAGCCACCACTATTATTTTGGCCTGGGACTAGAGTGACAGACTCCTGGAGTACAGGGAGGGGTATTTAGCCTTATACCCTAACAACATCAAATCTCTGCATCACAGTCCTTAAGAAAAGTGGGGAAAAAAGTATTTTTTTTCTAACTGTAGTTTCTTCAAAATTCCAAGAAACAACCATAATTTTAGAAATTTCATGCAATATTATGCAGTCTCTTAAATCAGATCATTAAAAGTTAGTGCAACAATTTGCTAAATTGATCCTACTTTCAATTAGGCCCAGCTTTTATCTGACCAACTGTCTATTACATCTCACACAAAACAGTTCCTCATACTTAACACCACTGGCAACTACTTCATTTTAAAATAAAATGAGCTTTAACTTATTTATGAGAAATCTTCTTTGGAAAGGAAAAAAAAATGGGGATGGGGATTTTAAGACAATTATAATGATAGGCAGCAAATCCTAGCTTAAAGCTTGGCAATTTTAGGTGTTAATCTAAAAGTGGCCCTTAGATAAATGATATTAACATCTTGTTCCTTCCTGAGGGGGAAAGATAAGAAAAAGAGTAGAGTGGAAGTGAAGCAAAATTGAAAAGAAAAAATTCCTCAAAAATTCTTCTACTCTGAATTTAGCACTTTGATATACAGTTCATTCCTATGTAATCTTTTCTCCCTAACCACACTGTCAGAATTTAAAGAAACTGGAAAGTCTTATATTCCAAACTTTACTCTCTATTTATCTTTAACACATTCTCACCAAGTAGTTTAACCCATGTTTAAATAGCTTATGGAAGGTTAAATGTATGACCTTGCTCATCAGTTTATTCCTTCTCTAAATGTTCTTATGGTGCTTCTTCATAATTAAAAAATTAATGGGGATTCTCAGCAATTTAAACAAACATGAGACATTGTCCTTTTCACTACTAATCAGAGATTTCCAAATTGAAACCGTAAGGTGTCTTTTTATAGCAAGTAAATTTGCAAAATATATTTCTCAATGATGACACCCATGCAGAGATACAACTTTTCTTGACCCTATTGGGGAGGTGAGGTTGCAAGGCAACTAACCAATGAAAACACACACACACACACACACACACACACACACAAATTAGACAATGGTAATGAGAGTCCAGTGTGCATGGGAGAAAAAGTTTAAACCCCCTAGGGATGAATGAAATTAGAAGAATTAGCACCCTCTGGGATTTTCTGTAGTAATCCCAACAGTTGTTCATACAAAGAGTATAGAGACTCCTAAACCTCTCATATCTCTCCTCCTGAACATATGCCTTTATCTGAGTTAGAAGATACAGTGTATTGAATGCCCAACCCTCCAAAATGTATGTTGATGCCCTAACATCTGAACCCTGTGAATATTACCTTACATGGCAGAAAAGATGTAATTAAGTTAAGGATGTTGAAAGGAGGAGCTTATTTTAGATTAAATAGGTGGCCTCTAAATAAATAACATGCATTCTTATACGACACATAGAAGAGAAAACACATAGAGGAGAAGGCAATGTGAAGACAGATATGTCTACAGGCCCAGAAATGCAAGGATAGCCACTAGAACTTGGAAAAGGAAAGGAGTGAATTCTTCCATAGAGCTCCTGGATGGAGCATGGCACTACTGGATCTATGAAATAAATAATAATGTATACTACCCCACATAAACAAATGCACACACATGTAATCATCTCTATCACATGTATATCATCTATTTTTCATCTATCTGTCATATCTATCTATCTATATATATATATATATATATCTATATCTCTCTATATTTCTATCTCTATTTATTATCTGTCTAGCTATATAAAATATATATACATACATATAGAAAGTAAGCCATGTTTGTCAAAGGCACTGAAGTAGCCAGAACTCTTCACCATGCCTGGTAACACCCTTTCTACAAATATTAAACTTGAACTCATGCACTGTCTGAAAAGCCAAAGTCTTAAGACCTAGCAGCATTTTGCTATGCATTCTGACTTCAAAAAAGACATATATCTGAGTTTTAGAGTTCACATATCTATATTAACACACAACACAAAAATACACACAAACGCAAATGCTTTTCTTGCTATCCCTCTTCTCTGATAGGGTGTCACCCTCAGCCTCATATTGGAAGCTGTAGGCTAAGTGGAGAGTGCACACAATGATAAAATCTTGGTGCCTATGACAGAGCCAGTAAACACAAGTCAGAAGAGGAAATCCTACAGAGAATTTGATGGAATTCCATTCTGGAAGTAGCCAGCTTTCTTGCCCAGTTCTATCTCACCACAATGTTCACATCAATCTGTGGGGTCCTTCTAACCTTATGTTATCAAATGAAGCCTTGGAGTATTAATATCTTCTTGGAACCCCTGCTGTATCCCAGGCCACCCACATCTATTCTTTCACAGGCCCCCCCAGGTCTTCCCTGCCCTTGCCTCAAGTTGGTTAAGAGACTCATTCAAGGATGCCCTGCTATTAAGTAGTAGGATCAAGATTTGAACAAAGTTCTCTTTGACTCCAAGGGCCATCCACACTCTTAATTTTCTCAAATAGGAATAAGGCTCTAATTCTCCCCTAGTAGGAGGTAAAGTTGTAAATCCTAATTCAAATAATGTAAGTGCGGAGTCCATGTCCTTAAAGGCTTCATTTCCAGGGCCTGCAGATGATGGCATGTGGGGGTTGGTGGTCCACCTACTTTCACATAAGCCCCACTTGTCAGCCCAGATTCACCAAAATGGTGAAGCAAAGGGAGGAACACTATGAAGAAGATTTGAAAGCTAAAAATAGTCTGGGCACTGCACAGTAACATCTCTATAAATGATCAAATAGTGCCTTATTGGCAGTTTCAAACCAACATTTTGGATGTGTCCCAAGCAAGTCATTACTATAAAGTGAGATTCAAAACCCAGTCAGATTTGTGAGGCAGCTTACATATCAACTTCACTGTGGCATGTTTGTGTGAAAAAGCATCACGGAGACAGTTCCGTTTATTTCTTGCAAATGTTAGGTTTTTAACAAGTGCCAGCTATTCTCCGGAAGGCACTAGATGCTAGATCTTTCTTCAAGAGAAATTCCAGTTCCTTCCCTGCTTAGCGTGACTAACTTATTCCACTGGGCCTAACCCATGGTCAAAGCCTACTGTAGACTGCATTATACACAACTTATTTCATTAGTGCTAGCCTTCTAGAGTTGTTAGCTATTACATTTTTCAGATTAAAAAACAACCAGATTGAGGATTTCAATCATTTATTTGGAAATTTCATTTGGAATTCGGTAATGTCACTACTATTGGATTTAGCTGTTTCATGGGAAAATGACATAGCAGACAATTCACATTGTACCATTTACACAATCCCCGTTATTCCTTTGGCACCACCTCAATTAATTCTTACCATAACGCTCAATGTATCTATTAATTAACCTTTAAAAGAATTAGAGCATCCCAAGGATATTTTTAAATTAAAATTGTATGGATCAAATGTCTTCTCAGTGGTGAATTGTAGCTTCATATTCTAATTGCTCTGTTTCTGTCCTACTTTTCTCCAAAGACTTCTCACCCTCTATAGTTCAGTTCACAGGCTCTCTTCCACTCTCTGACCCCTCTTCTAGACACTCATAGTCCCTTGTTTATTCTCGTCCTGTAGCATTTATAATCTGCCTTGCTTTAGAGATACTCTAACAGACTGTAAATTTCATGATTTTTTGAAAACATATTAGAATGTATTAATCTTTGTGGCTTTACCCTATCTAGAAAGAGCCTAATTACATTGAAATATAATTATATTAAAATAGAAGTAATTAAATATAATCTTACCAAATGAGAATATGTTCAACACAGTACTGTGATAGCCAGCAACATTTAGGAGATCAAAAAAACCTTTAAACTGTCTAAATAATAGAAGTACAATCTTTAATATTAGACAGCCTTAGCCTTAGGTTACAACTCTGACCATTACTATATAAAAAACCATGGGCAATAGTTTAAGTAGGAGAAATCTCAGGCTTTCTATTTATAAATTGGGAGATATTAATGCAACGTAACTCTTAAGGTTGTTGTGAAGAAATACAATGCCTACCACATAATAAATGACTAATATGTATGTTTATTATTTATATTTATTGAGTTAAATTAATCAAGGCACCCACACAGATATATTTTGGATATGTCTTCTCAAATCAACCTATTTGGATATTATTTTTCTGTAAGTAGGGGAATTTTACTGTTTCAGCTCATTCAGGTTTATAGAAAATTTTACAAGATAATAGAGAATAAAAGAATGATCAATAATTATTTAGAATGATGGGAGTTTCCTAAATGGAAGTTTCCAAGCCAGTTAGATACAAGATTGGGGAAAGACTTTGTTTTTAATTTTGTGAACAGCCTTTCCAAGTATTGACTGTTACATCTGTTTCTACACTCCATAGTGATCACATTTGGGTAAATGGTTCTTATTTAGCTGTCAACACGTTATGAAAGACAATGAGAAAGCACATGTGTGTGCTAATGTATATTAACAATGGCGATGTGTTGAAAGATTCATTGCAAGGCTCCCCGAGAAAGCAGGACCTTTTGTTCCCCAGCAGTATCGCTAATGCGCAGCAGAAGTCCCCACCTTTGTCCTCAGTCACGACAACTTCTGCTGAACTTCTCCTAGGTTCCTAACAGCTCAGCCAAAAACAAAAGTTTGGATGTCTCATATTCTGCAACTATGCCAGTCATCTCTTAAGTAAATCCTTGCCCCTGTGAATGAGCTTCCCCAGGGGATAAAATCAGACAAAATATTTGAGGGGAAAGCCTGCTTTAAGAATCCCTGGGGAGATAAAAATTGGAAAGGATGGAAGGAGACTTTAATAGGGGAACTTAATTGTAGAAAATGCATGCAGAACTTCAAAAACTGAAGTCAGAGTCTTTCAAAAACTGTTAGCCCTTCTTTGCACACTTATTTAATTTACCAACATTTCTTTTGAGCATATTCAGGACATTTCCACTTCACTGAACAGGCATTAAAATAAACACTTTCTATTGCCAGCTAAAGTCAGCACAGGAGGAAAGAATGTAGAGGAAAAATATAGCTCGCTGTTTCTTATAGGCAGGATGCATTGCTTATAAAAGAGTGACACATGTGGTCCAGGCCTGGAACCACTAAAGATGTATTACCCAGATATAAAAAGTAATTACAAAATGACTTGGATATCTTCATATCTTTTTTTTTTTTAATTGCGGTAAGAACATTTAACATGAGAGTTACCCTCTTAACGAAGTTTTATGTGTACAGTACAGCATTGTTGACTACAATGTTGTATAGCAGATCTCTAGAACTTATTGATTTGTATAAGTGAAACTTTATACCTGTTGATCAGTAGCTCCTTATTTCTGGAAAATGTAAATCAAAATTGCAATGAGAGATTACCTCACACCTCTTAGGAGGCCTATTATTAAAAAAAAAAAAAAAAAAGACAAGTGCTGTTGAGGATGTGGAAATACACTATTGGTGGGAATACAAAATGGTACAGCTGCTATGGGAAAGAGTATGGATGTTCCTTAAAAATTAAAAATAGAACTACATTATTATCCATCAATCCAACTTCTGGGTGTATATCCAAAAGAATTGAAATCAGGGTCTTGAAAAGGTATGAGCACTCTCATATAATAGACAAGGTGTGAAAACAGCCTAGACACTCATCAACAGATGAATGGACAAAGAAACTGTGGTATCTGTATATAAGGAGATGTACTCATATACTTTTCAATGCCTGCTATAGTAACCTCTACTCTGCCTTTCTTTTAAAAATCTCCATCCATATAAAACTGCATGTCAGTCATAACTCTAGGTACCAATGAGAAATAATATTGGGAAAAAAGACTATTATCCCTACAGTCTTCCTTTCCTCTTTCCCCAGACACTTTCTTAGAGCAAGAGGGAAGACAAATGATTAAGAGCAGCAAAATCTTCTTTTAAGTTCATGGAGCAACGGACAAGAGGCATTCTGGAAATGTCATTTTATCATTACTATCCAGCACATTAAATTAAAGTATAATACTTGACCCATGTACATTTTTTGCCACTTTTCAATTTTCCTCGAGGTCCAGCAGCTGATAACCTACAAGCATAGCACTCACATGTTGAAAATCCTTTATTTTATGTTATTTTAAAACCTAAGTAGTAGTGTCTAACACTTAGTAGTCATTACTCAAATTTGCTGACTTACCAAGAAAGATATATGAGTTTAAACTTAAGAAGTACAAAAGAAGAGTGGGAGCAGGGTTTCCTTTTTGTTAAAGTGCTGCTAATTGTTTAAAGAACACTATTAGGTCGTTTTTAAATAGCTTTTCATTTTCTGTTTCAGTTTGTAATACCTAGGGACTTAGGAAATAAGTGCTATTCTAGACATGTTTCATTTGGTAATCATTGATCTATTTGCTCTTATTCTGATTGGAGCTGAAATAAAGTATTCTCCTTCTCTATTTGTATTCCCCATCATCCCATACGGAGGATGTTCTGATCTAACCTATGGCTGTTGGTCACAAATCCTTTCAGCATAATTCCTGCCAAGGCCTTGGGCATCTCACTTTCTACTTCAGGAAAGAGTCAAAAATGAGGACGCACTTTGTTTCCTCTTGCATGAAAAACAAACAACAAATCTATTTTAGAAAGAAAGAAATTTAACTCTTTTGATGAAACTGTATAATTATTAGTTACAGAGTAATGAACAGTTTTCTGATAGATGTCCCTTTAAATCATGGGTTGGCCACTTACCAGCTCTGTAACCCTAAGCAAGTCATTTTATTTTACCAGACCAGCTTCTACATCTGAAAAATGGAATTAATAAATAATGCTGTCTTTATAGAGTTGTTGTGAAGATTCAATACGATAGTGATCAATAAACAAAAGACCTAGGTAAAATCATATTACCTCAGCATCTGTGAATTCAGCCCAGACTATGGTAGTAGTAAAAAAGTACACGCACAAACACCTCTCCTTCAAGTTAATGATATATTGTTTTGGCAATGCATAAAAATAGTCTACAGTTCAGTCTATATACACCGTGTGTGTTGGGGATGGGAGTAAGTAAAGGTTATAGATAAAACATAAATAAGTTAATAATTGTTGAGGATGCGTTAAGTACACAGGAGTTTGTTGTACTTTTCTCTTCAAGATAAGTTGAACTATTTCATAATTAAAATATTAAAACAAACAAACAAAAAAGAAAACAAAACTCTTGGTATGTTGGCCCCTAGGACTGTGGGAGAGGCAGGAAGTTCACATGAGCTTGATTTATCTTATCTTCTATGCAAATTTTCTTCTTCTTTTTTTTTTATCTGGAAATAGCCTACCCTCTTCTTGCAAAATGTTGAACTCAATATAGTTTTTTAAATAAATATAATAAACCAGAGTCTCATATAGTTACAATTATTCTGTGAACCACCAGTCACGGTGTTATTTCCTATTCCTCTCTGGCTGCCTCATACTGAAGAGACCCCTAAGGGGCTTGTTACCTTTTTGATCTACTCTTAGTGATTTTAATATCTCTCATAGTTGGTTAGGTTGTGAGGGAAGGGATATAGAGAGCAGGCTCCATATCCATCTCCCTAGGCCAAAATGGTCCAATTTTCATAGCCCAGGAATGGGCTCTGCCTTAGAGGCCAACTTCATGCATGGCACATGTCTCACTGGGATCTCTCCTTTACCATTGTCCATAACAATTAAAAGCTTACGTAGAGGATACGTTGAACCTAGCCAATGAGAAAACAACATGGGAGGAATGGGCCCAGGGACAGATACCTGAAACATGTCTTCAGAGTTTTTGTCATGCTACTTGGTTGGAACAAATAGACTAAATAGCAATTAAATACATGCAAATTATATTCAAATAATTACCAGTTCCCATCAAATAATGAAAACAACAAATTTAAGTTACTAAAAGGAATTGTAAAAGATATTGGGATACTGTTATTCTCAGCTAGTGCTGGCAGCAAAGTAAATTTTTCCCTTCTTTCAAAGGGGCAATCTAAACAGGTAATAAGAGCCATAAAAATGATATGCACCTTGATCCAGTAATCCCAGTGCTAGCAACTTATCCTAATAAAAAATAACATTAAAGCAAACAAACCAACAAAAATAGCAAAAAAAATAGGTAACCTAGTTCCTAGTAGGAGTTTATAAGGTAAATTTCGTTGCGTCAATTCAATAGACCATTGTGTAACCATTACAGATGAGCTCTCTGAAGCCTGTGCTGTACTTAGAGAAGTCAATATGAAATCATCAGAGCAGGAAGAGCCTTTAGAAATAGCCAAATTCATATTTTTGGATGCTTGATATCAGTTTTGGAACTTGCTAATCCTGAGGTGTGAAATCTCAATTTGTTCATTCACACCATGCCAGAGTCCAGGCCTGGTTCCCATAGTTGGCTCTTCAAGGCCAGTTCTTTGCCAACTTGTTATCAGACTGGGTTTCTGAGATGTCAGCAGATATGTAATTGTTGTCCTTATAGAACTCTAACTTAATGGACTCCCAGAATCTCTTGTGGTCTTGACCAGGAGGAATTCCAAAGAATAATCCAGAATATGAGTTCATAACTAGCAGAACCAGGCTCTGCTCACTCCAGCCACTTTTTCCCTTGCCAGCCTCCCTTCTCACCAAAGTGACTAATAGAGAAAGGGGGCGTCAAAGAAAAATTGCACCAGATGTTGTTACATAAGTAAGAAAGACTTTATTCAAGACTATTGCAATAGAGGAGAAAGAATGAACTCAGCTCTTTGCTGAAAAAAAGGCAGGGGTTTTTAAGGTAAGTTAGTGGGAAACTCCTGGAGGGCATTAGGGAGGAGTTTGGTCAATGTGATTAGGCCTTCTCTGTCTGACAAGTTGTGCTTATCAAAGCTAGGCTCCCACCCTCTCACAGAGACTGAGAGATAAGGCTACTATCTTTCTTGATTATATTTTAAAGAAATATCATCATCTGTCTTTGAGAAAGACATTTCTGGGTTCTGAGACTGGCAAGTGCTGAGAGATTTACATTTTAAAGGTGCAGAGAAAGTATTTACAATTCCAAGTTTTCAAAAGTAAATGCTCTAAGAAGTTGGTGGTCAGGGGCTTATGGTCAGAAGGAAACCTGTCTGAAGTGTAGTCGAGCTGAAGGGAATGTGGAGGTAGCCCTCATCAGGAGAGCATATCCATGAGAGGACAACTGGCTGGGGTTATGTTTGTTTAGGAATCAGAAAAGAATCCTACCTCTCTGGACTGCCTTTAGCAACAATGGTACTGTTCTGTGATCAATTTCAACATTTTATTTTAATGGCTGAGGAGACACAATGTATTTTTCCATGGCCAAATTCTTATCAATTATATCTGTCACAGGTGATGTGAAGTCAGACTCTGGGATGCCCACTCTACAACAAAGATTTGTAAGCAAGAAATTTACTGGGAAGCTTTCTCAGAATCATATTCTATGGGGAAGTAAAGAAAGCAGGGTTGGGCAGAAGAAGTGAAAATGTGATGCAATCTCAATCAGTCTCAGACCTAGGAGGAGTCTTGGAGCCAAAATGGCCCCACACAGTTGTTTCTAGTTAGGATGAGGTGCCCAGGCCTTCTGCTTACCTGATGTTTCACCGCATGTGGACTTCCCCCAGACACCCTGGAAGGGAATAGTCTTATGTGAGGCAGTTCTCCATGTAAACTCCACAAAGACAGGAACCTACTTTCTTGTTTATCCCTATATTCCTAAACATAGCATTGTTCATGTTTTATAGTAAACAGTAATATTTGGTTAATAAATCAATAGGTGAACATCATATGCTTTCTGTGTATTAGCAATTAGAAAGCTCCGTTACAGAATTTTGACCCAATTTCCATTGGAGGCCCATCTCAGAAAAGCTCTGATTGTGAAGAAATCCATCTCCTAAAGCTGGTCTCCACTCTATCTTCCTTTAGGGCATTTCAATCCATCGCAGGGGTCCCCAACCCTAGGGCTACAGACCAGTACTTTTCATCAGTACTTTTCATCAGCATGAAGTTATGGGCAGGCAAGCAAGTGAAGCTTCCTAAGTATTTGCAGCCACTCCCCAGTACTAGCATCACCGCCTCAGCTCCATCTCAGATCATCAGTCATTACAGTCTCATAGGAGTACCAGTCTCTGGTGTCAAAAATTTGGAGACTGCTGCATTAGGGCATAGATTTCTGTGCATTTTTTTCTCTGTGACACACTCTGGCATTGAGTTGATGTTCTATAAGTACTTAATAAATAAATGAATGAATAAGATAATAAACAAATCAATCTTAACTCTCGCCCTTGGAGCCACACAACATGAATCTGACACGCTTTCATATAACCACCATTTAGTCCCTGAAGCATCTGGTCTGCTCTGACTACTTAGGTCTTTTCATCATTTTTTTGGTGATAGTTTCCAAACACCTTCAACATCTTGGCCCGTCTTCTCTGAACTAAAATCAAGTTGCTCCTAAGGCTTACTCGAGTTATACAGATTTCTGTTCCCCTCCACATCTAAAATAGAAGATCATTAAGAGCAGAGACTCTGCATAACCTTATAATTTCTACCCTACAGAGTGTAGTGCTTTGCACTGTATGCAGTGCATGCTTAATAACCATATGCAAATGAAGTTGTTAGCTACTTTGAAAATCACAAGTTAAGTTTATCTAAGTTGCCATGACTAAATTTCTTCCCCTTTCCTTCCCTCTTTCAGTCCTTCCCTTTTCTCTCTCTCTGTCTCCTTTTGTCTGTGGAACTTGCCCACTCCCAGGATATAAATAAGGTTTTTCAATAATCTTTAGGAGACACGTCACGCCTTAGATTCTAATGGTAAGGGCTTTCTTAAAACCAAGATGTTTCTTCATCCACAAATCTTTCATTTTGTATGGTAATAAAATCCATAACAGAAAAATAGAAGCATCAGTGGATAAATTTAGAGAATATTGGAGCAAAAGCATGAGTTTTTTTTGCAAATAATGCATAAGTAAAACAAAGGAACATAGACTGGAGAAAGTTAGAATCTATAACTTAATTACTAATACTCAGCATATTTAACACAAACCACCTCTTTGCAGCAACTCTGGAAATAATTTGCACAATTCATTAGTCCATAGAAATCTACCATCTACCAGCTGTTATGCCACATAATTACCACTAAATCTTTTTTCCCTTAGTCTCTTCTGTTCTTCTGTTTGTTATGTATTAGCTCACACTGAATTTGTGTTAGAAATTGTGTTTAGTACCAGCATCCAGTAGTAAATAAGATAGACAAAACACTAAACTCTTGGAATTTCATTCTAGCATAAAAGATAGACAAAAGCAAAACTACACAATCAGTAAATATAGTGGTGATGCATCCTTCTAGTTAATGTCAGGCATATATTGTCTTAGAATAGGATCAATTTGCATTTGCTGAGTGCCATCTGTATGCCCAGAACTTTGGATTCTGGCTCACTGAATTCATACAATATTCTTAGCAAGTGATTATTAGTTTTCCCATTTTATAGATGAGGATATTGACTCTTAGAGAAATGTTGATAACATTACCTAAAGTACATTGATGTTTTATGATATGGCAGACCCTGATGTACCCTATTTCCATCACCCTCAGGGCCATTCCATTAGGATGAAGAGGCTCAGAGAAGTTAAGAGACTTTTCCAAGCATCCTAGTATAAGTTGGGCCTTTTCTGATAGAGATGTCACTAGTACAATGATTCTATGAGGATGATTTAATTAATTTTAATTTTACTTTATTTGAATTAAAGTGTAATATGCCACAAAGTACACATAAAATAGTGCACAGCTTGCTGAGTTTTTACTAAATGAACTGATATGTGTAACATCACTTGGATCAATAAACAAAATATAACTGGTATCCTAGGAATGCCCCTCACCTCACTCCCTTCCAAGACACTCTTCATCTGTCCCTTGAAGATAATCCACTGCCCTGACTCCTGCCAGCAGTGATTAGCTTCACTTGTTCATATCATTTCTATAAATGGAACTGTACACTATGAACTATTTTGCATCTGGCTTTTTTCACTCACCATTCAGTTTGTGAGATTTATCCTTGTTGTAGAGTGTAATGCTGAAGGGTTCAATGATGCCTGTTTTAAATTTAAAGAAAAAATTAAGAAAATGAAGTATGTTTTTTATGAAGCTAAATTTATTCAAAATAAATGATTGTCCTTTCATTTGAGATCATGTGCTTCTATTCTTTTGGGAATAAAAGCATTCTTTCTTTTTTGAAATCCACTGTTAACTACTGGAAGTTTGGTGATAGTGTTTTGTTTATTTTTGTTTTGCTTTCATTTTAATGTGCTAACATAAATTCAGCCCCAAATTTTCTCATTTAAAACAAATTGACTGGGCCTTGAAATCCACAAGCTTGGGTTTCATGGAGCTTGAAGCCCCCTAAACTTGGTTCTTTGGCTTTGGGCTTTGGTTATAGGCACCTATGATGGCCAACCCACGTGAACAGATTCTCAGAGGTGCCTACAAAAGCCACAGTTACCAATTATTGATATTTCTTGAGGGGGATAAAGGGAGAACAAAATGTTTTTTATGCTTATAATCCACAGGCATAAATAGCAGATAATAATATCAATTTCCCTGAGTATTAGGTCAGATTAGGTCTTAGAGGAAGCCCTTTAGAATTGCCAGAAAGTGGACTAGGTAAGGAGGGATCCATCACCCATATGTGAGAAAAGACAAGAAAACAGAGACATCCAGTATGAAATTTGTGTCCCAGAGGGTTTTTGGAAAAGGGAAAGTGTGCCCTGAGTTGGTGGTACTCAAGGAAAGCCTCATTACCAGAAGTAGACTTTAAAGAAAATGTAGAAGCCCCTTGAAGGCACTCAACTAACAAAAATTATTTCTTGGAAAAGAAGATAAAATTAATCATTTTAGTCAAAGTTGAAATAGTATGCATCATTGCAAAAAAAAAAAAAATCACGTACGTGTTTTTTATTGCTATCTGACCTTAAAATGTAGGCAACTTTATACACATACACATACATAAGAAAAAAGAAAAGAGAGAAGAAAGGATTCCAGGACTTTTATTTTCTAAAGAATAATTTTCAAGTCTAAGTAATGGGATCTTGGATAAAATTTCTATCAAGATCTATTTAGGAGAGCCAGAGAGGATCTTCCTGTTGGCAGAATTCAGAATTCCCTTCCCCACGGGAGCTCAGTTACATATTCAGCTTCTTTTCTTTGAGGAAAGTCATTACAGGACAATTCTATTTTTAAACAAAATCAATGTGAGGCTGTTTTTCATTACTAGCTGTGAAAAGGTGCAGCACCCAAATTATTGCAAATAAATGGTTCCCTTCTTATGGCTTAAATAAGAGGCATTTCAGAAACCTATATAAGGGAAAATAGACACATGAACACCTATAATATACATTATACACACACACATATATTATGTATGTATGTATATATATGTATATATACACACTTCTATTTATAGGAGAAACATTTTGTTTGTTTCTAGCTGGTTAGCATTCACTGCTTCAAAACTTCTGTCCTGCAGCATCTCCTACTTCGGTGAATCCTTCAAGGTGTAAATTCTTGGCAGAAGGTAAATCCAACCTTTCTCTGCCACCTCCCCCTGATGAGAGTCAAGGAGGCCACATTGTTTCTCTTCCACCCCCTGGGAAAGCCCAGATGTGAGCTTGTTGACCCAGTTTGGCCAGTTGAATTCTCTTTTTCAGGACTTTGACTCTTGATCAAATGATAAAAAAAAATTATGGAAAGATTTGAAGTTCAGAGGTACATTATTCATATTTTTGCTTTGGTAGAATCTTAGTTATGGTCTCTGCTGGCATTTCCCCAGGGCTAATGATAGTTTTCCAATAAATCTCTGTTTTGACACATGAACTTTCTAGAGACCTTGATGTCAGTGTTTAAACACAATGGACCCAAATGGTCCTAATCCCAGCAGGTTTAACCTTTTGGTTGTTGTTAATGAAGGTGACACAGGTAACCCCAATTCCGTATCTAATTTTTCTTGAATGAGGTTTCTAGGGATAATGATGGGCTGTATTGATTCATCCACACTCTCCTTTACACGGCTGTGTCCAGGGATACAAATGGTAGGCAGTGTATTTCATGATTCTCCTGAGAAGGGAAAGAGATCACAGCATGCCCACTGGGATTATCAGCAACACAGAGAGTCAGAGACAAAGAAATCACATTGAAAAGTAAGATGAGCTGTGGTAACCTAGACTAGTGGTCACTCCAGAGAAATCCATCTAAAAGGACAGTCCCCTACTCATAAGAAAAGATGAAATACTGCCATTGTGACAATGTGGATGAATCCTGAAATTATCATGCTAAGTGAAATGCATCAGAAAGAAAAAGTTGAGAACCATATGATTTCACTTATATGCGGAATATAAAACTGGAAGCAACAAATGAACATGACAAACAAATGGATACTTATGCACACAGAGAACAGTATAGTGGTTATCAGAGAGAGGTGGGGGGAGGTAAATAGGGCAATGGGGATTAAATATATGGTGACCAAAGGACATTTCACTTTGGATGGTGAACACACAATGAAATATATATATGATATATTATTGAATTATATACTTGAAATCTATAAATTTTATTAATAAATGTCTCTGAAACATTTAATAAAAATGATAGATGATAGATGATAGATGATGATAGATAGATAGATGATTGATAGATAGGTAGATGATAGATAGATAGATAGATAGATAGATAGATAGATAGATGAGAGAGAGAGGGAGAGATAGAGAAGCAGAGTGCCCTGCCAGATGGGAAGAGCATGGACTTGTCCCATTGAGAGTGAAAATGTCTAGACTTCAGTCAGATGGCTGGCATCAAGGTGTAGCCGTTTTAGCCAGCGTTATTAACTACCACAATACCTTTTAAGAAAGGACGAAACTGATGTTCAGATCCAAGAACTTAGCCAAGGTCATACAGCCAGTGTATGGTGGATCTGGAATTTGGATCAAGGTTTTTAATGTCTCCCAAATCCATGTTCTCTACCCCCTACCTGGTCAGTACCTCTGCCCTCCCAGGGAACCATAAGGAATCTAGGCAGAAAACCAAAGCTGTATCTTTGGCAAGGATGATAATTCAGTGTCCTGATTCCAAGCCTGGTAATGAACAATGCCAACACTTACTTTCTTAGACATGGACTCAAGGGAGTAACAGGAATTCCTTGGCATAAAAAGGATTCAAAATTAGCTTAGTTCTCAGCTACAGTATGCTAATTCTTGCTGACTGAAAACTACCCTCCTCAGGTATTTCATCACAGGAGAAGTCAGGGTCCCTGTAGTGCCATTATTTTTACAAATGGTTTTAATATATTCATTTTTTCAATGACCCTTAGAGCCAATAGAAGTTTAGAGAAGCTATTTTCCTGGAAGGAGAATGTGATTTTTTTTTCAGCAGGTGAGGATTATTTGGAACCAAGGGTGGAACTTAACCTCAGAAATGTTTTTGGTCAAAAATGATGTGTAATGATGTAAGGAAAGTTTTGATTCTCTTATTTTGCTTGTAAACATCCTTTAAAAGTATAAATGCCCAATATTAACCTCATATACCCCACTCTAAGACTATAAAGGATTGAGAGAACACAATAAAATATTAATATATTTCTGGGTAGTAAACGAAATCGTAAGAAACTTAAAAAAGAAAACATACAAGTGCTAATTGTAGAATTTAAACTTTTCCTGGCTGTTCCAGTATCATTTACAAATACCTTAATTAAACACTAACCTAATTTAGCATAAGTAAACCCTAGGAGATGCATTTCACACCTTCAAACTCTAAGTGTAAAAGAAAGCTTTGTTTCTAAAGTCTTAGTTCTTGAAATGTTGAGGCAACTTGGAGAACTCTCATGGGCCACCCAAACTGTACCTCTAGTCACCTAGGAGGAGGTCATCATAAAGGACAGCACTGATCTTTTTTAATGGAGGGGACCATTTACCACACACAGTCCAGGGCCCCTGCTCTCCATGAAAATCAGACTCTGAGTCTCTCTTGTATCATGACAATCACCGTTTCTGTAGCATACTCTGGCTCCAGAGAGGGCTTCAGCTACACTCATAGATCACCAATATCCTGAGTTTTGGTGAAATTTTCCACAAAAAGAAGCATTTTTGAAATTTAACATCTTTGAAATTCAGATGCATCTTAGGATCAATGGCATGCAACAGTCAACGTCAACCAGTTGGCAGTTGTGCTAATGTGTGAAATCTTCCATAGACAGCTTCTGCGAAAATCATGAAGGCACCATCATCAAACACCTTAGAGTCAATGAGATATGAGTGTATATAGCTGATATTTATTGACCACTTCCAATGGGCTGGTGTTCTAGCTACCTATTACCATATTAATGCTGTCTAACCAACAGCTATAAAACCTCAGTCTTATGCAACAATCAACATTTATTATTTCTCATGGGTCTATGGGGTGGTTGAGCAATTTAGCTCATCTAGGCCAGACTCAACTGGGCTTACCATGTGTCTGGGGTGAGCTACAGGTGCATAGATGGTTCTGCTGATTCTCATTGAACTCTCTCATATTTAGAGTTGGCTAGCTCTAGGCTAGTTGTCTGAACACATTTTCTTCCTCCTGTTGTCTTTAACTATAGGCAGGTTAACCTAGGCTTGTATTCATGGAAGTAAGATACCAAAAGAGGAGGTGGACTCATGTGAGCAATTTTTCAAGATTCATTATGCGTAATACCTTTTAACATTCTGCCAGCCAAAGCAAGTCATGTGTCTAAGCCCAGAGTGAACTTTAAAAACAAACTTGAAGATATTTAGCTCTTCTGAGCTCCCTTGGGCATAGTGTGACACTTAGCTGGAGATGGACATCTGCTGCCCCCTTTAGGGTGGAAGATTACTTTTCAGTCTATAACCTCTCTGTCCTGCCAGCCTGACTCATGAGCCTTCCCTCCCTGACATCTGTGGCTTCACAGACTATACATATTATTTAATTCTTAACATCAGCACCTTTAATTATCATGGTAATTAAAAACTACCCTAGAGCCTTGAAAAGAGCCAAATACACCTTCCTCTCAAACCCACCCCTTATTCAAAAAGCCAAAAGTGCATTGCTAAAAAGAATACCAAAATATCTTGTATTGATCTATGGCCATGCCACCCTGAATGTGCCCGATCTGGTCTGATCTCAGAAGCTAAGGAGGATTGGGCCTGGTTAGTACTTGGATGGGAGAACACCTAGGAAGACAAGGTGCTGTAGCCATTAATAAAAGTGTCTCATATTGGATCCTCATGGAAACTTCATTACATCTTTTCCAAGGAACTGGAAACTCACCAATTGCTGAGGAACACTTAGGCCAGAATCCTGCTAAAGATAGGTGATCGCAACCTCTATTTCTTTGAAATCACATATTGAAATTTTCTATTGTGGATCAATCTGATGAGGGATGACTGATACTAACTGTTGGAAGCCAAGATTTTTTTATGCTGGACTTGTACTTGTAGGTAAACTATAAGAAAAGAATAAAGTAATGAGTCAAAGGAATAGGGTCTGCTCATCTGGACTTACTTTTTAACTTTAGCCTAATGACAATTTTCTCCTAATATTTTTCAATAATTTATATAAAAGTAAGGAAAGACCTTACTTCCATGCCATGTTTTTATCCCCAAATCATCCTTTCAAGATCCCGTGTATTATGATTTTATCGTGACCTTCAATCTTCACAGGGTCATCTCCCCTAGTTTGTTTCTCTGACTTAAACGCTAACCAAAGGCAAGGTCCAGGCAAAAAGCTTCAGACAGAAGGGTACCTGAATGTTTTATTTTCCATGCTAGACCGGTTCAATAAAACTGTGCTCTGTAAGCTGCCTTGGGAAAAGACAGGCCTAGCAACCTGGTTGACAAAACGGTGGTGTTGTTGTCACACTTGAGTTATAGTCTGTCTAAACTTCAAATCAGCTATAATTCAGAGTTCACATTTCCTGAGCATTTGTGATGGAAGAAACTTCAGGATATTATAGAAACAATTGCCTAAGTCTTAAAATGTTTCCAGACTTTAAAGGGGGCACCAAACAAATAATAAGTTTAAGCTCTTCCTAAATGTTCAGTGCTCTTTGAAGATGGGTCTGGTCTCTCTGCTAAAAACTTTCTGATGCCCCAATTTTTCCAGTTCATTCCTGAGCACTTCCCAGAGGGGCAGAGGAAAGGACCCAGAATCCACTGAGCAGAATTTTACTGAAAGGCTCCCACATGTGAGGGGTACTGGGTTGCTGTGGTCACAAATATAAAGAAGCTAAGCACAGAAACTCCAAGGAGACAGGAATCTGCTCTGCCATCATCTGTGAGGCTCACAGCAGGGAGAATGCCAAGCTGTGCTTCCTTTAGGAGAGGGAAGACAAGTGGCCCCTGTCAGTTCTCATTCCTCATGAATCCTTTTATTTAATAACATACGTAAGGCCCAAATGGGCCCTAAGGTCCAAATGTTACCCCTGCCTTATGAGAAACAAAGGTTCCTGGAATGAAATAAATAGATATTCAGGTTGAAAGAGACCTCTTATTCTCAGCCCCATTCTGCTTGTCCAACCCTTTTGACTTTTTATAGTTATTTGTTTTTTGTGAGACTTATGACCACTTACTTTGCTCTGCCTCTGGAACAGGTGTCCCTCTGGCTCCTGTCCTCCTGTTCTGGGCCCATTCTGTCTGCCCTTTGCTGACTCTGTGTGCTCTAGTTGTGATCCATGACTCTGCTCTTACTTAGAACATGCAACTGTCCCATCAAGTCCTGGTCCAGGGCACTGAGGGAGCCGGCCATATCTTCATTATGCACAAACTTTAATGAAGGGGTTTTTAAGACCTTTAACCCTCTGGGCTTGACTGACACCCAGATGCTGGGAGTAATCAGCTGCTTTTGTGAAGGGTTTCGTGGACCTAGCATGATCAGAGCTAACTTAGAGGGGCCGTTTCTGCTGCCTTCCTCTGCCATGGGAGAACTGGACATGTGCATGAGAAATCTGTTTCTCGCTTTCGTAATACGCCAGGAACCATACCCATCGGGAAAGTGACTCTGAGGTCCTGTACCTGTTGAAGGGGACAGCCCTTACTTTGCTGTGGATCTAGCTCTTTTGGAAGCCTATAAGTCACATGTGACACCTATAACTCACACGCACAAAATTCAACAGAAAACATGAATGCCTCTTACAGGTGACCCAACAAAGCAAAGGGAAGCTACTGTTATTTTCAAGCAGGCCACACTTTCAGATTCAGGATAACCATACTTGTGAATGTTTTAAAACGTGAAGAGTAGAGAAGACTGATCATACCTCTCTCCTGCTCCTACCCCCACACTATCTCCTTTCCCTGCTTTTTCATAAGACAATTCTTATTTCTTATTTTTGTCTGCTTTAGGACCAAACTTAGACATTTAAAGATCACGTTTCTCTAGTTATTGAAATTATACCCTGGGAAGGGGAAGAACTTTCACCCCTTTGTACCTCAGCCCTTCACCAGGGAGACCTGCTCTCACTACTGGGACTAGGAGGTCACTTTAGTAGGTGATTTTTCAGCCTTTCTAATAAGCATGTGAGGTATATGATTAGCAGTTTCTCATCTGCACCAACAGAGATGTGTGACATCAGGGAAGTCTGGACAGTGTGTTGGAAGCATGCCAGCACACTGGGCCCCACAAGGCTAACATTTCTCTGGGCGGGAGATGAAGCACAGATGGAATGAGGCTGTGTCCAGACTCAACCTTTTGTATTGGCTTCTGAGAATTCTACTGGGACTAAGCAACCAGAAGTTTCTGTTTGGTTTTATTTTGATTTAACAGTCAACCATATGCTACTGCCTCACATCAGCTGGTCCCTATAGGTGACAACAGAGTTTTTATCCATTCCTCAAGGGTAGAGGAGTGCAGTTGGTTCTCTGTTGGTAGCAGCACCTTTGGTGAGATGTAGAAAGCTTCTTTCAAAAACGATCACTTCTGTATTGGAAAAACTCATTCCATCAGCCTTGCCACATGTTGTTTATGAAGCTACTCTTTTCAAACAGTGTGATTTTGATCGTCAAAGATGGAATAGTTCTTTAAGTAAAACCTGACATCTAGGACACTAAGATTCCTTGAAAATCTTGTTTGGGGACAAGGTAAAGCAATTGTATTCAGGCTTTTGAGGGACTAAAAATACTTTATGGTGTTTGGGTCATGATCCACTTCATAAATTTACCTGACAAAATTCATTTGAGGAACTGTAAAAACTATAGATTTCTAGTCCTCTATTTTGGTGATTTGTTCTGTAAGTCTGCAGAGAGTGGTAATATTGCCCCATTAACAATTACCCCCAAATGGTTGATCTGATTCTATGAGAGTAGAACCTTCATATTGTCAGAGCTATGCTCCACCAAACAAGGGCGATCCACGTTATGTTAATGGGAGACATATCCAGGATTTTGATATCCAGCTCTGGGTTCAAGTGCATTAAATGTCTTCTGCCTGGCACTGAAGGACAGAAGTTTATTGATACTTGAATTTCCTTGATCAAGGAAAATCCTTGATATCAGAGGAAAGAGGCAGCTCAAGATCTTCGTGGGCCCAATTTACAATAGTAAATAAAACAAACTCATGCCTCTTGTTGATCACAGAAATCACTAGTATAGCATTTGAAATGTGAATTCATGAAGTGTACACACACACACACACACACACACACACACACACACACACACACAGCTGTTTTTTTCAGTTTTTAAGATCTAATAGGATCTGATCCACATGTCCTGTTCACTTTGCCCACTTAGGAAAAGAAAAAAGTGGTAAAAGAATTACCACAATGTTTGGAAAAGAAAATCCTGCTGTGGGAATCTAGAGGTTTTGCCTTCTCCCATATTTCCATGTCTCAAAGAGAATAGCTCTGGAGCTCCTGAAAACTGGCTACAAATCAGGGATTACAATAAGGGGTTCATTAAGTAAGTTATAGTGTATTCATTCAATAAAATATTATGTTTTAACCATTATGATAAGACACAAAAAAATGGTAATGACATGAAAAAGTCAATAAAATGTTCAAAAAGAGAGCAAAATGCTGAACCGCAGAAGCACCTATTGCATAATTTCAACAATTACACATAAACACACAATCATATATGTGGGAACAACCAAAGTAGAAGGTATAAAAATATGATTTTATTTTTTTACAAATAGATAGTTTACAAATAATTTTAATTACATTCTTTAGATTTTTTATAGGCCTCTTCTTTTTTTTTAACTAAAATTTGATATATCTCTATTATTGTTCAGAATAAAAAAATAATTCCAAGTGGCAGGGGAGATTACTTCCAATTTAAATAAAATAATTTAAAACACATTAAGAACCATGCTTTTCCAATTATGGCTCTAGGATTTGGGCATATGCACTACGTGTGGGAACACCTGCCATTAGTAATAATCACACCTACCTCCAGGGATCCTCAGAGATAATTTCATAACTGATGCCACAATGACTCCTGAGAACATTCAGGAACACCTGGCAGCATGTCCCTTTCCATGCAGACAATCCAGATCAGAATGCCAAAGGCAGAGGAGGCAACTGGGCTGAAAAGATGACTCAACAGTTTTTTTTTTTAAATGGTATTTTTGACAGTATTTTATTTTATAGTAATCCTCAATTATGGAATATCTTTAGGATTAAATGTAGTGTTGGATCCAGAAGTGAAACAGAAATGAGCAGGTGAAAGATACTGAAGGGTTCAGATTTCATCCCAGCACAAGGAAGAATCTTCTGAATATCAGAACTCCTGAGGAGGGCAGCTCCCCAGCCAAGCAGAGCTCAGTCTGAGGCTGGAGGACCCTTTGTCCAGCATGTTGGTGAAGGGATGGTCACCCACAGCAGACAAAGCCTGCATTAAATAACATGTTACTCCCTACCATCTCTGGGACCCCAAGGTTCTATACATACAAAGTTGAGATTTTTTTTTTGACTAAGCAGGCGGGACAGGCATGACTTCTGCCATCATACAGATGGGAAATTTGAGGATCAAAGACATTAACCAAATCCCCAAAATCAGACAGCCAGAGATGGGCAGAACAACGATAAGTTCAAATCAACACTGTGAGCACTGGCATATGCACTTACACACACACCAGGGTATGTGGACAAAGCCAAGATACCAGTAACTCTAACAAGGATTCAGGGAGACAGACCCTTGAGTGGTAACCTGGAAGGTAAATGGCAACTTTCCCTCAACCTTTGGATTTTGTGAATGTATCACACTCTGCAGTGTATCTTCTTGTTTCAAACAATATCACAGTTTGTCAGGAAAGAGTCACAGCTGATGCCACGGCCCAGTCCAAAGCTTTGTTCTCTGAAAGGCACTTTGAGCTCCCTCACGATGGCTCACAGAGACACTCCATGCAGCAGCTCCACTTGTCTTGACTGGGTCTGATGCTGGGGGCTGAAACAGGAAGGCAAATACTGTCTTTCTCTACTTGGATGAAGAAATGCTCTATGCCCTGAGAACATGAGCCTGCCATAAGGGAAGCAGTAACCTTCTGCCTTGGGTTCCAGGAAAACTGCTATTCCCACAACTCTGAGGCTCCCGAGGAAATATGTGAAACATTCCTGCCAAAGAAAACCAAGGCACAGTAGAGAACTGGGGAGGAGGGGTGCTCATTCCCACCTTTGGTTTCTGGCAGTTCGGCTCAGTCTGTAGTTGCAGTTATTGCTGTTGTTGCTGCTGTTCTGCCACAAAAAGAGATTAGAGGAAAGAAAACAGAGAGAAAAAATATTCAGGTAAAATGAAACTGAGAGCATTAGATAGGTTTTCTTTTTATTTAGAGAATTGTGGCATGAACAGTGTATGAACAGTGTACTCAGCATTCCAGTTGTCACGAATGGTGATTTTATTCAAGTGAGGAGTAGGAAGAATTGAATTATTCCAGTTAACATTTATTGAGCACGTGTCATGTAGCAGGCACTCTGCTACCACATTTTCCAGATGCTGATTCATGTCAGCATCTTGAGTATCTTATGAGGGGCCATTATCATTACACTTATTTTGTAGATAAGGAAACATGCACAGAGGAGTTTCAGTAACCTGCCCAAGGTAACCATTCAGTAAGTTGTAGAGCTGAGGTTCAGAGTGAAGCAGTCTCACTCTGAATCCATGCTACACCAGACTGCAGTATGACACTTATAGTTCAGGTGAGGATACTAAATGCTCAAGAAACGTTATGTGATTTGCCCCAAAGTCATGCAACTAATGAAGTACAGATTAGAACTGAAGCCCCAATCTTCTAGTTCAGGTCTGATAACCTTCTCCCTGATAAAAAGGAATATCATGGACCAATGCTCACAAATCATGACTGTTGGTATCTTGTGAAACTTCTGGGCTTGCAGAAACTTCTTGAATAACATCTCTCAGAAAAGACTTTGGTATTGAACCAAATAGTCACTGGACATGTACAGTGAGTCAGGTCCTTGCTGTGTCAGCAGCTCTCATAGCTTATGGATTCCTCACAACCAATTTAGGAAATGGTATTTTATCTCCTTATTTATGGGAAGTAAGTGCCATATTTGGAGTCATAGAGCCAGTTACTAGAAGGAAAGAAATACAAAGCAAGTCTTCTGACTCTTAATCCAGGCCTCTCCACTTCATGCCTCAGTTTACCTCCCCAAATGGAAGAGAGAGTTCTTGAGACAACGCAATAGATAAAGCCATTTAAACTTGAAGCTTAGCCACTTTGACCTTAGTAGAATGCTGTTTAAATTTTCTCTAATGTCTTAGCCTTTAATAATTAATTAAATGGAGCTCATAAAGGGGATTAACCTGACTCTATGTTAATGAGGTGTTTTATTCTCCCCCATATAATTTTACTGAAGTCTGCAATCACTTTTCACAGAAGTAACGTCCTTCTCAAGGAAACAGGTTGGCTTCTCTAAGGTTTGGTCTCTGTGTTACCTTCTTCCTGACTGTGAGGAACCCAAAATGCACAGACCAGGAGATTGATGGAGGCAAGCCTTTCTATGAAAAAAAAGAGCAGATTCATATTTTAATTAAAATGAGTCTCTGAAGGTATACACACGCATGTATGAGAGAGGAGAGAGAGAATGTATACATATCACACAAGCAGCCGATGTGTCAGAAATAAACTTAACCAGCCCTTGGTATTCAGTGAATTACTAGTTTCACAGAGATGCTTTCAGTGAAGCTCTGAAGTCAACAGCAGGAGAATGTCTGTAATGCCAAGAGACTGTAAAATAACAGTCTTTTTTCAGAAGAATTAGACTTGAACTGGAAACCAACTACTCATGCTAAACTGGCAGGGGATTCACTGGACAGAAACCCTAGGGATACAGAGGTTCCCACTCTTGGAACCATCTCACCATACACTCTGAAATAGAAAATAATGCCTCTTGGAATTCTGTTACAACCATCAGTGAGAGACAGTCTTTGCCATTGCCTAAATAGCCCTATTACCATTAGTAGTAGTTGACCAATCAAAAGTTGTGCTTTCTACAGAGTCACTTAAGTCAATTTCTTAATTAGATTCCTGCATTAGCCACATTCGAAACTTCCAGTGGGAATGGAGCACCAAAATCCAAGGCTGCGAGGCACTGGTCAAATCACTGACAATCAGGCGTGCCTCCTCAACGCTTTTCACATACCACCTCTTGCACCCTCTCAGTCTGCCACATTAAGACCCAATTTCGACCTTAGATTCTCTTTTGAGATGCTTAAATTAAGAATAACTTTGGATAAAAATGAGTGAGAGAAGAAAAGCAGGAGTGAAGGGGCAGAATTCACTTCTCATTCATCTATTAATTCATTATAAATTAAATAAATGAACCCTTCACTTCAGAAGGTACCTAGGGAATTTGTTGGTGTAGGGGAATGACTGATAATTTTTTGAGGTGGGGCAGAAGACTTTAAATGGTTCTTCCAATTTTATTTTTTTAACATAAAAAATACTATTTTGCTATGTAATTAACGTATGCATCTTATAGATTTTTTTATGAGAACTGACTCACATTAGGATATTTCAAGAAAAGGTGAATAACATCAGAAATGATTCCATTAGTAGCAGATTTGGAAGATAAAACTGGCTGAGCAATTTAAGCTACAGTTTAAGTTACCCGCCAGTTCAATTTTTTTGACTTAACTCATTTAAGGTTTACAGTAGCCCAGATTCACATACTTTCCTTGATGTCTTACTTAATAATGCCCACTTCATTTAGGAGGCTTCATTGAGATGGCCAGATGATACAAGAAATTAGGAATGCAGGCTCATCTCTACTACCATGAGAAGTTGATGAGTTTATAATGGACCACAGTGGGGTCATGAGCCTTGCATATGGCTTTGATCATGACAATGCTGGCCAACTCTGTGACCCTTACCTTCTTCTTTAGGGAAAGATCAAAGCACCAGTCCCTAATTTTGTTCAGAATGAATCTGTAGGAAAACACATGTGATTTGTATTGGGTGCCCACAGTGAAGTCCATAAGGAACCACTAGAATTTTTATTGAGCACATAGGTCTCAGTAAAGCTACTAAAGAGTCCCGTATCAGAGATTTCTATATGAACTTCATTGATTTAAAATCCTGCAGTGAGGCCAGAGGCCAGAAGAGACTTCACTCTTGTGAGCAAGTGTAGCCAAGCTGAATCCATGTATGCACGTGCACAAAAACACACATGCACAGTCACACAGTTCCCCTCAGTGGTATCAGGGCTTCATTTGCCTTTCAAAGTACAAAGGCAGAATACAACATAACAGAGGGTAGAGCCACCCTTCTTTTTTCTTACTTCTCAACCCCAAATCCTGAACTTTCACTTGTCTACCATCATGCTACATATTACCATTAGCCCCTAAATGGCTGTAGCTGAAAACATGGGCACTTCCCTCCTTTACTATTCTTTCATCCAACCCTCCTTCCTACAATCCCCGTGGTTACATCCCAAAATCTGTATCATATATTTCAAGTTTAATCTACATCCATCGATCTTCATGGGTAACCTGCTAATTTTGGCCACTGTAACTTCTTGCCTAAGTTAGCCTTCCAACTGCTCTCTCTGCTTCCTTTCTAAGATATTTGTATGTCCACTTAGCTCCACAACACATTTTGACAGGAACACAAAGAGGCCAACCAGTCCTGTTGTGCTTAGAAACCAAAATCCACCAGAAGGAGGAGGCAGAAACCCAGTGAAGGGAGCTAATTGAAGCCCTAGAAGGAATGGTGAATTAATACTGAGAATATAAATTACATTTCACCTAGAGCACGTCCCAATATTGGGCAAAGTTAGAGGCTAGGAACCAACTTGGACAATTGGCAGAAAGTTACAGTTCCCTGGGGTGGCAGGCAAACTTGCAACTATTTTGGCTTTTTTTTTTCAACGCCGGAGTGACAAGGCTGGAAGTTTGGTGACCATCAAATCATAGGCATTTTCTACCCCCAAAATATATATATATATATATATATATATATATATATATATATATATATATAGTAGAGAGAGGAGAATATTACATGGGGTGAGAGATCAAAACTAAAATGAATATCTGTGAAGAAAACTGAATTTCTAGTTGTTTTCTATGGCTGATGACACCATATATACTGGAAGCTCAATCAAAATCTATGGAGAATAACACTATTGCAGAAGGGGCAAACTAAAAGACTGTATCCTCTCAAATCTAAAACCCAGACAGAACCCAGGCCAGTCACTGACAGGATAGAAGGTTAGCTCCCCACCCTATGTGATCCTAACAGAGAAAAAGGGAAATCCTCTCTTTTGGAAAATAACATCATTTGTATTCTTTGAATCTTTTCTATGCTCTCTAGCATGCAACAGAAGATTGCTAACATATGAAAATAGTAGATATAAAGACCTATGATGAATCCATATAATTAATATGATACTAACAAGGAAAAAGTAACTAATGGATCAGAATGGAGAATCCAAACAACATCAACAAATAGATTGTCAACAAATTTGTGGCAAAGGTCACTCAGCAAAGTTGTGGAGAAAGAATGATTTTGTTCCATGAAAAATCCTGTATAGCTATAGAGAAAAATCATCTGTGTGTGCATCTTCACTTTTACACCATACCATACACAAACATCAACTCAATATGAATTACACATTAAAATGTGGAAGATAAAGTAATAAATATTTTATAAGAATAATAGGATACCATTTTGATGACTTTAATGAAGGCTGGTTTTCTCAAACCGGTCTCAAAGGTACTGAACAGCAATAACTATATAGAAATAGATTATAATTAAGAACTTTTGTGCATTAAAAGACTCCACCAAAATAGTGAAAAGTCAAGTTACATAGTAGAAACATATGTAAATGTGTAAGAGATGACTCAGCCAGATTAAATATATAACAAAAAATGAATATAACAAAAAAACTTCCAAAAATCAATAAGAGAAATAAAGGTAATAGAATAAAATTTAAAAAATTTGAAAAATTTATAAAAGAAGATGTCCCAATGAATAATTGACTCTAATAGAAATCAAGGAAATATTTATTAAAATCAAAATGTGCTAGTATTTCATAATCAAAGGATAGATAAAATGAAAAAGAGGGAAAATATCAAGTGTTGGTGTGTGTGTAGTTACCAAAACTTTCATTCACTGCTTATGGGAGTATAAATGATATAGTTACTTTGCAAAATTTTAACACTGTCTCCTGAAGCTGAACATAATTGTTCTCAAAATTGAAGATATGTACATATGTTCACTAAAAGACACATATTAGAATATTTATATAAAAACTATTCATATCAATCTCAAGTTATATAGCCCAAGTAATTCACGAATAAATACAATATAGAAGGAAAAAAAACATAAACGCCAAAAACGCCAGACTTAAAAATAGGACAAAGAATTCGATTCCATTTATGTAATCTTTTTATGTTTAACATTTTCTTTTAAATTTATTTCTTTAAATTAGTTTCAAGTATACAGATATCTATATAGTTTATAAAATGATCCTCCCAATTTATGCAAAGTATTTTAGGTATATTTATTTGTGGAAAGATAAGCAGTGCAGTGATGACATGGGCACTTTTTAATGTATACTTAGATTTAAAATTTTTGTTTAAATCTATATATCTTATAACTCTTATAAAAGTTAACCTTCTTTTTTGGGAACAGCTCTGAGAAAGCCATTAAGGTTAAATTCATGAGATGCGCATTGATCTACTTTAGGTACACAACCCCTCACATTTACATGTATATACCAAGTTGACCATGGGTCATAGTGATGTCGTTTCCTCTGTCACATTTCATCATACTTCCTAGGGTAACAATATTGCACTAACAGAAAATGATAACCGATTTGTCATAATGCACCCCAACAGCCACACTGATACCATGCCACATGCTCAAGAAAACAATAGAATCACCCATTTTCATCTGCGTGGTAGCAGCAACATAACAAATATTAAGGAGAAATATGTCACAGCCGTGCTAATAAAATTCTGCTGGGAAGATATAAGAGAGCAAATGTTTAAGATTTAAGGCAGGAATTTATCTGTTTGGAATTTCAGATTCTTTAGTCAGAGACGCGATGCTCAAAAGGAAATCAAATGTGATATTTAAAGACAGTTAGACTGAGTCCTGAATGGCATGAAGATGAAGGAGACTGAAAAAGAAGAATGACTGGTCACGTTTTGTTAAATGTACTGCGAATCACTAAATGTGGACCTAATTCTGTTAATAGTCCTGGCCTGGCCAACTTCTGATCTGATACAAAGGCTGGTTAAAATATCCATGCCTTCTATAATCATTCCTTCCCTCTTTCAGGAGGATTTATTGTCTCCCACCGATCTTTCTTCTCATAATATTTTGCACAAATGTTTATTATACTTATTATACACTTATCACTCTAAATTGCATTTTTTCTTTTGTATGGCAGTCTATTCCCACCAGTATATGAAACCTCAAGGCAAAGGTTTTATTACAAAAGGAATACTACACATATGATAAAAAAATTTCAAAACAGCACAGACAAATATAAAAAGATGGTTAAAATGTTCCTCTCCATGATGTAGGCCAGCAGTCAGCAAGAAATATTTTAGGCGTTGCAGGACATATGGTTTCTGTTGCAACTACTCAACTTTACATCACACAGCAGCTTTAGATGGTAAGTAAAAACAAATACCTGTGATCATGTTCCAATAAAACTTTATTTAGAAAAACAGGTAGTAAACCAAATTTGTCCCATGGGACAAGGTCTGCCCATCCCTATTCTAGACCATAGTATTATGTCCCAAATTAACAACTGTTAAAAATTTCTGATAAAGTGTATTGCTAGTTGAGTAAATCTTTTACGAAGTCACAGCTAACCAAAATGTAGCCTGTAAAGACATCAAAACACACAATAGTAGATCTATGCCAGTTTCTTCACAGAGAAAAAAATTCTAAATTGCTTTGGTTTTTCTATAAAGAGAAGTATATGTGGCTTAGGCTAATTTCTATCTTTGTCAAGTGTCTGGAGAGTCAAAAAAAAATACACACACACACACACACACACACACACACACTCGTTTTTGGTGCCATCCGATTTACTCCTCAGCATGAGCTTTAAAGTACAGTTTTCACCAGAAATGAAATGGCCAATCTAGTTTTATGCCCAGATGAGCCTATACAGTTATCTAACCTACTGGACAACTAACTCATATCATAAGCTCTAATACAAGAACTCTGGCCTTTTATGGACTTACCTCAAAACTGAACACTAGAGTGAATACCGTATCAAAGGTAATGCTCATTTCTAGCCCCTCCCCCCCAAAATTTGAAATACCTTCACTTTATAAAGTCCGGAGCCTCATGCACATGCCTTTGAAAGAGAACTGTGGTGGCTACTGCTTATCCTTGTGCCCAGCAATCTGTCACACGTCTATGGGGCCTTTAGGAGTACAATACAGTATCTATAAAATTCGGAACTTATACCAAAACTTAAAAAAAAACCTCATCGGTAGGAAAGAGTATATGAATGTAAGATTGATATCTACTCTGGAACATTTAAAAACCATTGATGAATTAGAAGTTCTCCATTGTCACTGGCTTTCCTTGGATTCTCTGTTTCTCTTTGTATCTCTGGGTCTCTGTGTTTCTGAGGTAGCCTCTCTGACTCCCTCTACTTTTTTCTCTCTGATGTTCCCTATTCTCTCCTGCTTCTCCTCCTTTGCTCTCATACTCTTTTTTTGTCTTTCTTTTTCTCCATCTCTTAATATCTTAGTATTTATCTTCCTTCTCTTTCTCTCTTCCTTTGTCCTAAGGTGACTTTCCTTTAAGCCATTCAGTCAGTAAACTTTTCCATGGATGTGCAAGACCAGTGATGACTCACCTTTGTGAGAGAGGAGTTACATGTAGAATATGAGTGCCTGATTCATTTTGTGTGTTTATGTATGGCCAGGAATGTGCATGTGTATGTGGTGGTGTGTATATGTGAATATCTATTGATCGATTGATAGAGACAGATGACTAGCAAAATCAAGCTAATGTCTGAGTTTTAAACTGAGATATGTATGTTCTCTTTGTTGGAATTATAGGCAGGGTACCAGAATGTATAGTATATAGTCTTTTTGATGCAAGTATCTCCATATCTGTCCCTTTTCTAATTAAAAAAAAAAAAGAGTGATGAAAAAGGCCTGAGGCACTTTTAGAAGAAAAATTACAGTGATCTTCTTGGCACGTTTGTGATTAAATCTATCTACTAACACTAATAATTAGATTTTTTAGTCAAATTTAAGTGTCTAAGCTTAAGTATAACGAAGCTTAAACTATTTTTCTTAAGTTTAAATACGTTAAAAAATTGACACAATAGTGTTTATTGGTACAAGAAACAGAAAATTCAGACAATTAAATGAAAAAAAAAAACTGTCAGAGTCAATGGTAAATATTAGCCTTGTCTTTCCAGATTTTTTCACATTTTTTAATCCTTTTTCCAATAACTGACCTTCAAATCACACTAGTTTCATCTCCCACCAAATCTAAGTAATAATGATATCTGTCCTTATCTCTTAGGACTGTGGTGAGAAAAAAAAAATGAAGTAATATGACAAAATTATTTGAAAAAGAAGCATTTTGAAAGTGAAAAGGCACATTACTGACCTAAGGTAGTATAAAAAGCATTCCCCAGATCTCAGCAGAAACAGAAACTTGATAACTTTTATATACATGTAAAAGTAGGGTTTCCTACAAGAGCATTCCAGCCCTTTTATCCCTACCTACATTTTAGAATAAGCTCTGTCCTTTCATTATAAATCTTGTACAGTGAAGTTTTACCTTTGTTTCTTTCCAAGCTTTTGAGTATTGCCTCCAGCTGATCTGAGCAGAGCTGTGCTGTGGAGTGACCAATACATTCCCAGGAGTCTGGCTCCTCCTCACTCTGTCCATACCTCTTCTGGGCTATCACCTTTGGATACTGCAGGGATGCTGTTTGGCCACTTACAGCTCCACAGACATAGGCACATTGTTCATACTTTGTAGAGGTATAGATAAATAATTAAGATATACATGAAGGCAGTGACATAAAAACTTAGAAACATAAAGCAAAAGTGGCTGGCTGGGCAGCCTGACTGAGAATGTCTCTGACAGAGAATTTACTAAATAAAAGTGTTATTTTATAATTTTTTTTGAAAACTGTGTGTGAGAAATAAGTCAGTATAAAAAGAAGTGATGCCATCCAAAATGAGATCTAACTGTGAAAATAAGGGCAATTATATCTTTAAGGACTAGCATGAATTTTTTTTCAACATAGATTTTCAATTTCTCATCAGACATGTAATATACCCACAATCATTCAAAACTGATGTAAAAGATGAGGGAATCACTTTCCTCTCCATGTTTGCTCTTACAGTTCTTTTGCCTACCATGGGCTTATGATCATCTCAGAACACCCCTTTTACAGTTTTCTCTACTATTCATTGGTCTAATTTAAGCACTACCATGATGCTGTGAAAGTTGACATAAATGGAAACATTTTAAAATGGAGCTGGGGCAGTCATTCCAGAGGAGCAGCATTTACTCTTCTTGTTTCTTGGACTTTGGACTGGGTCATACCTTTGAATTGAGCTAAACTACAATATTTTACAAACTATTATTATAATGTCAGCAGGAAATTGAACATCATGATCACAAAGACTGATGATTATAGATCTTCTATCTGAAGGTAGAATCAAAAACCAATCATGTATAGCCAAGAGGAGCTCAGCTTGTCAGCACCACTAGGAAGTTTTATTCTTCTTTTCATATGATGATTACTTTTCTATCCTCATAAAAATGCTTTTGTTTTCTACCTATAATCAGAACACTATTTAGGTTTCTGATTGCATCTATGCAATCTTTGATCCTAAATAAATGTTTTGCCTCTTGAATAGAGGTGTTGTTTTTTTTTTCCGATTTTTTTTTTTTTAGGTTAACACCACAAGCCTTCATAACCATCACAGCCAGTAGTTTCCCATCTCACCTTTACTTCTCTGGCAGTTTTGCCATCTGCATGATATGCATCTTCTTTGCCTGATGTGAATATTCAGAACTTTTCACACTCCTTTGTAGATGCCTTGAACATATTAGGTGCTTAGAAAATATCTGTAAAATGAAAGGTAATACAGTAACTTGTTTAGGATTATCGCTGGCACACAGTTAGTACTCCTTAAATGTTACAGTTATTAATATAATAAATAAATAAAAACAGGTGATGTATTTTTTGTGCTGAATTCTATGGTTTTGCACTCAATTCTGTTCTATTCACATCTTTTTTTAAAAAAAAAGTATATGAATCATTCCTAGAGTCAATGTTTAATTATATTTTCCAAAAAGTACTAGAAAATTTCAAAAAAAGGTTTAATTTTTATTCTCAGATTATTCATTTTGTAGCCACAGATTGCATGTTTGGCAGCACAAAAATGGTATTAAACAAACTCATATGCCTTTATATATTATTGCAAATACCAGTACCTGAGTTAAATAGTGGCTTTCAAATTTCAGGAATTTCTGTAAACACATATGTATATGAATACTAGGGGAAGACCTAATCATGTGAAATACAAGGTTTTCTCACTTCCAAGTTAATAGTGTAGGTCAGTGAGTCATCCTTACTTCCCCAGAGCTTTATTTACAAGTAGAAATTCCTCAGTTTGAGACACTAATACAATAGGTCAGACCTGGTGGGGATTTAGGCAGCTACTGACTGTGCAGCAGAAAGCAGAAAACAGAGTCTCCTGCTTTTGGGACAGTGAGTAAGATTTGGGTTGTAAACATAGGTCTATTTGCCTTCACACCCAAAGCTTTTTTCCACTACAGCATCTTGTCTTACCTGACATGCTGCATTTGCATTCTTGATTAGGACCAGAACCTTGATCAGAAAAATTTGTTCCAAGAAAGCCAGTTCTATTAAAATTTAAAAAGTTAGGTGAACAAAAATCTTTTACAATGATCACCAAACTTGATTTTCACAGTCAGTGTTGAAATATAATCAGGTTTTGTTGTTGACTCAGAAATGCATGAACCAAGACCAGATCTCAAAATCTGCAGATGACTTTGTGCTGAATGAATCACCAAAGTGTTGATTTCAGGAATCTCTAAAGATGAGGAGAAGAATGTGAGAATCATTCAGTCACTATTGGAGCTAAGGAATGAACTATGGCAGGCATGTGTTAAAAATATTTCTTTTTCACAAGGAGATGGAGTTTCCATAACTAGCATTCACCACCTCCCACCATCCTCTGAAATCCAATTATGAACCATAATTTTACAAACAGATCTTAAACAGCTCTGAGTTCTAAGTTCTGTATTAAAATCTCTAAGGCAAATGTAGATTTTGGAGACAGATAAAAGCAGGTTCTGCGCTCTGCCCCTGACCCTCTCATAACAGTGTAGCAGTTTGGGTGAGTCACTTATCCTTTCTGAGACTCAGTGTCTCATTTTTGAGAGTGATAACCTGACCCTTGCAGGGTTACTGTGAAACTCAAAAGGTGATAAGTATCAGGCACTGAAAAAAAAGCTGGCCCAGTTCAATTACTAAGGTTGAGTTGATAACATCACAGATATTAACAAATCTAAAAATAGATGAAGGAATCAACATGCATGTCAAACAACCAGACAGTTTTGTAAGCTGATAAATGCAGCACTGATATTGTCATAATGACATGAGTTAAGTAATAGACTGCAGATGCAGATGACTGTCTATGATCAACACTGCCAGAGAGAAAGAGACTGGAGGTGAGAAACTAAACATTTAAATCATATTCAGAATAAAAATTTAAGAGATATCAATGGTTACCACCTATCAATCAAAAATTTCATAGGAGTTAATGAGCGAATTAATGCTGGCTAGCATTTTAGAACTCAATAGAACAAAGAATAATACATACACACGATATTATCATATAAAGTTAGATTGTGCATAAACTGAGTGGTGCAGAAGCAACATATTCTTGCTCCTAACACAGTGTCTGCATTCCACATCCTTAGTACAGAGGATTCCCTCATTTGGTCCAAATCTTGCAAAGTTTCCGTCAAGAAAGGCTGTGCCCTGTAAGCAAGGCTGCCAATATCAGTACCTGAAGTTAAATGATTCTTAATATTTGGGAATTCCTTTAAATTGTTTCTCTCTCTCTCTCTCTCTCTCTCTCTCTCTCTCTCTCTCTCTCACACACACACACACACACACACACACACACACACACACACACACACACACACACACACACCAGAGAAAGGTCTAATCATGTGCAAGGCAACAGTTACATCTTCAAATGCTGCCCCAAGAGCATCAGCAAAAGACACAGAAAGGAGACAGGAAGGAGAGGGGAAGGAGGCAGAGAAAACATTAAGAATTCTGGAAAACTTGGGAGGGCAGCCACACACTCATACCATTAATCCAGGTGTTATAATCACGAGTTGTCCTCACTGGGATATTGATGTTTCTAACAGTGGCTTAGCTAAAGAAGAGTCAATAATTTGCAAACTGCAAAACCCCAGTTACACATACACACACGGGGTGGGGGGGAGGGAGAGAGAGGGAGGGAGGGAAGGAGGGAGGGAGAGAGAGAGAGAGAGAGAGAGAGAGACCTTCAGAAGGTGAGGCAGTCCTCATCCCCTCTACCCCTATGAATACGCTCTCTTTGCTTTACTAGAGCCCTCCCTAAGTTTGTAGCAAGTAAAAGGGAACTCCCTCCAGGAGCGCCAGACTGCCCTACTGAAAGGAAGCCCCCTCACCCCACATTCCAGATACTTAGCAACATCCTGCTCTCTCCCCCGGGTCTTCATCTCCACCGACCCCTGCGGCCGCGGGAGGATTTCCCCAGGAACTTGGGAAGTTACTTTCGGGCTCGGCGCTTGCAGAAAAAGATGAGTGAAGAAGGCACATGCGAGGGCGCATCTTCGAGGTGACAGGATTCCTGGGAAAGGGGCTGGGGCTTCACTTCGCGCGCCTCCCGAGTCAGAGGGCGGAGATGCCCCTCCCCGGTGCCCCGGGCCACCTCGACCTTCCCCACCGCTCGCCCTGCACCTCCGCGACCCCGCCGGCCGCCGCTCCTCCACTCACCGTGCAGTCGCGGTCAGACCCGCCGAAGGCTCAGGACCGGGGGCGTCCTGGGCCCCGCCAGCCCCTCCATCCAGGAGGCTGTGGCCTTTTCTTTCCTTCCCTCGCTCCGGTGTCTAGGCTTTGGCTGTCCCAAGCCCCCAGGGGTTCTGTCTGCTCCCGCTCCACGGCTGCCCGCCCGCCTCCCGCGGCGCAGGGCCGGCGGCTCTGTGAAGTGCAGGGAGAAGCCGGTCCTCGCAGGTCCTGGTGAGGGGTCCCCGGCGCCGGGCCCTCCTGGGACCGCGGGACCCCCCAGGTCCCGCAGCGGAGGACGGAGAAGCCGGGGGCGCGCTGGGCGCGTTCCGGGCTCCGCCGCAGGTGCCAACTTTGCCCATCGCGGGAGCGGGGAGGCGCGGAGAAGGGGTGCGGGACCCGAGGAGGCTGCGCGGTGTGGGGGGGCAGGCACACAGGACCCCGACTCCGTCCAAGTCGGGCCGCGGCGGGGCGGGCGGAGGCGCAGGCTTGGGACCCGCCCGCGGAGCCCACGGGCGGGCCCAGGAGCCGCCGGGGATCGAGTCCCGCCTCTGGCTCCCCCCGCCCCGCTCCTCCTTCCCCCTCCCCCGCCCTGCTGCCGGCTCAGATCTGACCTGCAGAGCCTGACCCTCCCCACCCCTCCCCCGCTCTCCGCCTCTAGCTTCATGCTCCTCCGACCGCTCCGCGTGGACTCCCACCAGCGTTTTGGGGAGGAGAGAGATGGAGGCAGCCCTACTCCCTCTCGGTCTCTGAATTGGCACCTTGTTCTCACCCACAGCGCAGGCACAGGCCATGTCTTGGCCTGGGAGACGTCAGAAGGACAGAGGAGATGGAGAGGGGTTGTGGATGACAGATCCAGACAGATCTATATACAGATTGTGTGTGTGTGTGTGTGTGTGTGTGTGTGTGTGTGTGTGTGTGTGTACATACATATATATGTATATATACACATATGTGTGTATACATATGCATACATATATGGAGAGAGAGAGAAAGGATCGGATTATCAGTATATAAATATCTGTAGATATATCTACGATCTCTCGCCATGGTGATAGTATGCCTATTAAGGGTTTTTCCATCAGTCACCCTACTTTGCTCCTTTTTCCTGAACTCTCATAACACACATTCTCTCTAAAATCAGTCTTCTCACATAATCCCATTTGAAAGAGCATTTTGTTACTAGCCATGTTCTACATATTTTATGGACATACACTTTGGAGTCCTCTAAAACAGTACAAAGTCCTGGGGTGAGGTGGGGTCGGGCAGTAAAATAAATGAGCCCACACTATGGGCTTGGGACCAGTTTGGGTTTTGCACACTATTGTGGTCCCAGGGTTCAGCACAAAACCCAAGACCCCATAGGAAATCAGCAATCTATTAGAGATAAATATATTTATTGCATCTATTATATAATTGCTGAGTAAATTCACCAATTTACTGTAAGTCCTCACCCTTCTAGCATGAAGCATGCCTTCTAAAATCTTGGGATGAACCTTCCATACAGTTAGCAGTCTTCCGCGTGAGTACAAGGTGTTCTACCACTAATTTATGTTGTGAGATCTTGGAGAATTACCACCGTAGGTTCCCTAAGCCTGAAAATGAATGGGTTGCAAATGAGGACCATTCTACAAATTAAGGGACCAGTACACTTTAAAAAATGTCAGTATTATGTAGAACAAAGGAACTAAGGAACAGCCCCAAATTAAAAAAGGTTTTAAGAGACAAGAAAACAAATCATGTGACTCTGGATTGGATACTAGACCTGGAAAAGGATGTTTGTGGATCAGTTGGCAAAATTTGAATAAGGTCTGTAGTTGACAGCATCTTATCACATTTAATTTCTAGTTTTGAAATGACCCTGTGGTTGTGTAAGGTATTGATATTAATGGAAGCTGAATAAAGGATATATAAGAATTTCATTTCTGCAACTTTCTATAGTCCGATACTAGTTAAAAATGAAAAGGAAAAAAAATTCTTATTATAAAAATATAATGAAAGCATTAGATTAAATGACCTTTAAAAACTTTTTGAGCCTAGAATTCTATTGTAAGACTACAATATTTGCCATAACAGCTTTCCTGCTGCTGTTGTTGGAAACTTCAAATGGAGATTTTAGGGACGAAAAAGGACTTTGAAAATTGCAAAGTTTTCTTAAAATCCAAATCTTTTAAAGTAGATAGTTTATTTCTAGAAGAGCGAAAAGTCTTTGGATCCCTTTGCTGTCTTCACAAAACTAATAACAGTCCTGTATATACATGTAGGTACTCAATATTCCATTAATCGGTGCCAGAAAGGTAATAGCTATAACAATATAATAGTGAAAAGTTACATCTTCTAAATAGATATTTTGTTTGCTTCATGTTTCACTGAAAAATATAATTTCTGTGATGGAACCACTTGGAAGATTACAGACTAGCTGTTACTCAATAATTAAACCTTTTCTAACTTGTTAAAGGGAAATTCTCTTACATAAGCTCTTTGTAAAATGTGTTTTTGGAAAAGTATTCAGAGTTATTCCTTGGACCAGTGTAAGACAAGAGCAAATGCAATTAAAGCAACCATTTCAACCATTAAATTTCAGCTCTTCTATGAACAAGAGAGTGTCCTACATTGTAGATTGGCTAAGAAAATCATTAGAGTCTAGGACATTTTTCTAGAAACACCTTTACTATCCTTGAATAAGGCTGTATCCTTGGAAAACAGACCTGTAACCTACTAAGAAAGCAACGTGCTATCCAGTTGTGGTCCACAGATAGGAAAAAGGAACAGGCAGTTCTCTTCCCTCGCCAAACCACAATTTGTTAAGAACTAGAAAAACTGTTTCTCTCTCCCCTCACAATGATTTCAGAGATCTTCGGAAGCATTTGTTTAGTGTCTTTGCTACAAGCCTTCCTAAGTCTTTTGTAGTCATTATATTAAGTGTGTGAGAATTAGTCCACAGGTAAAAAATTAAAATATAAGTAGGTCCCAATACAAATATACAAGAGGATAAAGCTAAGGAAAAAGGAAAGAGCAAATAAAAATGTTTGAAGGGTAAGAACTAATGTTGATTTTGAAATAATGTTCTCAATATTTTAGCCCTAGATTATTTATCATTCTCCTAGCATGAGCACGAAATGCATATCCAAACTGAAACAATTCCCAGAGAAACATGATAAAGATATAGATGTGATGGTTTTGATTTCTCCAAATACATGTATTTTTCCCAATCTTTCAAATATACTTCCCTAGATCATCTACTTAAAGAGGTGATCCAAAAGATTCATTTATGAGAATTCATTGAGGCTAAACATTTTATCAGGATCTTCTACAAATAAATTATATTTATTAGAACAGTTATAGCTTTACAACAAAACAAAACAAAACAAAACAAACAAACAACAACAAAAAAAAAAACCGGCTACTATGAGTATCCAGGCTTCTAAGGCAGGAATTCCTAAGTGAGATGGCACTCTGAGGTCTGGGACTGTGGCCCAGTTTGCATCAGTTGATCATTCAGCAACTCAAGGAAGAGTTTCACCCATAGGGAAGCCTGCCATTGTCCCCACCTCTAGTACTAGAGCAGTGGCTCAGATATTTTGTCCAGGAAAAGAGGCAGACATTAGAACAGAGAGCTCCAGTCCCATCCCCAAATCTTTGAACTGATTTTATTTGTAGTAAAGTATAAAGAAATTCAAGCCTAAGGACACTCTGTAAAACAGTAAAAGAAAGTCATGGGGCAAAAAAACAGGGAGGAGACTGTTGAATTCTTTGGTGCTAGAGGCTACACAGGAGGTGGTTCTCATTTCAGTGAAGAAAAATGAGGACAATGCCAGCTAAGAAGAGCCCTTCTGGGTCAGAAAAATATCAGGCACTGAGTGAACTAGCCCTTCAAAGGAGTCCAAATTTTATTTTATTATCTATAAAGGAATTTATGCTTCAAGGCATTGTTGCAAACAACAGAACAAATTGGCCAGTAATTAATGGAGCTAACAGCCATGTGTGATTACGAAAAGAGACGGTCAAGAAAATCACCATCATCATAGGGTGACTGTGGACCTACCCAGGTCTGTGGCCCCTAAAAAGCAATATCAGAGGCTTCACAGTGGGTGTGTATGTGTGGGGACATAGACTTCACTAAAATAATTTGAGACATCACCTTAGAAACAGGCAAGTAAGGCAATAACAATAATAAGCCCTGTAAAAGGAGGGGCAGTGTCTAGAATTGCTACAATATATTATCTGAAATGTTCAGTTAACCTCTCCCCCCAAAAAAAGTTGAGACAGGAAAAGGAACAGAAAAGTATGTGCTTTTTTTATACACAAGAACTTAAAAAAAAAAAAAAAGACTATGAAAACTGACTGTGAAAGCGATCAAATGTCAGATTTAACAAGATTAAAAGTGGTCATTATAAATATGCTCCAAGAATTAAAAGAAACTATGACCAAAGTACAAAAAAAAATGGTATGATGATAATGTCATTTCAAATAAGCAATATCAAAAAAGAGAAGTAATAAAAAAGAACCAAATGGAAAGTCTGGAGTTGAAAAGTACATATAATTAAAATAAAAATTCACTAGAGGGTTCAATGATAGATTTAAACTGTGAGAAGAAAGCATTTTAGAACTTTAGATAGATCTATGGAAATTATGCAATACAAAGAACAAAGAGAAAAAGAAGAAAAATGAACAGAACCTCAGAAAAATGTGGGACACTATTAAACTCTCCAACACATGTATAATGGAAGCACCAGAGGTGAGGAATTGAAGAAAGGAGCTGATAAAATTCTCAAAGAATGAAGGCTGAAAACTCCACATTTATAGAAAAACTAATCTACACATTCAAGAAGCTCAACTTTATTATATTTTCCACAGTATCTCTTTATGGTAAAGTCTTAAAATACATTATTAGATCAAAATATTTTTGAAATGAACTAACGTACTTATCTTACTTTTGTCATTTCATACATTAGTGTTAAAATGAACTGTCCTCAACGAACCCCTACAATTCTCTAACATACTAGCTCAGGTTAAAAACAATATGATGTACTCAATTCACAAAATGAACTCTGAAAGGTATAAATGGAAAGAATGGATCGGAGAGGCCAAATTGTTCATTATAATTTCTTTGAGATCATCAGCCAGAGGAAGGTCAGCAAGAGAAATGAGTATCTCTCCAAATGTGTCTCTTAAGGAATAATGACAACATGCCAAAAGGCATTAGTTCTTTCTATTTTCAAAGAGCTTATTCAAACATGACTGAGGTTAACTGTGCACAAATTCGGTAGATTTGGGAGCCGTAATATTCTTACAGAATATATCTGTATAAGTTGAATAGTGGCCATTGCAGTATCAGAGAAAATGAGAAGTCTTTCATCTCACAGTGGTTTTTTAACCAAAATGAGCCACAACTGGGAAAGAGGAGAGATTTCAATGCCAAATCAGTTTCAATCCTTTGATTAAATTTGGATTGGACATTCAAACTTCTTATTTAATATTGTTTTGTGACTTCAGTTAGGATTTAATGTTACCAAAAAGTGAACATAAAAGTCATGAACCGGGGAAATTTTCACCCAGGGTCAGAGGAAGGTCTTCTCCTAAAGTGAGAGAAAACAATTAAGTAGTGTTTTGATTATATCATGTGTAGCCCTTGATCAATATACTGGTTTCACACATGTTGCATCTTAGGTGAGTGTGCTTCACATTCAGGGTGTCTTAAGTGCCATATCTGGGCTAAAAGCAAGTCTATGCCTGGACGGATGCCAGAATTTCAAGGCAACATCAGCTGTGAGTTTAATTTTTAAAAACTTTTATAAAGATTTAGAGTAATTTTGCAATGGCAATTCAGTATAATGGATAAAGGTTTTCTGCCTTTCATTCTATTTCTGTTTTGAAGTGTTAAGCCTGCCACACATTAGTTGTGTATATGGAACATATTATACAATCCATAGACTGTGTAATGAATGGCTGTCTGGGTGATTTTTAGTATCGGCAAGATGCAGTTCTGTAGAATTATCTAGGGCTATTAATGTCTGAATGAAATATAAATTACTGTTTCTGTCCACTTACTCATAATGTGGCCTTTGGCACATTGTTACATACTCTTAACCTCATTGTCTTGTATTGAAAATGACTTCCCTATATTTCTACAGAGTATGTGTGAATTCAAAATGTTCTTTTTTTAATATCTTTGAAAAGTTTAAATGCTCTGGAAGTACAAAATATAATGGTAATTTTTAAAGACATTCTAAAACAGTGTTATATGAACAATGACCAAAAACATTCAATGGTGAAAGGGAATTCTAAAGGTTATCAGGCACATCTGCTCCTTCTCCCTCTGTTTAAACTTAACTAGATGCTATTATTTTCTTAATTATCACAGGCACATATATTCATTAAAAAACCGAGATATTGAATCCAGATTCTCAAAAAGTTATTTCACTTTAAATGAGAAGTTCAAAAAGAAAACTGTTTTTATTTTCAGTGAAATTATCAAAGGAAAAGGATTAGTCTAAATATAACTATTTAGAGTAAGAAATCACTATATTAAACAAGTCATGTTTAATTCTCAATATTCTATCTCTATTTTTAATATTGTACCTGACATTTAAGAAAAAAGTTTCATAAATAAATTTCTCCTTATTCCATAAATATTAATTGGTTACCCAGAACAGAATGTTATAAATATTAATGTAGGGAAATAAAACAAAAGTAAGGATAATGTTTTCAGACAATTAAATAAAAAGAAGAAAGACACATAGTTTTAAAAGACAAATAAATAAAAGGTAAAAGTAGAAAACAGTTTCAAAAATCAACAAAAGGAGAGCTTTTGACATGTTTCTCTTTGTGTCATTGGTGTCATTTCCTCTGAGAAATGGTTGAGGATAATTGTTCAAACTCAGTAAAATCTAACTGAAAATATTTTATTTATTTAGTAAATATGTACTCAAAAGTATACTTTTAAGACCCTGTAAGAAGCATCAATAACAGTATACTTCATATAGAAACAATGTAGCCAGAGCTAAAATGTGGCTGTCCAGAAATGTCACAGCCTAGGGTTTTTTTTGTCCTTTAAAATATGTGTGGGAAGTAATATTTTTCAAAATAAAAATAAAAATGTCCAAATAAAAATAAAAATGTCTTTACTTTTTGTAACAGAATCATCATTTAAAAGCATAAATTTGAGTCTTCATAGTTTACCAAACTGTAAAGTGAATAAACTGGATCTTACCTACCCTGGGCATTAGCATTGTAATTATTCCATGGGTTTAAATATAAGTATATGGGTTAATATTTGGCTCAGTATGTTTTAAAGTATCAAAATAAGAATGTTTCCTTTCAGATGGACATATTTTAGAGGTTTTAGAGTATAACATACCATTAATTCTATTCTCATACATTAAGACCAAGCACAAATCCTCCTGTGATAGAAGAAATTACATATCACAAAGATTCCCTGTTCTTCCTTTTTTCTAATATGAGAAAATATAAAATGTAGATAGAAATTGCTCAGCTCTTCTACAAATTTGTTTGGGTATTAGAAAAGAGGAATACATTAACGTAGTGTCCTCAAAGAATAGCACATAAATTAACTAATAATTAACATTCAACATATATTTTGATTACTTTTGCCTAAAATTGTTTAGTATTTAGCTTTTTAGGAAGACGTGTGAGCAAAGACAGTGTGGTGAGAAAGCGTGGGGCAGTTCCACTTCTGACTCTGGTGAAGATACTGGTTCTGGACTAGCCATCCTACCATAAAAAAATCAAAACCACACAACATACCTGAGGCAATAAGACTCTCAATTTATTAACTTTCTCTTTTTTTTCCATATAGTAGAGATTTACTTAGAGATTTACTTTAAGGAAAGTTTCTTCCTTTCCTTAAAAGGGCCAAAATGAAAATGTGCATATGTTCCAAATAGGCATTGCTTTATTTCTACTAATGACAAATCAGCTGTCCTCTTCCTTTAGCAATGAAGAAGCATTAGCAACCTTAAAGAAAAGGGATGAATGATATGGAAATCAATACTAATGATAATCATTGCAAAGTAAAACTGCTCTAACTGGCCTCCAAAGGCCATCTAATGCCTCCATCATTTTCCATATGGGATGGATTCCTATTAACTTTTCGTCTACCATTGTAAAAAGAAAAGTGGATATGAGTCCCAAATGCATTGCTTTGAGGCCTATGTTTTCTGTAATACTTCATCCTTCTATGATTTTATCTAAAAAGACATTAGAAATACATCATGACTGAAGGAAGATTTGGTATACTGCCCAGTTCGACATGGACATGACTCATTTTCTCTCTTTGAATTCTATATATCATCTTCACAACTTAAAATGCTAGAACAGCAACATTCACAAATAGCAAAAGGCTGTGTCAGTAGGCAAGGGTCATCTCACCATGAGGATTGTGGGGGAATAGGTAGACAAGCCACCTGTCACTAAGTAAATGCAAGAGACTTCAGCACAGAGGCATGGTTTGGACTCGATCACACCCACCTGTCTCCCTCTGCAAGGACGACTTCCCAAATATCTTCCAAGACCATTGTGCTTCCCACATCCCTAATCCTGAAGTGAACTGGATCCCAGAAACGAGCTGTTACTTGCTTAGCAATCATGCCTTTAAGCTTAATTAAACTTCCATTTGTTTAATTGCAAAATAAACATCGGAGATATAGGTAGTAATACTGGGGTATGATAAAATTGGAGACATGGGTCACTTCATTTCTTTTAAATTTGAGGAGTCAAGACAAGTGGTGTTATGTATTTCAAAGACATCAAGGATTTCTGGCAGGTATGTAGCTTGTCCTTGAATTTTCAATTTCAAAAGGACTTTGAGATCATGGGACCAGAAAGGCTGAATGAGCGGCCGAGCTCACATGGCCACTTAGGGACAGAACCAGTAGTAAAGTTCAGACTGATTCTTGGGTCTGAGCACTTGTTACCGTAATACAACTAGGTCACATAGTTAGGAACAATCAAATCCTTTGTCTTACATTCTTACTGGGAAAAAAAATACCTCCTAGTCATTCATTGTGATGGTTAAACTTAGATTTATGTCCAAAGTCTTCTTTTTCTTTTTCTTTTTCTGAATTCAATTCTCCTGGGGAGGGAAGTAAGTCAGAATTTCCCAATGCAGCTGGCTGCTTAATAGAATTTGGTATTTTCTTATTTGTATTCCTATCTGCATAATAGTTAATGAATCAAAGGCAGTGTTTAGAGTGTAATAGGGCCAAAGTTTATCAAATAAGAGATTACTACCAGTGACATAAAAACAAAGCAAAAACCATATAGTTTCTACCTCTTGCTATCCCTTTAACTCCAGGGACCATAGGGTTGATGCCTACTAAAGAAAAAAAATGTTCCAACAAAAATAATAATGAACTAATATTAATAATAATAATAATAAACAAAGATATATCCAAAGACTTACTTTTCTGTTTGGTAGCATTGCTCTTAATTTCTTTATTGATTTAATGCCAAGTAAAGATTATACTTACTACTCAGTTTACAAATACATTTTCTCTTCTAAAAGTGGGATGCTGAGTTTACAGTGTAAATGTCACCATTGTCTAAATGTCACCCAGCTTGATTATGCACTTGGGCTTTAGGTAGCTAAATGCATGGGCACTATTACTTCATTTCTCCTGTGAAAGACAAAATAAGGTTTTGAAAAAAAGACTTGCCTTTTCGTGAAATATGACATTTTGGAAAGTAGGCCTATTTGCACCTGTCTTTCTAAGAATCCCTTCTACTTTTCATATTAGGCTCTAATTTTTGTCAACAAAAAAGTATGGATCTATGACAAATGCAAATAATTGTCATTTGAGATTGGACATGATTGTCAGGAGTCAAACTTTATAGCCCTGCCTTCCCTTATTCTTCTCTCCAAACCAGATGAGTTGGCAAATTGGGCCAATTATTCTTTCCCATGCAGTTATTTCCCATGCAGTATGAAAATAAAACAAATATCAAGAACCAATTATGTGTCATGCCACATTCTAGGACTAGGGACACATGGGTAAATAAAAGAGATAATATTTCTGCTGTCATGTGGCTTACATTCTAGTCAAGAGGTGTCAAATAGTAAGTGAGTAAACTGCTGATTGAATAAGGTAATACATTTGATTAAAGAGAGGGTTTGAATAGGTGAAAGGAGACGTGATAGCCAGGAAAGGCTTCTGTGAAGAGATGTCATTTAAGTTTAGAACAATGCTAAGGGAAATACGCTAAGAAAAAAAAAGGCAAGTATTATATTATGTCACATATATGTATATTTAATATCTAAAAAGTGGAACTCATTAAACAACCAGAGAGTAGAATGGTGGTTGCCACAGGCTGCAGTGTGGAGGTAATGATGACATGTTACTCAAAGGGTACAAATGATGATTATAGTAAATAATACCGTATTGGATGCTTGAAATTTGCTAAGAATTTGCTTAAGTGTTTTTTCACCCACAAAAGAAATATTAACTATATGAGGTGATTAATGTTCTCTAACTTGATTATGGCAATCATTTCACAATGTATGTATGTATTGTATCATTACCTTGTACATCTTTAAAGGGTCACATTGTACAACCTAAACACATAAAGATTTTATTTGTCAATGATACTGGAAATCTGTAATACATGTATAAATAATTATGATAAAGAATGAGAAATAGTAAACTATGTGACAGGGAAGAGTGTTTCAATAGAAACAAGGCCAAAGATCCCTAGAAAAAAAACACACTTTACATCTTAGAGAAAGAAAGAGCAGAACAGTATGGATAGCACAGAGTGAAAAGCAGAGAGGGCTATAAGGCAATAGAATAATATCTACATGGGTCTTTGAAGGCTAAGGCAAAGACACAAATTCTACCCAAAAAAAACCTTAAAATTTGTTGGTGGATTTTATTTTAAATGTAGCCCAAAAAATCACATTAAAAAATCAGCGAGGGATTGAATCATTATAATTTATTATATTAAAATATTGCTTAATTTTGACAGTTCAATCTAACATTTATTTATGGCCTGTTTTGAAATAGGTCATGTAAGAGGTACAACCCTGCAAATGAAAGTTAAGGTTCCTACTTTGAAGATGTCAAAACCTAGTTAGGATATTTTTTACTTTGTAAATGTCACAATGTAGATGAGCATGGTGACTTTGCATAGACAGACCAAATCAGGTATAACAGACGGGTTTTGTGGAGGAGGCGGCCTCAGCTTATACTTGAAGATAGGAAAGAGGTCAAGGGTGCCAGGGATGGGGCTGAATAGTTTGACTAATAACAGAATTATAAAATAATATCAGTTAACATGCAAAATTCAGTACTCCTGAGTAAAAATGAAAAGCATATTTATACTCTTCTAACCATTTCCCCAACTCTGAGTTCCAAATATGCATGTGTCACCATCTGTTCTTACAGTTTTAACTCAAATTTCACTTTCTCCTCCACAAAGTACTTTCAGACACCGCGACAGAGAAATGTCAGCACCTCTCTTAAGCTTGTAACAAATCACCACCAAATGTTAAGTGCTTCATAGATAGAATTCATGTCTAATTTATCTCTATTTTTACTGTAAGGCCCAGTAACATTTTACATATAATAGATGGTCAAAACCATTTATTTAATAGATAAATTAAACTAATCTGTTAGCAGAACCACTACTAAATACCAATGTCATCTTTGAAATCAAAATTTTTTTTATATACTTGGTGGAACTCAGTCTCACAAATAGTTTCCCAAACTAACTAGTCTACTATGACTTCTATTGGAAAAATACCATTTTCATTAACCTTTTTTAATTCTAACAACAGAGTCCCTACTCATTCTTTCTGGTAACTGGTATCTGGTACCTAGAATCTTAGACATAGGCTAGATATTAACAGTCATCTACTTCAGTGATCTTAAACCTGGTTTCACGTTTCAATCACTTGCATATTCTTTTAAAATAACTGTATCTTGTTCCACCGTTTAGAAATCTTGATTTAATTGGTCTGAGATGGGGCCCCGACACTGAAACCATGGTTTTAAAACACTGAACTTTGTTATATTTCATGTTGTAAATTTTATTATCTATTACAAGTGAAGAAAATCTAATTCAGAAAGGCCAAGTGACTTGCCCAAGAGTCAGAGAAGTAACTTAATGGTAAAGTTATACCTGGAGCCCAACCCTTTCTTCTCAGATTATAAAGTACAAGCATGGTCAGCCATACTTTCTAAACATGACCCCTCACCTCTCCACCCCTCCTTCCCTCATATGCCCAATATTTCCTCTGAGTAAACACAGCTTGTTCCGAAAGTGATGTCTGACTTTCATTAAGCCCACCCTAATGGCCTAAGTATGAGGGACAACATTTGTTTTCATGACAGAATCGAACTCCATTTCAGAGTTCAGAGACACTCTCACTTATCTAGAATCGATAGCAAACTAGAAGTAATTCCAGAGGTAAGCACAATAGAAAATCTTTATAAAGATAGCCCTGTTCTGTTTTTTTTCTTTTTTTTTCTTTGTGAGGTTGTTGTGAGAATTAAATGAAATAAGGCACATAAGGCATTTAGCAAAGCTCATAGTTTGTCTCAGTTAGTCATGACAGTATCATCATCATGTTGGATTAGTGTTGAATTGACAACAATGAGGATGCACAATAAGTAGAGCAGGGAAGGAAATCACATGTATCATGAATCTTAAGGGACTCTATCATCATTATATATAGATAGTTTTATCTCATTCTCATATCAGCCTTGTAAATTAGGTATTATCGTTCTTGGTTTAGATGAGGAAATTGAAACTCAAAGAGACTAACTTGCCCAGAATCATAGAGCTGGCAAGGGATGAAGCTAGGTGTTGAGCCCTGATCTCCAAAGTATAAGTGATTTTTGACCATGTAAGACTTCTTTATTTTTGTTATAACATTTTACAAAATGGATTAGATTAAATGTAAGAGTAACTGACCATAGATGAGAAATGAGAAATCTCATTGTTGCAAACCTGATAGTTTGAAGTTAATAATAATAAAAAATTATGATCTTACACAAAATGAGCATTTCTTTTTTTTTACTTTAATTTACATTTTTTAAAGAAAGTTTATCAGAATAGTTTTTAGCATTTTATTGTGCTATTAATTTGAAGTATACAGTACATTGGTTAGACATTTACATAGTTTATGAAAAAATCCCCCCAATTCATTTTTGATATCTGAGCCTAAATGTGTCACAAACACATGATATGAAGACTCTATGTAAAACAGGTTGGTCCCATGGTCTCCATACACAACTTGTCCGTCACCATCTCTTTGCCTTTGGCTGTACTGTTCATATCACCTGTAATGCCATTTGTCCTCCTATGCCTCTCAAGTATCCCTCATTCTTTCAGGACCAACTTAAGTCCTACCTTGACCTCTCTGCCTTTGAATTTCTATTCCAACCATGATTGGAACCATAAAGACTAGTGTTTCTCCTTATGAGATACCCTTTTCTTAAAAGTAACAGACACCAGCCAAACTAGCTTAAACAAGTAAGAAGAAAGACATAGAAAAACAAAAGAGTATCTTCTGTAACCCAAGGACACATCATGTATGTGGACCTTATATACATGGGATTTAAACCAAGACCAGAAAACCTTCAAGACACAAAGCTGCTTCTTTCTTTCTCTCTTACTTCCTCCCTTTGTTCATTATCTTTATTCTTTCCTTACACATGCTTTTTCTGTGCACCATCATAAATATAATGTGGTCTTCCAGTTCAAGTGTCCAATGTGGCTCCCACAATTCAAATTTTGTGGGAAACTCATATTGTCCCAACTTTGTTCAGGTATTTCCACGATCCAATCACAGTTGTAGTGGAGTTGTGGGTGGTTTATTTCATTATTTGAGAAACATTGCCTTTTCTGTTTTTTTAATGCATAATAATTAGTAATGACTGCATAAATATAAAGCTTTTTATGGAAAAGATAAAGGCTTTGACTTATTTTGAACCTTTCATAATGCTAGTACTCAGCATCCTATAGTTGATTAGTTTGTCAACTCTTTGGGTGGAAGCTGAAAGACACTAGTTAGAGATGTCCTTGAGTCTTAATAGGTTGGAGGGTTTGAGAATAGATGTTCTGACACCCAACCCTTCACCAGAATAAAGACATGCCAATTTTTCATTTGAGGGGAAAGGTCATTGCACTAAAACAAGCAGATTTGAATAGAACAAAGTAGAAAGATGTTTGGTAGGACTTGGGCTAATTGTCTCACCAACTGAGGAAACAGTTTGACAAAATTACCCTGGGAATGTTAGACTATACAAGCATAAAGGGATGCTCTAAAGGATTCCAAATGACTCCCAGGTCAGGGTGAAAAAACCTGGAGGAAGAGCCTGTCCTAGCTTTAGTGCCTCTAGGAAATTATGTCTTTGGAAGGTTGGGCCATGTAGTGTGATGCTGTGGCTGAAAATGCCCTTTCTAGCCTATTTGCTATTTTTATCTATGGCTTTTTCTGTAGTAGAGCAATAATTTCTTAGTTATAATCAAAATCTGAAATGCTGAAAAAAAAAAGCCCTGAGAATGACAATTATATCTTACTACTATATTGCTCTCCCTAGAAAATGAAGCATTTTTATACCTGTCTCTGTAGAAAAGGCTATTTTTATCTAAGTGCATATTTCTCATGGTTTCTGCTACATACTTTAACACATGGTGACCTTTCCACAGAGTACACTTATGTTCCATTCTCAAGTGAGCCTTGTTGGCTCATCTTGATTCCTGTGACCAATCATTGTCCAGTGAATAGTGATAAGGGTTTGGGGTCACATGGGAAGACAACAGTTGACAAAGGCTGTGTGTGTGTTTGTGTGTGTGTGTTTGTGTGTGTGTAATGTGAATAATTTCTCTATCAAAGGATTACCAAAATTTAGCAGTTAATAATAAAAACACTATTAGAGTGAAGGAAGGGCCTTCCTCTGACCAAGATAGGACTCTCTGGGAAACCAAATCGCCTGTGCACAATTGGGTAAGTTCAGCCTACATATTCTAGGGTGAGATGATCATTTTTCTCTGCCCTACTAATGACAAAAAGCTTTTTTGTTTTGTTTTGTTTTAAATGAAGGAAATGTATACATAAATCAAATAAATGTATTTCTGTTAATGCGAGAGGATGACTCTCTTCCACTTGCTATAGGCAGAATTCTTAGACGGCCCCAAGTTTTCCAACCCTTTGTATAGTCCTCTGCCTTTCTGAAGTAGAATCTGTGAATCCAATGGGATAGTTACTCTCTTGATTATGTTGATTAGGTTTTGCAGATAGTGATGGGATAGTCACTCCCTTGATTATATTACATTACCTAAGATCTCCTCACAGCCAACTGGAGAGGAATTAAGAAGCCAGAGAAATGCAATCTTGCTGACTGGAAGAAAGCAAAAAGCCTTCTTGTGAACTGCTGATGGAGCCATGAGGCAAGGAATCAAGGTCAGCTTCTAGGGCCTGAGAGCTATCTGCAGCCAACAGCTAGAAAGAAAACAGGATCTCAGTAAAATAAGACAATAAATGTTGCCAACAATCTGTGTGAGTTTGGAAAAGGATTCTGAGCCTCAAATGAAGAGTGAATCCCTGGCCAACCTCTTGATTTCAGCCTGGGGATACCCTGAGCAGACTACCCACTGAGCTAACCTGTGCCTGGATTCCTAATCCAAAGAAATTGTAAGATAATAAATGGATGTTGTTGAAATCAGTGTTTGTGGTAATGATTACCCAACGATAGGATGCTAACACACCATTAAATAAGTAGTAAACCCAGTCATTTACTAATTTAATAAACATTTATTGGGAATGTTTACCTACATGCTAAACAACATAGTAGGTAAAAGGGAAACAAGTTGAACATGACCACTCTACCCCCATGCAAATGACAGAAGATTTCATTAGGAACTAATTTATCTGTTAAAAAAGAAATAACACCCCAAACTTCTCAGAATAGTGCTATGTGTTAGCAATAAAGAAGTAGATTCAGATTACAAAAGATAGCTAGAATTTACATTCAGGTTTAAAGAAAGCAAGGATAACATAATGGAAAATGATTCTTTTGTGTCTTAACTTTTGTTCTTTCTACCCATTTCCTCTCCTTTTCTGCCCACTTCAGAAAAAAAAAAGACAAATTTCCATATTATGAGAAATACCTGTAAGGTAAAGAATGTTCTCATTTTTTGAGATGTCTAGACTTGCTAAAGCATCAGTCCACCTCACATAAGTCTCTGACTCAACTAGCAGCAGGTTCTGATTTGTGGCTGCAGACATCATCCGTGGAGTCCCAGTTTCAGCCACATCAGGCTTAAGAGAGACAGTGACTAAATGGCATCCAGTTATAGAATAAAGAGTTGAAGTTACTCTTTATAATTTCTCTCACTATAGCTCAAGCAGAAAAAGCCCCTCTGAAGCACCATATTTACCCTAACTCCTACAAACATACACAGTCTGTGTTCATAGTTTCACACCTCTATCTTTCCAGATGGCAAAACTGCAAGTCCCTTACACTCGACATTTTAAAATCTAATTTAACTTGTATAACCTGAAATACATTTTATCCCTTTGCAATTTTGTTTTCCTAATCCTTCCAGCTTCTTCATTTGGAGTGATCAGGGAAATTTTATGTTTCTGTGAGGACACTAATGGTCCAATCTGAGAGACTGATAAAGAGGAAGAGTATGAAAGAAAGAAAAAGAGGGAGAGAAGCAGGGAGGGAGAGAGAAAGAGAGGGAGAGAGGGAGGTGGAGAGAGAGAGAACACTTTGGAGAAATAGGACCTATTGCTTCATTGAATGGCTACTATATATGTGCGAGGCTCAGTGCAAAGCATCTACAGGGACAGAAAAGTTAACTAAATTTCAGTCTGCTGACACAGCACCCAGGCAGGAGAGCAGCTCCACCTTGGGCCTCAAGAAATTCTTTTCAATAATATTGAAATTCGTTTCAATAATATAGTCCTTAGGAATGATTGCCTTAACAAGTGACAAGTAACTGTTGTGCTGATTTACAGGAGACACAAGGGCCACTTTGATAAACAGGAAGGATCATTTTAGGGCTTTAGGCACTGAAAAATAAATCCACTCATTTCAACTTGCTATAAAGATTGGGACCAAGGTACAAAGCAAAATACAGCCTGAAATACTTGCCCAGAAGAGTTTCTCCCATTTCCCCATGTAAAATCATATAAAGATATATTTTAATATTATATTTCTCCACCATAGTCAATTATACTTAACCCAGGCAACCCTGCCAGTCAATGCAGCTGACAACATTTTGCTTACAGTTTTTAGAGAAATTAAACTGTCAGTCCTCATTTCTCCTGATGGCTGTACCAACATGTCCCATTTTTGTCTCAGAAGCTTATTTAAATTTAAAATCACCCTGGTGGTTTCAGAGTTCTTAATTTCAGATTTCTATCTTCTGATGAGACTGGGATATTGGAGTCCAAGACATCAATATAAATTTAGTCTGACCACATCAGAGAGAAAGAATAATACTTGTTTTCCTTCATGACTTGAAATTTTCTAATTAGAAAGCTCGGGACAATTTCAGGTCTGGAGATGACCCCATTGTTGCTGAGACAGCAGGAGGAGGCCCATGAACTAAGTCCTGGGATCTTAGCAAACAGCTGGAAGATGAGGAGAAATCTTCCCATACGTGAAGTTGTCAATACAATGATGCACCCAGCCAAGTGGTCATCCCAGACATGCACCACTGAGGTCTTCTCTGGCAGTGGCATTGTGTTATCCTTTCATTTCCAAAGTCTGAGCTCCATCAAATGGAAACTTTGGAGATTTAAGCTTTCTCACAACTATCCAGCCAATGCAACCTGCCAAATAAAGCAATAGCAGCAATAGAGAAACAATGGACACTAGTGACCACCCTCTTTGACCCATATCATTACATGCTGGCTTTAGGTTAAATCACTTAGTGGATAAGTTTGGCAGCCAGGGGTACCATGTCCATTTTTGATTATATCATACTTTTGTTGCCCATGCACACAGCTACCCAGCTTCCCAGCATTCTGACTCCAAATTTTCAGGCTATTTTTAGTTCTTACCCTATCTCGTGATGCTCTTGAAACTATAACCACTCCTCTCCTCATTCAAGACAGTAACATTTCTATTTGCTTCCTGCCCCCAGGAAGGGCAAAGCTATCATTTATTCAATAATCCATGGAAGTCACTTTAGTCAGCTAACAGAATAACAATTCTCAAAGTGCATTCTGAACCAGGAGCATGAGCATCACTGGGAAACTTGTTTAGATGCAAATTATCAGGCAACACCCCAGATTTATTAAATCACAGCTGGGTTTGGGGGGGCGGGGAAATCCCTGCAATCTTCATTTCATAAGCCTTCTCCATTAAGATCTTTAGATAGAACTAAATTATTATTAACCATGTGTATAGTTAAGGAAACCAGGGGTCAAAGAGTTAACTAATTGTTCTTAAATCATACAGATTTAAAGGCCTGATATGAACTTTGTTCTTTTCAGCATACCACACTTAATGTGTTAACCTTCCCCCAAACCAATTTGTCTTTCTATAAAAATAGTCATTTTATCAGATTTTGAACTTCTGGAGAGAAGTAGTACCCAGCACCATGCACAATATCTGACCAAATGATTGATTATTAAATGTTTGTTAGCTCAAAGAGATGGTCAGGCAGTGATAAAGATATTTTGGTTTTGGAAGGGAATTTCAATTCCCTCTAATTCATACTCAAGTTAACAACTTCTTTACTATGACTATATATCTTCAACAAAGAAATAAATATGTCTTTATTCATATGGGCAGCGCTGGCATATCTGAGTGCCTCCTTGTCGCTGCCTTCAGGAAAGAGGCTGATAAGAAGGCATAGCCAGAACAGTTACTTCTGCTTCCATATTCTTCCCTAGTTGACTGTACCATAACCTCTGTAACTCTACATATTCATGGAGTAGGAGAATCTCACTGACTTTTTAAAAAAACCTATGCACCTGGTACATAGTAGTTACTCAAAAATATGAGTCATAATATATTAGAGGATAATGCCATGGGGGGATTGGGGGGAAGTATTAGTCCAATTCCTCTATATTATCGATGACAATAATGAAATCAAAAATGAGGAGGTTACTTACTCATAATTATCAAAGCAACAGATTACTTTTGCTGGCTTGATGAAACTGATAGAAAATGACTCATCTTCTGTCTAGTCTCTTATCTTGATTAAGGATCTTAGCTCTAGAGAACATTTAGAGCAGTTAGACATTTGATTCAGATAAATTCAAATTAAATATAAGAACTGTGATGAGACCCTTGAGAAAATACTTCACTAGACTTGACTCCCTGACCTATTAGTGATCAGCTATTTATTGCTTAATATTCAAGGTCAAGAATATGGATGTCTAACAAGAAGTATACAGGAAAATGCATTATCATTATGAATCAAGGTTAAGGTAGTCTAATATAGGAGGCACAGGTGGCTGTAATCTCAAGAGTGATGATCACACAGCTTGGGTTTTACCACTTTCAAGACTAAATAACACATAGAGAGTGAGAGACTTAACATCTGAGGTACTGACACATATCCTTCATTTTCCTGCAAATTAATATGTGTATTAATATAGAGGACAGTGTCCAAATGCAATATCATTAGGATGTTGACATAATGGGGAATCACTGGGTGATATTAAATAAATATAGATCCTTATAATAAACATAATTTTAAAACATAGTAAACTAATAATTGTTAAATGATATTATGTACAATGTTGCATCAAAAATTCTAGATTATGTCATCCTAAACACAAAGTTCTCAAAAATAATTCTTGTCTAGTATTTCATGTTGGGGAAAGGACATTATTAGTGTTTTACAATGATTTTATATCTCTGAATCCTAAGGCAGAGAAGTCAGGGGGAAGAGGTGGTCACGCAGCCTAAGTTTTGACATAAATTTTCTTTGGGAACTGGATAAATTACTGATTTTCTACACTTGGTCAATTTTAATATTAAGAAAGAGTGCAAAGAAAATTTGATTGTCATGGTTACTCAATATGGTCCAGGCCCTGTTCTCTATTCTTCACACATATTACCTCATGTAATGTGCATGACAACCTTGAGAGTTGTTATAACTATCCTAATTTTATGGATGTAAAAACTGAGGCATAGCAGGTTGGATGACATAAGTACTTGATCTGTGACACAGCCTAGATTTGATCCGTTGACTTTCTGACACATAGTCAGACCACATTCTCACAAATGTCCCAGCCATATTAAAGGTGCAAACCTTTCTTTAGCAGAACTTTTGTGAGAAAAAATAAAATGACCAATATCTATGTAATCACAGATTAGATATTTTTTATCTTCAAGATAATTTTGAGATCTTGTAAATCAACCCCTTCCTTCTACAGAAGCAAAGTGATATCCATGAGGTGAAATACCTTACTCAAAGTCACAAAGCAAGAAGGAAGATTAGCCCTCAAGATGATCAATGAGCAATACCAGTTTTCTTACTGCTATCCTACAATTCCTCTATTAACCAGTCAGTTACGGATTCAGAGACAATAGACAATGAGAAGTGGACAAGCAGTTCTGAGTGGCATTTTCTGACTTTCATTACTTTGGGGAAAAAAAATGTTAGGGATGTAGGATCATGCAGCTAGAGCCTGGACTTTAAAGAATGTGGGGAACTAGAAGGCACATATCATTAGCATTGGACACTGGATGAACAAATTATGGGTTCCCCTTTTCCCTTATTCTTGAAGCATGTCAGTAATTACTGGAATGTGTCATGAGTGTTAGCCTTGGATTTGACAACTTTGGGAGCAAGCAAAAACCCTGGAGGATTGCTAACTGTTGTTATAAATACCTCACATTCATAGAACTGGTCTGTAAGGCTCTTTTTGGCTAGAAAATAAAATTAGATATTCCACTAATAATTTAGATATTCCACTAAGTACTGCAAAGAAGCACTGCCCTTTCTACAGTACTTTCTAATATTAACAGTTGAATAAAATAAATGAGAAAGCTCCATTATCTCCTCTCTGGGAAAGGAATTGAATGGTGATAGATGTGGAGATTTGTGATCAGGTTATGAAGCTGTCTCTGATGTCTCAAGTTCTTGGCATGTCCACAGTCTCAAGTCTCAGTGCATCCTAAGGGAAACTAAGCCCTTAATCATGACCACAGCTGAACATATCAGGACTAAAGTGAACCATGTCTCATCAGAGCACAGCAAGGCTAACTGTCACTCAGATGATGTGACCTTAATCTTTGCTAAAGAAGGATGTTTCATATCTGAGTATGTGATGTAATCAGAATTTTTTGTGGGGACTATAAAAAATTTATATGCCCAAATATCTGCCTTGAATGTAAGGGGTTATCTTATTTCACAATGAGAAAATACATAATAAAGAATTTTAAGATAACACGAACCAGCATAACAAAGCACCTGTTATTACAAACCAGATTACTACTACAGGTGAATAGTAAGTATAGGTAGGCATTTGAACTCTTCATGGCTATCTTCAGTCTTAGGGACTTCCTCACCAGAACTACTTTTTAAGTTACAAAGCATAAGAAAGAGGAGAGACATCATGTTTTCTAAAATGAAGTTGTCTGAGACAGATCGCTTCTTAAATCAGCTTCTAATATGAATATTAACGATTTTATCCTAAGCCACAGTTCCCATTTACATAATATTAAAATATTTTTAATCAGCCCTGAAACGTATATTTATAATCTCTACAACTTAATTTTACAGCAATAGCTTAATCTGTTATTTCATAGTACCATCATGAAAAGACTTATTTATAATAACATTCTTGGTTTGCAATTGTAGGGGTACATCCCTCGGACTGAATATCAACTATGTTTAAAATTTTGTGCTCTTCTGTTTAATTTTAATAAAATATGATTTAATATGATAAACTTTCCTAAGCAAAAGACCATAGCACTTAGGAATATGGATTTTAGAGAGAGATGGCTTGTGTTGAAATCTTGGCTTTTCTATATCATAGCTATTCAAATTTACAGCATTCTCTTCTTAGTTTCCTCAGCTGAGAGATGGAATAATAGCATCTCCCTCACAGAATTGATATAATAAATAAAATAAAATCTTGATAAAGATGATGGCATTGAGTATCGTTAGCACTTGTTTAATTCTGTTTTTATTAGCATCCCAAGCTAGCAATGACTGACATAAATTTACAATAATGTGTCTTTCCCAAGTTGTTTTTTGGTCAGTTTGTTTAAAGCAAAGTGAGTGTGTATCATAATTAGAGATAATTTATAAGCTCTCAAAAGTTAACTTTCTCTTTTATGAGAGATAACTATCAGAGAAAATTTTCACATAATTTTTTATATTGAAGAATAAAGGAAAGAAAGTCACCAGTACTTTGGCTGTATCATTAAAAAATTATTTCTTTCGGTTTTCTCCAAGGCTTGCTATATCCCTCAGGATTAAAAGCTACTGACCATAGCTACTTCAAGTTTATTTCTTCAAGTTTTTGTAATAAACTTCTCCACTGAAGGTATACAAAAGAATACTTTTTAATTACAAACCAAAGAGCCTGCCTAATACAAGTGAAGAGATACCTGGAGAGCACAATTTTTAGCAAAGTTTCAGAGTATACTAGTGGTAAGATTGGGTTAGAAACCCTTGTTCAAAACAGAAAACACAGATGTTCTACTATTATTCTTGGATTGAGGAAAAATATCAAATAAATCTGAAACAAAGCCTTATTTATTGCTTTCTAAGCAAAGGACAATTTTGGTTGTAGAACCATGTCATCTAGGTAAAGCAGAAAAACAATTTTATATAGTATTTTGAGGTAGCCTGGGTTCAGGGATTGGCTGACTTTCAGAAGCACCATGATGGGTGGGTTGTTGAAAGACTGGCCGACTTGTAGAAGCAGGGTGAAAATTAGGATGAATTGAGTAAAACAGGGTCATGTGATGTAGGGCTGGCATCTATCTTTCATTAAGATTGTATATCATTCAGTATGTTTTTCTTTTGCATTAATTTTGATTTTTTAAGATATTGCTTTATAATATTATCTCGATTACTGAGTTATTTGGTGCTTCCTTAAAATTTGTGTTTGCAGTAAGTGCCTTCCTTGCCTCACCCTTGTCCTGCCTTGTCTGCAACATGGGTACTGAGGCAGGGCTGCCATTGATTGAGAGAGGTTGGTTTACAACCAGTTCTGTGGTTAGTTAGGATTATGGTCAGTGAACAGTTGGTATATATTTTCTTTTATTTTTTTATTTTTTTTTATTTTAGAGGACTGTAGTATTTAATTCTCATTATGTTACAATTACTTTTAAAAAATTATTATTAGTTTCTGATATACAGTACATTGGTTAGACATTTATATAGTTTATGAAATGATCCCTGATTGCTCTTTCTCTCCTCTGGCTCTCCACCTAGCCATTACATTAATGCTAACTGCATTCCTTATGCCATGCTCCTTATCCCTGTGACCCTCTATCAACTACGAATTTGTACTTTAACCCTTCACCCCCTTCTTCCAGTCCCACAACCCCCTTCACCTCTGGCTATCGCCAGATTGTCATCAATATTTGTGAGCCTGTTTTTGATTAGTTTGTTCTGTTTGTTCCTTATATTCCACATAAAAGTGAAATAATATGGCACTTATCTTTCTCTGTCAGACTTATTTCACTCAGCATAATTACCTCTAGATCCATCCATGTCATTGCAAATGGTAGGATTTCATTTTTTTAATGGCTGGGTAATATTCCATTGTATATATGAACCATAACTTCGTTATCCAATCATCTGTTGATGGGCATTTATGTTGCTTCCATATTTTGGTTATTGTAAATCGTGCTGCCATGAATATTGGGGTGCGTAGATCTTTATGAAATATTGTTTTGGTTTTCTTTGTATAAATACCCAGAAGTTCAATTGCTGGGTCAAAGTTATATTTATTTTTAGTCTTTTTGAGAAACCTCCAGACTGTTTTTTTTATAGTGGATGTACCAATTTGCAATCCAACAGTGAATGAGGGTTCCCTTTTCTCTACATCCTCACCGACAATTGTTCTTTGGCTTATTGATGATAGCCGTTCTGACAGGTGTGAGGCGATATCTCATTATGGTTTTAATTTGCATTTTTCTGATAATTAGTGACCTTGAGCATTTTTTCATATGTCTATTAGCCATCTGTATTTTCTCCATGGAGAAATGTCTGTTCAGGTATTCTGCCTATTTTTTAATTGTATTGTTTGTTTTGTTATTGTTGAGTTGTATGAGTTCTTTATATATTTTGGATATTAACCCCTTATCGGATGAGTCAAAAGCTAATATCTTCTCCCATTCAGTCTATCCATTTACAATTACTTTTTAAATCTAAATGATTATTTACTACCATATTTCAAGCCAGGTATTAGAATTTTGAGAGAAATAAACAGTGGGAGAGCACGTTTATAATCCCTCTTTTATTCTGCTCATTATCTATTCTAACCCCCCTCTACTCATTCTGTACTGTAGACTTACTCTCTCACCTCCTCATTTTTTAACAATTCAGAACATTCTACCTCCTCTGTCACTCCTTATAATCCATCTATCTACAAGTCAAAGGCATAAAAATCTACACTTCTGTCCAAAGCTAATTATTCCACCAGGGAATTGAATCCCATGCTGTTCTACATTCTCTTTTTATTTATTTTTTTTCAACTACACTTTGGTCTCAAGTACTATTTCCATAAGTCTCTAATATTATAAAAATAGCATTTATTAAGAACTTCACAGATTTAATTTTTAATCTCAATTTTTAACTTCCAAACTTATTTGAACATTTTTGCAATTTCTATATCTCACCTCCACATCCTGTCATTTATTAGTTTCACCATCACCACTCTATCAATTTCACTTGAAAGCATCATCAATAATTACTAATACCTGAATTCAATTGACAATGTAAAATCTATATATTACTTGAACTTTGTGTATTTGATACCATTGACTATTTAATCTTTGAAATGCTCTCCTTCCTTGAATTCTGTGATTATCTGGAACCTTCTTCTGATTTTCTAAGAGTTTCTTGTTTTCTTTTCTACATTCTATTTCTTTGCTTATCTTTTATTTTTTTTAAATGTCATTCTTAGTCCTCTTCCTCTGACTAAACAATATCTCTGGAAAATTTTTTAATACGACAATGCCTTAGAACTTGTTTTTGCTAATGACTCATAAACTTACATCACCAACTCTGACATATCTCTCTGGTGAATCACACTCACACATTCACTTACACATTTCCCAGAAAATATAGGAGAAGGACAGTTAGCTCATTCTCAAATTTGATGAGTTATTGGATCAGCTAGTTTAAATTAACTCACTTAAGATTATCACAAATTACTTTAAAATATCTCTTCCCTTTTTTTTTTACCATCATTTCCCATAGCCAAATATTCATTAAATACTATTGATTCAGCCTTTTTAATAGTCATTGCCTCTTCTCTATCTTTCTCTGCTCTCATCACTACTCACTTGGCCTATTTAAAAAGCCTTCAAGTAGGTACCTGAATCCAGCTTCTCTATTCTTCCAATCAATCCTCCAGAGATACAATAAGTGGTCTTTCTAAAATGAAAATTTAATCAGTTACTTGCTTAATATATACATTGGTGTTTTACATTTCCTGTAGGACAAGATCCTACAAAAATAAAAAATGCCTGTTACAATCTATCCCTTCTCTCCTAATAGAAATATAGAATGCATTGATTATTTTTAAGTCTCTCTTGCTAACAATATATTGAAGATAAATATTAGCATTCCTACCTGTTGAAACAAACCAAAAATAAGTCGTTTCTTCACTTATAGGCTTTTTTTCTCAAATCACAGGGAAACATGCTATAGTCTCTGACCTGGTGAGTAGATGGAATTGGTTAAGAAGACTAGGAGTCAGAGGATCCTGCAGAGTGAGCAGTTAAAATAGCCCCAGTACTTGTGTAATATTGTACAGGTTAATTGCTTCAATCAAGAGGCAAACAATTCAAAAGAATTTACATGATTATTTCCCTGTGAATTAAAAATAAAAATACTTGCAACTAAGTAAATCTTCAGTTTTTATGAGTCATTCCTTAAAATGCTGTATTTATGTGTGTGGACAGAATGTATAGAGGACAAAGTGGAGGGAGGAAAGTATAATTAGCATATACAATTTGTCATTGGAATATTTTTTTAAAGTATGAGGTCCCCAAAATGCTTGAGAAGAGCAGATATATAAAAGAGAAAAGTACAGGGCTTTGGAATCCAAGCTGAATTTGAGTCTAGACTTACTCTTACTTGGAGCAAACCACAACTATTTCTGAACATTAGTTTTTTTCATGTAGCAAATTAAGGTAATAATAAAACATATCACACAGGGTAGTCTTGAGGTTTAAGTGAGAGGATGCTTATGAAATTACTACATAAATCTGAGTTGCATTTATACTAGGCTACTGACTTATGGAATCATAGTGGGACTTTTATCAAAAGTTCAGAACATGTTAACAGTTTTTTTCTAATGATATTTTAGTAATAAGTCATGAACTATAGTACTTGGGTGATAGTTATATTCTAAAATGGCAATGCATATATTTTACATATTTTGGGTGGTATGTACCATATCATAATCACAGCCTTAGTAGTAGCTCTAGAAGTAATAAATGAAAAGGAGAAAAATAATCTTAACTTCTTAATGGAAAAACAGATAATAATTTAAAGTTGATTATACTTTTTTTGTTGTCAAAATTAATATATGGACACTATAGGAAGTACTTCATAATCATATAAGTTCACCATAAGATATTACCAGCTCTTACTACTTATTCCCGCAGAATTTTTTCCTTCGGTCACAGAATCAGAAAAAGAATAGTATTAGGACCCAAGTTCCTAAACTCCAAGTTCAGATTTTTATTCATAAGATCAGGCAGCTGATTTTTATTCATAAGATCAGGCAGCTGATTTTCCTTAGTATCCCATTATTCTTTTGTTCCAGTTTGTGATTAATTTGGCATCAGAAAAGCAGACAATTTTGCTGTCTGTTATTTCAGGAGAAATCACAGAATTCAGCTTAGAGAAAAATGGAGCTAAAGAAAAAAATCTTTTTCATTATATTTTTTTCTTTTTGATTCTCTTGTGGCTGAAAAGGGAATTTCTGCCAACACATCTACCATGACTTTGTCCAGTTGAGTTTTAAGTAATCCTGGTGATTGGCTTCTTACTGTTGCTCCTGGGAACTTATTCTGTCATATAATAGAACTAAATGTTAAGAAGTTCTTATTGTTATAATATCCCTGGGCTCAATTCATGAGTTAATTTTCTCCACACAATAAAGAAATCAGTGGGAATCAAAAACAGAAAAGAAAGCACTTGGTGGATGGATGGGGTGAGGAGATGGTGGGATGGGGTGGGTGGGGATGCCATCCCAATAGAGCACATGCCAGGGAAGAAAGGAGGAAGGCAGAGCCAGGCTACATCAAAAGCAAAGACAAACTGCAGAGAAAAGTAGCTTCTCCAAAGGAATCTTAGTAAGCAGTATCATCAGTGGAACCAATGGAAAATTCTCTCCCGAATTCCTGGCTTTCCCTGAACCCAAATAATTCTCAGGACACTGATTGTAGCAACATCTAGGGCTTTGTTTAATTCTTAGATTGTTAACATCAAGTTAATAATTAAAAATGTATTTATATCCAACTTAACCGGTATAACATGGGAAACATCAGCTACAGAGACACTTGGGGTTGGATTGGGTCAAATAACTTAATGCTCTTCCAGATTTTAATAAAATTATTACTTTCTCATAGATACCTACTCTTTTTCACTCTCTCATCGTATTTCTATGACTATCTTCTTTGAACCTTGAGTTTTCATTTTTTTAAATTTAATTTTATTGTTAGTTTCAAGTATATAATACATTGGTTAGGCATTTATATAGTTTATAAAACGATCCTTATAATTGAACCTTGAATTCTCAAAACAGTGAGTTTTAGAAATTAATGATGCAAGCGCAGACATACAGAACACAGGTAACCTTTCTGGAACCAGCTTCTGTCCTACCCTGCCTGTTTAGGTAGTAAAAACAGTTTCTCTTGATGAATGTTATAAAGATATAAGTGTCAGATAAAATCCTTAGGGTGCTTTTGGGAAAAGATCTAAAACGGAGAGAGATTTACAGTATTGTTTCATCCACGTCAGCCAAAATTAGGCATGCTTTAATTCAAGGTTAAGCCTTACTATATGTTCTATACACATAGTGCTAAAGTTTCTGGACCCCAGAAAATTTGAATCCAATGGGTCATAACGCTTTTGGAATAAAATTTAAAAATTCCAGTAGAATGAACAGTACACTGCATGGTCTGGCCCTTGTCTGCATCTCCAGCCTTAACTCTAGCTGCTCTTACCGGCTTTCTGGCCACAGTAATCAGTCTGGACCTCTTCAAATGTGTCACACCATCACATGCCTCAGGGGTCTCCACGAGCCACAGTTCTCTTGGATTTTACTGACTCCTTCTCTGCCCCACTTCATCCTCTTTCTCTCCTACTTAACTTTTGGAAGTGTTGCTAATTGTCACATGCTCAGGAAATCCTTTCTTAGTTAACTTTACCTTCAGATTGGGTCGTTTATTTTGTTGTAAGTTCTCATGCAATCTGTCGCTTTTCCTCTAAAGTAGACATAATTAAACGTATATTTTCACTACAGCATGTATAAATATGACCCTCATTGGACTGTAAGGTCCATGTGGACATAGACCTTGCCTCTTTTGTTCATTATCATACCCTATTGCCTGCTCAGTGTCCCTTGCATTATGGACCCCTGCATGCTTTTGTTGAATAAATAACTGCAGGTTACAGTTTATAACAAGAATATGCCTATTTATAGCAAAGTGTGACACATCTGGGAATAACTGACTAGAACCATTAACAACTGCCTACTTTAAAATGAGTAAACAAAGCCTTTCCCAAATGTCAACTAGTTTGCTCCTGCTTGAGTCATCAAAGTGAAGGGCAAACACTTGCTTTCCTCAACGCAGATAAAACAACCCTGCCTAATGATTCACTTCTCAACACTCTTTCTAATTACACTCTGTGCTTTTCCCATTGAATATATTTTTTTCCTTAATTTAAACTGTAAACCTGTTGAGAAAAGACTATACTTTTTTTTCCCATTGCAGTTAGTGCATTATTAAATAATGCGTACAATACTATTTAAGGATAACCACCACAGCAGCACATATCTTGAGAAATTTAAGAGGCTCTCACAGTATTTTTATCTGATATAGTGGGTAAAACTGTGATATTTAAATTCAACTTGAAAAGTGCATTACAAAAGTGAAGAGATTTTCTGCTATTTCACAGATAGCTAAAAATCGTGTATCATTCAGAAGCTATTCATTCAAAGGTATGAGTAAAAGATAAATAGAAATTCCAATAGTTTCTGTGCAAATAAACAATGCTGATGTGGAGTTTGGTGAAAATCATGACTGTTCTAGAGGCATTAGTAAGGTAAATGTGCATTAAAATGTGACGTGGGAGTGAACAGATAGTGATAAGGTCTCCAAGAGGAAGACCAAAGAGCTTAGAACGAATGTAAGTAAGAGTGTAGCTATTATCACCATGCTCTTCTTGAATTGAGGAAGAGGTTCTAGGGCAGCCATTTAAAAATTCAAAAAGGTAAATATAAAAAGAGTGGCATACGGTTGTGACTTTTCTAAATGTCCTAAGTTGGAATATGAAGTTCAGCAGTAGCTAGAGCACATATATCCCAAAGTGAAATGCCAAGAACGAATGGACAAAGAGGAGAGTTCAAGAAGGGAGTTCAATGGGCGTGGGCTAACTGAACCTAGTCCATGAAGACTTCCCTTATTTCTTCAACATACAGTGGCCTCTTTTCATCTGAATTCCTCGTGCACTCACTGTCTGTCTTACTCAGATGGTAATGTGGCTTTGAAACTTCAGGTGATCATTACCTTTAGAGGGTAGCATCTGCCTTGTCTACCCAGTAAGGGAAAGGAGACCATAGTCAAAGAGACTGTGGTCCCTCTTTTGTTACTATCTAGGCGAACACAGTACATGACACAAAACATGATAGCTGTAAGGAACCTGAAACTTTAAAATAGCCTTGTTATACATCCATGTCACAATCATCATTACCAGCTGCAGTTCTAAGAATCTGCTCCTGATAACATGTCAGTCCTCGGGCTGGATATCCAACAGAACATCTATTTCTGACCTAGCTGTCTAATGCAGATACTGCCTGGTGAAATAGCATAGCAGTCACAATTGTCACATAGCAGTCACAACATGTTTCTCTTGGAACTATAATAGATGAATTGTCTGTCTTCTCTGCTTTAAAGAAGTACTGTCTTGACAGTGCAGGCAGTCCAGATTTGTTTACCATCATTTATTTAATTAGGCTTGTTTCTAGGTTGTGCCATTAGTTGGCTGTTGGGTGTTCCTATTCCTGGCTATATGAGAGTCCCAAGAGCACTCTTTCATTTCACATTGGTACTTGTGGTAAACTCTTCAAAAACAATTCCTTTTTAGAATTTGTGGGCTGATGCATTTGTTTACTTTGCACTAGTACCTGAAATCAACTTGTAATTATCTCTCTTCCTGCCTCTTGCTTGTGAGACTTGAAATTTAATGTTTTGGTACATAATCTGGAGCTAAAATGGAATTAGCAAAGTGGATAAGATCTTTTATCCACCTGTGTTAGCTTAATAATTAGTAGGAAGTCAACCCAGAAACAATCACATCTTCAATTTCAGCCCTTAAGTTAGATGGCAGAGCACAAGGTAAAGCAAAATCAATTCTATATCTAGATTTTGCTTTGGGACAAACTTTCCCAGAACAAAGTGGCTTTAAAAAACAGCTCCTTATGTTGATGTGGATTACACATTTGGGCTGAGCTCAGCTGGACCACCCTACTTACCGAGTTATGGCTTAGTTGTTTTTTGATGAGACCTTGGCTAGGATGACTGAAGTGTCAGAGATAGCTGGGATGACTGGTGTCTCTTCCTATGTAATCTGTTATGTACTAGTAGGTTGACCTCTATATCTTAGTAGAAGGATTCTAATACAAAACAAGAAATAAAGGATAAGAGTAATGGAATGCTGCTTCAATTTTTGTAGTAGGTATCAGTCCACTTCAAATTCCAGTGCACAAGCCTCTGCATGTGTCAGATTTATGTTATTGGCCAAAGCAAGCCACCATAACTAAGACTAGAGTCACTGTCGTAGGAAATTACACAGGACATGGATGTGGACATACGGGAGGCATCAACAAATTGTCATTACCGTAACAGTCTATTAGAGATTCTACTGTCAGCTGTCACTATCCAGTTTAATTCCTCTGAAAAATATCACCCTATTTTTTGAGTTCTTTGTTTCTTCATTTATAAAATGAGTTTAGACTTAATCAACCAGTTCTGACATCTTTTCTAACTGACAATTTTATAAACACATGGCTCAAAAGCCTCAATGCCTGAAGGGGAATAGACCTGCTTAAACTAGTATTATTTGTATATGAATGAAATAGAGACTAATGTCATTTGGTAAAGTCCTTCATTTTCACATATAAAAATTAATTTTCATCATAGGGTATTCATGTGCAATGTCACTTTACAAATCAAATAAAAGGTAATAAAGCAGAAGCCACAAGAAGATGTATTTATTACAGTAAGACACTATGCTAAAAACATTTTCCCATAGCATCTTATTGTTATCCTTATAACAATTCTAAGATAGAGCCCATATTATTTTCACTTTAACAGATAAGAAAACCAAGGCAAGAGAGAAAAAAGTTACAGGGTGAGTAGATTGTGTTCTTATATTCAAACTCATGTTTTCCTCATTTTAAAGCCACTATTTCTAAACCCTACCTGAAATGAAATGAAGTACTTATGTTTTCAACAAACATTAATTCATGCTATTCTGCATATATTAGAAGAAATGGTGTATAAGAACAGTGAAATGTTGACTTTTTTAATATAGGAAACACTGTGATACTTCTATGACATTAATTTTACAGCATCATCAATTTGAATCAATCTATTGTGATACAAAAAACTAACCATCTCATGATCAGTAAGGTTTATGATATTCTATGGAACCCCTACCTCCACTGCTTGGGAAAAGGTAACAGGACTGGCCTTCTAACTTTCAGACCTAGAACGAGGAATTTTCTGAGAACAATGACATGTCCTTTGTAAGAACAAAATTCCAAAAAATGGATATCAAGTGAAAAGACATATTCTAAAATCTGACTGTGGGATTCCGTAGACAGCACAGACTCCATTTTATCCCATCATACACATGGCAGATTCAGTAGTCAGTACTATTAAGTTGGCACCAACTTCATGGCTTTTGCACAGAAGCTGGAGTGTTCAGAAAGAGCATGATACATTCTGCACAATACCAGATGAAATAGAATCATCATCACTGAGGGAGGACAACTTTAGTTTGTCCTCTATGTATTGCATTAAGTTATTGGGTTTAATGTGATGGACACTCAATACAAGTGGCTCCCTAACTCATCTATCACAGAAATACAGAAGCTTTCACTTAAAGATCTATATAATAAAAGGATTCAGTCAACCCCAATCTCAGGCTGTGGTGTTTTTATAGATACAGTCATTGCTTTCTGTAAAGCCCATTTAAATTTACAGTAAGTTAGTTTTGCTCCCTGTTCATTCTATGGCTTTCTCTTCTTTTTTTCTTTGCGTACATAAACAAGAAAAATTCAATAACCCTTGGAGTCTTTGTGGTGGAACTGGACCCAGAAGGAATGCACTCAGTGAATGCTTAACTAACCACTCATGCTGCCTGTAGAGCATGCCCTTTGAGTTGTTTTCTAATAATTAAGTGGTAATACCTTTATTCATTTACTCTTAGGTAGTCTTCACTTGCTATTATGTAAAAGACACCAATTCCCCACAACAATGGGGTCACTCAGAGGTTCTCTTCATCGAGATTTAGAAATAAAGGAGACCAGAGACCATGCAGTCTGGATCCTCATTGCCTGACACTGGAAGCCAGTCGCTAAGAGATCTGCTCTATGACTTCAGCAACATTAACACCCTGTCCTCTACATTAGTTGGGCATTTTCAGTTTCAAGTTAAGCTGAATCTCTTGAGCTAGTTCAAGATTAAAAAGTTGTAACATATGATAAGGATATAGATGTGTTTCAGACACAAATCAAAGAAGCTTTGAGCTTTCTCTTTCAGTTGACTCTCTTTTCCTAAATCTTACTCTAGAATGGGTTGTGCTACAGATATATGGATTCTGTTGAAAAGGGCAGGTTTTCTCATCTTCATTACCAAGAAAAGGACTCTGACTGACCCAGTTTGGGTCTAATACAATGATAGGTTAATTATTTAGTCTCCATTTTATTATTACTAGTAACAGATTAACACTTGCACCCCCATTGCCTTAACAGACAGAATATATATTCTTCCCCAAAATGAGTTTGGGCTTTGCCATGTAACTTGGTTTAGCTAACAGAATACTAGCAGTTGTGACATAGAAAGAGGATTGAAATGTGTTTGCTTGTGTGGGCTTATTCTCTTCTGATCTGATGACTCACCATAAGAAGAACATGTTTCATGTAGCTCTTGTATTTTCAGCTGGGTTCTGAACCAACGCACTGGGAGCAGGCATGAGCTGAAGCAACAACCAAAAGCTGAGCCTGTCTAGATTAGCTGAACTCCAGTCAATTTACTGTTCCATGAGCATAAGAATAAACACTGTTTTAAATTTTAAGGTAGATTGTTATACAACAGTATTGTCAAAAATTGCCCAATACAAAATCAGTACTGAAAATTGTGTGATGTCCCAACAAATTTAAAATTCACTGCACTGGCACTGCGAAAGGACAATAGATGATAAGGAAAATATTATAGGAGGTAGAAAAATGTCAACACATTTGCAACAATGTGAAGAGAAAATGTACCTTAGGGACATAGAGCAACATACAAAAGGAGTTTAAAAGCAGAATGTTGAAAAGGTAATCTCTGTTAGTAGCTGAATTTGATAATGTTCACCAAGGAAGAGATGGGCCGAGAGAGAGAGAGAGAGAGAGAGATAGAGATATTCCAGAAATATGAGAATTGCAATGTTATACAATAAAACTTTGTTTCCAAATATTTATAAATGATGGACATTTAGAGATTATATAACTCTAGGAATGAAAACAAATTTATATGATTTCTTATTTGAATTTCTGAACATACTTTTTCTGATTTCATGCCATGTTTTTGTAGGTAAATATTATATATATATATATATACACACATATATATATATGTATATATAATATATATATATATATACACATATATATATGTATATATATATATATATATTATATATATATATACACATACATACATACATTTAGATTCACTTCTGATATTTTACGAGGCTGTTCTTTAACCTAATTTTGTCTTCTGGCAAAGACCTTTAACTCTTCTGTAAATTTCTGAGGAGCATTTATCACAGTAGGTAATTTCTCATAGTTAGCACGTAATATCCTATAATTTTCCCCCCAACATACCAATTAGCTTAAATCATTTAGTGCTGCCTATATTTTTGATGCAATCACATGGCCTTTTTGAGTATGGTTGATAGGGCTTTTATACTTTATGTATAATTTGCTATCATAATGGATCATCTATCATTCTAATTTTAATTTCTTTATAATAAATTGTACATGTGAAAAAAATATGCAGATATAATCATAATTATTGGTGTTTTCAGTTGTCTGGCTCATACACAATTCAAAACCTTTGTCTTTTGTAACTTGTCTTTGTCATGTTTTCACAATGTATAAAATAGTTTTTATGCCAACAACTCTATTTTCATGCTTTAAATCAGTAGTTTATACCATTAATTGAACCACGTAATTAAAATAATAAGTGCATAATTGTTGTGGCAGACAGATTCTAGGATGTTCAACCTCAATTATCTCCACTTCTTTGTATTTATGTTCTTGTGTAGTCTTCTTCCCTGCAATGTAGTCTAGTAACATTCTTGTACCCAATCGAATATGACACATGATAGAATGTTATTTCCATTATTAGCCTTAAGATTGTGATTCCTCTTATGCTAGCAGAATATCTATTCCCTACTAGAGTTATATATATTTTGGTTAAGCAGGATTCTATGTGGCAGAAGCCCACAAGACAAGGACTTAAAGAAATCCAGTCAAAAGTTAGCTGGAAACTGAGTCTTAGTTCAACAACACTCAAGGTATTGAATTCTGCCAACAATCCAATGAGCTTTGAAGCAGATCTGTCTTCAGTCAAGCTTTCAGATGAGACCCCAACCTTGGCTAATAGCTTCATGCAGCCCTGTAAGGGACTCTGAAGCAGAGGATCCAACTAAGCCATTTCCAGATTCCTGACATCAGAAAATATAGCATAATAAATAGGTGATTTTTTTAAGCTGCTAAAAAAGTAAAATTATGGGCACTGTTGTTAGGACTAAGAATCAGGGCAAAGACACAATCAAGGATGTGGTTATCATACTCATGCTGATATCTCTGAAAGTGTTAAGGTGATATTTTATAGGTCCCTTTTGCTAGACAAATGTATCCAGCTGGATTTTAGAAATATTGAAAATGTGGTCTTACAGAAGCTTGATACACATATTGTCTAGAGAGGTGTATTTGAAAATAAGTGTGGTTGTGGCTTTTGGCATGTAGGATACACTTAAATAAACCGTGTAAATATAGTGATTCAAGTCTTTCAACCTTATTTGCAAATAAACTGAGTAACTTGAAAATGCAATTGGCAAATAGGCTATGATTAAGAGATTACTCACAAATTTCTCCCCGACATATCTGCTACTCAAAGTTTATCCTATCTCCTCTGCTCTCTGAAACCTGTACACTTTTTGCTTCAACTGGATTCCAAGTCATGCCAACCTTGTATTGCAACCATCATCATCTTGCATGATTCTTGCTTCTATCAGGCTCAAATAGATATGGCAGAAAACAGCATGGTTAAGTTACAAGCTGCAGAAAGGAGACTGTTGTAAAATGAAAAGACAAGATAACTCACCATTTCATTGTGTTCATGTACATGATTTGGTGCTCTAGAGAGAGCTTTAAATAAAAAATGAGTTCTAATCATCAAAGTAAAAAGCAAAGAAAATATAATCATCTTTTTCCCCCATTTCCCACACTTTAATCATTAAATTTGAAAAGTATGGCATCACTGAAAAGAGTCTCATCAATGCTTAATGTTTCCAGGTCACTTCGCTGCTCATGAAGGGAGGCTGAGCATATAGAACACCCAAGCAGACAGTTGTGACATCTCTGTACCAGTGTACTACTGTGTGAAAGCTCAGTTTTTGTGACTTAGACACTGTAGATTTACCCCACAAACTCTGTGGGGATGTCAATGTGGAGGTAAGAGATGCTTTGCTTGGGGGAAAGGAAAGATCTATATGTAAGCAAACAAAGTGAGGAGCTGGACTGGGAAGCAAGAGGGGTGTGCTTTGGAACTGACAAATGAAGGCAAAGTATATACATAGTTTTTTTTTTTGTTTGTTTCCATGTACAAAATGAGGCCAAAAGAACATGAAACAAATGCTTTACGTTTAAATACAAGTCTTTTCTTATTTCTGCATCTCACATTTTCATATCTAAGCATTTTGTATCTCATACTTTAAGTTGTTTATGAAATCTCTGATACAGTGCCTTCTTGGCTTGGGTCAATGGGAAGAATACACTTTAAAAATAAATAAAGAACTCATATAATTCAATAGTAAAACAAAACTTCAAAAAAAAATGATTAAAAATGGGAAGAGAAACTGAACAAATACTTTTTCCCAAAGAAGACATAGAGATGTCTAATAGGTACATGAAAAGATGCTCAGTGTCACTAATAATCAGAGAAATGCAAATCAAAACCACAATGAGATATCACCTTACGCCTGTTAGAATAGCTATTATTAAAAGCACAAGAAATGAGAGTTTAGTGAAAATGTGGAGAAAAGAAAACTCTTATGCACTGTTGGTGGGAATGGAAATTATTGCAGCCAATATAGAAAGCAGTATGGAGATTCGTCAAAAAGTTAAAAATTGAACTACTATATGATGCAACAATTCCACTTCTAAGTATTTATAAAGAAAACAAAAACATTAACTCAAAAAGTTGTATGTTACCCCTATGTTCATTACAGCATTATTTAAAATAATTAAGATATGGATATAACCTAAGTGTCCATCAGTGAATGAATGGAAAAGAAAATGTGGTGTACACACACACACACACACACACACACACACACACACTCACATCCCCAACACATACAATGAAATATTACTCAATCATAAAAAGAATGAAGTCTTGCCATTTGAAGCAACATGATTGGACCTTGAAGTCATTATGCTAAATGAAATAGAAAACCAAGCTCTTAGATACGGAGAACAGATTGGTGGTTGCCAGTGGTGAAACTCAGGTGAGGATTAGTGGCTTGGGGAGTGGTAGTAGGTGAAAAGACAAAGGGGATCAAAAGGTTCCAACTTCCAGTTAAAAAATAAACAAGTCATGAATGCACAGCGTGGTGACTGGAGTTAATAGTACCGTGTTGTATATCTGAAAGTTGCCAAGAGAATAGATAATAAAAGTTGTCATAAGAAAAAAATTGTCGCTGTGTATGGTGATGGATGTTAACTAGGTTTAGGAGGTGATCATCTTGCAACATACAAATACTGAATTGTTATGCTATACACATGAAAGTAATATAATGTCAACTATATTCAATTTAAAAAAGGGAGAGAAAGAACTTTACTTAGATTAAGTTTAGTAAATAATATTACCAGCATTTCATTAGATTTAAATTAAACTCTAATGGACTTCTTTTAATTAGGCTAAGGGTAGGAGATCTCATTGATACTTCTTCAAATACCATGCCGTATCCTGCTCTCCCCCATGAGAGGTTTCAGTATTAATTGTGTAGTTTATATTTTAAGATCCCTCACTTACAAGAGGCCCTGTCCACAGGCCTCTGAGTTGCTCATTCTAAAGAAATGTTTACTTTTATTTTTACAGTTTTATTTTCATTGTTTTATATTTCTTGCCTTAAAGAGGTTACTAAAATTTTAACATTCATGACCCTCGAAACTTGAATCTTTCCCTGCCTTACTTCTATATGACACCTGGGGTTCAGAGTGATTGGCAGAATCTAGAAATGCCACAATGACTCTGTTTCCGTGACTTCTTCTGACCTCCCAGCTCCCTAATTCACGTAAATGTTCTTGGAAATATAAACTGGTAGTCATTACAAAAGTTAGGCAACCAAGTTATAAATTTGTCAGTCAAAAAGTCAGCACATGGTTATGTGATAGAGTGGAAGCATGAAAGATAAAATTCTGGGAAGAAAACACTTTAAGATTAATATCTTAGCAATATCATGGAGCCTAGCATGGTCATTGACCCTAACTCTATGGTGGATGTTAAGCAGGAAAATTATTTTTAGACAAATAGTTTTAGAATAAGAACAAATAGATAATTTACTAACCAGGATGATTATGGACATTTAAAATGATCAGTAAACAGACACGCAGATACATTACTTGCTTTTTCTCTTTGCCATCACTAAAAAATAAAATTGTAATTTTTTTCTATCTAAAACAATCCAGAAAGAACAGTTGACACACAGTCCAATTTGAAGTGAAATGTGACAGGAAAAAAAAAACTATAAATGTTTAGGAAAGGGAAAGGCAAGAGGAGAGAGCCCTCCTGGTGCCCACCAGTAGAGATGACGATTAAGAATAAAAATATGATTATTTTTAAATGCTTGTGGCTGTTTTATGAACATGATTGAATTCAAAACAAGTGCCTACTGTGAGTGAGAACTGACTCCTGGATCTTTCCCTGCCTGTGAGCCAAACTCAACATACCTTATCATTTCATTAAGAATTTATCATAATGACAACTCTCTATAGATATGTTCTATCGCAAATGTCTGGATAAAAGGCAGGCATTCTGAAAATTTCCAGTACCTGCTCTTTGCATTCCTATGGGGTTTCAATTTTCTCTACAATATTTTAGAGGGGTTGTGTTACTACATTTCCCATTAGTTTGGAACATCTATGAGAAAATGAACTAAGAATTCTATTTCCTTTACCACCCTTAATAATTCTATTCAGTTCAATTCAATAACAATTTGTTGAACATGAATTACCTTACAATCTTTTTACATTGCTGAATTGAATTTTTACGTTATCTCTTACAGTGTTTAATATTTCATGTATTTATTCTGCGACTTCTCAGCGAAACATTTTTTTAATGAAAACTATAATAAAATACTTGTCAATGTTAGATACTTCTATATCAGAGTGCTTACTCTATATCCACACAAAATGATGAAATGGGGAATCTAAATATGTATAAAACTCAAACATGACCTCACAGAAAATGCCATTATTAATCTTGTAAAAGCAGTGTTGATACATTTAAATGTTTTTATCCCATATGCTTTTTTAATTTCAAGTGACAAGAGAGCTCCTTATATCATCCCATGATAAGGGTGCTCCCTGAACATCAATATGGCATGGACGGCCAATTATAGTCACAAAGGTTTTAGAGGATCTGAAGAACCATCACTCTCTGGTCCAGCCAGTAGAGTTATGATATTCAGCTTTTGATTTAGATTTTAATGAAAGCCAGTCAGAGACACAGACCTTGTTTTCAATCATGTGTTCGATAATAAAGAAAAAGTAAATGTATGCTAATACATACTAAAAGCCATGAAGTCAGGTCGTTTCTTTGTTTTTCTTCTCTGCCTATTTTTCTTGAGTACAGTGAGCCCATACTATACTTTGATATCTAAGGATAAAAAGTATTTGACAAGGAATGAGAAATTCAGCCAATTCAGATGAATTTGGGTTCTGACAAATGATTTTACTTTATCCCTCTATAAGAATAGAAAAATCAATAATGTTGTGACTTTTTTGGACCTGAGTTCCTAGGTAGTCTACACATTGCTGATGTCACAGAGTCTGACACTGATCTTGCCTTGGGAGTTTATCAACTGTTGCTTTGATTTATCATAAGGTAAAAATAATATTATCTCTATGAAGTTCATTGGCCAAATAGGTACTTGGGAATATTGGTTTTGCCAAGATCAAGAAACCTCAGTGAAAATATCATTTTTGACATTCAGGTATCTATAATCTATGATGATGGCCCAAATCAGCTGTAACTACCCACAATTTTCTGATGGGAGTCTTCACTGAAAATTCTGGCAGTAATAGAATCTGAAATAGCCATGAGTGATAAGACCTAGAATTGAAGTGTCCTAGAATTTTCCACTAGACACTGTAAGACTCCAAAGAATAGTCTAGAATCCAGAGGAGCCCAAGGAACCATAAGCAACAGAGCAACAGATAATTGAGAACAGGGAATGGAAGCTAAATGAAGGAGGAAGTCATGGGCACTTCTTGGTCTTCTAGGCAGAGAATTCAAAACCTGAGAGCCAGCACATCAGGCAAAGTAGTATTAGCTAGTTAACCGGGTGTTCAAGATAAACTCAGGTTTAAGATAAACTCAGGCACAGGATAATGATCCAACCCTAGGTTATTGCTTGAGTTTAGATTCAGACAGGCAGTCAGATGAACCCTATCCACCACTGGGATGAGATGGAAATACTAAGCCCCAAAAGTACCTTACAAAGAGAAGAATTTGGAGTTAGATAGGGTAGGTGTTGCATTTCTGTGACTGGATAGCAGTTTTTTGGACTCCAGAGTTGGAAGTCTAGAGTAAGCAGACATCCAGTGCTCATGTCTAAACAGAAAGAATAAAATTCCTGCTTTTGATGTAAGTTATGAAATGCTAGGCCATTTGTAGGCACTGAGCTTACCTAGTGACAAACAACAAACAAACAAACAAATTGTACCTTCTTTGTTACATCATGCATTTCAAGGGAAGTTAAAGCTTTTTTTTTTTTCTTTTTCAGCTGAAAGATGATCTCATTTCTCGTATCCACTGCTCTTATTTATACTTTCCAGCACAGATGACATTTATAGACAAGATAGAAAGGCTATTTTTCTCCTTGAAAAGGATGTACATCTCTAAATAAAGTTATTTTTTCTAAACAACAAAATGCATGAATGCATGACTGATGAATCCTACATGCATCAATCAGCTATTCCCCTCCTTATACCCTCCATCAAGGGGAAAGCGTATCTTTGTTCTACCTGAAAAGGAGAATTGTTCACCCAGGAATTATAGTCATTTGATTTCATAATTGTTCTCTATCCTATAAACCCAAATAGAAGTTTAATGGTAATGGAATGGGATACTCTATGAACACCCTCAGAAAGTTGGCATGGCTGTGGATATCAGGCTGAAAGCTCTGTGCTGTAGAGATACCGGCTATTGGGCCATAGCTGACAAAAGCCTTTGCTGTTTGATCAACCTGAGCCTCAATTTAACTCAAAATGAGAAAAATATTAGCTTAAATGGTGTGAAAAATTCTTTCCTCCTTAATTACATAGGTCCATCTATGGGCCTATGAAGTATATATTAACACATTCCAGCATATTATTATCAGAGCATCTCTATATGTATGGATAATGTTAGCTTTTGTTGGTATTCCAGATATCTCATAGGTATTTAATGCATGAGCAGTACTATTGCTGACAAAATAAAATTATGTGCCTTCTGCATACTGTTTAATGATGATGGATACTTTAAGAAGTGTGGAATATACATATATTACATTATTCCCTATTTAGTTTTCTGGAGAATATATTTGTTACATTAGAAATATATAGGCTATAAAATATTGTTTCCTTTTAATCGCCCTTTTGTGGGGCAAAATGATTATTTAATGATCTCTCCCCATTGCTCTAACAGCATAATTTTCCTTATCAAGCTCTCTTTTCCTAGATAGTCATTTTACATCTTCACACCCTAGTTTCTTCTTTTACTAAAATAATAGGGTTGGATTAGAGCAGTATTTTCCAAAATGAATTTTGTAAAATGCACTATAAAAAATAGTCCTAGAGTTGAATGTTTAGAAAATGCTTCATTATATGTTTCTTCTTAGAAATTTGGCTTTTACACCAATGCATTAGAGGCTCTAAGAAATATGACAAGGAAGAAACCTGTTTAACTTTAATTCTCTCAGTTTATCTTAGACTTAATATTTAACTCTGGAATTCTTTATTTCTGTGTCATAGCATGTAATAAAGGGCTATTAGAGGCAATGAACCCTGGACTCACACTGACATTTGAAAGTATATAATTTCCTAGGTTTCTTGGATTGTTTATGTGGATTAAAATTATAATGTTGCCAGAGGATCTTTAGGACAATGAAAATACCCTGTATAATACTATACTAATGGATACACGTCATTATATTTTTGACCAAACCCAAACAATATACACCACCAAGAGTGAATCATAATGTAAAAATCAGACTGGGTGATAAAGATGTGTTGATGCAAGTTCATCAATTAGAACAAATGTACCACTCTAGTGGGGGATGTTGGTAATGGGGAAGGGTATGTAGGAGGTATACTGGACATCTTTTTTCTCGACATTTCGCTATGAATCTAAAATTTCTCTAAAAAATAAACTTTTTAAAAAATTATTGTTACGATATGAGACTGCCCAATTATGTAACAGAATTTATAACTTCTCATTATGAGATAGCCCTTTCCACCCTGTTTCCCCCCTATTTTAGGGGGAAAAACATGTTTAATAATGTATACATAGCCTCTTTCCCATTACCCACTCTTAGGAGTGAGTGAGTGTGTGTGGTAAGTGTATGTAAATCTTTCCTACACTTTAAGGTCAGGTAGCAGAGAAGAACTTGAAGTTGGAAAACATTTTCCTCAAATTGTATCTGGTCATCATCTAGCCAAATTAACCCTTCTGTGTATTATTTTTCTTATTTGCAAAATGTTTTCAAGAGTATCTGTCCTGTCTCTTATGATTGTTAAAAATAAAATCTAAAATCAGGCTTAAAATTAAATAGCTTCTCATTTTAGAGAAATAAACACAGAATGAGGAGTTGAATTTAAATCTGTAAAAATTATGGAAATTTTAGATGAGAAGAACTCTTTTTTATTTCGTCAATACAAGACATATCAAGTACTCTTTGAATTTCAAAAGAGATAATTTTAGAACAGAAATAAATGAAGTAATTGCACCAAGCTTGTTATTTTCAAGTTCACCCAAGCAGTAACTAAACTAAAATTACTGATGATAATACATCTTAAACAAGGGATTGCAGATGCTAAAGGATGACACCATCACAATAGTTTCTTAAAGATATATGGCAACATTTAAAGACAGTTTTCACTTTTGAAAGCTGAAGCTCAGAGTCTCGGATTTGAAAAAAGGCCAAATAAGTGATCTAACCTAGCCTCTTTCTTACTATCCCCCACACAGTCCAACACAAATGTTGTCCAGAATGATGATAGATCTCTCCAAAATTCATCCCTTGTTTCCTTTTGAGGGAGAGAAACTGCTCCAGTCTGTCCTACTATATTCTTTAATAAAGGACGTTGTGGAAAATAGAGTGCTTTCCAAATACAAAATGACAATATGACACCTATCACTGATCTGATTTCATGAGGACAGTCATCCCACATTAAAAAAAATACGTACACATACCCTCATTTAAAAAAAAAACAACACTATTGTGCAAAACCTTCAGCTATTATAAAGACTATTTGAAATACCTAGGCTTGAATGGGGTCATTTTTTAAAATCAATGAATTTCATTGCATCTTGGAAAAAAAATGAGATTTAAACTGTGTTTGCAGAGTTGGTTTTGCCCAACACCATTATGTCCCCAAACCTTAGCCATTCTCTGGGAGTCAGGCTTTGTGTATGCTTTTGCTTCAAGCTTTATCTTCATTTCAGAGAGTCTTCTCCACTATTAAATGCTGACACTATAGTCTAAATTTCCCTGCATACCTTCTGATTAGACTATATGTCTTTCGAAGACAAGGGTTATATTATTGTCTTCTTTTGCTGGATTTTCAGCCTTTAGAAGAAGTAAGACAGGAAAAATTGTGTAAATATTTATTGAATATATTAAGATATGGACATATGGGTAAGTAGATGGATTCTAATTTTATTTTTTAATTATTTAAAAACTTTTACAGAGGTAACCACATACTGAATTTCACATTATCATTCATTTTCATCTCATAGTTAAGATTTGTAAACCAATCTCTAAACAATACAGTATTGTTTTGTTTTCAAAATTACCATACTTTTCCTCCTGCAGCTTACTTTTACTCACTTGAGAGATTCCAATGCATCTTTTAACTGCTCAATAATACTTTATTATACAAATACAGCATATTTCATTTATACATATTTATATTGATCAAAATTTGGGTTTTGCCCGCAGTGTTTTACTTTTAACAATATGCCGCTATATATTTTTATACATGCCTTGGATTGCACAAGTAAGATGGTTTCTCTAGGGACTAGCCCTAGGAATGAAATTGTTGAATCATAGGACATACATATAATCAGCTTTACTAGGGATTACACCTTTTCAAAACTGTTATCCAATTTACACTCCTAGGAATTCTCATTTTATAAAACTTAAATTTTCCCACACTAACTCTCAGCATTTTGGGCACCAACTTCTATAAGAAGATAGTCTTCTCCCAGACTTGCTTAAGGAGTTATCATCTCAAAGCTTCCTGTAGTTTTAAGAGCAGAGAACTGGACCTGCCATCTTCTCAGTGAGTTCAATTTCAGTGCATGACTTGAAGTCCCAGTGGTGCTTAGTGTCCGAAGTTTAAGATTTCTTTTCTTGTCAGCCTGAACTGTTTGCAGCCCATTTATCGTAAACACAGGGTGGACCATAATTGAAGGCTACTGTTAATGGCACAGAAAGGCCTGTATTTATCTAAATTGATCTGTGTTAACAGAACTGATCATGTGTCTGTTCACCTGCTTCTGGTATTGCTGTTCCAAGAGTTGTAACATCCTGTTACACCATGCTGTGGGTTCAGATCCGTTCAGGGTAATAGCACGGCTGCTAAGGTTCTGAGGTTTCAATTTATTATCTACATTCAATTTATTAAATATCATAAAGCCTCGGAATAAACTTTAATTAAAAATTTAGACTGCACTATTTAAGTCATATTTCAAAGAAAAGCTTATATTAGGTAAATTTTTTAATTAAATATTTGCTACCAAGAATGACCCATTCTATTTAGAGCTGGTGGTAACTACTGGTATAACTTTCTCTTCTAACAGTTGTTTTTCACTTCAGAATCCTCTGAAAATAGTAATCTCTCAAAATAGATGAGTATTCAATGAGATTTTATATTTTTGTTATTGTTTATTTGATTAATTTCTATGCATTTAAACTGGCTTTTTTTTAACCAATGAAAATTTTAGACATGTTTGTGTTGTTTATTTGCTTTTAAAGCAAATGTTTGTACTGAACAAAACATGAATATAGAGAAGTGAACAAATCATAAGTGAACAGTTAATGAATTTTCACAGTGATTGGAACTTGTGACGAAAGCATAGATCAACAGACAGAACACTACCGAAAGCTTTGAGGTTCCATGGATCCCTCTTTCAGGCACTTGCCGACCTCCCAACTAACTGTTTATCTGGGTTTTAAATACACACAATGCATGAAGTCAACCAGAAATAAGTGAACCACAAAGAAGAAATAACTCAGGGTCACATAAGGGGGACAAGATTTAGCACCAGAACTGCATTACTACACTTCCCTTTTCTCATATAACCTATAATCTAATGAGGGAACCAAAGAAGTGTAATAAGCTGGAAAAAAATGTATTATTTTAGCAGCAATGCCAGATTTCTCATGGAGAGAGAAATTTCTGGATAAAATTTGGATAAAGATTTGGAGTAAAAGTTGAACCTCCCTCACCGCACTCTGCTCACTTGCCCAAGTGCTAAGGGATGTTGAGCTTTCACAGGGACAAAGGTTCTCTGAGTAATAAAGGTTAATTCGGGCTTCCTAGAACAGCACCAGAGGCAGTTGAGGAGTAGAAATAGATGTGGGAGGCATACCTATATGCTTTGCACATGAGCTCATTCTCAGATACCCTCCCTCAAAATGTCTTCAGTACCATACAATGTACTCATAATTCATTTTAATTATTGTTGTTTTGCTATTGTTAAAACGGAGCTCTGGCATGCATTTCAACTTAGAGCCCAGGTAATACAGGACAGTTACGTCCCAACTTTCTCACCAACTCTACGCCAGACTTTGTTCAGGAGAATAAAGATAGACTCATAACGTCTCTCACCTCACCGTTTTTAATAGCAGCCAACCTGTGGAGGGATAAATTTTCTTAGGCCATGGCATTGAGAGGTTCAATCCATTTCATCCAGATTTGAAAACGCAAGAAGGCCCCCAGCTGACACTGATGTTATAAAAGCAAGTCAGCAATTAAATGCAGAATAATTATCAGCATTAGATGAGGTGAAATAAAAAGCAGGGTCTAATGTAACCTGAGGAATGGGAGGCTTGTAGGGTGGATTTCTAAGCAAAGATGCATTTTTCAGAGGAAATGACATTTATGCTAAAGTTTGAAAGATAGGTAGAAGGAAGCAGAGTGAAAACGGATAAGATTTTGATACGTTTATATTCTCACATACAGGAGTCAGGCCAGGAATTGAAAGAGAAAGAAAGGAGCCTTGGAACATGGCTTGAAATTGGGGATTTCTTGGGGTTTTGTTTTGTTTTGTTTTGTTTTTGTTTGTTTGTTTTATCCTAAGTGCCAAATGTCCATAGATTCTGCTCTCCAGTTTTCTCCATGCAGACACTTTATTAAAATACTCAACTTTGGTAGTAAGTCCCCTTAAAGAGAAAGAAATTGGCAATCTCTGAGAGTGGAAAGATCGGGACTAGGACACATCTACAAAGTCCACTTTGACACTCTACCCCTAACAAAATTTAAAATTGCCTCAGGAGCTGGTGAGAGCTGAGTGGAATAGTCAGGAAGAGAAAAGAGAGCATGTCATGGGCCCAGGGATTTCCACCTTCATAGGCTGTAAATGAGTGGTGGATGCTGACACCTGCCCAGTCAATCTTAAGGAATCTGATGAATATCAATAACATAAAAGTGATGTCTATAATTTATATTGCTCAGGAGACTGTTGTGATCACTTGAGTTTCTGATAGCTTAGATGAGTCATTTTTGGTCCTCTGAGAAGTGGTTGCCAGGATGCGGTAAGATGTGTAAAAGATTTTGGAGTGTCTGTGAAAAGTAAAAGGACAGGGAACAGGAGTCAATGGAGATAAACTTGTAATGTAGGTATGAAACCTGTGAAAAGAGAGCATAAAAAAGGTAGATTGGAAAAAACTGCTTCAAACTGCAGCCTGGTTCTGAAAAACATCTCTACCAGCCCTTGTTTCTACAATGGTGCAGAGGAGTGACCTCACCAAGATGATGACACAGGTCATTCCCAACTTCACTTCCCCTCACAATAAGACCAATTAACAACTATTTATGGACTAAAGGTGCCTAAGAATCGACCTGGCAATGGTTTGAGGTTTGACTTAATTTTATAGGGATATTCAGAAAAGAGATAACCCCTAAATACTATATCACACTTTGTCCCAGATCCACATTCCAGTCCAGGGAAGAGTATAGGAAAACAGATTAGGATATTTTCTTTTATGGAAATATATTGAGAAACTTATCATCCAAAGGGCCACTAGCATGTGTGAAAGTCAATCATTGCTGGGAGAACATAAGGCAGTAGAGTTTCTTGGGTGTTGTTTCCTGCTTTGTCTTCTCACGAACCCACCTCCACTTTAGTGAATCATAAATCATTCCCATCAGGTCGTGGATCTTAACCTATTGCCTCACATTTGCTTCCCACATTCTGTGTTTCAGTAAAATTGATACACTCTCTATGAACTGAGTACAGTAAGCGTTAAGTAAAATATTACATAAAGGCCTTAAGGCATTTTATGGAAGACAAAAGAACCAATCACACGTCATTATCAAAAATATACTTGAAAAATCAACCAAAATCCTCCCTTTAGATATCTCTCTGAGACAGTGGGTATTTCCAATTCTATAGTGATCACAAATGAGGATTAATATACAAAAGCTAGCATTAATTTTTAAAAATCTTTATCTTTGGAAAAAATATAGTCTTTTGAGAGATAATTTGATGTTGAAATATATATGCAATTTCCCTCTCAATGTCAAACTCATGCGATTAGATTTGAGTGTATATTTTTGCATCCCTTAAAAATCAATGTAGAAAAAATTAAGATAAAGACAAGATCTCTTTTGTACCAAATATATTTCATTATCTCTATTATTCTGGAGTATGGAAAACTCTCTCCACTAGTGTCCAAAAAGTCATTCTACCTGCAAAAGCTGTGTTCATGCTGAGATGGATTCGAAATCAAAATCAGTAAAGAAACAGGATAATGCTAATATTAAAAAAAATTTAAATGTTCTGTAACATCTAAAACTGAGCTTTCAAGCTGTTAGTTTATTATTATTAGCAGAGTGACTATGCACAGATGGCTTAATGTCTATAAGCCTCAGCATTCTCATCTATAAAATGAGAATCAAAAATATATCTAATTTGTTGTGAATTTCAAATGAAAAAATGCTTATTGTATGCTCAAGAGCAAGTATTCAATAATCAACAACTGTTACAGGAAAGCAAGTGTGGTAATTACTATGATTGATTCTGACTCAGATTGTCTAGATACAAATTCACAATAGAACACTTATTAGCTGTGTGACCTTGTAAACGTTATTAAATATTGCTGAACTTTCATTGTCATTTCTGAAAAATGATGTAATGACATAAACTATCTCACACTGTTAAGGAGGTTAAACAATATAGGAAGTATAAAGAATCCAGAAGAGTGCCAGGCATACATTAATCACTTAGCAAAAGTCAGTTAAAATTATCATTATTACTATAATTGATGTTCTAAGAATAAAAATGTATTTCATTTACCAGCAAGCATCGGTTCAGAGACTATAGACTTTGCAGAAATGAGACCTTTGTTTTAAGTTAAAATGTCAGTGAATAAAAGAAGCTATTGCTGGAGAGGAAATGTCTCTCTTCTAAACAGAGTCACAACAACATCGTAAACTATTTCCAGTACTGTTGTTGACACTCAGACCTCCTGTGTCCTAATCAGAGTCTTCTTAATACACACCCCCTTTTCTCTCTGGAGCTCTACTTTGATGCTGAAGCAATCATACAAAACTTTCAAGGAAGGAGAGCCATCTGGTTATGGCATTCATTCATTCATTGGATTTACCATTTTAAAATATAAAAGTTCCTAAATTATTAACTTTATGCCAAGTGATATTTGATGGCAAAAGTAATATCTGCATGAAGTATTAAGTGATTTTTATGAAAGAAAGCCAAGTGATTTGACAGAGTGTAATAATTACACTGTCAAAGAATAATAAGTTCCATTTTCTTAGTGCAACCTATATTGCACGGTTCTGGTTTCACATGCTGTCACTGAGATGGTAAGATTTATTTCCCCTTCCATTGCACAATGGCTGAAGTTTTTAGGAAAATGTATATGCAATGCCTGCTTTTCAGAAAGATGCCAAATCCATGGCATTGCTTATTTATTCACTGATGTGCACAATAAGAGACCAACTTACATTCTAAAAGAACTGGAAAACAGACATCATGCTGGTCAGATAGGCTAAATATAAATGATGATCTATTAATAGTGGAAAAACTAAAATGCACCTTTCCAAAACAGCTTTCCACTGAACTGAAGCTCAAAACAACTGCCCAGCAAAGAATGTTAGTTTTATGGCTCATGCACAATTTATGAGCAGTCTCCCCTTTTAACCAAAGAAGTTTTACACATAAATCATAAAGAGGCAGACAGCAATCTAGAACTGAGGATCAAGGGATGAAATTAATAGTGGTGTACCTCCTTGGATCAGCCATTTGTGTCATTCTATGCAAATATAATTTGTAGTATTTATTCCAACTCCTCAAAGTTTGTATCTGTTCAACATCATTCATTGAAAGATATTCAGAAAGTACTAAGTTGATGTCTCATTTTGTTCTAGGCCCTGACAGCAGGAAGCAGCCATCAGCATATGCTATCTCCCATTCCTCAGAATTCTTATAACCACATTGGAGAATTAAAACTTGTGTTAGTGAAAAACTTTTAATTTTTTTAATTAAAAAATTTAAAATGTGGGCATATGTACTGGGAATTAGAGCACTGTGTAAGGATGGGTTTCTGAGGGAATCAAGGAACTTTCCAGCACAGAAAATGATACAGAGAAAGTCTACATCAGTTGGGGGACAGGTAGAAAGAAGACTTTTGATATTTTTTCTCACAATATCCCATGACTCCATTGTGCTTGCAGTAGGGGCCTATGGAACAGAAATGAGGGAATGAATGTGGTGATTTCTGTCTCCTGCCCTATTTTTGGCCTCTTCATCTGTGATTATGGCTAGGGCCTTCACTTTATCTGTGATTCTGATTCTCACCCCAGCATCTTTATGTGAGGATTCAATGAGCTTATTCTAGTGAAAATGTCTTGTATACTGCCTTGGACTGTGTTGATGTAAGATTTATAAAAAAAGAATACATTTGATATCCATAGCACAGAATTTGTCATGGATACAAAATGGGGAAAAGAGCCAAATTGCAACCTTTCCTTCCCATCTTTTTCATAACCACTTCTCCTGCTATACATGACTTCATTCATTCTCCTTCTGTCAACTTTATTTCTTGGTCTTTCAAGAGTTGAACCTAAATTAATTGTTTTCTTTAATTACTCCTCAACGTGTTACCCCAAAAACATTGAAGCTGACTGTGGAGATAATCTTCTGTTGGCTTTGAAGAAATAAGCTTCTGTTGTGAGAAGGTCACTTTGCTAGACTCCTTAACTGACCAAGTAGTTCTTCGACATGGTTGCCGTTTGCTGAAAGAGTCCATTAACCATTTACTCTAATGTTCAGCAATTCTTGTGGAAACATTTACAGTGATGAATGAATTAACAGTTTGTCAACCCCTTCACAATAATTCCAATTTATCAGCTAAGAAAAGTTTTTCTACAGACAAAACTTGCCCGTGTTGTCTGAGCCTTGAAGCAATTATATTTGCATTCACTTTCCAAATAAGACTTAAACTCAAAGGGTGGGTGAGTGAGAAAGAAAACTTGAAAAAAAAGTCTGAGAAAGAAATAACGGTAAAAAGTAAGAACAAAACGGGAGCTTTCTAGAAAGCCACAGAAATGGAGTAGAACAGGAGGAGGAAGAGGAGAGAAAGCACATGGGTGAGACTGATTATGAGAAAAAGATTAAATGGAGGTTCGAGAAAGAATAAGGAATAAGAAGGGAGAAAAAAGATTTAAAAAAATTGGAAATAGGAGAGCTTTCAGAAAGAGGGAACTTTGTCAGTGTGCCTCTGTTCTGTTGTTTTCTTTCTTTTCATTGAATTATTGAATTAACATTTATTGAGCATGTGCTCTTCTTTGGAGGGCTGGGCTAAGTCCTATGAATATTAATAAGGAGAAATCTCATTTAAATTGGAGTTGGGAGGGTCTGTAGTGCAGGGGTCCTCAACTCCCAGGTCACGGATGGATAGTGGTCTGTGGCCTGTTAGACATGGGGCTGCACAGCAGGAGGTGAGCAGTGGGCCAGCAAAGGAAGCTTCATCTGTATTTGCAGCCACTCCCCAGTGCTAGCATCACAGTCTCAGCTCTGCCTCAGATTATCAGGTGTTAATTTTCACAGGAGCACCCATCCTTGGTGCCAAAAAAGGTTGGGAACCACTGCTGTAGGGGGAGTTATCACACCCTACCACTTACCTTTAATTATCCCGAACAGGAAGACATGTACTTTTCATCTCTAACAAGGAGATCTTTTTCTACTCCCTCGCAGGAGGGAAAAGGAGAATCTTCTCTGCTAGGCCACCACTCAGCCAGTGGAAGACTATTGTAACTCAGCCAATGAAAAGCCACTAGATTTTGAACTCCCAGTTCCCTCCAATGAACTTTTGTTAAATTAGACCTTCTGAATTCCTGGGTTCCTCTATGAGACCGCTTCCCCATTGTTTCTGAGTAAACCCACTTTTTGCTGGAGAAATATGAGGCTGACTATTTATTTAAGGTTCACAGCCCAGAGGGAAATTTCACAGAAGACCACCAAAACTGCTGATAAATCCTTAGAAATTGGTAGTGGCTGTGCAAACACCATAGAGCAGGTAAGATGGGTCACTCCTGTACAGTCGCAGATGTGTAGGTGTGGGCTTTGGAAATAGTCTCTGAGAAGCAGATGAAGCACACACTTACACATGTGTTCACACACATGTATGCATGCATTCATGCATGTTCTAGTTACTATTTAAAATTATTTTCAACTGGTCTCCTGGAGGAGGGAAAAAAAAAAAAAAAGCCTAAGAACGTGATTAGGCCTCTAGTCTCCAGGTCAAATTGCCTGGTTTTAAATCTTGGGTTCATCACCTATCAACAGGTAATCTTGGGTAGGTGATTATTTTAACTTCTCAGAGCCTCAGATTGTATGTGATTTAAACTCTTTAAGCCTCAAATTCTTTTTATAGATCATACCTATTAAGACGTAAAGGCAGAGAGGTTAAAGAGCTTCAAACACTATCCTTTCAAAGTAAATCCCCCAAGAAAAGCAGGTAGGGAAGAATTATTCAATGCACCGCTAACTTTTTAGGAATTCCTAAAATCTTGGACTTCAAGTAAGGACCTTGCTTATGAAATCAATTTCTTATTGGAAGAAAAAAAAATTTAGTTTCTCCATCCCATAGCCTAAATACATACTCACTTTCCATATATTCTCAGATCCCAGACAAGGTTTAAAAGTGCATGTGTTTGTAAAAGGGCTGTGCAGGTGGGTGGGCACGGCCATGGGGGTGTTGGGAGGGGGTGGAAGAAAAGTGCAGAACTAAATAAGTTCTGTGAGAAAGAGCCAGTTTTAATGTCTGTGCTATTAGACCTAATCAAAAATCCACAACAAATGTTTCAATTTTACAATCTAATGAATACCTTTAAATGAAAGAAAGAAAAAAATGGCAGGAAAAAAGGGGTAAATAAAACAACCTGTAGTGTTTTATTTCCAACTCTGCCCAGGAGTACTGCAGAGCAGCCTCTCCCAGAGTGAGCAATTCCTAGGCACAGTCGAGAGAAGGGCAGATGATAAGTGCTATACAGAGCTGTGAACCTCTTGGTGGCCTGATGGAGGTCCACAGCTCTAAGAGAAGAGGATGTAGTTTTACACTTTTACAAAATCAATGAATTAAGCCAAAATAGGTAACAGAGAACATGACTCTCTTCTTCCCAAATCCCAGCCTCTTTAGCAAAGGTCAAGCTTCACTAAACCTTTTGTTAGAAATGAAAACAAAAACAAGTCTGGATGTTTATGTGTGATCTCTAACAATCTATTGAAATAGACTGAAAAAGAGCAAGGTCTCAGGGGCTTAGCTTAACTATGTGTTAGTTATTTACAGAAAGACAACTTTAATTTTATTTTTAAATATTTAACATACATTCAAAGGCTGGAGGAAAAGATGCGTGATGTTTTGGCTGCAGGGATAACCAACCAACAAGTGGAAAAGGAAGATATTGACATGCTCTCTCTACATTGCCTTTCTGTGGTCTCGGGGTCTCAGGGACGTAGTTGAGCTGCTCAAAGCAACAGACACTGATGGGTTTTATAATCCATTTTCAACTCACACCTGCTAACATGCGAACTCTGCTATTTTCCAGGCAAACAGTTATTGCAGGAGCACTGAATAGCAGAGTGGGTGGAACAATGGGAAACTGCTATCACTGATTGATTTAGAGTAGCCTGCAACTGGAGTGGGGAGAAATAATCCAAGAAATTCTCAAACATACCATGGGTTTTACATAGTTATTGAAAAACCTTACACTCTTTTGCATTTTCTACCCGGCTCATCTGGGAAGCCAGTTTGTACCATCACCTGGGTGGTCCTCTCAGTGCTGCACATTTTCTTCAACAAATTAGGCCTGTTTATCCAACTCCTTACATTACTATGTTATCAAAATATGAGAGTGCTTTGGAGTCTTAAGGGATCCCTTCCTTGCCTGACTACAACCTTAATGCTGCTTGGCTTTTTTTAAATGTATGTAAACCAAATTTACTTTTGAGATACTAAGCAGCAATTAGTGAGTTTTCTGGACTCCAGAGTCATTAAATGTTGGAAAATAAAGATAAAAAAAAAATCAAGGAGTTGTTGCAGCAAGTTTCATATGGAGACTGATTCTTTCTGATATCTGAGGATTTCTTTCAGCCTAAGTGTCCTCTGATTGGATTGACACCCCAGAACTTAGGGGCATGAGAGAAAAGTTGGTTCTCATATCCCTCTATTCCTACTGCATCTGAAACAGTGCTGTGAGCAATGATCCTTAGTCATTCTTTCTCTCATGTATTCATTCTGCTCTGCAACTGAGAAGGACTATGTAGGGTTTACTTTACCTGGTAACAGTGGAAGGAAATCAAGATGCCTCTCTAAAAAAACTTGCAGAAAGGTCAATGGTAAAATGTTAACTTTAGAGAGGAACAAAGAATTCACCTAGTCCATTCTCTTCATTTTACAAGTAGGGAAACTTGCACAAAGTTGTGTGGAGGGTGAAGTTGCTTTAACTTTCTGATTCTGAGTCACAGAGTTCAGTCCTGGTCATAAGGACACACAGATACTCTTATCAGTCCAAATCCTTCAAGATGGCAAAAGGTTTATTCTCAAGAGTTTGCTGGACTTAAGTTTAAAATCTATGCCTACCAATTTAAACAGGCTTTGTGACTTTAGTCACATTTTGCAGATTTATAAACTGATGCTCAGGGAAGTCAAATCATCTGCCCAGTGCAAAGTGTACTCTGTATACTGGATGGGAACTCCATTCTTAAATAAGGTCATCTTGCAAAGCCCTTGGCACAATGTATGTCACCACAGTGCATGACAATAAAAGAGAGAGACTATCAACCCATTATGATAATTATTTTTATTACTTCTACCTTAAAATGTTAGCTGACCCTCTTTAATGTAATTAACAGTCATAAATAATCAGCTTTTAAAGTTTCTTCCTTGTCATTCCTTCCCATGCACACTTGAGGCAGGGTTTTTTCAGCATAACCCCAATTCGTTAGTTGCATTTTACTTCCTTTTTAAAAAGTCATTCCCTTTGTACCCCCACTGTCAGCTGCCAAGCTTCTGCATTTCCTTGTGTTCACAATTCTGGCCATTAGGTGCTAAAATACTGCCATGAGAAAGTGGCAAATGATGGTCTGCAACCTTTTACTGTCATAAAACTCACTTGATAAAAACCAAAAGAAGCATAGAAAAACAGGGTGGGTGATCTCAAGATATACATATGCACATGTACTGTATCAACAGTATCCTGTACTTGTATCCTGTACTGTAGGGACCTGTAGACAGTCAATGCCAGAGCTCTGAAGAGAAACCCCCTCCTTCTCCAGTGTCCTTCCAGCACCTCTGCTGACAAACTTGACATCGAACCAGCTGGCAAAAGACAAATAGTTACAAGGTCCATTTCTATTATTATAGAGCAGACAAGAAAGGATACATTTGGATGGAAAAAATAATAATAAGTAGCACCTAAACTGAGATAGGTCTACTGAGTTTGGGATTTTCTTGAGCAACTGTCACATGGAAATGGGCATTTAGATATCCTAAAAAACTGCAAACTTAACATGTCAAGGACCAAATATATAACCTTTCTCCCCAAATCTGGTCTTCCTCCAGCTCTACCACCCAATTCCATTTTCTACTCCATTTTAGTCTTACGGGACCATCACTGCATATGCAGTTCGTCTTGGCCAAAATATCGTCATGTGGATGTGAATGTACAGGAGCCTTCCTCCAGCATCATTTTACTCAACCCCATTAATCATGCCCATCAGCTTTATTTCCCTTAGATTTGTCACCCTTCCCGCTTGATTCATTCGTCTCCCTCTTACCCAGCCATTCCTAGAAACTCCATTCATCCTCAGTGGTTCAGCTCACTTTTTACCTCAAGTATACTCACACATCCTAAAGTCAAGCTGTTCTATTTTATGGTCTCCTAACTCAATATACCTTTGAAGATATAATTTTAATTTGTATGTGTGTTATGTGTTTGTTTGCATTTGTTTGCCTACCTGTGTCTTCTCAAATCTCACTCAGTCAAGAGCCCATCCATTTGGGAATAAATCCTTTAAAAAGCATTCTGTCTCCTGACATTTAAACAGAGAAAACTGGAAAGTAAGCATTGCCTTTGTTTCCATTTTTCAGTTTAAGAAATTGAGAATTAAAGAAGGCAGTGGTTCTATTATGTACCACCCCTTTCATAGGCCTGGTTTCAAACTCAGCTTTTCATAAAATAAAACCACTATATTTCTTTTTTCTTTTTCATAATTTAACTCTCTTGAATTTTATTTTCTCATTCAATAGTGTAAGATCAGTATGTATATATATGTAAAATCATATATTCACATGTATTTTATTGCATTCTTTGTGTTTCTGAAAACAATATAAAACACTATGTTTAAAGAAACTCTTCTCTGAAATGGCATATTGTCTACTCTTATTTCTCATATATCTAGAAGCAGCCTTAGCAGTTATTAATTTTCATCCTTAGATGTTTCCGCTTTGGTACATTTTTTTTTTCTTTTGGTGTCTAGGTTTCACTTTTTTTTTTTTTGCACTTTAAAATATTATTTTATATTAGGTTCAGGTATACAGTGCAATGGTTAGACATTTATATAACTTATGAAGCGATCCTCCCAGTTACTCTAGCACCCATCTGGCACTAAACACAACCATACAATAATATTGACTATATTCCCTAATGACTATATTCCCATGACATTTTTTAAAAAATGTTTTCCCCTGCTAACTCAGTATTCTCTGTCTCTCTCTCTCTCTCTCTCTCTCTCTCTCTCTCTCTCTCTCTCTCTCTCTCTCTCTCTCTCTCTCTCTTTCTCTCTCTCTCTTCTCTCTCTTCTCTCTGTGTATATAAATGGAAGATAGATAGAAATATATATGTATGTATTTGTGTGTATATATATACATATATTGAGAGGTAGTATGTACATATTCTCCCAACACAAACTGTTAACCTCTTTGGGGGAGGGCAGAGTTTTTTATGATTCTACATCAAGTTAAACTAGGACACAAGACAGGCGATCTGATGTTTGAACAGTGGGTCAATTATAAATTCGGTGCTGAAGGCAGTCAGATCCCAAACTCCTGATATTAGAGAAGAAACAACAATAGTTGGATACTCTAGGGCACAGATGATTTATTCACTGTTGGGTGGAGTGCTTAACTAGATTACCAGGTCCCCTTATATCTCATATATCCTACAACACAGAAGATGGAATTCCTAAATAAATGTGTCATTAAAATAAATTAGAAAGCTTTACAATAGAGAAAAAATCAAGACCTGCTCGTTAATCTTAGTTTTAATTAAAGCCATACTTTCCTTGGAAATTTGAAAGATCTCTTAGACCTTCACTGGCTTCTATTCTCAACAGAGACAAGAAGACTATAAGATGGGCCTGTGGTTTCATAGGTTGAAAGCCTCTATAAGCCACAGCAGGTCAACTTGTGAAAGGACCTTATTTACTCTGATTACGTTCTTCAGTTGGCTCCCCCAGTGGGGTCGTGCTGTCTTTTCTTTGGCGATAATCTCATATTTGATAAGAAATGAGCTCTATCATTTTCAAGAAAGGGCAGATAAGCAAAGAAAATAAGGCACAGAAAAGCTTCAGGAAAATATTGCTTAGGCAAGGGAAGAAAATATTATATTTTCTCCCATGCTACTCTCATTGTTCTGGTGATGTTCACTTCTCCTGCCATGGTTCAGAGCCATGAGAGGTGAAATATCAGATGTAAAAATCTATCATTATGCACTTCAAGGGAAGTAACTGCAGGGAATTTGTCTTGGCCTGCACATTAATTTTACAGTTGGCATGTAATATTATATTAGTTTCAGGTATACAACATAGTGATTAGACATTTATGTAACTTACAATGTAATCACCTCAATAAATCTAGTACCCATCTGACACCATACATGGTTATTACATGATTGACTATATTCTTTATGCTGTACTTTACATCACCATGACTGTTTTGTAACTACCAATTTTTACTTTTTAATTCCTTCTCTTCTTTCACCCCTCCCTACAAACCTTCCCATCTGGCAACCACCAAAATATTCTCTGTATCTATGTTTGTTTCTGTTCTGTTTGTTTATTTTGTTCTTTAGATTCCATATGTATGTGAAATCATATGGCATCTGTCTTTCTTTGACTTCACTCATCACTGTACCCTCTAGGTCCATCTGTGTTGTTACAGATGGCATGATTTCATTCTTTTTTATGGCTGAGTAATATTCCATAGTATATATACACCACCACCTCTTCTTTATCTGCTCATCCATGAATGGACATCCAGGTTGCCACCATATCTTAGCTGTTAAAAGTAATGCTGCAATGAATATATGGATTCTCATGTTCATTCTAGGTAGTGTTTTGGGTTTCTTCAGATAAATACGCAGAAGTAGGATTACTGGATCCTTCTTTGTCTCTTCTTCTAGCCTTTATTTTAAAGTCTATTTTGTCTCGTATAAGTATTGCTACCCCAGCTTTTTTGTTTGTTTGTTTTTATTTTCATGAAACATCTTTTTCCATCCCTTTACTTTATGTATGTCTTTTGATATGAACTGAGTCTCTTGAAGGCAACATATGTAAAGGTCTTGTTTTCTTATCCATTCAGTCACTCTATCTTTTGTTAGGAGCATTTAGTCCATTTACATTTGAAGTAATTTTTGATAGATATGTAGTTATTTTTATTTTGTTATTCATATTTTTGAACTTTTTTCTTTTTTCTTCTTAAAAAAGTCTCCCTATCAATTCTTGTAATACTGGTTTAGTGGTGATGAACTCCTTTAGCTTTTTTGTTGTTTGGAAACCTCTTTATCTGTCCTTTGAATCTGAATGATAGCTTTGCTAGATAGCATAATCTTGGCTGTATGTAGGTCCTTGCTTTTTATCACTTTGAATATTTCATGCCAATTCCTTTTGGACTGCAAAGTTTCTTTTGAGAAATCAGTTGACAGTGATTATAGGAGCTCTTTAATAAGTAACTAATTGCTTTTTACTTGCTGCTTTTAAGAGTCTTTCTTTGATTTTACCTTTGGCATTTTAATTGTAATGTATTTTAATGTGGGCCTTTTGGGGTTTATCTTGTTTGGGACTCCTAGTGCTTCCTGGGCTTGTATGTCTATTCCCTTCACCAGTTTAGGGAAGTTTTCTATCATTATGTCTTCAGATAGGTTTTCAGTTCTTAGCTTTCACTTCTCTTTCAGGTAATCCTATGATGTAAATGTTGGTACACTTGACCTTTGTCCCAGAAGCTCTTTCAACTATACTCATTTTTTGAATTCTTTTTTCTTGTTGCTATTCTGATTCGGTGTTTTCTGCTATCTTATTTCCGAAATCACTGATTTGATCCTTTTCTTCATCTAATCTATTGTTAATTCCCTTTAATGGAGTCATTATTTCATTTATTAAAATATTCATTTCTTACTGGTTATTTTTATGTTTTCTATCTCCATTTTTATGTTTTATGTCTCTTTATTAAAGTTAGCACTGAGTTAATTTACTCTTCCCCTAAATTCATTGAGCATCCTTATAACCAGTGTTTGGAACTCTACATTTGGTAGATTACTTATCTTTATTTTATTTAGTTCTTTTTCTGGAGCTTTGTTCCGTTCTTTCATTTGAGACATGTTTCTTTAATTCCCCAGTTTGGCTGCTTCTCTGTGTTTATTTCTATGTATTAGGTAGGACTGCTCTGTCTTCTGTAGGTCTTCATAGAGTGGCCTTATATAACAGGTGTCCCGTGGGGCCCAGTAACACAGTCTCCTTTGTCATGTGAGCCAGATTTTTCAGGTATATCCCTTGTATGGTTTATGTGTGCTCTCCTGTTGTAGTTGAGCCTTGGTTGCTGTTTACACATCAGTGGGAGGGACTGATTGGTTGTGAGGACTGGCCATGGCTACAGTGGAGGAGCTGTTATGCAGAGGCTGACCCTACAGAGCAGGATTAGCTTTAGCAGGGCTCTGCTGCCTGCCCTGACTGCCATTTAGATATATGCTGTCCACTGAGGCAGCTGGGGGATGCTCTGGCTTAGTTGGAAGCTGACCACCAGGTATTTGGGACCTGGGATCACCTCCACCTGCACTGGGCCTGGAAATGCCTCCAGAGGCCAAGCTGTGAACCAAGGCCAGCTGTTGCTAATGGGATGCTCAGCAAGAGGTACAGGGCATGCTGAGGCCAAATAGTATTTGTTTGGGTTTTGTGAGCCTTAAGAGAGATTTTAGATAAGTCTGCAATATGAGTAAAGACAGGACTTTTATAATGAAAAAGCCACTAGAAGCAGCTTGGGTGGGCCTGCAAGTTGAGTAGGGCAGGATCTCAGGGAATTACCAAAGCAGGGTAGCCAAGTTGAAGAAGACTCAGTTATGATGGCCCTTTGTCTGCTCTGGGGTGGGGGAAGGCTCCACAAAGGAACAGTAATTCTGCCAGCACTTTTGTCTGGGAAAAAGCTGCCTCTCCAGCCTTTACCCTGAAGCTCGACCACTCCATTCCTCCCTGTTTGTCTCTGGTGCCTTAAGAACTGCTGTCCCGGTGCTAAAGCTCAGAGCAAGTGAGTCCATCTGTGAGTAAGTTCGTGCATGGGTCCTTTAAGAGAAACTCCTGGCAGTCCAATAGCCCTCTGTCTCAGTCACAGTCTCCACGGGTTTTCACAGCCAGGATTTGTGGGGACTTCTCTTCCCAGCATTAGAACCCTGGGCTTGGGAGCTGGGTGTGGGGCTGGGACCACTCGCTTCTCTGGGGGAGCCTCCATAACCAAGATAGCCTTCCTGATTTTTAACCTTAATACACAGATGTGGGACCAGCCCATTCCATGTCTCTGTCTCCACACCAGTCTTGAGATGGCTTCTTCTGTATGTCCTTATTTGTAGGGCTTTTCTTCAGCTAGACTTCAGGAGATTCTCCATGCTGGTTGTTCTGTAGTTTAGTTGTAATTCAGATGTAGTCCTGGGTGGAAGCAAGCACAGCATTTACCACTCTATCATCTTGACTGGAGAGTGTTTCATTTTAAATGGTGTTAATTTCTTTTGTGGTCTATGTGTCTTTCCCACCCTGAAATCAATCCTCCAGTTTGTTGTCTCTAATATTATTATTCTAAATATAGGATATAGAATGTGCACTATTCCAAATTATGTAGTCAGTTAGCACTGGAGTTATGACAGCCTGACGGCAGGAAGAAGAAAATGAAAAAGAAATCAAAACTGTCTCAACTATGTCATTAGTAATACCCTACCCAGTCCCAGCTGTGAGAAGGAAAGAGGCTGCTCATGCCTAGGGGGAATACAACAACAAAAAGAATAAAACACTGCAGTGGAAAATCTCAACTAACTATGTAAAATGAATTCCAAAATTTATTTTTTTTAATAATTTAATTTGACTTTTTCACTACTTATTCCTGCTGGAAAAGTGATAAACATCAAACCTTTCAGGAGAACTGTCATTTCTAAATTATTGTGCATAAGTCTAGAATCAAAATCTTTGTAGACCACACTTCAAGGGAGAGACAAAATATTTTGGTTCCTTCATTTTTATTTGGGAGCTTAGCTGCTTTACAGCTAGGATTTCAACCAAAATAGATCATGATTTCTGCCAGCTCAATAGAGAAACATGAAGGGTCAAAAAAAAAGAAAAAGAAAAGCAAAAAGGAAGCCTTTAAATAATCTTAATAGCAGGAAATTCTAATAATGCCCACTCAGTTACATTTCCACATTCAACTCCTAAACTACTGATTCTTTCTTCTAGATATTTGTTTTGGAGGAAACTAAAATTTATGTCTTTTTAAGGTTGAGAAAATCAAAAAAGACTGCCTATTTTAAAATAAAACTAACAAATAAAACAATGATACACGGCCCAGAAACTTCTTTGCTATGAATACATAATAAATTTCTGCTACTCTACAACAGCTGCAAACAGGAAGAGAATGTCAGACAGTTGGGATTAAAGTTGGTTACAGATGAGGCCTTGATAATGTGCTTTCCTCTCTTTCATGGTTTGCATCCTCTGCTGCCAGGGAAGGGTGAAATCTCAAAGCAAGGAACTTGCTTTTGTTGAATCTGGGCTCCAGGCTATTAGGCTGTTGGCTCTTTTGAAGTTATTCCTAATGCTTGCATTGATAGTAATCCCGACTCCCTAGCCTAGGTGAAATCACTTTTTTATAAAATTCTCTTATACCATGTACTTCTCTTTTTGTATAAGTTGTGAATTTACATTTAATACCATAATCATTTGATTATTTCTGTTTCTTCCACTAGACTATAAGCACCATGTTTAGTTTTGTTTTATTTTTTTGGTTTTTACTTTTGTGTGTCCTAACAGCTATTCCTCTTATTTATTTCTGTGCATCAAATTACCACAGACCCCAGTGATTTAAAACAATATACATGTAATAAACTGATGCAGACAATGGAAACCAGTATAGAAATGACTAAAGAAAAATTATACATAAAGTTACTACTTCTGGATATACATACAAAACAGTTGAAAGCAAGGACCCATGTTCATAACAACATTATTCACAATAGCCAAAAACCAGAAGCAATCCATGTGTCCATTGATACATAAATGAATAAACACAATATGGTATATACATACAATGGAATATTATTTAGCCTTAAAAAAGGAAATTCTCACACATGCTATGCTGTGAATAAAACTTGAAGAAATATGCTGAGTGAAATAAGTTTAAAGAGGAAATAATGTATTATTCAACTTACATGAGATCCTAGAGTAGTCAAAATTGCAGAGACAGAATCTAGAATTGTGTTTGCCAGGGACCAGAAGGAGGAATTGAATGATAAAGAGTCCAGACTCCCTTTGAAGTTATTATCCATCTCTCATTGTTGCCATAATCTGTGTTTAGAACCAAGTTATACAATGGAAAGAGGTTACAAAAGACCATAAATATCAAGAGGTAGAAATCAGTGGGGACCATGAATGGCAGGGCTCTGTCAACCATGCAGACCGAGAACTATGAAGGTAGATTCTTTTTTTTTCATAGGTTGTGTATATCAAGGTCTCAACTCTGGATTTTCTTTTTCTCGTTATTTAGTTTTATTATTTTATTTTTTTCCATAATACAGTCTCATTTTATTTTATTTTTATTTTTATTATTTGTATCCATCTAGGTAGATTCTAAGAATGGATAATAACTTCAAAGGGAGTCTGGACTCTGGGAGCCCAACCAATAAAAGGAGGCCAGGGCAAAATAAAAGGTCAACACCAAATCGTTAGTCAGGAACACTAAAATACAGGCAAGTACTGTGTCAGAGACAGCCTCCAACAGAAAGACAATTATATTCTTTCAGGAAAAAATAATTAGCTTTCCGGGCCAGAGGATGCCTACAGCCTAAGACTGGTGCCAGCATGGCAGCAGTATTTAAGGCTTAGTTTAGCTCAGATGCTCTAAACCTTGCCTGATCTATGGGTCCTCATGCAGTTGTTTGAGGTAAAGACTAGGTTTCAGATTTATCTAATTTCTTTCTCCAAATAACTTGATTGATAGACTGCTCTGGGCCTGAAAATTCTGACTACAAAATATGCACCACGGCAAATCAACTTCATTACACACACACACACACACACACACACACACACACACACACACATTTTTTTTCTTTTTTTTCCAATTAAATTTAGAAAATACACTTCTGAACCCAGAACATGGATGTTGTTTAGGAGCTGTAAATTGAGGTACTATTTTTTTGTAGGTTTTTTTTGGCTTGTTTTCATTTGTTTTTTTGTTTTGTTAGTTAGTTTTTAGTTTTTTGGTTTTTGTTTTTTTTTTTTTGATCCTCAGGCAAATAAGTCCTAAGTGATCAGTGTAGCTTCTTTGATCAGGAATCTTATTTAGGAGAATGGATGGAGGTGGTGATGAGGCTGGAGTAGAGACACAAATATTTTTTATCTGTTTTTATAGATAGCGATCATTTTTTTGTTGTTGCACTTTTCATAGTAAAACACTTGCTAGTAGACAATTAAGAAAAATAGCACATCACTTGATAAAAAGAGAAAAAGGCACACACAAAAAATCAAGCCCTAACCTGAAACAGTTTACTCCAATGTTCCACATAGCTGTCATTTGTTTTAAGTGATACGAATTTCGGATTCCAGAAACCTGTTTGCTTTTAACCCATACTTTGTGAAACCAGTAACCACATTATTTCTCTGAGTCAAATTTTTTACCTAAGTGAATATGGAATATATAAATATTTATTTGCATAATAATGCTGAAAATTGCAAGTGCCTATTTGCAAATTGCACATGTACTTAAAAATAAATGACTTTTCACAGCTCCATTTTTTTGCAGTGATTTTCCATCTAAATAAAAAATTGCTTTATAGAGTGACTACAGTTCACTCTTTCTAATTCCATCATGTGGACATCATTGTGGTTAAGTAAAATGAAACTAAGGCATATTGACCTAGTAATAATTTTTTTTAGGGATGAGGATGGGTAGACATAGAAGATGTCCCTAAAGGATTGACTTTCATGACTTAGTGATACTTTTTAACTTAACCAACAAATAGGTGGTTGGATGTACAATCCTGCGAGTGAAGTTCTGAACTCGAGGAGCTGGTACTTCAGACATGACGTGAGAACCATGATCCAGCCACCACTCACCTTTCATCTATAACAAGTAAGTTTGTTCTGGCCTATTTTGTTGATTGGTTCTAAATCCACTGAGTTCAAGGAGTCCTGCATGGACAAAGTACCAAAGACTAATTATGAAGACTTTTGTAATAGATAATCTAAAGGTTTAGAAAAATTTAAGAGCCTTTCCTCATCAAAATAATAATAACAATTTAAAAGCCTTACCTTTATTGACACAGTCTTTTTATTCTACACATTTTTTTATTCCCAAAGATACATATATAAAAGCAAGGACTATTTTCTATCTTTCCATCTCAAAATTCAAACTACCCCCTCCCCCGGTTTAAACACATTGCTCTTTCTAGAAACATCACTCTTTCCAGTGTCACAAATATGCATTTTTAACTTGAAAGATTATGTCAAGTTTTAAAATACATTCCCTATTCAAAAAGACAGTATTCTACTATTCTAATTTCTTCTTGGATTACCCTGAACATGCTTATCAATTTTGTAATGCAATTGACAGACCAAATTATTAAAATATATTTGGCTTTCAAGCTTTTCAGGGAAATTTCTCAGCACACCAAGACTCACTTTCAGAAATCCTTTTCTACAACCAAATAACTCCAGAAGCCTTCTCTCTGTTGCTCTGATTTACCTGATAATTTTGGTGAAATTATTTGTAAAAAAAAATGCTGATTGTAACCCAGAATTTTGTGCCTGCCAGTATATGATTTGGCTTTCAAAATGTATCTTTCTCATTCTTCACTTTCTTTCTTATTCAATTGTCTTTTATACATCTTCACCAAAGACTTCCTTTTGCATTTTGTCTAGACTCTAGAAGGCATTGAGTTCTATATAATCCTTAAGTTGGGCAAAAACATATCTGATTTCATTCACTTCCTATAGAAGAAGAATGAAACTACAGTTCATGCAAAAATACATTATGGCCAGCAGGGTATTTTTGATGGCCCCAAACAAGAAATTCAATGAAAAACCCAAGGGAGAGGTCTATACTGGCATATTCTTTTATTCACAGACAAATTGGGTGGCTGATTGCATTTCAATTCAATTATACTGTTTTATTGCAAATAATAAATGCCTTTAGAAAAGAAAAATGTGTTATAAATCTAAATAAATTACAGTATCCTCAGTTTTATTTTTTACATCTGATATTTTTTATGTAATGATTTCCTATATTGCAATGTACCACACTAACTCAATAAAAATAGGGATAGAATTGGTTGAGTAAATATGTATGCAAATGTAATTTTATGTTTAAACTCAGAAACTACCTAGAAAGGTAAGAACTCAGAAACACACATACATCATATTTTTTAAATATATGGAAAACTCAATTTCTTACATGTATTTATAAGTTTATATATAATTATATATGTATATACATATAATTGTATATATAATTTAATATATATGTATATCCTTGAGTTTGCAGTTGGAAATTGATTTTCTGTTTATGCAAAAATGTAGTCAGAACCTGAAGAAAAACTTACTCTAAAGAATGATTTACTGCCATGAACAAAGTTCTCCAATCATTAAGCTGTTTCTTTTTTCCCAAAATGTATCCTGCTATACTCTGCTTTATAATACTGAAAAAGAGATGGCATACTACATTTCTTGTTCATTAAATGCTTCCTGTTAGGTTTCCTTAAAAATAAAAGGCATTCAAGAAGACAGGAGGAGGGGAGAAGGAATTGCTCCTTCCTGTTATCTTTGATGTTTATATCGGCAGTAGTCATTACCCCTAGCATCAGCAGTGTACAGGCTCCAGTTTCTTCTGTCATTCTCTTCAAAACATCCTTCCTGTGCCTCTTTAAAGGCGATAGAAACATCTGAGTGTGGTTTCTGGAAATAATACGGTGGCTACTTGGTAATAATAATGCTAAACTCTTTACTAAAATAAAATGGGAAATTGTCAACTTATGGCATAGAGTTTCATCACAATTAAGTAAAATGCCATCTGTGGTTGTGACAAAGATCTTACTAGAACAAATGGTTTGGGCACTAAGTGGTGCCCAGACTGCATTTGTCTGGTCACAATGAAGATAAGGGCTGTGAGTAAGATGGCAATGATCACTGTACTCGAATCCTTTCAGAAAGAAATAATAAGCTTTAGTTTTTAATCTCTAAATCAGTTCAATGTCAAAGTAACAGAAAGCTTCAATAGTGGCCTAAAATTAACATCTTACTTCTTGTAGCCATAGGGAAACACCTCTGAAAAATACATCCAAATTTTATTGTATGAGTTGCAAAATTACAAGAAAATGTAACACAGAAATAAACATTTTTTTGTGTGCGAATGTTAGGACATGGAAAGAAGTAGGAGCCTGAACCTTGGAATAGAGACATCTAGATGAATTTAGAAGAAGCTGAAATTCTTGAAACCCTTGAATCTCTCAGTGTTATGCTTGCCAATAGGAACAGCCTTCTTCACATCTCTGAGCAAACTAACCTGATTAAATCTTTCTAATAAATACCATCAATTCAATATGCAAAATTCACTTTGGTAAATACGAAGGTAGTTTCTGTTTTTCTGAGTGGACTGTGAATGGTATAATATTCTAATACATCTTTTTATTCTTCTTAAAATATAATGAGCTAGATTGAGAAAAGCTTGATGACTGTTATTCATTATAACTCATTGGATTTTTTAATTCTACACTTTTTAAAAAATCATAATAAATAAAAATAATTTTTCATATTTCCCAATGCAGAGATCCTTTTTTTGATATACGTACAGCTCATAATACATAGCTGTCTATATATTGTTTATTCTTCTTAAGAGTTTTTGCCTTCTTCCCCATCTTCTTTCTTTTCCCCTTAAATTTGAAGTGATATCTATTGTTGATAAAGCCAAAAGCTTTAAACCAAACAGCATTTTCCACTTACTCCAAACCTGTACCTTTCCAAGGGTCTTCTACCAGTTTTAACTTTTCATTGTTAAATTAGCTGCCAATTTCAATTCATTCTGAGTATTATGTGTCTAAAATGGTGCTAGACACAAATCCTGACACTGAGGAAAACTTCACACCAGTATACCCCGTTTCATTCTTTCTAGTTCACCTAAACAATGTCCTTATTGGGTCTTCTTCCTTAGTCATTTTTTATTTTTTCATAAAGATTATATATATTTGGCAGTATTCTAAACTAATATCTCTAGAACACATATATGCAATTTGTAAGGTAGCAACATAGCCCATGACTGTGATAAAGGAAGACAATACTACATACTATCTTGATGCCCTCTGACTTACTTTGTTATTAATATTCCTGTCGTTGATGGAGGAAAAATATCAAAATAAGTAGAATTGTATAACATGATGGTTCTAATCTTTCTAGAAGTATTGGTATGGTATGGCATTAAACTTTTCAAAGTACATCTACTATGGTATGATATTAATGGTATAAAATTACCATATTAATGGTATAATATTAAACTTGATTAAGTACATCTACTCTATTATCATGTCAAATATATCTATATATCTCCATAGATCTATTTAGCTATCTGTCTGTATGTGTTATATATAATTGGCTTTTGCCTCAGAAATATGCAATTCTATAGCATGATATGTACATCACTGATCTTTTCTAGTGGCATTTCCAAGCTTTTCTATTTGGTAAAACAGCTAAAAGGAATAGTAATTATATATTGATTTGTTGATAATGAAGGAAAAAATGCAGGCTGACCTTTACATATCCAGAATCCATTTTCATTTAGAAAAATTTGATGTCCTTAACATAAAAAAAATATGGTGTTCACATTTCTTTTTTCATATCTTGGAGAAATAAGTAAACAGAATAGGTGAACAGAGCTAAGCTGCCTGATACTCCAGTCTCTGGGAAAATGAAATGTCTAACACTCAGCAGAACTTGTTTCATTTGAGATACTTAATGGTTTCACACATTTGAGGAAATATTTGACAAATCATTAGCTGACCACTAGAGAAAGCTAATAGAAACTATCCCTGAAGAAATACAGACATTGGACTTACTAAACAAATCAGCTATTTTAAATAAGTTCAGAAAACTAAAAGAAATCACAGCAAAACAAACAAACAAACAAAAAACTAAAAAGTATGAGAATAATGTCTTGGCAAATAGAGACTTTTACTGAATAGACAGAATTTTAAAAAATTAATCACATAGAAATTCTGGAGTTTAAAAGTCATTAAATAAATAAATATTCAATAGGGGGGCTCAAAGACAGATTTGAACAGGCAAAAAAAATCAGTGAACTTAAATATAGTTCAATTGAGATTATTCAGTCCAATAAACAAAAAGATGAAAAGGATGAAGGGAAATGAAAAGTACTTCAGAGACCAGCAAGACATCATCAAACATACCAGCACATGCACAAAGCGATCCCAGTAGAAGAGGAAATTAACGGGCAGAAAGAATATTTTAAAACCTAATGGCAAAAAACTCCTCAAAATTGATGAAAAAATATTAATAAATGTACAACCAAGAAGTTCAATGAACTCCAAGTGGGGTAAAGTCAAATAGATCCTCAACTAGTCACATCGCAAATTGTCATCAGCAGATCATCATCAGAATCTATGCAGACTAGAAGACAATGGGATGCCATATCCAAAGTAATGAGGGAAAAAGGCTCTCAACCAAGAGTCCTATACCCAGAAAATATTATCAAAAATGAAAGTGAAAGTAGACATTCCCAGATATGCAAAATTTGAGAGAATTCATTGCTAGCAGACATGCCCTACTTAAGGGAGTACTTACAGGAGTCGTAAGGCTGAAATTAAAGCACACTAGAGAGTAAAGTAAGTCCAAACAAACAGATTAGAACACAAATAAAGATAAATACATAAGTAGCCTAAATGCTTCCAACATAGTGAACTTACTCCCTTGTAGAGCAACCCTCCTTATATATAACATCTGAATTCTACCCAGCCAAGCTCTCTTGCATTTTTTATTCAATGATGCTCCTTGGGTGACAAGCAACAAATTTAACTTCTACTCCCATTTGAAAGCCTTACAGTTATTTGAAAACACTTAATACTTCCCCTTGGGACTTGTCTCCATAGGATAAGTTGCCCCACACTAAATGTCAACCTCTTGCTTAACTAATGCGTGTCAAATATAATCCCGATGTAAGAATACTTATTCTTCACATTCTGACATCTGCCCATCTTTTGAAGTTTTGTATCGCTTCCTTGTAATCACTTTTTCCTTCCATGCTGAGGATTCTAGATACTCTTGTCTAAGAGCCGCCATATAATATTCCTCATGTCATTTTAACTATGACTTTTCCATCTTCTCAGTATAAATGTGAGGTAATCAAATTTAAGATCAGGACTTTTATTGTGAGAATATAAAATGTTAAATTTGGAGAACAAATAAAAGTAACCAGAATGACTGTCAGATCCATTTTGTGTATAAGAAAATAGATCCCAAGAGATTAAATGATATTTTCCATGTCCATACAAATAATATCTTTCTCCTGCCACCTCATACAAGGACTCTCTGTAATGATAAGAATATGGCATTTTTGTAGTGCAGACATCTTAAGACAGCCAGACTTTCTGTTGACCAGCATTTTCTCTCTTTTTCCAACATGATATTTTAAAATCAGAAGATGACACATAAAACTATGCTATGTAGAAACAAGTAAGAGACCCTGTAAATCCTAATCCTATGTTCCATATATATTAAAAGGTTGTTTATGGTTTCTGCCAACAAGAAGTGATACCCAACCTGTTTTATAAAATAAAATAAAATAAAATAAAATAAAATAAACAAACAAAAAAATCTCTCTCCATACATCCTGTCTGACTCCTTTAGTCATTTAGGTTTGCAAGCCAAAGCTTGATATGGTATCATATACTTTTTACAACCATTTTAGTATCTATTATAGGACAATTAAGGTAATACAGAACTTGAATAGACATACACAAAAGCATATTTAAAAATAGATACATGCATGAGCATGTATGAATTAAATTATCTGAGGTTTCTACAGGAGTCAAGTAGTGGTAGAGAAACCCAGGGGTTTAGAGGTCTCTGGAGTGAAATAGCCTGCCTCAAGTTACAGTATAACACTTAGTAGCTATATAACATTGGGAAAGTCACTTAAACTTACTGAGACATGGTTTCTTCATTTATAAAGCAAATATGGCAGCACTTTTTGATAAATAAAGAAAAAAAAAAAGAATGGCATTTTTACCAACATGATGAATAAATATTCAATATTGAGGTTTAGGTATGCTGGGAACTGGAAACAAAGTCTGCTCACTTCTAGTGCAGAAATTTTCTTAGTGTGCCTCCCTTTCACACTTACCATCTCTTAGGTACCTTATTAGTTTCCAGTCTCTGCCTCTTTGCAAAGTAAAGTTTCATGGAGTGGGAAAGAGTCTGAAGTGTCTCATATCTAACCACTTAATGAGTAAGTGAACATTTTCAAGATTCTGTGCTCATCAAATCCACCCCCAATGATTTTTATATTCGGAATCTCATGATTGCCCTGTGTGGGCAGGGCTCACTGAGTCATATATTTAGTTTGATCCTGAATAGGACTAGATGGTTTATGACCAATTAACTATGACTGTTAAAGGATAAAAAAAGAGGATAATCAAATTTCATGCATCGCTGGTAAATCAATGGCTGTAGAAGTACAGCTGATCTCCTTTTCAAATGTTGCTAAGAGACTTGTGCAATTCATTAGACACTCAAGTGGGCAGCTTTACCACTGTTAGATCAATAATATATAAAAACTTACCTGTACTCCAGATCCAAGGTGCTCACCCCCATGTGGGGACAGTCAGACCTCACAGCAAGATATCACATTCTCAATGATCTTTCTTCTTTCTCCATTTTCAGGCATTTGATCCTGAATTTTTCAATATATCATTAATAGTTATATGATCAAATATTGCATAAGAAAGTTCAAACTCAGTGAGCAGATATTTTTTTCAAACAGTATTCCCTGCTTCAGAAATACCTGCTATCATTGTAAAAATAGCAACAAAAATAATGCTATAGAAATCAAAAGGAAATATATATAAGTAAATAAAAGAGACAGGAAGTGAAAAAAAGCAAAATAGAGCAAGAGAGACAGAGAATAGAAAAGCATATTTCAAAGTTAGTGAAACAAACTTCACAGTCTCAGGAGGGAAGAGCCCAGGGATTTGCCTTTGTAACATGCTCTTCTAATGAAATTGATATACATAAACCCATGAGAATTTCTGAGCAATTTGATTAATAAATAAACAATTAGAGTGGTACGAAAGTTTGAGAACTGTTTGAGAGTTCAGGAAACACAATATTGGTATTACTACAGCAATAGACATTACCATGTAGGAAGTATCATAGGGACTTCAAAGTTATGGAACTAACCCAGTAGAAGTGTGCACTTTACTTACACTCTACGTGTAATAAAAGCACCTGCTAATGATTAAGTATTAAAATTGGAAATGCAGAAGATAAGTGTCATATGGACTCAGTGAAAAGGATCTAATAGTGAACCAGAATTATCTGGACAGGGACGTGACATGATTTGAGATAGGCCTTAAAATCTGGTCACGATGTTTAAGGATGGATAGAAGAAGATGAGATTTGCCATGTTAAGGTGGACAATATGAATAAGTGGAGGGAGATGCTAATACTATGTTGTTTTAGGGTGACAAAAAGATATAAATAAATGAGAATAAGGAGACTAAAAATATGTGTCCTGTTTCCAAAAGTACTTATGTCAGGGATACTTTTTGTATTGCATTCTAATGTCCTGTATAAATGGAAATCTCCGAACCCAGCTTACAGTGTAACTAGTGTGAAAGTGACTCAGATATTTGACCCACTAAGTCTCCTTTTTCAAAGTAGACCAGTTCTACTTCGGGTCTAAAGAGATGGGAAACATACAAAATAGAATGGAGACCTTGATACAGCAACAAAAATCTCCCCTAAGTGTAGGACAAAGTGAGACGAGCAGAAAGAGATGAAAGCAGATTCATCTATTTGTGCTTATGTCTACCTGGAAATCAGAGGACCACTTCTAAAAGTGCTATGGAAACAAATATGTAAAGAATATTAGCCCTCAAGACTTAGCATAGTAAAATGTTGAAATGGGAGCTGGGACCTTATTTATTTGAATTAAGTCTAAGATACAGAATCATAATTTTTTCCTCAGGATTTTGAGTTACATTTAATAATTGTCTTGCTAAATCTTAGCTTGGGAAATTAATGCAAGAGTCACACATGCTTTTTTCCCCCCTCTATTTTCCAAAATCAGAGAAAAAAAGCTTTTGCCCCTTCTCTTTTCATTTCCTGATTAGGTTGTACCACTCATTCACATGGTTCTGGAGCTATAGTCAGTGGTGAGATAGCATTTGAGGCACTGATGCGTGAACACACAAACAGATTTATCTGAGAGGAAATTGCTTGGAGCCTTAGTGGCAAGTGTAATCTTTTGTTACATGGGACAGGCTTCTGGTAGCTATACACTGCCTACTTCTTATAGCAATGCCTCATTTCTATGAGCAGTGAAAAGGTATTGTTAGCCTTTATTCCAAATGTTGGTCTAATGGCCAGAGGAAGGCTGCAGATTGGGAGGGAAGGCATCTGTCCAGTATACAAGGAGGTTGAATTGAACAGGATCAAGACAGAAACAGGAGACAAGGAGGTTAGATGGCCAGTTAAGTAAAGGTCATAGTGATAATGGAGACAGGGCAGCCCTTAAAAGATCCGAAGAGGTCAGAGTTCCTGAACCCTCTCTTACCTGCAAAAGCCACCACCTCCAGACATGGACAACTCTTAATGAAGCTTCTTAATCCACAGCAGTTCCTGACAACATGTTGCGACTTGGGTTTTCTTCATCGATTCATTCCCTTTTGCTTTTCACCTTTTTGGGTGACACAGTTTCTCATTCACTAAAGGTCCTGTCAACATTTCTAGATATATGGACAATGCGAAGGAATCTGCAGATTTTACTTAATTCTATAAATTGAATTAGAACTCCCAGATGAATTTTTCAAATGAATATATTTCTCAATTATTTCACTTTCTTAGGATGAAATTTCACTCTTCAATTAGCATGTACATTTAAATGTACTTAAATGTCCCATAAAGTGTTCAGTAAATATTACTTCAGCTTTTTCTACCTATTGTTAGAGTTTCTTTTTATTTTGAACCAATGCCCTAACTAATCAGATTCCTCAGAATGAATTTACTAAAGGTAATATTATTTAGGGTTTATGCCAAGCTGTTATTGTTATTTGCCATTAACTACTTGCCAGGATTCATTGCCAGCCTCTTCAGACACATACTCAGTAGTGCTCTCTACATCCACCAACCTGTTCTCTGACCTTCCATTTACCTGAAGATATCCTTTTACCTCTGTATCACTCCCGGAGGGCAAATTTATTAATATTTATTCTTTCACTATTGAGTCCTCACTTTTTGCTTACAACTGTGCTGGAGGATATAATGATTAACCACATAACAATGCTGCCCTCAACTGACATGTGGGTTAGTAGGAAGCAAGGGAGGTCAATATTTTTGGATCACTGACTACTTAGCAGGTGAGATTAGTGACAGACATTATTTAAAATCCACTGTGAAGTAACTGTGATAATGAGAGTAAGATTCAGAGAAGTTACATAATTTTTCAAGATCACAGGCTTATAACTCACAGAGTTCTGACTGTTACTCAGTTCTGACTGACTCCAAATTCCTTGTTCTTTAAACTGTGTCATATATTTACAAATGAATATAATACAAGGCAGAAAAGTAATCACTTAGATGAGATGGAAAAAGGTCAGAAGAGAAATTATTCAAACATTGTCCTTGTTCAAATTTGTATATGCAATGCCTGGGATGGTACCTGGCATGAAACTGGGAATTGATAGACATTTGTTGAATGAATGTTCCTGCTAAATGTGACGGAAGGAGAGGGAGGGCTTACAAAAGCCTTGTTAAAGAAATAGAATTTGATCTCAGTTCTAAAGAGTGGACAGACCAAATCGGAAACTGAGAGGATAGAAGGGACTTCATGGAATACAACCAGAATGAATAAAGGCATTGAGATGTGCTATTTTAGACTGAGTTTGACTAACAGTGAATAATCAATTCTGAGTGAATGAAAGGTGTGCAAAGGGGCAATTAAAACCCTTGCATTACAGGGACATTAAATTTGATGGTGGATTATTATACATTTGCCCATATATACATAAGTAGGGAAATAAATATTTTGTGTCCAGAAGGCATTACTGCAAATGAAACTCCTTGAACCCCTTCATGTCAGGCTTGGGGATTTTCTTGTGGAGGTAGAGGTGTTATGTGAATTGGTATGGAAGGTGTAACATTCCTCTGAAGCCTGTCCCTTTCCTCAAAACCACAAGGGATGTTCATGTTTTGACATATATGAATATAGGAGCATCCAACTCATACATTCTTGTATGCTTTAATATCATAACACATCCCCAGAATACTAATAAATCATATTTATCCAACAAGACATCACATTTATCCTGCGGCTTACCGTATTTTATGACAAATTACTGTAGTGCTCAGGTGCACCATTTTGACAACAATTTTACTAGGTATTTAATTGTTGCCATACTATACCCTGAGAAGGAAAAGTAATATTTCACAATAAAACAATGTAATCATTTATTTTGTAATTTTAGAGAAATTTAAATTCATCTCAAAAATATAGAGCGTTATTTGAAATGATTTTGTAGATTCACAAAATCAGGACTGGAAATATCAGGGCTTAAGAAAACTTTTTGAGTAGCACTTCCTGCTCCAGGAGATTCCATTTCAACAGCCAAATTCTGGGTGGTATACAGGCTACAAAGGAAAAATATCATCTATCAGTCATTGGGCAGAAACATCATCTTCCAGGATGTTACTACCTTTCCTGGGTGTTTTTCTTCTCTCCTACATACCTGAGTTTCTCTAATTCATAGTTTGCTCTCTGTATGAGTTTCCTGTTACTGCTGTAACAGATCAGTACGAAGTTACTGCTTTAAAACAATACAAACATATGATCTTAAAATTATGGCCGTAAGGAAGTCTTATTGATCTCATGGGGTAAAATTAATGTGTCAGCAGAACTGTGTTCTGTCTGGAGGCTCTAGGGAGCCTTGTTCTTTCCAGCTTTTAGAGGCTGTCCACGTTCCTGGGCTCTTGGCCTCATCACTCAGATTTCTTATTTTTACATCTCCTTCTCTGACGCTGACCCTCCAGCCTCTCTCTTAAAAGGACCCCTGTGATTACATTGGATCTATCTGCACAAAACAAAATAATCTCCCCACCTCAATATCCTTAGTTTAATCATATCTGCAATGTCTTTTTTGTCATGTAAGTTTACAATTCACAAATTCTGAGATTAAGACGTGTGTGTGTGTGTGTGTGTGTGTGTGTGTGTGTGTGTGTGTATTTAGAGGTGGGCAATTATTCCTCCATTTTGTGGACAGAAATAAAATGCCCAGAGAGCTTCTGTGAAAGGACTTATCCCCTCCAAGGCTATATTATCTTTTATGAAAAATGGGTGGATATCTGTATGTATGTACATACATTTATTCCATTATTCACACACATGTATACATGATACACTCATATATACATGTATGTATGTATACGAACATATATGAAAATGTGTAAAAATATACAAAATGTTTGCATGAATAACTGAATGAAGAAATCTATTAATATATTACCTTTGCCCCTGTTCCCTATAATTTTCAAATATATTCATTAATCAACCACTTTGTGACAAACACTACAGAGAATACAACAAAAAAAAGACTGTCCTACCCTCAAGGGCTGAGCAATCCGATAAGGAAAAGAAAACAATGTGATAAATTGTGTCTATGGAACATAAAAGTGAAGAAAAATATAATTTGTGTGAGTTCAAACAGATAACAGTCATCACATTATCTCATAAAATGCTTATAACACCTTAATATACATTGTTATACATATAATATATATATTTTACATAGATAGATATACATATACATGGACAAGGCTGGTATTTTATCTTATTTCCAGTCTTTTTTGTTGTTGTTGAGTCATTGAAGCCAAATACATTATCTCAGATCATAAAACTAAAAGATGACAAAGCAGGATTAAAAACTCATTACCTGATTACTAATTTATTATTCTATCTTCTCTCCCAAAAATGAGAAAATGTAAAAAAAATACTATAAACAGACAAATGCTAATGTTTAAATCTCTTATAATATAGCAATGAACAAATTATGATGGGCCCACATCCAATTACAAATTCAAAGCTGACTGAGTTCAATATTTGAATTATGAATCAAACAACTCTATTAATATAGAGATAATATGAATGTTAAAATTAAATATTAATTCCCCTTAAGCAATCCTCTTGTTTTCTCTACATCATCCCACATCACAGGCAGAGAAGCAATTTGATATCCCCAAAACATATCAATATTTTTTACACTGAGAAGGATGTGACTGCACCCTGGAGCCCCCTCATGGTCCAGCTCTGACCATTTCCACAATACTGGGAAGGAGGGCGACCCCTTACTCAGTTTTATAAAAAATATGTATTGTTTTTTCTTTGTTTGATATTTGACTTTTGGAAATAAACAGCATATTACTTACAAAAGAGAAATTAGGTACATAACATGTTGTAAATGCAAATGAGTTATACATAGTGAAGTGGCACATGATGCTGGTGTGAAAATAAGCTCTCCAATATATATCTATATTCTATGTACTTTAACCTCTTTTTTCCATTTATACTGACATCTTCTATTATTGGAAATAATAATGACCTACTAGTTGTTTCTGTTCTTTTGTCAAGGGCTAATCTAATCTTTAAATGAAAGATACTTTAAATCTTTAAGTGAAAGATACTCTGTGCTATAGTAGTCCGTTGTTTTTTACCGTTTCAGACTTTTTAATATTTTCTAGAGACAGTGAATTTAGGAAAGTTCATAGCTATGCCATGAGGTTATTGTGGAGATTACATAACACAGAGTAAGTAGATGCCCAGCCAAGGTTGAATAAGACAATTGTGAGATTGTGTAAAGGAACAAGCTAAGCAGCTAATGAATGAGCCTACCCAATGACCCTGCCTTCCTGTCTCAGTGACTTTTAGCTACCCTACACATTGTAGACCTTACAGGATAGGGGTTCAGACTTGTAAAGTCAGAGCAATGCCTGGGCTTGAATACCAGCTCCACCATTTACTAGCTGGGTAATCATCAACACATTGCTTACCTTTTCTAAACCTCAGTTTTCTCAGGGGTTAACAGGGTTATGATAATTACACTTAATTTATGGGGCTACTATAAAGAATAAAGAGAAAGAGAGAGAGAGAAGAGAGGATATGTGTAAAGTGTTCAGAATAGCGAATGGTATGTAAAAGTGCTTAGTAAATTTTGAATAATATTACCAGAATTAGTGATGTGCAGTGGTGTTTGAATATAGCTTTCCAGAATGTCACAAATCAACTTTGTATGTTGTAAATACCAACATGGTGATAACAGGCTCCAAATTACATGATATCTAATTTCTATAGTTGGTTTTAAACTATTGTTTGTCCAATAGTGTCTTTTAAAACATAGAAATTAAACAAAAACAGTACAAATGCTGTTACTCTTTTATCTAACTCATGACAACCAACAACAATAAATCTCACAATTATTTCTGAATTCTGGAAACTCCTTAGAATTCTTTCCAACATTAATCTATATTAGTTTACTGTTGCTCCTATAAAAAATTATCAAAAATTTGTTGACAAAATAACAAAGTTTTTCTCTGGAGTTCTGGAGGCAAGCTCAAATTTTATGGGGCTAAAATCAAAGTGTCAACAGATTTGATACCTCTGGAGTCTCCAAGGAAAGATTGTTCCCTACTGCTTTTAGCTTCTAGTGGCTACTGGCTTCCCTGGCTTGTGGCCACATTATTGCAATATCTAGCTTGTTTCATCCTATCTGCTCTCCCTTTTGTACAGTCGAATATGACTCAATCTCCCTTATAAGAACACTTGTGATTATATGCAGACCCATTCAGCTAATCTAGGAAAATCTCTTCATCTCAAAACCCTTAATTTAATCTCATCCACAAAGTTCCTTTTGCCATATAAGGTAACATGCCCAGGTTCCATAAACTATAATCTGGACATTTTGGGGAACTATTATTCAGCCCACCACAACCTACCATTAATTGATAAGGGTCAGCATATGACACTCAGAAGTAATTGACTTGATGGAATCAAGATGATAGATTTGGTTAGTAAAAGCACCAAGACTGTCATTTCCCCTAACTTGCTAAGGCTATTTTCTGTTACGAACACCCATCTTCATTATCCCAGCAAGATGATTTGTAAGAAACATGTTAGCTCATTTTCAAAATGTGTTAATGAAGAAGCTTTAATAATAAAATATTTAGATTTATACAGGTGATGAAGTAAAATTGAAAGAATAATTTTTACAACTGGATAGTATGCAGGGAATGAGAGTTGACTTTTTTTTAACATGTGAGGATATAATAGCCAATTTCTTAAAGGGAAAGGGTGGGCTTGTTGTAGCTTACATCCCTATAGTCAATTTTTCTTCATTAATATTTCACAGTATCTTCCCATCTCAGACCAGCTTGTGATCCATTGGATTAAAGACCTAGAAGTAATTGTTTTGATGGTGAACCTACCACGGTTATTTGAACGACAAGTAAATTCAAGTTGAGACAATCACTTTTTCTCATAATGAATTTTGGAAATTTCTATGAGATTTGAATAGAGGATTATAGATGTCTGGGTATGTCTGGAGTAGCAATATATACATTTTAGAATTGAGAAGCATAAGTAAGAAATTAGTCTAGAGAAAGAGAAAAGAGGGGAGCAGGGTAATGGATTAGGATAAAGAGAGGCTGTATCCAAAGACATTGAAAAAAAATGTCTTTCCCCAGGATCCAGCCCCTTTCTAATGCTTGGCTATATTCTTCAGTGGCACTGGTTATGAAAAAGCTGGTAAGAGGGAACTACAGCCTGTTAAGGCTGCTATTTGTCTGCTTCTTTGAACCATGTCTTGTCTTTTCTCAAGATTACCATATCGGTAAATCTCCAAATGACTTCTAAAAGTTATCAAAATACTCTTTTCTTCACTAGCTCTATTTTTCTATATAAATCCAACTTATTAGTGAGAGATATGTCTTAACACCAAAATGCAGGTTTGCATAGCTTCTGTGTTCAAGTTAGCACATGGGATAAGCTTTTTCCCCAGGATTCAAAAGCTATTACCCCAATTTTTCCAGTCAAAGTCAATGGGAAACATATGACTGACACATTCTCTTACCATGACAATTTTTCTTGAACTTTCCCAGCTCTTTGTAATGAATGTCCTTTAAATACCATCATAACCTTTATAACAATTACAGAATAAATATTAATATTTATATTTTACAAGGATGAAGAGAATCTTAGAGATTAGTAAATGATTTCAGTTCTAAATAGCTGATAACAGACATGTTTGGAATATTAATCCTGAATGGGTAGGAATCACAGTTATTTATAGGTCACGATTCTTTTTCCTCCTCTTCTTTATAAATAGGGAATAATTCTTATATTTTTTGCTTACTTATGACTATGGGCACTGAGTATGACTTTATTTCTCTTTATGCCAAGACTATTTAAGTTTATATGAGTGGTTTTTCAAGCCACTGTGAAGTGGTCCCAATGACACTCCAGTAACTTCTGGGCATGTGTATCCTTCCATTTTGAGAGGAAAAAATAATAACCTTAAAGATAGAGTGCTTTGTTGGCTATCAAATGTATTTTTTTGTGTGTGTGGGTGATATAGGAAATAGCTATCTTTATGTTTCCAAAGCTGTTACTAAGGATTTAATCTCATTTTGCTAAAATTTATTTTCTCTAGCTTTTCTAGTCCAAATTAACTTTCAGAACACAGGCAGCACTATGTTTCTACATATATGGACACTGAAGTTCAAAATTGAATTACCTACAGTGTCTAAACATAAGATTTTAAGCAAAGTCTAGTATGGGAGTTGCTGAAAGGTGGTAAAGTACTCACAGTTTTCCTTGACGACTTTCTAGTCACTACTTCTTTAACTAAGATAACAACTAGTACTTCTTGAGAATTTGACTAGAACCATAATAAAAATTAGCATATATTATTTAACTTTATCTTCATTATATTTTTTGGTAGGCTATCATTTTTCCCATTTGCCAAATTTTAAAGACTTGATGGTGAGATTAAGAGATTGTCTGACTTTATAATGGTTGGGCATAACATCCAAGTAAGTTATCTGACTGATGCACTTAACCACTGTATTATGCTTGTTTAAAACTAATCAGAACAGAACCTGCCCCCCACCCCCATGCACACACTGCTTTTCCCAATTGCTCCAACTCTACCCTCTCAGTCCCTCCTTGTGCTATTCTTAAGACTAGATGACTAGATGCAATGATCAAGGAGACAGCAAACATGAAAGGTGGTTCTTCCAAATAGGACTAAATGACACTCAAGATGCTTGCAATCAGCAGTAGCCCAATCTCCCTAATCACATCTCTGACTTTGAGGAGGTCTTTGGTAGGTGATTTTATAGCAATGCTTCTCTCCCAGGTTCTGCATTCTCCTATCCCAAGGCCATGTGTGGCCATTTTGTGGCACCTTGTTTTCTTTTTTATCCTTCAAACCAGCCAACTCTTGTTTCAACCTGACTTCTTCAATATCATTGGCACATATGGTCCTATGCCTTCTTGTTGCTCAGGAGATTCCTACTTATCCTCTCTTGATCCTTTTATTTTTTTTCTCTCTTATCTCATTCTCTATTTTCCTCATTTCCCTCTATCTCTAATTCCTCTCTCATTTTCTCTGTCTTTCCCTTTCTCTCTCCCTCTTACCCTATCTCTGTCCCTACCTCCTTCCTTCTCTCTTTCATGTAGTAAACTCCAGAGAATGCAATAGGTTAAAATAAATACAGATTCCTTTTTATGCCTTCTTTTCAAAAATATGCCTCATATTCTGCTTTCTATGGTAAGAAAACATTTGTAAGGATGTAGTAGATCCTTTAGTCCCAATTGAAAATCACTTTTGAAAAGATATTAAGAGATGAGAGCTTCACTCTTCACTAACTACCCTCTGTTACCCATTCTACAGCCTCTCATTCACCTTGCAAAAGGCATTTCTCTGCCGCCTACTTGAAGCTCAGGTTCAGGGTGAACTCAATGCCTGTTGTTAGGGTCTCAGAAAATAATGAGTGTTGGTTACCAGTTTACCTTGCAAGAAAGCTTTTGACTTTTAGTCGTTTCTCATTTCCACTCAAGTTTCTTGAACACATCTGAGTAACTCTAAAGTCTTACCGCTGTTAGATATTCATTCTGACAATTGTTTAATAACCATGAGGGCTTTCTTTACTCTTTTCTTACATTTCCAAGGATACTTGAAGGTAGAGTAGCCCATGACAAGGGTACCATTTTCCTTCACCTGATCTACATTTCTCTCAGATGATTTCTAAAACACTTTCTGAACAAGAAATCCTGCCTGAGGACTATAGTCTCAATCTCAATCTAGTATCAATAAAAATTGATTGGTAGGAAGCTTATACATGTGTTCATAACTCTGAAAACTCATATCTTTACTGCCTACACAGAACTTGGGATCTGTTGAGAATGATAAGGGATCACTCTTATTATTAACTCAATTTCACCTTCTTTCCACTCATTATACCACCTTCGTTAGTATATTTTGTGACCATCAGAAACTAGAGATAAAGAGGAAATTTTATTTACGATATGACAACAAACAAGTCATTGTTTCCAGCTTGACTGTGAGGCAAGAACTACAGAATGTGTCATTAAATGAATATTTTTTTTTTAAATTATAGTCCTTTAAGAAGGTAATTATCTAGGTCACCTATCACCAGGTTGTATGTTACTCAGGGTAAAAGAATTCTATTTTTTGAGATGAAAAAATAGGGCTGTAGGTAAAGTAGGAGAGACACTAGGGGGTTGATTAATTCATAACTGAGGACAGATGAGAAGGGCGGGGAAGCAGCTGCTCTTTTGAAAGCAGCAATATGTGAAATGATGTCTATAAAAGAAATTATAAGTCAGCCATTTCAAGTTAAATAAATAATGTTTAGTTATTGAAAAATACATTTCTATGCATCTTTTCTCAGCTTCCACCACTCTTTAATAACCAAATAAAACAAAGTGGAACACATTTATATTGGATGTTTTATTATAAATATTAGTCTTTGTCTACTTTAACTTCTGTCTTAGCTGTTATAACTTTGCAAGTTCCAATTTATAGAAGGAAAAAGCCTAGACTCTTTGTTTTATTGATTGGGTAATTATAGCTAAAGGAGTTCTTTTTCTGCAAATGAGAAGGGAATAAATGACAGTCCTTATCAATGATCTCTCAAACCTCCTTGCTGATGGGTCCCTGTGCATCATTTTTGTTGCATTATGACCACCATTTCATGCTGCAAGCCTATTTTATTCAAGATTATGTTAGCTATGCCTACCTTGTCTACATGTGACAAAAATCTAACAAAAATAGCTTAAGCTAAAAAGACATAAACAAAAAAATACATTAAAAAATAGAACACAGAGAATAATCAATGTGTGTGTGTATATGCACATATGTACACGTGTGTGTATGTGTGTTTATCACATCTTTGGATGACGCTTTTCTGCAAATCTTATCTTTCTTTATTATCACTACTATGAGGTTTGTAAACTCAAAACTGGTATCTACCTAGCATCCTATGTGTATATCTGACTGTCTAATTAATTTAGATACTCAAGTTTTATTCTTTCTGCTTTCAGTTTCCATTTTGTGCCATGAAAACTAGAACAACTACTATTATAAATGCATTCTTTTAGCACTTCTTTCCTCACAATGAATAGAAATGTAATAATTTCTGTTTTGATTTTCAAATTTATAAACCTAAATTCATAGAAAAATGTTCAGAAGTAGGTTAAAAATATATATATAAGCAATAAAATATGGAATATGTGGAAATTATTTCCAGCAGTTTTCTCTATGGTTCTTATCTTTGAAAATCTGTGTTAGTTAGTTTAAAAGAAGGTATTAGGTAAAATAAAATCAGTAAATGTGTGGGTACCTGTCAAAGACTTCCAAACTGCATGAAGTTCTATTTCCTATCTCTGAATGGTGCTCATGGAAAAATGACCAGGTCTACATTTTGATAAAGAAATACAAATAATGATCATATTTTGTTCTTCATTGAATATAGTTCTTTTTAAGAAAAAATAATCTTGTGTAATTTTTTTTATTATTGTTTGCTTTCAGATTATAGACATCAGTTCATTTGTTCTGTTTGTGCTTTCTACATATGATTTACTGGGATTAAGTTTTTTAGCTGTTTTATGAATTGATAGAATCTTCAGAGTCCTGGATTATATATTCATAGAGATTAAATAGTACAGGAAAGGAGGAGCTAGTTCATGGCATCTTAATGAGAAAAGTTTAAAGCATTGAAGCATTTAAAGCATTTGAAACATTTTGAACTTTTACATCATGTTATATGGTTCAGTTATTATGGCCATTATTATACCTATATGGGAGCAAGAGGGGCATACTGCTAAGGACCGTGGGCTTTGAAATCAGAAAGATCTGACATTGAACTTTTGTTCAATCATTTCCTACCTTTGTGAAACTGGTAAAACTTTTTCTGGGCTTCATTTCGTAAAAGCTGTTAAACTAAGATATTCAGAAAACCTACTTTACTATATTATTGGAAAGTAAAATGAGATAATGTAAAGCATTAAGCACTGTATCTGGCACATATAAACCCACTGTGTTCTATTCTATGTTTGTGCCAGCAATGCTATACCAGATTGAACGCTAAATAAGGATTTGAGCTAAGGCCTGGAGATAGGAAACAAAGTAAAGTTAATTAGGCCAGTCAGAAATTGAATCCATCCCTGTGGTCCCCAGGGATGGTCAAGATAAATTTTAATAGCATTTTTGGCTCAAAATTTTATAATTTCTTTCACTAGGGTCAGTGAAGAATTGTCTGAGACAAGCAAGGATACCCATTCTATTTTTGTAGAGTATACCCATTACAAAGATGCAGAGCTACCCACTGTATGGATGTTTTCTTTATTTATTTTTTAGACTTGATATCCAATTTAAAATAATTACACAAGTTCCTGAGTAGGAGTTGATGTTTTTACAGAGAAATAATGAGTAGGAGAGTAAGCTCAGCATATCGAACAGCTTATTTCTTCCCTTTCACCACAATGTCTCTACTATCATTTCACTGTATCTATTTTGTTAGTTTCTTAATGATCTAAGCTGTCAGAATGCCATGTCCTGCCTTTCTGTGTATCTTGAAGACTCTCCAGTAGGGGAAACACATCAAGGTGATTCTGATGACTTCAGTAGTCCTCTTTCAGTACTTGACATCACTGTACAAAGGTCACTGGAAAAAAATATTGATAATACAAGTGCATTCTGAAAAATGATAGCCATGAAGTAATATTGAGTAAACCCATAGTGAGAATTTGGGAGATGTCATCTGTTTTTGAATAAACCCTTCAAATACAGCAAAGCTCTGAACCAAACATCAAAACTAATGAAATGCCTATAGAAGAATATACATATCAGAGAAAACAGAATAAATGAGGCAAGAGAATATGCAAGAGATTTATGTGTTGTTTTTATGTCGCTGGGACAGGGGTAGAAAGCACAAACCTATAAGCTTTCTGTCTGTCAAAGAGACTGCTAAGTCATAATTAGATAACTGTCATTTGTTGTTTTGATCTGCCCAACATTCACCTTCAACTCTAATGGTATTATCTTTCTGATTTTACTTGCTGAGCAACTACTTTTGTACTCTTCAACCATGTCGTTAAGATGAGGAAGGCTTTAGCTGTAGAGATTGACATATATTTCAGAAATGTAATCCTATTGGCCATAGGGTAACATGTAAATGGAGTTAGGCAGGCTAACCTGAGAAAATAATACGCAATTATACACTTTCTGTTGAAATCATTGGGGAGAGAACATACTTTTATGCTAGACTCTGTGATTAATAAGCTATGAATCTATGGCTCTAGGGGGTTACTGTAAAGAGAGAGACTGTTTTAGAATAAAACCAACACACACACACACACACACACACACACACACACACACACACACACAGAGATCTAAAAAATGAAGAGAACAATTACTAAGAAACCTGTCAGAGCCCCTATCCAGTTTCTCAACATTATTCATATACATGAACAAATAATCATTTTTGCTTTAAATTAGCTTGGGTTAGATTTCTGTCTCTTGAATTTCTCAGAATATTCATGATTTATGCAAATTATTAACCATCTGTCTTAATTTATCTTAAAATTCAGAGCCTGCAAACAAGGTCTTGTATATAGGTAATTTATCTTAGGAAATAAGCCCAATGTATGGTTGTGGAGGCTGGATATTTACAGAGTAATAGAGAAAGCTTACCTAAGATTATGTTACCAAGTTTATCATTACTGTGCTTCTGGGAGCATTTTTGGTATTGCTCATCTAAGGAATGGAAGATGAGAGTGCCCACTGGCCATACAACCAATTTATAATGGGGGCTAGGGTCAAACACAGGATAAATGCTATTGAGTTTGTTTTTCAAAATCACAAAAACACTAATAATACGGCAGTCAATGTTTCAAAGAAATTCTTAATTCAAAAGAGATGGAGGATTCTTTGAAGGACTAAAATCACAGAGGCCTTATTATGGTCACATTTGTTCATGAGTGCCTTTTATGTGTCAGACTTATATAATTTGTACAATCAATATTTGTGTTTTCAACTATTTTCACCTTATCCTCAGGGGTACATAGTGATTATGGCTATATTGAGACACAAATTTATTTTCTGTTACTCCCAAGAGATTACTATAAGAAGGGTGAGTAAATAAGTAAGTTCATCCTCCTATTCTGGCTCCACGCAGCTGTCAATGAACTGTGTCTTCTGTGTGGGCAGCCTTAGTTGTTTGGCTATTTATAAGAATCAGTGATTACAGAATAAAAGACAGATGATCATGATAATCAATGAAGACATTTCTCTTAGGAGCAGTGGAAAAAAAATTGGGATATGGCTACTAAATCCAATCGATTGATAATGCCTGCCTAGAACATTGTTATACCTGAATTTCTGAGGCCATATAGTGAGGAAACACTCTACCTTTCATCAGTGACAGAAAAGAGAATGTAAAAGAGTTAGCAGACATATTTTGTCTTTTATCTCCCATTCTTGAAAAAGGGGCGAGAAGGATATTGTCTCAAAAAATGAGACAGGAGGCAGTTACTTAAAGGCTTCCATTCTGAATTTGTTCAGCATAGGTGCAGGGTGACAACACTCCTACACTCCCGGATTGTATTTCCAGGTTGGAGTTGAGTGAGAGTTGACCAGTTCCTGCAGACACCTAGATCATGGAGAAGCTCCAAGACAAAGGTACAAGGTACAAGACCTCAGGCAAGACACTACCAGGTTGCATCAGCAGAAAGCTGTTCACAATCGTGGTTGCCAGAGCTGTGGAGATGATATAAAGTAGTAGACAAGAGAAGTTCAATAAATATATTCCTTCTGAAATTATAGTCTATAAAAGCCTGTGGTGACAAATCAACAAATTTTACAGGGTTGTGTCAATACGAGGGCGTGGCACTCGTGCTGTGACAGTTTCAGAATATAGCTAACAATTTATTTATTTTTATTTTATTTTTCAATTAGAGTTCACATTCAATATTATTTTATATCAGTTTCAGGTATACAATATAGTGGTTAGACATTTATCCAATTTACAAAGTGATCCTCCTGGTCAGTCTAGTATCTAACCATTTATTACAAATCTGATGAGAAATAAATCATGCCATTCAAGGTTAAGATAGAGCTGCTATCTAGACAAGAGTGTCAATGAAATACAAATTAACATGCAACATGCTAATAAAAATAGGAAAATTCCAGCATTCCTCTTAGAAATGATAGTAGCTTGACCCATATTTATTCTTACTTTCTATAAAAATTGGTATTTTCCATAGATTTTAAAGAATAAAACCAACAGATATGAAGCAGAAACAAATGATAGATGTTAAGAAATTGAGATGCCTCACTATGGGTTATAAACTTGTACCTCTTTGTTGCCCATGCACTATCAATGAGCTTGCAGCATTTTAAACCTCTTTAATTTATGTTGAAACAGTTTTATTTCTGTCAGCAACAGCAGATATAATTTCCTTATCTATCATTAGAATGGTTTAATGCATTCATTAATCCACACATCATAAAGCAGAGAATGATTTTCATATCTATTCCAATCACTCATTGCTCCTGTTCCAGAAAAGAAAGGACTATTTTCTGCTGATTTCATAGTTAGACTGAAGGCCAGGATCTTCATGATCCATCCAATTACAAAGTGAGGATTAAAAGATGGACTTCTATTGCTACTATTTCATGATAGCCGTGATCAGGGGCATTGTTAGGCTTTGGAACAAATTAGAAACACACTTTACAATGTTGAATGTATCACAGTGGAAGTCAGTCATGGTGGCTCTCAAGAGGAGGGAGCTGGTTCCCTTATCAGATCCATGAGAGATCTCTGGAGTTGCTCCCTTCATCTCCTACCCCTCTTCTCAGTGGAAAACCTCTCATAGGTAAAGTATGTGGTGCTGGGTTTGAAGGTAGTAGCTCAAGACAGAGCTGAAGATGTCTGAGTCATTGATGTCAGAGGAGCTGTGATATGACCTTGTACCTTTCATCTCCTGAATAACTGTTCGGAAGGTCCTCTTTTTCCATATACAGAACACCACTTTAATTTGCATTCAAAATCTCTTGGATGGAGGGAAGAGGTATTTATAATGCCATGATAATAACTTATTTAGTCCTTAAGTGATATTGGCCCCAATGGAACCTATAGATTTTGGTGATTTTCTAAAATTACTGTGGCGTGAAGAGCTGGAAGTTTTACAAAGGAAGGGCCACTGATGAGCTAGTAGACTGAGTATTGGCCGTAATTTACTCACAGAGAGGCTCAGAAGGTACTGTGCTAAGAGAAAGCCTAATAATGTAGTCCCATTAGCAGTTTTGGGATTATGGATTCTAACTGCCTCATGAAATGATGTGGGACATAACACCAAAATGCAGGATTAAGATTTTAATAATGAGAAAATAGGATAATCAAAGAAACAAATATAACCAATGACATGAGTGGAAAATGTACAGCACTTCCATCTCCCTTCCATGTCATACATCATTAATCTACCATAAAACTCATGTAGAGTACTGGGGAAATCTTGAAACCTTTTGCAACATAAACCTGAAAGCAAACATTCCCAACCTTTCAAAGAGAAATCTACACATAATCTCTGACTTATGATCATACATAGTTTTATCACATACCCTGACCCCTAACATAATGTGTCTGTATAGTGGAAATGTAACTTAAAAATAACAAAACCAAACCCAAACTGGCATTTTTTTAATCTACTTGGAAGCTTTCCTCTCATTACTTTTAGATAACCTAGTGTCTGTTTGTCACTTTACCATGTATTACCATGTGCATATGATATTTTATAACATATAGTTCTTTCATACATGTCAACACTTTTGATCTTGACAATAACCAGATAAGGTAAAGCAAGGTGAGCGTCATTATTACTAATCTAAGTTCAAAAAAGCAAAACGATAAATTGATGAATAAAAATTCAACAAGGCAGCTGCTCTTTTGTATATATGAGAAGATGCTTGAGATTAATTATTTTTTAAAAAGACCAACTGATAAAATAAAGTTCGAGAAAAAATTCTTAAGGTCTATTCCAAGAGGAGCATCTAGGAATTCTTTGGTTACAATAGGAAGAGTCTTCCTAGTTTTCCTGTGGTCTTACTGGGGTCCTATTTTAACTGAGAGCTTCCGTGTCTAATCCAGTAATTCTGTCCTTCTGTAAGTAGTATCCAAGGATGCTAAGATTACAGAAAGCCAGAAAATTACACAAAAATATTTTATGGGAAAAAATACCTTTCTCGTTTTCTGGGGCATTTTTTTTTCCCATACCGAAGTAAGGTTATTTAATTATTTCTTTCTCTGTCTTTGTGACTGACTATAAATATTAGGAGCAGGTAACTACCTTGTCTTACTAAAACTGCAGGAATAATGTTCCACTTTATCTTCACCTGTGCTGTGTATCATGGAAGTGTGGAAAGCCCACCGCTGCCATGGTATCGGGAAGGCACTCTGGTCAAAAACCATTCAATGTAGAAAAATATAATTTTTATATCAACCAATGCTGCTGAGACAGTTGGGTAGCCATAGTAAAAACAAATGAACAAAGAAATAAACTTTGTTACCTCACATCATATACAAAAATTAACTTAAAATGGATCAGAAAACTAAATGTAAGAGCTAGGACTACAAAATTTCTAGAAAAAAATGAAGGTCAGAAATCATACTAACTTTGAATTAGGCAGTTTTCTTAAATAGGACAAAGAAAAGCACAGAATATATGAGTAAATAAGGTTTAATCACAATTAAAAACTCTTGCTCTTTAGAAGATATTATTGAACAAATAAAAATGAAAATAACAGAGTAAGAGAAAACATTTAGAAAACAAATATCTGACAAAGGACACATATATACAAATCTATAATAAAACAGAAGCCCAAGAAAAAGCAACAAAATATTTGAACATACTTTACTAGAAAGATATGTGAAGGGGAAAAGAACACATAAAAAGATGCTTGCCCTCATTAGTTATTAAAGGACTGCAAATTTATGCCACAGTGAAATACCACTATACTTCCACTATAAGGGCTAAAATTAAAAAGAGTGATCATACCAAATGTTGGTGGAGATATGGAGCAAATGGAACTCTTATATACTAATGGCAAGAATGAAATGTTAAACCATTTGCAAAGCTGTTAAATGGTTTCTTAAAAAGTGAAATGAGTGCTTATCCTATACCTCACTTAGTACACTCCTAGATATTTATCCAAGAGAAGTAAAATCAAATATTTATACAAAGTCTTGTCCATGAATGTCTATAGCAGCTTTATTTATAATATTAAAAAGTGGAAATCAACCCAGTGTCCTTCAACAGGAAAAAAAGTGTGTGTGTGTGTGTGTGTGTGTGTGTGTGTGTGTGTGTGTGTGTGTGTCCTTTTTGAAGATAAAGAAGCTGAGCTCAGAGAGGCTGAGTGTCTCCCCAGGTCACAGTGCTAATCAGAGGTCAATCTGGTATTCACACTCAAGCAGTGTCACTCCAAGTCAGGTAAATCTAGCCACTGTTTCACTTTTGTGTTCCTAAAAACCTTTGAGTCTCATAACCTGGACTGTGTACATATATGGGCTGTGTACAAAGGTGCAGGACACTCAAATTACCTTGATGCTCAGAGTAAGAGCTAGAGAATGGCCCTTGGGACCAGCTGTTCATTTCCCTCGTCTCATTTGTTTTTCTTTATGTTCTCCCATTAAGAATAATGGCCAGCGCTTTCATATATAGTTTTTTCTGTCCAATTTGAAAATTGGAGTTTTTTTTATATCATTGTACAGCTCCTGGTACCTCAGATTGGTAGAGGTTTCTATCAGAGACTCATAATTTTCAGGCCCAGTTCTACTTTGAGCAGAATTAGTTATTTCCCTTCTGTGAGACTAACTGGAAAACCCTCAAAGAGAGGACGAAGATCCCCTATGTGAGGAAGAAGGAGGAAGCGTTTTCTTGAGAACGTAGTGTGTGTCAGGTAATTGCTACTTTTCCAGACTTATCTTAGTTCTGTTTTCCTATATTATGTCTAACACTTTTTAACACTTTTTAGAGGTTGAGGTAGAAAAAGTAGAAAAAAATTTAAAGTAACAGTTCAATGGAAATTTAAACACGTGTTTTTATTTTTTCATAATTTAATACTAAATTAATTTTTCCCCCCTGGACTTGATAACTTTGAAACTTTTAAACACAGATTGGAGACCTACCAACTCTGAAGATAAAAGTATTTCCTCTTACTCTTTTTTGAATGATACTTTATAAGTAATTTTCAGTGCTTATGTAAGATACTTCTTTTTACTTATCGCGTTCCCTTTCTTTGAGATTGAGAACCATGTGGTTCCAAGTTCTTTTATGTCCACCTTTCCTGAAATGTTTTTTAAAAACACAGGGGACCAAAGCAGTTGTCATAGTGTCCTGGGGTTTAAGCCACTCAGGAATTTTATAAGTTGGACCCATCAAAGGGAGTAAGGGATTGTAAACAATGCCTTTATCCCATATCTAATTGAAATTTTAAGATTTTATTAATGTCAGGCTTTAAAACACCACTTTGGAAGGTCTGTGTCACTTTTAGAGGTTCTACAACTCAAGATCTTACACTACCACCCTCTGTGGCATTGAAGCAGATTGAATAAGTTCCTCTCAGATTTAAAGTCTATCAAGTATGGAGTAAGATCATCTGACAAGCCACAAGATTAACTGGTTTTCTTATCTTCAAAGGGAACAAGTGAACATTTTAATGGAAGGATTTTAGCTGCTCATACATCAATCTGACAATATTTATTCTCAATGTTTGTAAAATTAGGCAAGCCTTTTTTCCTTCCTATTTAATGTCATTTTGAATTATTTATTCTACATCATGCATAGATCCACAGGTTCTTGGTTGGTGGCTTTTCTTTCGGAAGTTTGAGATGAGTTTTTTTGTTTTTTGGGTTTTTTAACCTACTTTTTTTGATTTTGTGCTTAGGGTGCATTTGGTCAGGCATCCAGTTAAAAATTACTTTCTATTACAGACACTTGAAAACCACTTTCTATTAAAACCAATGAGATATAATTGGTTCTTTTGACAACTCACTGAACTGCATTGATTTTCCTAACTAGCTGAAGTATTTATGATTTTTTTAAAAATTTTAATTCCAACTCCCCTACCCATTATGTAACTCTCTCTCAGGGAAATAATGTTAGTTTCAACTTCCTTAAATGAATCTGTGTTGTTTTTCATATATAAATCACCCACAAAGACTGGATGATAATGACCACTTAATATATGCCACTTATTCAAGGCCACTGTACACCACTGCTGAAGATGTATCCTACACAAGAGCACAGAACTGAGTGGGTAAATGGAGGCTGAAATCTAGCTCCATTTCACAAGTTGTCCTGCAAGAGAAGGTGCTATATTTTTCAAACTTATGGCAGGATTTAAGTTGGAAGCTATATAGACACTATTATATTTAGTCTGTTCCAAACTTGTACAAGTTGGATGTTACTGTCTTCATTTCACAGATGCAGAAACTGAGGCAAGCCCGGGATAACAGAGTCAGTAAGTGGAGAAGCCATATTCAAACCTCAGTTTATGGGGCTCACAGTTCTTGCTTCCTACATCTAAAAGCCATGAGTCCTCTAGTACACAAGATATGCCTTCTTGGGAAGAGACACTGTGTGTGCTCAGGGAAGCCTGAACATAACTAGATTCAAAATGCCTTCCTCACGACTCTCCCAGGAATTATGGATACGTTTGCTTATGGTTTTTCTGAATCACTTTTAAAGTATCAACCAATATAAATCAAAATTTTAGGAAAACCAAGCTTGTATTTAGTTGGCTCTTCCAACTTTTTGCTTGGTGAGTATATACTGGGTTTCTTTTCTAGTTAGGTCTACTTTAATGGCAAGGAAACAAACTCAAATAACAGAAGTGGGAGGAGTGATACTGTATGGTTATGGAGAGTTCCCAAGACAATTTGAGAACAGCTCAGTACTAGAACTCAGGAAGATCGAGAAGCAAATCTCTAGAAAGGCAGTTAAGCTAGGTGCTAAGCACTTAATCTCATCTTTCTGTCTTCTCTCAATGTTGTCTCCAGTTGCCCTGATGCTTAAAGAACAATAACCTTTACTTCCTTTAAGACTAAGGTACTTTTGATAGTAAAATATTGTGGTAGTTAAGGGCTTAAGATGTGGAACCAGTTAGCCTAAGACAGAAACCTTACTGTACCATTTATTAGGAGAAGGACCATGGATACACTTCCTAACCTCTCTGTGCCTCAGTTTCCCCATATATGAAGTAGGAAAGATAATACTTATATCACATGGAGAGGAATGGAGAGCTCATATGGATTTCAATATAATGCCCACAAAAAATGCCTATTTTTATGTAGGTACTTTTTAGTAAATGTACTATACTTCATGTGAGAACAGAGATTTAACTTATATACCTTTATATCTACAAAAATCCTTGCAGTTAGAAGATGCTAAAATAAATATAAATTGATTTAATTAATCATTACAGTTGGGCTCTCAGTGATTGTGAAGAGCTGTGAGTTAGCTTTTCTTCTTTTAACTCAATATTTTTGAGCATATATTACAGTTCAGAAGCTGGGGGAATACAGAGGGGGGTAATTGTCCTACTTCTAGGAAACTACAAGAGTAGACCCGTGAAAAGATGAATAGAAGGTAGAGAAAACAATGCTATGACATGACTAACACAGGAGCAATGGAAACACAGAGAAAGGAAGGTTATCCCATGGCACACAACCAGGACTCACAACTGCTGTGGCATTTATGACCAGTATGTTATGCTAAAGAACAGATGGATGTTGAAATTAGAGGGCTTGAGAGGTGCTTTATGCTTTAGGGGAAAAAACATTTTAAGAGAAGATAGAGTCAGAATTGGTAATATTTCTTGAAATGCAAGAGTGGTTTGAGTTTACCCAATTCAGTGTGTTATTGTTTTCCTTTATAGGTGCTCATCAAAAGGGCAAGGGAAAGAAAAAACAATTATTTTTATATAGTTGAGATTGTTATATACCTCCACTCCTGCACAGAAATATAAGGGTATATTCAGAACTGCTTTAGCTAAATTGAGTAGTTTTATTTGGTGTCCATTCAGGCAAGAACCAGACATCATACCACTCATGACTTAACTACTAGGCCATATTAAAATACAGCAATTTAATTGCAATTAGTGCTGTAATAATTTATTTATAAAATGTCAGTATATGCATTTGTATTTGACAACCCATTTACTTTCAGTCCAGTAGTGTGTGTGCCCCATTAAATTATAAAGCACAAGGTCATTAACCTGCAATTCCACTTGCGATCATGGTGTTAAATAGCATCCAGTTTCTTCTCTGGTTGAAGCAAAATTGCTAGATCACTTATCTGTAACTATTTAATTTCCCTGTGATCTTCCAAAAGCTCTTATTGCTGCTAATTAAGCAGGTGTGACCTGTGCTGAAAGCAGCTGGTCCTCCTTGGACATCTGGCCAGGATCCAGAATTGGGTCAGGTCTCCTTGGTGCTCTCAGTTGCCTCTTAATTGCCTTTGGTCATTAGTGAGTATGGCAGCTCAATACATGTTTTCATGTTCAGGATCATTAGGGTTTGGGAGACTTAAAGGAGTACTTGGCATATGATCAAGTACACCATGGATGGACTGTGGGAGCAAAGCACTTCCTCCCCTTCTGAAGCCAAAATGGCACTTAGTGTTTAGTGGTCAAGGCTGTTTAGCTCAGCATTCTGAATAATGAATCTGGAATCTGTAGAGTGAAACTTTCAATGTAGGTTCTTTCTCAAAGAGAAAACCTGTCTTTCCTCAACACAGAGCACCTACACTCCCATACCAGACCAGTCACCGCACATACCTTACTGGCACATCTGAGCCAGGAATAGGACAGTCAGTTCAAATCTCCCCCAGGGCTTTGGCAGAATGAGTAAAGAACGAAAGAAATAAAATGGAACTACCATTTATGTTACTCCTATTGATGTATTAGTTAATATGGAATGTGAAAGCTCTTAGCTCATGCTGAAGTAAATTTCCCTATAATGCTCTCAGAGAGGTATTACTGTAAACCCAATTTTACAGATAATGAAATTGCAGCCCAGAGAGAGAAATTTACTTGCCAATTTACATAGTTACTAGGTAGCTGAGTTAGAATTAAAAATCAGGTCTGCAGTACTCCAGGTGCTTTACAACAGACCACAATTCATTTATTCTCCAGCACCATCATGTGCAGGACTAATTCTGAGTTTCACTGGGTCTAGGCATCTTGTCTGAGGATTAAATATGTTTGGTCTTCATCTTCCTCCTGGTTTTTATTGACTCTCTACTGATCACATTATTATTTGCTGAAATTGTTCACACTGAAGGAAAGAAGAAGCAGGCATAGAAAGTGTAAGGCAAATATAGTCAAATTTCAGACCCTATTAACCTTTGATCAGTGAAACAGCATGCACAAATATGAATGAATGAAGAAAGAAAGATGGGGAGGGAGGAGGGAAGGAAGCAAAAAGAGATTTTAGAATGTTTATTCTTAAATAAAAATTGTATATATTTAAAGTATACAACATAGTGGTTTGTTATACATATATGTAGTGAAATGATTACTACAGTCTAGCTAAGTAATATATCCATCTCCTCATGTAGTTATGTCTTTGTGAGTGTGTGATAAGAGCATCAAAAATCTATTCTAGCAAATTTCCAGTATTCAGTACAGCATGATTAAGTATAGTCACTGTGCTATACATTATGCCTCTAGGCTTATCCTGCATAGATTGAGGAAAGCTATTTGATATACTTTCACCAGTGTCTTCCCATTCCCCAATCTCCCTGCCCCTGGTTACCACCACTATACTCTCTGTTTCTATGTATTGGATTTTTTTTAGATTCCACATATAAATGAGATAATGTAGCATATTTTTGTGTCTATCTTATGAAGGAGATATTTTAAGTAATTTTTTTCAAATGAATATCCCATCTCTTTCTAATACAACCATTATACATATATCTAGATATAGATATTCTATATATATATATCTATATATATATATCTATATCTATGTATGTATATTTATTCTAGAATCTTCTCTTCTCTCATGTAGAACAGTGCTTGACACACAGTCAGGTATTCTGTGTTGAAATAATGAATATACATTATGACTATTGTTAATTATGCAGTATGATATTTGGATAGTGTCCTCCAAGGTTTTTGAATGTATAGAACTTAATTTACATTTATTAAATATTTGTATTTTTGTCTCCTTTTAATAATTTTTCTCTGTATTTTCTTTTGCTTCCACTTGTTATTTCGTTTTCTGACTATTTCTGCCAAAAGTAGGTGCTTTTTGACTCTAATATCAAGGCTGGAAGGAAATGGAAAGTAGGTTAATCTACATTAATTTAAATATTAAATATAAGACAGGGAATGGGAGTTTTGTCTAAAAGTTAGCCAATCAGTTTTAATGAATCTAATTTGTAGCATGTAGTCTGGGTACCCCATGACTAACTTTATGGCTTAAAGTGTTCCCCCACCATCTCTGTTTTATTTTTTCACTCTCACTTTTTCTTTCTCTCCGCTTGTTTGTTTGTTGTTTGTTTTGTTTGTTTTCTATATAGAAACCTTCCACATCTTAAGCGCTTATCAACCTATGACTGTTCTCAAGTGGCACTGTGATAGAGCTCTTTGTAAATCTAAAGCCTTGTTGTTGTTGTTGTTGTTTTTGATCCTTCACAAGTCTCTTCCTAATACCATGTTTATAAACGTTTACCATTAATTTCCCATGGTGTCCCTCCATGGTACATTAAATAAATATTACAAGCTATTTTTCATATATTCCAAGTGATTGAGGAAAGCAAAAAAGTCACTTGCTGATCAAAGTAAGAAAAAAATGGGAAAGAAATGGAATAAAGACCTTGCAGAACACCCTAATAGTAGACATTGCTCCTTCCTTATGAACCTGACCTTCAATGGAAGAGTTTCATGGCAATAGATTAAATATCGAGGCCATATCCCACAGGCTCAGTATAGATTTTAAATACCAATAAATTCTGGTGAGGATGTAGAGAAAAGTGAATTCTCATACACTGTTTGTGAGATTGCAAATTGGTTCAGCCACTATGGAAAACAGATGATTGGATAAAGAAGTTACGGTTCATATACATGATCAAATATTACTCAGCCATTAAAAAATGAAATAGTACCATTCACAATAACATGGATGGACCTAGAGGTTATTTTGCTGAGTGGAATAAGTCAGATAAAGAAAGATAAGTGCCATATGATTTCACTTATATCCAGAATCTAAGAAAAAAAAGCACAAACTAATCAAAAACAGACTCGCAAATATAGAGGACAACCTGGTAATTGCTAGAGGGGAGGGGGGTATGGGGGCTGGAAAATTTGTTGAAAGGTTAAAGAAGTATAAATTAGTAGTTGATAGAAGATCATGGGGATGGGGGGCATGTCATAGAGAATGAAGTTAGCATTCATATAGAGCCTAAGTGGAGAACAAGAAGAGAGAAAAAGCAATTAGGGGGATCTTTTTATAAACTATATAAATGTCTAACCAATGTACTGTACACTTGAAACTAATAATAAAATAAAAATTAAAAAAAGACCAGTGAATGTAAAAGATCAATCTCTTAACCCTACATGCAATGTGTACTCTTTGGGTTATGTTCAGAATTGCCAGCTAACAAACAATTTCGTTTTGTTTAAAGATCAAATTATAAATTCATCATATTAATATTTGATAGTTTCTTTATGAAGTTCCAGACCTGAACCCAGAGCTAACTTGGGGTCAGAGAACTAGCAGAAAAACTGTGAGTCTGGCCAGTTTGAGAGCAGACAGTTTGATATTTTAGATGCTTGACGTTTCTCAGGAATTTTCAAGTTATCTTCAAAGGTAATACTGTGGGAAGAGATGAGTGTGGAAATCAGGATGCCTGCATTCAGATCCTGGCTCCAACCCTAACTCTGTCAGTTGAGGAAACGAAACACTTTTTTTTCTCAGAGTCTCAGCTTTAGGACCAAGACAGGGTGAGGCAAGTGAAGTGCCTATGGCACAAAATGTAAGGATGTTCTTAAATACATTCAGTCTCAGGGTCGTGAAATTGCAGTGGCAGCCGTGGAATGATTGCTTTCTTAAATTTGCACCCTGGGTCACTCACTTACTTCACCCTTGCTCAGTTCCTTTTCTTTTATATGAGAGGTTTGGTCTTAATCTATGGGTGCCATATAGAATACATAGAACAAGAGTCTTTAGACTGCTTCAGAAAATGAGATTCTGTAAGGTGGGAAGGGGCAGTGAGTTTAGAAAATGCAATATACTACATCTTCATTTTGGAGATTTATAATACATCTTATATTATCAGCTCTGATCTGAAATACCCTACATTAAATATAGCTGTTTACTTTGATGTGATTCATTGTTTCTAAAACTATTATCAAAAATGTTTAGTTTTCTCTCCTGAATAACTGGAAAAAGAAATTATTATCTTCACAAAACTGTATCTCAGGAACTCTACATGCAATTTCTAAATTAGTCATCGGAACAGCTAAATAAGATGGACATAATTATTATCTACATTTACAGATAGGAAACAGACTTAGAAATAAAGGGAAATCATTTGATAGATATTCATGCTTTACCAACTTGCTTGCCTATCATGAATGTTGTATTCAACGTCCATAGAGAAATTCTCTTGTGTTCTTTATTTCTTTGAAAATTAGCATAACATTTTATTTTCATGATAACGAAAACTTATTTTTGCATAATTGGAGTTGCAGTCTTGTTCTAAGCCTTTCTTGTCTTTTCTTTTTTTTTAAATGTTTCAACTGCTTTCTAACTTAATTGACTTGTGATGAAGCTTTTTACTCTGCCTCTGAGTCCCGCCCCCCCCGCCTGCCATGAATTCCTGGCATTTCTTTTCGGCATCAATTGGCTCAGTAGGCTTACAGAAGCTCCTAAGTAATGTGAAATCCAACTCCAGAGCGGTATAGCTTTCTGAGGGTTTTCCAGCTTTGCCTCTGCGATGAATAGAGTGATAAGATGGTGGTATTAAATAGTGTTTGTATAGAAATGGCTGTCCAGCTTGTGGAGAGAAGAAGGTGACAGAGTGAACAGCTGTTTCCAGAAAGCTCTTCTATAAGTGAAACACCTCTTCACTGGAGTATCATGATGTTCACTGAGCGATTGTTACTGAGCACCAGTGATACCTCAGGGACTGCATACTCTGTAGAAACAATGTACATGATCCAGGTACTCTTATGGTTTATAATTGTGTAGTCTCTTTTTTCTAAACTGTCCATGTAAAGCTAATGAGTAAATTGGGGATCGAGAAAAATCACTTCCATTTCCTACTACTGAATATGTTCCTCCACTGTCCAAGGTGATTAACAGAATATGTCAGGATTAAGGGGCTGAAAGATGCTTTAGATATATCCATGGAGAGTTATAATATTTACATTTAAAAACTCAATTCCTCAGCAGCTCTTTCCATCTAGGAGCTATAGGTTCAAATACAATTTTCATAAGTCCATATTCAAGGAGGCTGAACACACACAAACAATCTTGACTTCAGTGAGAGCGACATATGAAATTCCCTATGGACCTGAAGTGACTGCCAACTGCATGACTTTGTGCTTTAAAAGAAACTAATGCAATTCAAGTTGATTGCACTTAATACAGATTCTCTTTTTCCAGGTCCACCAGATAATTCTGCTGGCTTCCTCTTAGCAAGTGAGTAAAATATTGACCCCAACACAGGTATGCTACCAAGCTATATTTAGATGGCTGGTTCAGCTCAACATCTTTCCACTTTCTGAATTCCTATTTTAGAATGTGATCACCACCTTAATTTTATGCTCTGTCATAGGTAGCATTTACATATGTTAGGGGCAGTATACCAATTAGTTATCTGAATATAGAACCAAATTGCATCCTGGGAGAGAACCCATTCTCAGGGAGATTTTTTTTATAAAGCCTCATCTTCAGGGAAGAGGATTGATTGTCAATACAGCATGGAAGATTTAAGTCATGCTTCCGGGGTCCTGGTAACTTTCTCCTTTTATCTCACTAGGTTTTAAGAACTTGAATGATTTAAAACATGTATTAGTCCTCTTTAAATTTCTGGTGTCTACTCTAGTATCTGGTTTATAATAAGCAGTTAAGTGCTTTTGAATAAATAGAATTTCAGGATTAGGGCTAGGCTTAGGTAAATGACTAGAACTAAAATATGTTCTTTCTGTGTACTAGGCACTGTCCTAAGCAGTTTACATATACGGTATCCTTCATTAGCTGCAACAATCCTTTAAAGTAGGGGGTAATATTGTTATTCTTATTTTTTAGAAGAAATTAAGGCTCAGGAAAGCTAAATGACTTGGCTAAATTCACATGGCTGATAAGGAAGCATCGGATCCCAGGATTATGTGACTCTAAATATCATGATACTTAACTAAACATCCTTGTGAAGACTTCACCCTGACTCTATCTGAATCTTCAGGGTGCAGTACAAAAGCTGGGCCATACTCAACAATATTTAAAACATTGATCTAAAATAATTAACTCAAAATATTACAAGTTGAAAAGCCGTATATATTTGATGTTAATATGTTTAGAATCTGAATCTGAAGAGAACAGGTTATAAAGATCAGTTAATGCTAACTTTCTTTTTCTGAAGTGTAGGACATATTTAAGGATGATGCTGTTGTAGTATGTATTCCATCTACCCGTTCTAAATTTATAGTTTTCCCAAGACCATCCAGTAACATGATGTTATGTCTGGGGATAGGAAGACATATTGCTTTATATCTCAGTCTGGAATTGACATGAGACTTTCTGAGTTTGAATTCTCTAGATCAAAACTGGACTCTGGGGTGGTTTTTTTTTCCTCCTTAACTTTGGTAAGGTATAATTGATAAATAAAATTGTAATATATTTAAAATGTGTGCACTGTGATGAATTTGTAAACACGTATGTTGTGAAAGTGTTCCTTCCATCTAGATACTTAACACATCCCTCTCCTCAAATATTGATATGTACATATATTTTTAAATATATACAAATATACTGCAATATGTATACATACGAGGACATTTAGGTTTTACTTTCTTAGCTATTTTTAATTATATAATACTGTGTTATATAGTATAGCAGTGCTATATACTATAATGAGCTATAGCATAATCAGGCTTATGTCTTAGGAAGTAGAAACCTAATACTAAGAGCAGGTGGGTAAAATTATTGTGGAGACACAAGGACTTAAATGCAAAAGGAAACTTCAGAATGAATCATTAGGAAATCAAACGAAGAAGCAACAGTAGTTTTTATAAAGCAGTTGCAAATGAAGATGTATGGCTTAGAAGAAAAAAAGGGAAAATATTAATTTGCTACAGATATAAAAGAAAAAATAAATAGAAAGATTGAATTATTTGGGCAACTTCTTCACTGATACAAAGGATTCAGCATCCATTGGCCTTTGTTATTGAACATATTTAAAAAAAACACATTAATGAATCTAAAAGTTTTCTGACATTTGAATATAGTCTCATTTATTTCTCCTCTAGATACTTTTTGCAGTCTTTGTCTTAAATCTATCCACCCAAGTGAGAATTATATTATATATTCTTATTATGGAGTGCAATGAGACTAGTTTTAAATAAGATTATGAAGTCAACTGAAAACACTTAAGGTTAAAGCAACATTTTAAACACACTTTATTAAGTTTTAGAATTGCTGAGTGAACTTTTTTCTTTATATCTCTTCAGAAGATTTGGTATGTTTTTGTGATTAATTATATTAGCTATGTTTCATGATTTGATAAAATTTTATTAATATTTTAGATGCACATTTGTCACCTGTGCATAGGGGCACCTCTTTCTTTCTGTAGCTTACACTTTATCAATTTAATACCCATTTAATCTGGTAATCAACTTCAAATATCTTGGGATAAGAAGTTGAAATAAATTAATTGAAGCCATCAATATGGAGATCATATTACCCACACTAAAAATAGAGTATTCCATGTGATAAATAATATGTGTTTGCTGATTGCTGAATCTATTCAATAAAGTTTTATTAACTTTATGGAAATGTAAAATTGTACCTGTACCATAAATTTGATTATTTATTTAATTTGACTTAGATATTTGCACATTTCCTTCTATTTTTTCCCCACATATTTGATGTAAACTTATTCAGCAAATACCATAGTTAGATATACTAATTTAATATGCATGAAATAGCTAGAGAAAACCTAAGATGATTATATGACACATAAACATGTTTTCTAAATTAAATACCAAATGTGTAGCCCAAACATCAATTGCATTGAATCTTGAGCTGAACACAAGTTGCAGGGTTTTTAACCTAAGGTTAGGGTAGACTTCACTGAAATCGTATGAATATGTCTACAATTATATATATATATGCACTTTTTTTCTGTTAAGTGTTCATAGCTTTCATATAACTCTTAACGAAGTCTTAATGAAATTCATGACTCATACCATGTAGGTCTGGTGACATCATAGTTTGTCTGTTGGAAAAATGACAATAGGTTTTATTTTCTCTAAATTTTATTTCACCTCTCAGATCTGATTATTCATTTTGTATTCACTTAGTTTCTTCTTTCTTCCCTTCCACCCACCCTTTCTGCCTGCCTGCCTTCCTTCCTTCCTTCCTTCCTTCCTTCCTTCCTTCCTTCCTTCCTCCCTCCCTTCCTTCCTTCTTTCCTTCCTTGTAAATAATATCATCAATGTTCCTCATTTTTAGTTGAAAACAAGTCCTACTGAGGAGTAACAACTCTTCAAAAGTCACCTGGATGCCTGAGATACTGAGAGGTAAAGTCTCTGAGTTTCTTCTTGGGGGAAATTCCCACCATAAAGGTTTAGATAGATAGTCTGAATTTATTAATTAAATGGAAAAAACATGGTGTGGGGAAAAGAGCAGGAGATTTTGGAAGCTACATGGAACAAATTAAGTAAATTCAGTATGTCATCGCTTACCACCTTCCCATATGACAAAAATGTACGTGTGGGATTTGGTTCAGAATTTAATTAGATTATGGATATGGTAAAACTTTGTAAAGCTCTTTACAAATGCTCACTTACTTATTTATTTAAAGGGTAAATATATGTCCCATGGACTTACAAGTCTCAGAGACCATTTTCAGATAAACAGAGCAGTGCTCAGCTTCTTTGAGTTACAAAAAAAAAGTACCTAATGTCAGGAATGTCAGAATCAATGGGAGTCTGAGCAGTACCATGCCTGGGCAGAGGTCTGTATTTGGAAGTAGGTGGTCTGGTTACCAGGCTGGCCCTGTGGTTTGCTCAGAATCTTCGGGAGTTCATTTGAGCTCTCTGTTTTCTCATCTGTGGAAATGTGATATAAAACTATGTTGTTTTTCTTATGAACTGTTATTAATTTATGTGAGAAGCTTTTAAAAGTTATAATGTTATAAACAGTTGGGTAGGTGCCACCACATTGCTCATATTGTGAGGGAAATGCAGCTCTAGACACTAGATTACATCTACTTCTGATAAAAAAACAAAAAAGCAAAAACAAAAACAGATAGCAATGCAGAATACATGATTTCCAAGTTATGCCTTGGGAGGGATATGTAAGAATTGAAAAGTTAAGAGAGTATACACTTCAGAAATAGGCAGATGTGGGTTTAAATTCCCACTCAATTATTTACTTATTAAGTAATCTTAAATGGTTTCTTTAAACTGTCTTGGATTTAGTTTCTTCACCTGTAAAAAAGGTAATGTGAATGCCAGAATTGGTATCAGAATTGCTACAAGGTGGAGAACATATGCAATATCTTGCCCACAGTAGATTCTCATTAATTATTAACTCAATTCCACCTACACTATACAGTGTTAAAATAGAACATATTAGAGGTGTGAATGTAAGGTTCTTAGCAAGCATCTGACTGCCTTTGCTGTTCTTTGGTTTTATGACCTAAACAAATATAAAAAAATGAGTTTACATGGACATTTATTATAAGGAACAACTAAGAAAATAAGAAATAAGAGCACATTAAAGAACACATAAACGTGTTTAAGTGAAAGAAGAGCAGTTTCATTGTAAGGTTTCACTTCTTTTTAGGTTTAGGAAAATTTTAAAATAAAATAAATTAGTTACAAGCACATCTATAATAGGATATGTAAAAGGAAGGTTAGTGATGGAGATATATTTTTTGTCTTCTGTGTAATGTTACCTTTAACTGGCTATGTATTTAAGTTGCGCCTCACTTTCCTTCACCAAATGATTCTGTTCAGTACAAGGATCTTTCTTTTCGCACTGAAATTTTCTAGGTCTGTGTTGCTCTGATCATATTTCTGAATATTTCCCTTGATTTAATCCATCCCTAAAGGTGGAAGCTTGAATTAATCACTGCGAGCAAGCAGGAGTTGAAGTCCATGTGGCAACATCAATGAATGACCACATTTACAGCTTCATTTCTGTCTCTCCGAATGCACCCTTGCTAATGGCCACCTCTTCAGGACTCTGCTTAATAAACACCTGTGGTAGCACTTTGCATTAATGTATTATACTAATGACCCATGAGCCTCCCACAGATCTGTATCTCTCTCAGGGGTGGACTTATTTTGTGGTTTTTCTCTTGGTTGGAGTTAATACAGTTGAAGCTCAATATAATCCCAGTGCTGGTCTAGAGCAAAAAGGACTCTGCATCACCAAGAGCAGCAGGGTGAACTTGACTTGATGCCCAATTTATTTTATAAGGCACAGGTTCTCATATGGGTGTCACAAATAGAGACTTACATTTATAGGGGTGTTTTCACTGTGCTGCAGCAGCCCATGTAGAGGTAGAATGAGGGTCACTTTTCACCTGGACATAACAATTAGGATGTGGGAGGCCTTTTCTCTGCTCAAGAGAAAATGCTACGGTTTTAACAGTTTTCTTGAAAGCAAATGGTTTGAGTTCCCAGACATCAGCATGGGACTTTCTTTTTTTTTTTGTTCGTTTTATCTGGTTAAGTGGTTCTTTTACTTCACGGTACATGGACATTACTGTACAGGGCTGCATATATCCAACTGCAGATAATTCAGGGGACTTTCAGGATAATTTTGACAACATGCAATTTTTATATTACATGCTGAATATAGAACTTAACCCTAGTAAAAGGAGCAATTTTCTTTAATTATTTTTCACCCTAGTGATTGATAATTCTTAAAATCATTGATAATAGTGAGCTAGCTAAACTTGAATGTGGCCTCCCATACACTTCAGCTGAGAGTCTCATCAAAACATTTTCATAAAGCAGTTGGTCATTATATACAAACTTCAAAAATGTGAAATTTGTTTGACTGTTATTCTACTTCTAGCAATTTTTCTTAAAGACATATTTACACATGTGCACAGAAATGTCTAGAAGGATGTTTATTGCAGGATTGATTGTATTAGTGAAACGGGAAGGGAAGGGAAGGGAAGGGAAGGGAAGGGAAGGGAAGGGAAGGGAAGGGAAGGGAAGGGAAGGGAAGGGAAGGGAAGGGAAGGGAAGGGAAGGAAAAAACTTATTTAGATTTCATTGACTTAGAATTACTGGCAATTCAGAAAAATAAATACTATGTATATATGCAAGATGATTTTAACAAGTAGAAAACATCTTTAAGCTTTACTCATCTGTAGATATGATTAATAGTCTTTGCTCTACTCCATGCATAAGGTTTAAATAAGAATGAATATGCTTTTATCACTTTGAATTATGCATAGAAATCTTATTTCCATTTGGGTCACTTTACTCTCTCCACTTCTTAATATAATTATCTAAGTATTTTCTCTATATACATTGAGCAACATGTCTTATAGCTTTATAATTTTGTTTCAACAATAATTTAAGAAACTCATGAGAAGTAAGTTAGGATATCATATTTATTCCTACTTTTGTCCTGGCTGATGTTCTTTCCTTTCCAAAATCCCCTGCTTTCTTCTGTCATTTTCTTTCTTTTCAGAGGGTTTACTTTAGTAATTCATTGAGGGTAGTTATGCTAGCTACAAATTTTTAGTTTTGTTTTGTCTGAGAATGTTTTGATATCCTCTTCATTTCTGAAAATATTTTTGGCAGATGTAGAAATTATAGTTGATAATTTTTTTCAGTACTTTAAAAACATTTTTACTTTTTTCCAGTCTGTGTGTTTTCAGATGAGAAATCTCATTCTAATTCATGTTTTCCTGTAAGTAATGTGCCATTTTTCTCTGCTTTTTAAAAATATTTCTTTGTGTTTTCAGAAGTTTATTATCTTTGAGTTTATTCTATTTGAAGTTTATACAAGTCTTGAATCTGTAGGTTTATGTCTTTCACTATATAGTAAATCCTCACTTAAAGTCATAGGTAGGTTCTTGTACTTTAAGTGAAACATTGTATAATGAAACAGATTTCCACTGTTTCATGAAACAAATCATAGTCTAATTGATATAAATAAGAGTTAAGTTTCTGTGGCATGTCACCAACATTATAGCAAAGCAATGTTGAGTGAAATAATGTTACATGAGGACCTGATGTATTGGGGAAATTTTTAACCACTTTTTTCTACTAATATATTTCATTATTATTCTTTCTCCTCTACTACTGGTACTTTAATGATATGAATGCTAGCATTTTTGTTACTGTAACACAAGTCCCTTATGTTAATTATTTTATGGTCTACTTTTTCTCTTGTTATTCATATTTAGTAAGTTGTATTGCTCTGTCCTCAAGTTTAACGATTCTATCCTCCATCATTTCTGTTTTAATAATGAGCACATATGGCATATTTTAGTTTAGTTTAGTTTATTACATTTTTCAGTTCTAGAATTCTCATTTGGTTCTTCTGTATAACATATTTCTTGGCTGAAATTTTATATCCATTCATTAGTTTCAACTTAATTGGTAATTTTTCATTATTGAAGCATTTGCTGGGTGCTTTAAAATTCTTATCAGATAATTTTAACATCTAATTCATTTCAGTGTTGGCATTGGTTGATCTTTACTCATTCAAGTTGTAATTTTCATGAGATTTGGTATGATGAGTGATTTTTCTTTTATTGTATGAGGCATAGTTCGGATATTATATTATGAGGTTCTGAAAACTACATTCCCCCCTCCACATTGAGGTATACTGTGAGGGCAGGTGGACATACATGTTCAGCTTTCTGCAGTCCTGCACTCCCAACCTCACTGGCAAAAGTGTAGTGCTGCTTCATTGCAAATGAATCAGGTAGAAGTTTAACTCTCACCTCTAATCACTAAACCTTCCTAGCAAAAGCTAGAGACCTATTTCAGCTCTCTGTTTTGCTGAGCTGACTCATATTACTTTATTATTCAGGTTGAGAGCTGAAGCTCAGCTCTACACTGGGCTTCACTGACACACAGTGAGAGAAGGGAGCAAACATCATTTCAAGTAACTTCAATCCCCAGCTCTTTGTTAATCTGAGTGGGAGTGGTAGCTCAGCTTCCTACTGGCCTCTGCTGGTGTACTCTGGTGGGGGAACTCAAATATCTCCTATTTCCATTGTGCAAGAGATGGAAATCAGTTCTCTATTCTGCCCTATTGACACTATTTGGACATGGGATTTGAAATTTAATGGGTAGAGTATTAAAGATCAGCTCCCCATTTCATCCCACAAACACCAGCAGGCAGAGGAATTAGAGCTCCACTGCCTATTTCCGCAGGATGCTTCTCTGGAGGTGAAGGTGGCCATAGAAGGACAATTCTCACTCAGCTCCATTTAAACTGTGGGAGTGCTTTGGTTTCTCTGTTGGTGTTTGGCTGGAGAAAGTGAGCATTGCTAATTTTTCATTTTTTTTAGGCTGCCCATTTTCTAGCCTTTGGCTAGGTAGACAAGCTTTTCTTGGAGAATTTTTTTTTTTAATGTTTCTGTGCCTGTCAGCATTTGTGGGCTGGAGGCTACTACAGTGCCCTGTCCAGGATATATGGAAGAAATAAGAAAACCCAGAAAACTCATTACCTTAGTGTACCTCAAGTTTCGAGTTTTCTATGTAATTCACCTTCTTTTCAAATTAAAGGGGCTCCCTATGCATGCTCATTATGTTATTGTTTCCAGGTTTTTTTTGTTGTTATTGTTTGATTGTTGTTTTTAGCTAGGCTAAAGGAAGGAGACTAGTCAGTCTTGGACAGAAACAGAAGTCTTCTGATAATGCACGCTTAAATTATAAAGTCCAATGCAAATGTAAGGAAGTACTGTCAGGATTAAATCTAAGAAACAATGATGTAGACAAATTATATTACTTCAGAGAATAAGTTCTTTTTAGTCTGTCTGTGAGTGTTATTTTTATCCTAACAATAAATGTAGTAATAATAAATTTGCAGAATTAGTTTGCTAAAACAGGTTCTCTCCATGGAATGACTTCTTGTATCATTTTGTTATACAGATTATAGTTATTGTGTCTTTAAAATGTATTCCATAACTCTTTTCAGAAATTCAAAATGCTCATCACTTCACTTATTGAGCCAGTATGCTCGTCATTTCCAATGCCTGAATTGACAAAGATGAAAATCACTATTGAAGCAAATTCTTCCTTTGTCTTGTTAAAAGCAAAACAAAACAGAACAGAAATCTCCCCTATGCCTATGAACTTTCTTGCCTTGTAAGATGCTCTCTAATTAGAGAAGAGGAAGGATAGGCTAATTTTGTTTTTAATCTAAGTTTCATTACAGTATAATGTTCTATGGTGAGCAAAGCACTGTCCATCCTTCTTATCCACAGAGGATACATTTCAAGATCCCCAATGGATGCTTGAAATTTAGGATAGTACCAAGCCCTATATATACTATGTCTTTTTTTCTATAAATATATGCCTTTTCATTTATGGCTTCCCTTTGACATATCTGAATTGCCAACTACTACTTTTGCACTTCAGGGCTATTACTAAGCAAAATAAGGGTGACTTGAACACAGGCACTGTAATACAGTGACAGTCTGACAACAGAAATGGCCACTAAACGAGTAATGGGTAGAGTATAAATCATGGATAAACTGGGCAAAGGGATAATTGACATCCCAGGCTGGACAAAGTGGGACAGCATGAAGTTTCATCATGCTACCCAGAAAAGTGCACAATTTAAAACTTATGAATTGTTTATATCTGGAATATGTTTAGATGTGGATGACTTCAGGTAACTAGAACCATGAAAAGCAAAACCGCAGATAAGGGCGGACTACTGTATTGTATTTTTAATCTTCCAGATTGATATCATTTCTTAGTATATTATTCAGTTTCTAGGAGTCCATTTAAATATTGTAAAAGTCAATACCCTGGCTATTCATTGATTTTGCCTGCCTTGCTTCTCAATGTGACTTGTGTAAATGATGCTGAATCTCATCTTACCAAGATCTTTTTCCAAATATATGTTTACCAAGAGTGCACCCAGCATTGCGAATCAGTACCTAATGAATGGACAAAGGTAATTGTCATTTTAAAATGCTATTGCCAATGATTATCTTGAAAGTTTATAATTATAATAAAAGATAAAAAGAGTTTGCAATCAAGGAAGATGAATTAAATGTACAAATCTCTTAAATTTGACACAAAATTACAGCCAGAACCCATGAGAAGCTCTAGTGCCTGAATTCTACCACATTGGTGGCCCTATCTTGAGGAAAGGAGGCTGGACTTTTGTGCTTCCAACTCAGGCACTATTTGTCTGGGCCCACCTAGTCATATGTTGATAGAGGATAACGTTGCAGGCAAGGGAGCTTCTTTCTGTTCAAGAACAATTCTCAGGGATGGGGAGTTGTTATAAGGTGTTAGCCAACACTCATGAGATGGGTGCTCCTCTGTATATGTTATGGGTTGCATTGTATCCCCCCAAAATCTAGTGGTTAAAGTTCTACCTCTTTGTACCTCAGAATGTGACTTTATTTGAAAATAGGGTCTTTATAGAGTTAATCATGTTAAAGTGAGGTAATTTAGATTGGCTATAAGCCAAAATGATTGATGTACTTATTAAAAAATAAAGGAAGTTAGAACACAGAGAGTGATATACATTGAGGGCAGATGATGTAAAGAGACCCGGGTTGAAGAAAGCCATTTACAAGCCAAAGGAAGAAGCCTGACAGATCCTTCTCTAGCGCTGTCAGAAGGAACCAAACCTGCTGATGTCTTGAATTGGACTTTCCAGAACTGTGAGGCAGTTTATTTCTGTGTTTAAGCCACCTAATTTGTGGTACTTTGTTACATTAGTCTCAGAAAACGAATACATACAAGTTTAGTTAATCAGTCTCTTTCCTGACATTTTGGGACATTAAATAAGGAAAGATCTGTACATCTGCCTCTCTTAGGAAGGAAGCTAAACACTGTACATCTTTACAGTACTTGTAATCTTCAAGTTTTAGACATATAGAGGAAGCTAGTCTTTGATACAAAAGAAAAATTAAGCTAATCTCTAGAGAGAAGTAGGAGAGAGAGAAAGAGAGAGAGAGAGAGAGAGAGAGAGAGAGAGAGAGAGCGAGCGCGCACGTGTGCACCAGCATACTCTAATGGCTCTGTTTTATCTGAAATTCTGGTTTAGGGTTTCTTGTATTTATTTATCAAATTACTCTTTTGTTTAATGTATCTTTCCTCATCTACAAGTACACAGTCATATACATACATGCACATGCACACACAGACTATTAAAGAATATTAATTTAAAATTCAGCCATTTAATAATTGACTTCAGAATCAAATCTATTGATCCAGATATTGAACTAGCTCCTACACTATCTTTGCTTTAATTTTTAAAATGGCATCTTCTCTGACAAGATTTTTTTTCTGAGAACACAGCACTCAGTAAATAGAGTGTAGGCTGGATTTTAAGTCCAATATCCTTCCCAGCTGGTTTTCCTTATATAGTAATCAATATAAGCCACCCTTACAGAGAAACTTGGTGAGTCTCATCCTTTGTGTTATTTTTGCTTTTGTTTAAAACTTTCTTCTATCTCTCAATCACCAAATCTTTGTTTTTAATCAGTCAAAGCATCTTGTGATACTAGCCAAGATAATGCTACCATCAAGCTTATCAATCCTCAGTTAATTGGAGTGTTATTATAGCCTTGCCCATGACCTTTCTAATTAACCCATAAATAGAAAGGAGGTGGACAGTGGTAAAAGTGTATGCTAGGAGAAGCAAATGGCTTCTTTGACTCGGTCTAGTGGTTTTTATCTTGTGAGGAGAAAAAGATATGTTTTCATATTATAATTATTTTTACTTTAATAGTAAGTTTAGATACTATATAATATTCCCCAAGAAAGTGGAAATTGGTTTGTAGTAATTTTTTCTGGAAGTAAATAAAGTCATAATGAAATCATAATGATATCAGCAGAAAAAAATTACTCCTAATTAGGGCTTGTCTAGCTCCAAGACCTACATATATGCTGTTCTATGTCACAGGTTGCCCACCTCAAGGGCAGGCAGAGGGTTAGGAGGCAACAGAAGAGATGATTGTAACTTTTAGCTGCAGAGGCTAGAAGATTACCCTAAATAGATGATTTTCTCTCGGGTTTGGGAAGATTACAAGTACATGAAGAGACTCTTCAGCATAAGTAATTGCCCAATTTGTAAACATTTTCATGAGGAGAAAAATATAATTTAGATAGTCCATTTAGGAAAGACAGAATGCAACTTATTTAGGAGATAAACTTAGTAGGTAAGACATATCTGTTAAGGTAGAGGGAACAAGATTAAATGGAACATAGTATTTCTATAGACTCATATTTTTGCAGTTATATTACTCAAATTTAAAAAACCCACAAGGTAGGGAATTTGGGCTGTGGCATCTACATGGGGTCTTATATATGCTTGTTATGGCTCTAAGAGCAAGTCATGCAGCCTCACGCTTTATGGGCTACACCAGAATAACACAGGATTCTACAGATGGATAGAAAAAAAACTTTTATGTGTATCTGAAGTTAATATCTATCTACTTTAATGATTAGTCTACTTTGAAAATCTTCCCTGTGCCCTCCCTGAAGATGAACTGCTTTTAAAAGAACTGTAAACATTCAACTGCTTCATCGTCTGTACTGTCATTTTCCTGGGATTTCATTTCAAGTGGAGTCACAAGGGACCACAGTAAATATTTGAAGTTCCCCTTAACTATATGCTGATGGCATCACTACCTGCAGCACTGAATGAGAGCAAGTAGTACAGTCAGTATTTCCCTCAGTTAATTAATCTGATAACCTTTCATAATATTTAACTTATGTTGTGGTGGCAGGTGATAGATACAGTTATTCTGAAGTAGAGAAGTAAATTCATACAGCACAGTTCATATCAATGGTCTTATTAAATGTCCACAGCAATAGCAGAATTAGGCTCTTTTATTTAAAAAGTTTCTAGGAACATCTAAGCCTTCTTGAGATCTGGGTATGGCCATGTTTCACAATCCCTGGCATCATCATCACTAGCCTCATCATCACCATCTTTGTATTACCGTCTTCATCATCTCCATACTAATAACAAAAATAAGAATATGTATTTCACACAAAACAGACACTGAGGTGAGCACTTACTTGTTATCTCATTTAACTCTAACACATATAAATATATACACACAAACACACACATATCTATGAAGTAGTTGTTTTATTATCTCTTACAGATGAAACTTAGAGAGACCAAGTAACTTACCCAAGAAAACTGAGTTGATAGTAGAGTAGTCAGGATTATCTGCCTTTTTTTTCTTAATAAGACTGAGGTCTTATGTACATGTCACTCCATCCCTTAGTGTGAAATCTTTTCTGGAAAAGTAGGTGTGAAATCTTTAAAGCAGTGGTCTCAAAACTGTCCCGGATATCAACACCTTCCTTGGCCCTTGAGTAATATTTACATTACCTTATAGAGGGTAGAACTGACCTTCTAATACCTTAATTCTTTTTGTTTCTTTTTTGCAAAAGAATGTCAGTATGAGGGAAATGAAAGTACTGTGTGTTAGATTTTTATATAGTATGTTTTATTCTCAAAGCAGTCCTAGGAGGTTATTAAAACCATTTTGGACAATGATATAACTAAAGCTTGAAGAGGTAAAGTAACCTTCACCAGAATCGTACTAAAACAGGACAAAACCCAAGTCTATTGGGCTAATTGCTAAGCAATCTCATTTTTAACAAGGCTGTTATTAGTCATTGACCCATTGGTGTGAAAACCTGAGATAAAATCAAATACAGAGAAATAGGAGGGGGATGCTTAGAATACCAAGAGTTTAGTAGGGAAAAAAGAAATGGTGCTGCAGAAAAGGAATTGTGAGGTGTCCAGAGCAAGGTAGGTAGGTAAGGAGGTGGAAGCAAGAGTTGGTGGGAAGGGGCATTGCAAGCTCTGCTTAATTATTTGTCTCAGGTTAGCTCCAGGAATGAAATCAAAAGAGAACAATA